>JARJLG010000008.1:0-600000 GCA_029448575.1 Mycena maculata | reverse complement strand
GGTAAAATTGGAAGGTACCTGCGAGACCAATGATATCGAGGGTCGCTTTGTTGAGCCATGTCATAATATCCACGCGAACGACACCGCCAGCATCTGCGGCTTTGAAGGCCAGGATGTCCCGAAGCTATAGTGGTTCAATCTCATGCAGAAATCATTTCAGGTCCTAGTTACCTCGAGAGACTTTTCAACAAAGATTCCCGTCAGCTCCCGTATTTGTGGCGCCCCAAAGGCGGGATTCTGGGACATGAAGGATCAGGACCCAAATGGGGCTGGTGAGTTCATTTATCACCATAATTTTGCGCTGAATGAAATCAGTAACTAGTATGCAGGACTTGAGCGTAAAGACCCACTTGTTGTCTGTGCGCATCTCCCTCTGCAACAAGGACACCTGGACGACGGAAATATCGATGATCATTCTCAGAATCTCGAGCAGACCGTACCTGGACCCACAATACGACCGAGATGGTATCGTGTAGGCTCCGGCTTCTGGTAGATGTAATTATTCGTCAGGAAATGGTTTAACGCTTTGGTGTCCGTCGTGTAAAGCCGAGTCAACTAAAGTATAATGAGCACGTCGAAACAAAGTGCATTCATTTTCCACACACATTGAAGAAAGCTTTATATTTGATTGTCGGTCCGTATTGCTGAACCCATTCTTCTTGCAAGAAGTTGTTTTCAGACTCCTGATGAACATTTGTGAGAGAATGCGATGGCCCTCGGGAAAAAACAGAATTACCGCCTTCCGTATGTCCGCGAAGCTGCCGTAGAGAAAGCTGGAGGACTTGGGCCCCGGGAAGTGCCTAAAGGGGGAACTGAACTCTCGATAGACCAGCTTCAGAATTGTGTAAAGAGCGTAGGCGCCGAGAGCCCCAGCAATGGAAGCGACAAGTCGAAGAAACATGGTGGACTATAAACTGGCTTAAATTGGAGATGAGTGCTGCCTTTAAAAGCAGTTGTCTTAAAGTAGACACGGTGTTGGTCCGTGAATGAGTCAAGCATTTTGACAACATCAGGCACCTTCCGGATAACTCGGATGAGCTTGGTCCCGTCGGAAGAGCTTCCCAGCGAGCTCGAGAATGAGTGCGCATCGGATCCGGACCACTTTACGAATCACAACACCGTCACCCAGACGATCGATGTGTCGTAAGATGTTGGCTGCTGTTTGTTTCCAGCCTTGTTACCAACTTAAATAAATAAATAAATACCCCTGTTGGACTCAAGTTGGACTCGCACACCAAATGGCGGACACGCTCGAACCAATAGTAATTCCCCCACTCAGGGTCGAAAGGCATTTCACTTGCTCAGGTTCTGGCTTGCGGTACGAGGACCAGGAACGCGTCTCTGCAGATGCTCTGCGCACTTTACTCTTACCGAGTGGCGGCAGAAATGGAATTTCCGACAGAGACAGGTACGGTTCTCCGCAGAGACCACCCGATTTACCATCCATTCACAACACGTTTCTAGACCGAAGGCTTGGTGGGGCGCACAGGCACTGTTTTATGGCTTCAAGTACACAAAGACCATGACTATCGCCCATGTGCGCGCGCAGATCGAGGACGCGTTGCGCGACAAGAACAAGGGTCTCCATGTCCCGCAGAATATTCTGGACCTGGAATACAAGCACAACAAAGAGTTCCGCGAGCTAAACGCGCAGGTGCGAGATAAGGCGGGGATGGGTGGCAAGAGGAAGCGGGAAGCAGAAGCAGGCGTTGTCGTACCGAAAGCCAGCAAGTCCAAGTGCGCGGAGAAGAGTACAAAAGCAAAGGCCGAGCCCACCGCCCCAAGCAAGAAGCCCCGCATCAAGGAGGCGGGCACTGTCCTCCCCGCGGAAGCAGCGCCGAAACCCCGCACCAAACAGACCGCCAAGAAGACCACCCGAGTTGTGGAACCTCAGATGGATTGGATGGATGTGGATGTGAAACCGGACGTGCCAAAACCTCGCACGAAGCAGACCGCGAAACGGACGGTACAGCCTGTCGACGCGCCTTCCTGGATGGATGTGGATATTAAGCCACTTCCCGCCGATGCCCCAAAGCCTCGCACGAAGCAGATCGCGAGAAAGACAACGCAGCCGGTGGACATTCCTGATCGGTGGGATGTAGACGTTAAGCTACCTCCGGCCGACGTGCCCAAAGCCCGCACAAAGCAGATTGCGCGAAAGACAATGCAGCCAATAGACGACTCGGTTCTCGATGAAGCGTACCCCAAAACCATCGCCCGAAGAATTGCGCCCGCGCCCGCTGCCGCATTCGCCTCCTCTTCTATGCCGGCCCCTCCAGTGCGCACAAAGCAGACAGCCAGGCGTGGACGCCCCTTCCCCTCCCCTCCCGCGCGCTCGTCGGGCCCGCGCACCGACGGCGTCTCGGGGACGTGGGCCATCGACTGCCCCGCTATATCCAGCCAGTGGGACTACATGGAGGACTTCACGCTCAACATCGTCGGCCGCGGCGCCACGTTGGAAGGCGAGTTCGAGCTCGGGCTCATCAGCGGGCTTCTGCGGTGCGACCGCGTCGAGCAGCGCGGGCCGGGGGGCGCGTATGCGGCGGTGCGCTGGGCGGGACAAGAGAATGAAGGACCGGTGTGCACACCGGACGCGGGGCGCTCCGGGTACATCAAGTTCACGGGCGACCGGCTCAAGGGGAAACTGAACAACGTCCCTGCGTGCGGGGACGTGGATTTTGAGGGCCAGTGGGTCGGTGCCGCGGGGCGCATCATGGCCAGTTGGGATGCCTACGACGAGGACGCCTATGAGCGTGCCAATAGAAACCGATGGCACTAGGCAGCCTTGTCCTACATCACGGCCGACGGAATTCCTCTTTTCGTCTTCTGTCATTTTTCATTTTTGACGATGTAGGGCTGAACCGGTGAATCGAACGATTGGATTTCTCTGCGCCGATGAGCCTCATGAGTCATCACGTTTCGCTTTAATTTCCTTATTTAGGACGTGGGTCGATGCGAAGTTGATCTTCTCCCTTCGTCGTTACTGTGCTCGCTCACACGCTGTGCGATGGCGCATCTTCCATCAGCGCTTTGGCACCGATGGCGGCTTCCTGTTTCCCTGCAAACTGCATAAAAAAAGATGAGCTCTATTCATTCCGCAAGCTCAACCGTCATTATGGTAAGTTGATCAATCCCCTCCTGACGTTACTTGAACTGGCGCCGGTTGCGACGTGCTGACCCGTCCTTCGTCCTTCTTCCTTGTCGCCCACCTGGTTTACACCTTCAACGTCTTTATATCCTTGGGACTAGTTCCATCTTTCTCGTGCAGCTGGACGCTTCCTTTTGTCTCTTTCATTTCGTTCCTAACATTCTCCAGCATGCCCCAAGGTAAGTACGGAGTGCCCTGGTCCTGTCGCTACTGATTCCAAGTGGCCAGTCTTTTTGAATCGGACCATCGATGACGAATTTGGGGACTCAGTCTCGGGTGCTCTACCTACGTATAGACCTGACTCTTATTGGAATGTGGTGAGAGCCACATCCACAGCGAAACCTACCCCACCTAAAATGCAATACTTAGGGCACTTCCTGCACTATTTGTGAGGTCCACCCCGATCCGACCCTGGCGTTCAACCACACATGGCACGACACCTCTCAGCTTCCTGGCCATGCCCCTGTTTCCGTTACACTTGACTTCGTTGGTAGGTCTCAAAACATACATGACCCAGCAGATGTATAATCGCCATCAGGCACGGCGATATATGTGTTCTGTATTGCCCCGCCGATAACGACGAACGTTGTCACCTTGTACAACCTGAATTTCACCTTGGACGGGGTCAGGAGCGGAACTTTTTCGTATTCCCCGACGAGCACCACCGACTTTGTGTACAATCTTTCTGTTGTATCCCTCGAGTCTCTCGCAAACGAACCACACACACTTCTGGTATCGACGGACGACTCGGAGAACGGGTCAATCTTCCTGTTCGACTATGCGGTCTATACGTGAGTCTCCAGCCTCGTAGAATTCAAAGACCTGATCCATCGCTTGTAGAACGGTGGAAGGCAAGTCCTCCACGGCCGTCGGGACCATAGCTGGTTGTGTTGTCGGCGGGATCTTTTTAATTCTTCTCGTTCTGGCTTTCCTATTTTTCAAACGAAGGAGCCAGAAGCGGAAAAGTTCCCAAGTTCTACCAGTCGTAGATCCCTTCCATAATAACTCTAACCCGCCGCCAAGCTCCCCCAAGAAGTCGGTGGTCAATTCTCGGACCACCCTGGTCCCTGAATTGCCGTGGGCGTTGGACACTGTTGCAACTTTGCAACCACTTCCGACTCCTAGTTCGCCATCGTCAAGATATCCCCCGGGCTGGTCCGAAAGCCGCTACGATACACCCCCGCCTGTTTATTTACCAAACTAATAGCAGCAGCAGCAAATGAATTCAATCCAACTACTTAGGCTGTATCTTGGTCACTGCGCTGTATTATATTGTATCATACCTCTGGGAAGGCAAATACATACTTACCTACGTCCCATCTACGTCCTCTTCCGTTTACGGTGAATAAAAATCTGTCGGCGGTCGCCCTACTCGAGAAAGTGGCGTATTTGGTGCACGACGACGTTTCCTGACAAGTAGGTTCTAGACCATGGCGTAAAACTATAAACCTGCTAAAGTGTATTCAACCCGTTTAGCGGCTTGTTAGCGGCGGCTGTGTTTGGATGAACTTCAACATCAGAATAGGGGTCAATTTATTGATATTTATCTGACAGTGAAAATGAAAGTACACAGAGAAAAACAACCTTTTCTTTTGAGTCAACGCAAAGTCAACGTTAACCTCGCCTCCTCGGTTTAAAACCTGCGTTCGTCTTGGCTGTACTTTCTCTCTGTTTGCGATCATCAGCAGGCCAAGGGGATTGACATACACACCGGTCCCCGGCGGCACCGAATGCTTTTCGATTATACCTGTCGTACTACTGACATTGCTGCGGCCCGCCCGGGATCTTCTGTTCTGGTTCGCCTGCGCCCATTCAACTTGATTTATTGGAAGGCCAATTCTTAGCCAACTCACTCGGACAATACCGTGTGGTACTAAGTTCGCGTCAATAAAATCTGTTGAGCAGTGTCAAACTCAGTGACTCAGGAAGTCCGTCGGAACTCGGAAGCTACCTCGGTTAGACGGGTATGACCCAGAGTAGTAGCCGGATTTGTCAGCAAATTTCTGTCAATCGATGCAAGCGTATTCCGGCTCGCCTGTACTTAAGGATCTTTGACTCTGTGTCTTCCGTAAGTCGGTCGACCATGTTTTCAAGACTCCTCACCTCCATCGTTGGGAGCCTTGCGGCCTACGCCCTCTATAAAATTTTGAAGGTGGTCTACCAAGAGTTGAATTCACCCCTTCGGCATCTCCCGGGGCCCAAATCCTCCCACTTTTTCTACGGAAACCTCAAAGATATATGGAAGGCCGTAATAGTGTCTTCCTCGCCGTCTATCGGTTTCTCTCATCATTTTCAACGCAGGAATCGGATAACGTCCTGTTGCAACAGCAATGGGTTCAGCAGTACGGACCCACTCTGAAATATCACGGCTTCTTTGGAGTGAGCAACATCTGGCCCGATGTTGCGTACTCATCTTCGACCAGATGACCCGACTTCATACGACGGACACCAAAGCGCTGAACCATTTTCTGACGAATAATTACATCTACCAGAAGCCGGAGCCACTGCGATACAATCTCGGCCGGGTAGTAGGTCCAGGTACAATCTCCTCAGGTATTATGCAGGGACATCATTTAACTCCATCATCCAGGTGTCCTTGTGGCAGAGAGAGACCAGCACAGACAACAGGTAAGTATTCATGCTCCGCGACCTTTAGTCACTGACTGATTTGATTCTTGTTTCAGCGCAAAATTATGGTAATCAGGGAACACGAACATTCCGTCTAGTTCGAGTTCTGATCTTGGTATCCCAGAATCCTGCCTTTGGGCCGCCGCAAGTCCGGGAACTGACTGGAATTTTTGTCCAAAAGTCTTTAGAGGTGCGCAGTAGTTTATTCCGTGTCTGAAGAAAGATATCAATCTTTGTAGCTACGGGACATTTTGAATGTCCAAGTAGCTAACGCAGGTGGAACGGCCCGCGTAAATATTACGACGTGGCTTAACAAAACCACTCTCGATATCATTGGACTCGCAGGCATGTTCAACATGATTATTCTCCGACGCGTACACTCATATGTATATGTACCCAGGCTTCAACTACAATTTTAATTCCCTTGCTGCTCTCGACTCTGAAAGCACCGAACTCGGCGCCGCCTTTTCCACCATCTTCCAGTCCGGAATGAACCAGAATGCACTGCGCGTCCTTCAGGGCTTCTTTCCCGCGTTTCGTTTCATCGTATGGATTCCCCATACGTACTATGAACTCGCAGAAGTGCTGAATTATTTCCGTAAGCGAACCAACTTGGACGAGACTATCCGGACATCCCAGGCCACCATGATGAGAATTGGGCGACAGCTATTGCAAGAGAGCAAGAACGAAATGGCCGAGGACTGGACCTTTGAAAAGGGCCGTTCTCGGGATCTTCTTTCCCTGCTGGTCCGCGCGAACACCGCCAAGGACATCCCGGCCAACCAGCGCCTTTCGGATGAAGATGTTTTAGCACGTAAGCTTAGTATTGCGTGCGTTTTAGCCTTGCAGTCAATTAACAGTCAAATAGAGGTGCCGACGTTCCTGGTCGCGGGCCACGAAACTACAAGGTAGCCTTCTTTGCAATTGCGTGCATGTACGCTGGGTGAATAACTGATCACGAGTTGCGCAGCACGGGTACGACGTGGGCACTGTTCGCTCTCACACAGAATGTTGCCGCCCAAACGCGTCTGCGGGAGGAGCTGCTGACCGTTTTGACGGACAACCCTACCATGGACGAGCTCAACGCCCTACCGTATCTCGAGTGCGTCGTGCGCGAGACGATGCGGCTGCACGCCCCGGTCCCAACAACAAGTGAGCGCGCGCTTTTGTAGTTGTGCGCTTACGGCCGCTACAGGTCGCGTTGCCACGCAGGACGACGTAGTTCCGCTAGCCACACCATTCACAGATGTCAACGGAACGCTTCATGAGACCATTAAGTAAGCGCGCCCCCCCCCCCCCCCCCCCCCCATCTCTAGTCCGACACGGTACTGATGGATTCAAGGGTGAACAAGGGCCAGGCCATGTTCGTCTAATTCCATCGCCTGTTTCACATGCAGCTGACTAAGCGAAAAAGAGTGATTCCCATCCTCGATATGAATCACGACAAGGCGATCTGGGGCCCGAACGCAACGGAATTCATGTACGATAGCTTCTTGGTTATTGCTGTGAAGTGACTCCTAATTCGCACACAGACCGGAGCGCTGGGAATCCCAGGTGATATCCAACTCCATCCCCGGGGTCTGGGGCCACATGCTGACATTCCTTGGTGGCCCGCGCGCCTGTATTGTAAGCCCATACAAGGTATGAGTTAACATTCGCTTACACACAGACTAGGGGTATCGGTTCTCTCTTGTCGAGTGAGCCCATTCGACCTTTGATAACGAACAGCATGCTGACGGCGACCAGAACGAAAGCCCTGCTGTTCGCCCTCGTCCGAGCCTTCGAGTTCGAGCTCGCGGTACCTGTGGCCGACATTGGTAAGAAGTCCGGCATCGTGACGCGCCCGGTGGTCCGTAGCCAGCCCGAGGTCGGAGCCCAGATGCCGCTCCTCATCAAGCCTTATGTTCGTTCCTAGATGGCTGCAATGGGTAATGTAATAAATTGTATCGACAATAGCTGTATTGCATGTAAACCTTTTTCGCATTAATATGGGCGGTTCGACTCACCCATCAAGGGTCACGTAGGCTCGAAGTTGTTGAATAGCGCTCCCCGTTATATATTTTTCGAGCCGTGCCTCAATTTCGTTTCGGAGAGCATGCTGCGGCCCACATTGTTCCCAATCCTCACGGATGAGGTACCTCGACAGAATCCACTTGTCCCCGAGGAGATCAACCGTATGCCCAAGCGCTCGGCTACATCGAGGAAGTCGAACGGTAATCTTTCGCGATGGACGAGTTTGGTAACTTCTAGCAGTGGGGAGTGCGGTGCATGTTAGACTCTTGACAGACACTTTACAGTATCAATTCTTGCTTGTACCTCGTGCTTTTTTTTGTTGTATCTGCATTTCTATATCGCAGCAAGTACACGATCTACTAAGACGCGGTGCCCGTAAAACGGGGCAGGTGAAGGTATGGTGAATGATTGGCGAGTTTTGACTCGGAAGTGCAGGTGGTGAGTTCTGGGTCCGGCCGTCGTGGGGTCTGGTACGAGCTTCGGGAGATGGCGGGTTCATAATCATACCCATAGCGCATAAAGGGGAGGCGGATTTCGACGTTATGAGGTCTGTCCGGAGCGCGCTAGGCCTGCGTCGTTGTCATCCATCGTCATTTGAGTCGTCATGAGACTCCTCGGGGTCGGGTTCGTCTTCAAATAGTGGAAGCTCTTAAGATCTTGGGCATGATACGTGCGTGTTGAACGTTGAATGTTCAATCAATTGCTTGCTTCTCAGATTCGATCTTTCTCGGACCCGAAGGGCCGAACCAACGTCGGCAGTTTCCGAGACTTTCTAAGGAACTCTCCCATCCACTGCCCTCCATTCGAGCAGCCAATCCTCCTCCTCCTCCTCCTTCCACGAAGTTGACTCGAAGTCGATGCCACCGTTAGTCTCTCTTGACATTAAATCTTGCTCGTTCCTCATGATAAACCTCGGCGTGGGAACTCCCCTCAAGCGTCAAAGGCCTCCAGGCCATTGCCAAGCTCCAGGCAGTTATGTGGACGGAATTGGCCTCAAACGGCCGAATGCGTCATCCGCGTGCGGACGAACTCGGTCGTAAAATGTGCCTACGTCCCGTCCAAAGGAAGGACGGAAACTGCGTCAGGATGACGATGTCTCAACTAGTACGGACGCCCCCATGCAAAAAATTCAGGCACATCTGAGGTAC
Source organism: Mycena maculata (assembly GCA_029448575.1). Classification (NCBI taxonomy): domain Eukaryota; kingdom Fungi; phylum Basidiomycota; class Agaricomycetes; order Agaricales; family Mycenaceae; genus Mycena; species Mycena maculata. The sequence continues at coordinate 591,063 of JARJLG010000008.1, read as the reverse complement.
AACGAACATGAAATCAACGCAAAGAGAAAAAAATTATACAAACTGTGTAAAATGGCCGAAAACATACCTTCTCGCGCGCCAATGTCCAATACCTTATACGGACCACATGGGCGGGCCCAAAGAGAAGGTGACCTCCACCGAAGTACGGGGTTGGCTCAAAGGGGTATGCCACTTGCCTTTTTCGAGGATCTACTTTTTGCACGAGGTCGAGGAACACGGTGATTGGCTGTCCGACCAGGCCTCGACCATCGACAAGAATGCTACAGCACCCGAACTCCAGGCGACATTCGTCCTGTCGCCCCTCACTTCATGTTTTCGCCGCTTCAGCCCCAGCGACCGTACTCGCATCTTCTCTGTATTCCTGTCACTTCATGGCCACCAATTCGACGCCCATCCCAGCCCTTCGAGAGTACTGCCGGTCGCTGTACGATTGGGACCTTTATCTGGGTGTCTTCGCTCCTCCAATCCGCTCATAAACAATCTATTCACGTCAATACTACCCCATGAACTCGTTGAGCTGAGGGCAAATTCAAGTGTACTTCACCGGTCCGATGGCAACATTTTCGGTTGCCTACGTTCGGTTTCTCCGTGAACTGTGTGTGTTACTATACTCTTTTCAAAGATCTGGGGTCCCTGCTAAACAGCTGTTCACTGGTTTTTACGAAGTACGTGAGGGCTAGCCCTCAATCGTATAGTACCTCGTCACTTCGTGCGTCAACAACGGCCAGACCAAAATATTTCGCCTCTACGACTCCCGAGCACTGTGAAAACATACTTAAGGGCTCGATGCCTTCCTTGCATCTTCATTCACGTCTTCTCCGCCAAGCATGCCTAGCATCCTTCCCAACGTCCTCATCCTCGTGTTCCTGGTACACACTCCTTTCCCCATACCGGCCGTTTCACTCATTCTAATTTATCGCCCAGGCTACCATCGGTTGCACGTCGGCCGCTGGTCCCGCACCTGTCCTACTAGGAACCGCCGCAAATTTTGCAATTCTCGCCCAAACCGGCGTATCCAGCGTCCCTAATTCTGTGGTCGGCAAGTATTCGTGTCCTCCCTGGACCCCTTATGAATTTTAATCGATTGTACGTCCAGACGGCAATGTTGGAGTCAGTCCTACCACAATTACCTCCGTGACTGGGTTTAGTCTCGTCCAAGACTCTAGCAAGCAGTTTTGGACTTCGACGCAGGTGGACGGGCGTGTAATGGGGTCCACCGATGCTTCGCCTACCCCTGCGCTTCTGACTACCGCCGTTCTCGATATGCAAACTGCGTACACCGATGCTATGAGTAGGTCACTTCTCTGTTGGCTCCTCGAAGTATATTTACCGAGACGCTTTCCAGGCCGGCCGCTGCCGAATTTCGTGGGATTGAAAGCAGGTACGATGATTTGGTATTCCTTTTCTTCTGGGCGGTTGAGTAATCCTTCTTCTGCTAGGTCTCATCGGAGGCTCGGTTCTTGTACCTGGACTTTACAAATGGACGACTGGAGTTACTATCTCAACCGGCATAACGATTTCGGGCGGTCCAGCCGACAGTATGCCATTGGTGTCCTTTTTTTAATCCCCGCTTCACTGATATCAACTCATCAGCCTGGATTTTCCAAATCTCCGGAACCCTCGTCCAGGCCTCGAATGTCAAAATCACTTTGATTGGCGGTGCTCTTTCGCAGAACATCATCTGGGTGGTTGCGGGAGCAGTTACCGTAGGCACGAACGCAGTCTTCGAAGGCAATATCCTCGCACAGACGAATGTCGTACTCGCCACCAATGCGATAGACAATGGCTGCATCTACGCGCAGACTGCCGTGACCCTGGAGAAAGCAACAGTGTCGTGCTCTGGCGGAATCTCCCCGCCGGGGGTGCCCCCCGTAAGCTCGACGGTTTCATCGACCCCCGTGAGCTCGACCGTTCCGCCGACCTCGTCCTCCGCTCCGACCAGCACCGCGGCTACGTCGACGCCTTCCGCCCAATGCACCCCGACTTCCGCTCCGTGCTATACTGCTACGTTCACGAACCTCAATGCCGCGATTCAGGCAGACGACTATCTCAGCTATGTCCTCACCGACACGGTCCAAGGTTTGTTTCTCGAAATAATCTCATTCCATCCACTCACTCTTGGCTGCCGACAGAATGCATAGAATTTTGCGCCTTGTGTCCGAGCGGATGCACGTTCGCCAACGGTGCGTGGTCATATTCCTTTTGTGTCCATGAATTCATGCTTTGCCATCATTCCAGCGTACTACTTAAATGACAAGACGAAGGTATGTGCTCCACTGCTCTTTTGCCACTTGCTCGCTCGCTAATCCCACCGGCAGAGCACGACGTTCACCTGCGCGTATTACGCTGGATGCCATGGCGCTACCGACGCGACCAACTTTGGAGGACAGAAGCAACCGGATGGCAGTCTTTCGACGATCAGCAACAGCAGCGGTTATTGTATAACGGCTTGCTAATGTTGATCATACTTTTCTCAATCCGTGCTGCTGGAATATGCCTACCTTACCTACGATCTGGAGTCTGACTTTTGATACCGACGGTGAACAATTTGTCTATATACATACGGTCACAATGTTTTACTTGGTTTTGATGCTGGAAAATTGACCTTACTTTATACTTGATGAATTACGAAGTTGGAAGAGAGAAGGAGGAGTTTGCCCTTGTTCGATCACTGCCAACTGGTTCATCGCGGACCACGTTTAACAGGTATTCGGGAATGATTCAGATGATCATACAAACCATCATGTAAACGGTCTCGTTTCTTTTGCTTTACCGTCGGCGGGTCATTTGTTTTATCAATTTGTCACATGTCACTGTCAGCGTCGTTTTCTTCCAACGCGTTCGCGGATAATCATTATATTCCCCTTGTTTACTTCCAACAGGGACGCCGTCTTTTAGGTATTTAACAATGTTGTTTTCTTCCTACGTGTTAGAAGGGACTCCGTCTCTGAAATAATTACTTGTTGGTTGATATAGGTTGTGCACATTGAATTCACGAGGTGCATGAGCTGTGGTGTGGTGTGTTCTTGGATTTTGGTGCCGACGGACCATTGCCTTAGGTGTGGGGAGAGATCACTATACTCAGTAGGATAAATGTTTTCGGTCTGGAAACTGCGCCCGAATTGACTCTGAGAACATAATAGGATAAGTGCCGGCGCCAAGAATATATTCTGCTGCCAGAATCGACCTTGGCCGCAGAATGCGTGGTCGTTTCTTTTTTACATCAGATACATTCGGATCACCAAATATGAAATATTATGCATGCTAAGAGCAACTCAAGGGACTCGTTCAATCTTCATGTCATTATGAGTAGAACGACTTCGCTCTGCTCAAAAATTACGAAGTAAGTTGGAAATGGCAGCCTCAGCCCCCCTCGAACGATTGCTTCAACTGCATTCCATCTGTGGATTTTACCTGTGCAGGAAATTAGTCCTATTCAAAACGAGTTGAAAAGTTCAACTTACCTAAAATGGAATTCATGTTGAAAATCGAAAGTGCGCACGGTTCAAATAGAAGAAAACCAATTCATTGGGAGCATTTGGGTCGCCGTTCAAACCTCAAATCATACTTACTGGATCCTCCAATCAGCACTTTGTTCAGCCGACTGTGAGGCCCGGGCCTGAGCCCAAGTCCGGGGCAAGTTGAACCCCTCGAGGCTTGGGCTCGGGCTTGAATATGAAGCCCGAGCCGAACTTGCCGAGCGCAGGCCCGGGCTTTTCGGCCGAGTCGGACCCTGGATATCATTAGCTTTGATGTGGATTTCGGAGAGGGTGGGGCTCAACGACATGGCCTGGGGAATTGGAGACAGAGAAAAATCACGCCATATTGACAAATGCGATGGTGCATTCATTCGAAACTTCGTTCGAGAAAATGGGTTTAAAATAAAATGCTCAACCCTTCCTGATGGTTTGTATGATCATCTGAATCATTTCCGAATACCTGTTAAACGTGGTCCGCGATGAACCAGTTGGCAGTGGTCGAACAAGGGCAAACTCCTCCTTCTCTCTTCCAACTTCGTAATTCATCAAGTATAAAGTAAGGTCAATTTTCCAGCACCAGAACCGAGTAAAACATTGCGACCGTATATATGTAGACAAATCGTTCACTGTCGGTATCAAAAGTCAAAAGTCGGAGTCCAGATAGTAGGTAGGGTAGGCATATTCTGGCAGCGCGGATTGAGAAAAGTATGATCAGCATTAGCAAGCTCCTATACAATAACCGCTGCTGTTGCTGATCCTCGAAAGACTGCCATCCGGTTCCCTCTGTCCTCCAAAGTTGGTCGCGTCGGTAGCGTTGTGGCATCCAGCGTAATACGCGCAGGTCAACATCGTCGTGTTCTGCCGGTGGAATTAGCGGGCTGGCAAGTGGCAAGAGCAGTGGAGCACATACCTTCGCATTGTTATCGTAGTACGCTGGGATGATGACAAAACATGAATTCATGGACACAAAAGGAATATGACCACTCACCGTTGGTGAACGTACATCCGCTCGGACACAGGGCGCAGATATTTATGCATTCTGTTGGCATGCAAGAGTGAGTGGATGAAATGAGATTATCTCCCGAAACAAACCTTGGACCGTGTTGGTGAGGACATAGCTGAGATAGTCGTCTGCCTGAATCGAGGCATTTAGGTTCGTGAACGTAACAGTATAGCACGGAGACGAAGTCGGGGTGCACTGGGCGGAGGGCGTCGACGTAGCCGCGGTGCTGGTCAGAGCGGAGGATGAGGTCGGCCGAACGGTCGAGCTCACGGGGGTCGATGAAACCATAGATCTGACGGACGAGGTCGGGGGAGGGACCACGGTTCCGCCGGAACACAACACCTCCGCTTTCTGGAGAGTCACCGCGGTCTGCGCGTAGATGCAGCCATTGTCTATCGCATTGGTGGCGAGTACGACATTTGTCTTTGCAAGGATATTGCCTGCAAAGACTGCGTCCGTGCCCACGGTAACCGTTCCCGCCACCACCCAGATGATATTCTGCGAAAGAGCACCGCCAATCAAAGTGATTTTGACGTTGGCGGCCTGGACGAGCGTTCCCGAGATTTGGAAAATCCAGGCTGATGAGTTGATATCAGTGAAAGCCGCGAGAAAAAATGACAACCAATGACATACTGTCGCCGGCTCCACCTGAAATTGTTATGCCGGTGGCGATAGTAACTCCAGTCGTCCATTTGTAAAGTCCAGGTACAAGAACCGAGCCTCCGATGAGACCTAGCAGAAGAAGGATTACTCAACCGCCCAGAAGAAAAGGAATACCAAATCATCGTACCTGCTTTCAATCCCACGAAATTCGGCAGCGGCCGGCCTGGAAAGCGTCTCGGTAAATATACTTCGAGGAGCCAACAGAGAAGTGACCTACTCATAGCATCGGTGTACGCAGTTTGCATATTGAGAACGGCGGTAGTCAGAAGCGCAGGGGTAGGCGAAGCATCGGTGGACCCCATAATACGCCCGTCCACCTGCGTCGAAGTCCAAAACTGCTTGCTAGAGTCTTGGACGAGACTAAACCCAGTCACGGAGGTGATCGTGGAAGGACTGACTCCAACATTGCCGTCTGGACGTACAATCGATTAAAAATCGAGAAGGTCTGGGGATTAAACGAATACTTACGGACGGCGGAACTAGGGACGCTGGATACGCCCGTTTTGGCGAGAATTGCAAAATTTGCGGCGGTTCCTAGCAGGACAGGTGCGGGACCAGCGGCCGACGTGCAACCGATGGTGGCCTGGACAATAAATTGGAATGAGTGAAACAGTCGGCGCGGGGGGGAAGGAGTGCGTACCAGTAACACGAGGACGAGGACGTTGGGTAAGATGCTAGGCATTCTTGGCGAAGGCAATGCGGAGAAGAAGTCAATGAAAATGTGAGGGAGGCATGGAGCCCTTAAATATGTTTTCAGTTGGCAAAACCTCCAAGGGCCGTGAAAATCCGTGAACAGCTGTTCGGCAGGGACCGCAGATCTTTGAAAAGAGTAAGTAATACACAGTTCACCGAGAACCCGAACGTATGCAATCGAAAACGCTGCCAGAATCGGACAGATGGTAAACTTGAACTTGCCCAGCTTTGAAAAGAGTATATGCAATCGAAAACGCTGCCATCGGACAGGTGAGGTGAAATTGCTTTTTACCTCAGCTCAACGAGTTCATGGGGTAGTATTGGGGTGAATAGACTGTTTATGAGCGGATCGGAGGAGCGAAGACGACTAGATGAAGGCCCCAATCGTACAGCGACCTGCAGTACTCTCGAATGGCTGAGATGGGCGTCGAATCGGTGGCTGAAGTGACAGGAAGACACAGAAAAAGATGTGAGTACGGCTGAATACGGCTGCTGGGGTTGAGGCGGAGAAAACCAAAAAAAAACATAAGTGAGAGCGACAGGAGGAATGTTGGACCTGGGTCGGGGGTCATGCCAAGTCCTTGTCAGATGTTTGAGGCCTTGTAATTCAGTTCGAGGCTTCGTAATTCCGGTCCTGTTGCTAGACTGCATGGAAGATAAATATAGATAGGTCATCGAAAACTGTCCCGATCCAAATTCCAAACCGCCAAATGACCACCGAGGTCGTTTGAAGCTTCGCCAGGTAGATGGGATCATGGGAAAGTTTCTTTGAAAGTCCGGCAAGAACGTGTCCTGGTTCATGGTGGTTCAACTTCAAGCCTGAATCGAGTCGAAGCCATTGGCGGGATCAATCAACAAACGGAAACTCGCACATCGCCCAGTTGTTACCATCTACAGCAGCCATCTAAGTACCTCGTTCGACAACAAGTTCCTGGACTTCGCGAGTGTCATGTCGCTCGTCACTCTGCCCTGGAATTGCGATTCATGATCTACGACCTTTGGATTCAGATACCTCCATCCCGTAGTACTCCGAGTCTCCGGCCCCGTGCCGCCTCAACCACGCGATCGCCTCAAACTTCCAACGCCATGTATTTTGTGTCCAAGCTCATTCACAACGAGTTGCAACCACCCCGAAAACTTGACCTCGGGCAACTTCTCTCAGCCATTACTATTTACCTTCGGAGAACACAGACGAGGATCCTGGGCCCTTCGCCCCTCATGCGCTTCAATGACCGAGTGTGTGGGCGGCGGGCCACTGCGAGTTTTGCAGCGCGTTCTGATGCTGGGGCCTAACTGTGCCCTCAAGGTATTGGAAGTTCAGCCATGTACGCGGGGTCTGCTGGGCCTTCTCAGGTGTGCTATGCTGTTGGCTACCCCGATGTGGCCGAGTGCCTGAAGGCCTCCCCCGACTCGATCCGGCCTCTAATCCACAAACCTCACAAAGTCACAGTCAAAAGACACTCCAGAAAAATGCACACAGTATGAACGTTCCACCAGGATTATGTGGGACTTGGAACCATCTGAACGGCGACGGAGAATGGCCGGAAAAATATTAATCAACGGGGAGCGCGATTCAACAACTTTCTTTGATGGGTTAAACCAGTTGTATTCTGAAATAGAACTGTCCGTTCGTTGCCACACTCACCCCGGCGCTCGGTCGCGAGCACCATCCACTTGATGGGCCAGGCAGCCATTTATAAATTTGTAATTTTTTATTAATGAGCACAGTTTGAGCAGAGCCAAGTAGTTCCAATCATAATGGCATGAAGATTGAACGAGTGCCTTGAGTGCTCTTAGCCATGCATTAATATTCCGATTGTCGTTGTGGCAGTGCAGATTACATAATCTCCATTGTACTTAGCCGAAAAGGTTCATTGTTCTCTCTTTTGTTCCAACAATGGCAACCGGCCCAGTCTTGTTCCGCCTTAATACGCGCCATTTTACGTCTCTTAACCTCCCCCCTCCCGTTCGTTTTCGCGGCTTGCCATGTTCTCGAGCCTTTTCGTGATACTTTTTGCCTTGGGTGCACCAGTTGCCGCCTCTAATTCATCCATCGTATGCGTTGCTGGCCAATGTCTTGAGGGCTCATCAAACACAACCCGTGCGCTCCAAATTTTTCACAATTTTTGCAACAATACTGACCAGAGAATATCAGTCGGTGTATCACTTTCTGCCTCTGACGTGTCGAACAGCGTCCTGCTTTTACCAGGCCAATATACAGCGACCACGAACCCGCAGCTTGTCCACGATCTTTTGACTTCGTCCCATGCGACACTCACTCCCACCCCCGGATTCGCAAATTCCTCGACTGCTACGCTGCCTCTAAATGTTGCCGTGGCCCCGGGGCTCGCTATATATGCCCAAAGCCTCTATTCCGGCCAGGCAGCGTTCAGCTCACTTCCTTCCTCTCCTACGGTATCCAACACGTCGACCCCACTGACTGCCGAGTCGATGGCCATGTCATCCAGCATCTGGGTCGCCTTGTCATTTGGATCCAACGGGCGCGTTGTTCTATGGGACTCGATCCCCGATACCGCGCAGCTCCCTTTCACCGGCGCCATCTCTCTGCTGGACATGCAATCATCCACCTGTTCACCACCCTGCGCCAGCTCTGGCACATGCTCCGCTTCTGGCACTTGCACCTGCGCACCGGGCTTCAACGGCACGTCCTGTGAGACGTGTTCCGAGGGCTTTTTCGGGCCCACGTGCCAATCGTGCCCCGCCGGCTGCTCCCTGTGTGACCAGGGGATATCCGGGACCGGTCGTTGCCTTACACCCCCCGTCACCAACCCGCTGACGACATGCAACTGCATTAATGGCGAGTGCGCCTCCGACGGCACCTGTGCGTGCAATCCCGGGTGGGTGACCGCCGCCAACGGGACGGCGTGCGCCAAGTGCGCTTCTGGATTCTTCGCGACCACCACCGGGGACTGCAAAGGTTCGTCCGCCCTTATTCCCGCGTCTATATCGATTTCTAACTCATATGTAGTCTGCGAGCTGGGCTGCACAAGCTGCGCTGACGGGACGGGCAACTGCCTCACCTGCGGCCCGAACTTTACACAGGACCAGAACGACGCGACCAAGTGCACTACTGTGGCCACGAGCGCTGGAGGTGCCGCGTGCCCCGCAGGCAGCTTCGGTGATGGCACCAGCTGTGTTGCATGTTCGGCATCGTGCGAGACGTGCTCCGGCGCGACCTCGAACGACTGCACCGGCTGCCCAACATTACATTATCTCACCGGGAACGGCACTTGCGTGTCTGCGAGCAGCACCGGGGTGTGCGAAGGCTCAAATCTGATTGCGGACAATAACAAGGGCGAATGCGATGGTGTGTTTCATCGCTCTTCCTTCCCTACCGTGTGATTGATCGACGGTTTTCCAGCCTGTGGCGCGAAATGTACGACATGCGAGATCGCGCAGTTCAATGTAGCGTCCACCGTTGATCAGCTCAAGTGCACTGGGTGCCTGACGGGCAGCGTTCTGTCAGCCGGACAATGCATCGACAGCTGCCCCACTGGCACTTTCCTCTCTCCCACGGATAATGTGACGTGTACCGGTACGTTCTTGTATTATTCCCCGTTCGATTTCAGGGCTGACCGGGTATCTTCAGCGTGCGATTCGAGCTGCAGCACCTGCAGTGGTTCCGCCACGACCTGCCTCACATGCCCATCCAACCAGCTCGCCCTCGACGGGAAATGCTTAACCTCTTGCCCATCGAACGCGTTCAGCTCCTCCGGCGCCTGCGTCCCATGCCACCCCGACTGCGCCACCTGCACTGGCTCGACCTTCACGCAGTGCGCGAGTTGCCCCTCCGACCGGCCCGTGCTGAGCAGCGGGCGGTGTCTCCCGACGTGCAGCCAGTCGCAGTTCTTCGACGCCTCCGCGGGGGCGTGCCAGGCATGCGACGCGAGCTGCTCGAGTTGTTCCGCATCGGGGCCGAGTAACTGCCTTGCATGCTCCAATGCGGGAGAAGTGCTCCGCGCGGGGACGTGCACCGCCGCAGCATGCACCAACTCAAGCAGCGTCGTGCCCGGGCTGGGCGTGTGCCTCTCGGATCTCGTGCTCGTCCCGCCCGGTGCCGTAACAAACGGGACGACGATCTCCGCGCCGACGGTGCCCACGCCGTCGCCCGCGACCACCGTGACCGGCGCGCGGCCGCTCGCGTGGTGGGAGATCCTCCTCATGACGCTCGGCTGTGCGTTCATCTTCCTGCTCGTGGTGATGCTCTGGCGGCGCCGTGCGCGTAAGCAGCGCGCAAAGCAGACCGCGGCGTTTGCGGCGGCGAAGCGGCTGGATCCCAAGACGAGCTGGCGCGCCCGGCTGGTGCGCTTCGGCGAGCGGCTCTTTGGGCATGCGCACTCGCGCGCGGCCCCAGCGCCGGGGATTACAACGGCGGACGTGGAGGGCGAGGCGATCAAGCTGATGCGGATGCGCAACGCGGAGGAGGCAAGACACCATGGGGAGATGGAGAAGCTGCAACTGTTTGGTGCCTACGAGTACTCGCGCGCGGGGTCGGTGCGAGCGTCCTCGTATCGGGCCTCCTCCTCGCACCACTCGCGCGCACCATCGACGCTGCCCTCACTGGACGGGCGCGACCACCCGACGGCCGTCGCGGCGCAGATGTCCCGCTCGTCGATGTACTCGCAGCTGACGGGCGTGCCGCGGAACGCGCCCGAGCCGCGGCAGCCGGTCGGCAAGAACCTCCTCGCGGCGCTGCACCGCTATCCGAGCTCCGTGTCGAGTGCGGGGCGGTCGTACATGTACTCCGCCCCGCCGGAGGCGCGCTTGGTGGACGTCGACTCGCTTGCGCCGACCGAAGCGCAGGTGTACGCGGACGCCGTGCGGCCCGCGCTTGCGGCCTCGCCGCCGATGCAGTGGCTCCAGCCGACCAGGACTGGAACATCTTCGAATAATCCATTCCGGAGGTGAGGGTCGAGTGGCGGACTTTACGAACTAAATAGACAGACTCCACGCATTGCATATCATATCAAACTTTCATACACACGCACTTTCGGTAGCATCATCATACTTTACTTACCCATAGTAGCACTCAATTATATCTCTGGCATTGCATTTATCGATAGGGGAACGAACAGCCCACTTCAGATTGCATTGGACCGTCGAGAAATCCAATTACAGCTCTTTGCGGGCGCGCCCCGATTTTTTTTTCAAAATTGAGATTTTCATGTAGTCCGCCGTACAAGGCCCAATTTTGAACCGTTTGCCTTGAAAATAGGACCGTTGGATTCGCATTCGAAATCCGGAAGGCGCCTCCTCCCCCAATGTGTCGACAGTGTGATAATTTCTTTTTTTAGGAAATATCCAAGAAATATCAGGGCTTCAAAGCTTCATGAGCTGTAGCATTAGATATACTGTTTAGAATGACCTAGTTTTTTGGATATGACATACCTGGACGGATCCCTAGGGGTCGGTCTCCGATTGTGGATTTCCAGATAATTAGAGTACTCTGTAAGAGGCCAGGGAGCAGAAGGAGAAAGGAGTCAGGTGTGTGGCGGTGTTGGGAAGTCTTAATTGTTCGCAGCTTCCTCCCCGCTCTCCTCATCGCCTGCGTAACGCATCCAATCCTTCTCTACTGTCTTGGTCGCCATCCAGTGAGACGGGCGTCGGCCGGCGCGAGTGCTCCAGGCAGAATATCGTTTCACTTTCGTCCTTTCTAGACTCCCAAACGTGATGGACACATGGAGCTCGACTCGCAATCCTCAGGCGACATAGTTCAAAAATTGGCCCGGTTCTTGAAAACAGATGACGTTGGCAAAATCATTACTACTCTCCTCGACACTGCCCTCCAAAGGCTGATCACGTCAGATAATCTTCTTCCTGAGACATTCAGTTTTCTGCCCTCGCTCTTGGCCAAGGCGCCAATCCCGCCTTACTCTTCAGAGATCCGACCGTCATCAGAGCTAAAGGCTCTGTGGAATGTCATCAGCCACCAGGAGCACGCCCATGCTGAATTCCTGCTGGCTATGTGGGGTGAGTGCTTGTTCCAGCTTCGTGTTCTCGCCCTGATAGTGTGCAGTTGTGGCAAAGTACACCCGGGAGCGCTCTGCGGAAGACGACCAGCACGCTCATATCTTGAGTCAAGCTTTCACCCGCAAGTTGGAGGGGGATGCACTTGGGCTTTTCCAGAGGTCCCTCGAGGCGTACGCTCGCGGCTTCAACCCTGCCAGACATTATGGCAAGATAATTGACATGCATGCCCCGAGCGGCGCGGGAAAATCCAAGGAGGCCGATGCTTTTAAAGACCTCGTACGTACCATCCTTCCGCCGGCGTATGTACGCTTATATCAGTCAAGTACCCCACGTGGACGATTTGTTTTCGTCCATCCGACGACCCGAGCATTGGGTGGCCCCCTGGTGACGTTCCCGCTTACAACTTCTTCAAGAACAATCCTTGCCGCACCGTAAGAGCATTCCATTTTCTTCTGGCTATCACTGACTCGTAATTCCAGCCCGAAGAACGAGTAGCTACGTTTCTAGGTGCCTTTTTCGAAGTTGCGGCGGAACAACTCAAAGTTAAAGACGGGGTGACAGCCGCTGCCAGCGCTCGCAACGAGTGGAAATATGTTTGGCAGAGTGGGGTCGAGTACGCCGACAGCAGAAGAGGAACTCTCTTCGCACGTGTGGCAGATCGAGCTCGGGCTCTCCTCAATTCGGGCATGGACACTGACCCTGCCCCAGCTTTGGTAGAGCCCGCCGCTCGATACCGAGAATTGTGGAACAGATACTGCGAAGAACCAGCCGTGGCATTGGTCAGCAGGATCCAGGAGCCGTACTGTTTCGTCGCTCTCGATGAATGTATAGACATTCCCAATATAGCTTCTATAGAATTGGGCCGAATTCTAGAGGCAGGTCACCATATACCTGAGCTTTGGTTCATCCTCCTGGGGACAAACGCGAAAATACAATCTCTGGTCCCCTCCGCTGCACGAATTGTGCCTTCAGCTCGGTTTCCCCAACTCCAATGCCTTCCGGCCTGGTGTTACTTTGGATTTGGCCAGCTAGCTCCACCAGAGCCAGACACACCCCGTAAGGCGCTGCTTGTGGATTACTTGCGGATGATTGGACGTCCTGTGAGTACTCCGTCGTGTAGTGGTGTTCCCGACTGATGTATGATACAGCTTTTCGCGGCGTACAACACCCCCACCGCTAGCTATCTCAACGTGGGGAAGAAGCTATTCTCACCCAAGCACACATTCGATACTGATGATCCCGGCCACATCTTCACTGCATTTTCGCACCGAATTCTACTAGAGCTTGGCAACACGGACACGGCACATGATCTAGCTGCCGAGAGCGTGAACTCCAGTCTGCGGTACGCGACCAGCATAGATGGGGGGATCGTGCGGACGGTCTGTCCGTCTGAGCCACTGCTCAGCCTCATTGCGAGCGACGCCCTCAACAAGGGCAACAATTTTGTCTCCAGTCTTCGCACCCTCGTCGACGCGGTTAATGCGACCACCATTGATCGTGGTCAGGAAGGTGAACTCTATTGCAGACTTCTGATTATCAGGGCTCGTGACGTCGCTCTGCAAAAAACACTAACACCCATCCTGGCTCAGAAGCTCCTCAGGGATGGAAGCCATGGTTCAGCGATCGGCGACCATTACACCCCGGCGACACATTCTCCCAGGGAGCATTCACCGTCCGCCTGATCACCTTAGAAAACCACCTCGATGCCCTGGTCCACCTCGAGCAACTGGAACCCTCGGACCAAGTCGAACTGCGAAAAGTAGTTGCGGCTTATCATGTCAACATCACGCACATGATACAGTTTGATGACGAAATCTCAGCCATCCCCCAGACATACCTGCGCAGCCTCTGCATCAGAGGAGCCGCTGTTCAGTGCTGCCATCGTCAGCCTGTCATAGACGGCTTCTGGGTCGCATATAAAGGCGATTTGGATCAACCCTTTGATCTCGACCAGTTCCTCGTGGTTTCGTGGCAGAGCAAAGCGAAGGCTGCTGCTGCATCTCAAACGGATTTGGTGAATAGTCTCACCGGTCCTATGCAGATCGACTCCAGAGGGAAGCGTTGCAAGGTCGCACAGCTGGTCATATTGATGGATCTCCAGGCCAAAGCATCCTTCAAAGGACAGGGAAACACCAAGGTGCGAGCTACCCACCGTGCGGCAAAGGTACCGCCTCCCAGTACCAAATGCAATGCTCCGGCAGTCTGGGGTGGATACGCCTTGCCCGACGAGACCGAGCCCGAGACTTGGTGTTTAAATATCCGAGGGCACGATCGAGCATCGTACCCGTGCACCGACAGCGCACCTTGTGAGGAGCGTCCGCCGGACTTTGCTTCACTATTTGATCAAGTCTTACCCGATATTGTGGCTCAAAGCATCACCGCCGAAGTGTCTCACCATGCGGACGCGTGTCTTCGACCCTTGTCGAGGTTCTTAGGGGTGGTGGCGTAATCCAGATACTGTAGATATAAGTGCGAGAGAGGAGTACGAGGTATAATAATTGTGTATCAATCTCATCTTTGAAATTCTTCCTGCATTCAGCGGCGCACACAGACCTGACCACGTACTCATAGTCAAGCAGGTGGGCGCGGCGCGAATGAGGGCCGCAAGAATGCGAAGCGGCGAGGACGCAGCGCTCCCACTCGCCGTGGTGTACGAGTCGAGGAATGCGTGGCATACTCTGCATCTCCACAAACCTACCGGCAGTGACCATCAAGCCCCGAGCACGCGCCTACCTTATGGGGCGTGCAAAGGAAGTCGCTGGGGGGTCGTCAGAAAAAAAAAGTAAACCGAAATTGAAGACACTCACCTGGAATGGAACGCGGCGCGCCGTGGACTGCAGCGTTGACTGACCGCCGTGTACGATACGCGGATACGCGGCAAACGGCCGCCTGCCCGGAACCTGAGGCTGCTCGGTCCGGGCGCTCTTGCACGTGCCCTTGTGTGTGGAACAAGATGGCATTGGGGATAGTACTCTTCCGTCACCGGCACGTGCCCTTGTGGCTATGCCGCGAAAGTGTCAGGCAAGAGGATGTCAAAAAAGGCTCCAATGAAAATTGAAATAAACGCCCCTCGGAGAAGCCAAAAGAACGAGGTGCCCTCTGGATTGCGAATGCGAATCCAACGGTCCTATTTTCAAGGCAAACGGTTCAAAATTGGGCCTCGTATGGCGGATCTCATGAAAATCTCAAATTTTGAAAAAGAAAAATCAGGCCACGCCCTAAGTTCCGCGAAGAGCTGTGATTCCCCCCATCACTACACATTAGTTCGATTATAGTAGGCCCGTATAAAGAAAATACAATGAAAGCAAAACGATAGCAAAGCGACGACTGGAGCAACGATAACGAGAAGGTTTGATAGTGACGCTTATAGCGTCTGGACGACGATCGCGGTGTCGTCGACCCACGGGTTCTCCATGTCGAGCGTCAGCATGCAGGATATGCCCGCGCGATCTTCGCCACCAATCGCCTGGCGCAGCAGGCGGCTCGCGAGGTTCCCTTCAGCTGGCGCTGCGGCCTCGCGCGCGGCCCACGCAGCGAGCACGCGCTCTGGCCCCGCTCCGCGGCACAGGTCCGCGAACCCGTCCGACGCGAGAACGAGGTACTTCGGGCGCGCGCGCGCGGTGCCGAGGCAGCGGTGCGTGATCTCTGGTGCGGCGGATATGTATGGCGGTGTGAGGTTGCGCGCGAGGCAGATCTCCCAAGGCGCGGTGTCGCTGAAACCCGGGGCGAGGTTGTAGAGGATGCGCCGCGTGAACGCGGGCGGCTGTTTGAAGGGGACATCTCCGAGGCCTGTATCAACGCTGTCAGCGGAGAATTTCAGTTTCCGGAGAGGGCCAGACAGACCGCGGAACGGGGCAAGGGCGCCAAGAACGCGTCGATTGACGACGCATTCGGGCTCGCCGGGGTGCTCTCGACGGACGCGCGTAATTTCGGCGTCGTTGTCCCCGTTGTGCTCGGCCGTTAAAAACTCGACGTCCCATCCTTCGGTAACTTTCGGGGAGACGAGAGCTGCGACACGGAGCCGGATTAATCTTGTACGGAGTGTTTTGAAGGAGAAACGCACCCGCTTGGCAATCACCGAGGTTGGCCACCCATAGGTTTTCGTGTTCCGGGTCAGTTAATGCAACAAGTGCGGTGGTCCCGTACATGCACAGCTTGGCTTTCTTGTAATTATCACCGCCCCTGTCCTGGTCGTTTATGATGTGGCGGATTTCCTGGTCAGAGTACGCAGAAAGACGGTCAGATCCTCCGAACAGCTTCAAGATGTCGCCGGCGATTGCGTCGTCAAATGCAACGATGGACCGTGAAAAAAGACCAGAGATGAACCCGGGAGTGAGATGCTCGTTCGTGAAATTTTCATCGATAAATTCTTGCAGAAATTCCTCGACAATTATCGGTAGATGATGTGCAACGTGTTCGACGGTTTCGTCCCCGAGATGTCCTGGGAGAAGGCGTTAAGATCGGTGTTTGCGCATACGTGATATGTTCGCCGTGGCATTGTTGGGAGAAGCACAAGAACCCACCGTCGAAAACACCCGTCAGAGTCCAGAGCCGTCCGTGGACGTTGAGCTGCCGTAGGACGTAGCGATCCTGCGTGATTGCCGTGGGCAATGGTTGGAAATTGACGGCGTCGGCCCGCCAGCCCTTCTCGGGACTAAACATGATGCTGGACGGGTCGGCGAGGCGCTGGAACTCCTCCCATATTTCTTCCTCGTCCAGGAGGTAATATGCGCGTGGCCACGGGCCGTCCTCGGGGCTGCACCTGGAGCCGGGAATATCCTCCGGGTAGGCCCACTGCAACAGGTCGACCATGGGACCTCGAATTTTAAGCACGCAGGCCCGAAGTGGTGGGGGGAAGGAAGAACGGGGAATGGGGCATGGGATAAAGGGCGGGCTGTGGACGACGCGTTATATACATAGAAGCTCTGACACTCCGGCGTCCGCAAAAGATCATTTGGGTATAGTTCCGATCGGCACGTGTGCGTGATTAACCGAGAACGGGAGCAAGGGAGATTGCCCCGGACTCCCGATGGAGATCTGTGAACACAGGATTTTCCAGGAGCCAGGCGTTGGATTTCCCGCAGGGGTACCCTCGGCCTTGACAATTTGCAATTGATACTTACACGCCGAATCCTATCCTATCCTATCGTCGAATCATGAATGGGTCGTCGAAGCTCGAGCTCGAGGCCACGGCCTCAGGAACCTTAGCCTAGAGTGGGACGACCCCAGGCTTCTGGCCGCGGATTTGATTCCCCTCGAGGCTGCAGTCAAAATCCAGTCATTTGCTAGTAATAAGGTCGAAGCGTCAGTTTGCGAGGTCAGGAGTGGACGCGGAAAAATTATGACAAAAAAAAAAAACACCGATGACATTCATACCTAGTCCGAAGTGGTCCAGCTTCAATGCGTTGGATCTGTGGAGAATATTATTTAGGCCCCCGTTTTCTGGAACATGCGAGAGTCGACCGGCGAAACTAGACACAAAAACAAACATGCAGGGGCCAACCTCATGCACGGATATTTAGATCTGGCCCAGCCTTGCTCCAGCCTGTTTCGGCTTGCTTTTATTGGGGCCCCACCGACGATCCATGGTCACGAAGAGACGCCACGATCTAGGGATGCGGGCCCATAGAAACAGGGCCTAATAAAGAGTTTTCAACCTTGCAACCAAAAAAAAATAGTTCCATGTGGCTTTCTCTTGGCTTGCACGGAGAACTTGAAAGGTTTTCGAGGTGCTATCAATATCATGATCCGGCACAGATTGCGATTAGGATTGCTGTTGCATCAACCTCTGTCGAGGTGGGTCAGCACGTTGGCTTGTGTCCACATGGCAGAGTGAGTTGCAGATAGATGATGTCCGCAACTTTCCGCGTGCGGTGCTGTTTCGATTTGGGACCGCGCAGGCAATCCTCCTCCTCTGCGATGGGTGATTGGGTGAACTTGAAACGCAAGCACAAGCGCCAAAGATTGACCATCAAAAACGTGACCCGTATTATTTCAAGATTATTAATACTGATTATCCACATGGGCCCGATTCCCCGAATTTAAACTGGGACAGGCACCTATATAGCCCAAGTAACCCTCCTAGTTAGAGGGGGAGATACCCCGGGTCTCCCCTTCTAACTAGGGGTCGTTTTTTTTATTTAGGCTGTATCCAATAATTATCGAATAATTAGGCCCTAGTTAGGCTCAGGACACTGCGTACAGGCGCTAGCAAAGGGCGGGGTCGCGCTCGCTGCCATCAAGGCCATCAAAGATGGGCGGCGACGTCGCGGAGCGCCCTTCCCGACCAATGCCATCACTCCCATCAAATGTCCCGCCGCCCCCGCCCATGTCGCGCGTTCCGGCCGCAAAAAAAGAGTTAAAATAGCGAAAAAATTAGGGCGTACTCTATGTAACAATACAAACCACTATGGATGCAGTAATGTGGAAAAAATACAATGTCCATCAACAAATAAGTGACCTACGAGTCCTGAGTGTCCTCCGCCTCGGCACTGATGTCGCTGGAGAGGCGCACGATGTTGATGAAGCCAGCGGTGAGGCGGGCGACCTCTTCGTCATCGTCGCTTGCAGCGTCCTCGTCCTGCTCGTACTCCGCCTCACTAGCAGGTGCCTGCTCAACGGGAGAACGAGGCCGCATCGCCGCATCCCTTTCGACGTCGACGTGCCGCTCCCTAGAGACGCTGACACCTGGCACGAGGTCACCTGTAAAGCCGCCTGCTTTGCTCAGCCTCACGAACCGCGACATGTGGAGCGAGGTAAAGCGCCCTCGCTCCATTCGCACCAGGCGCACTTGATGCACCATCCCTTCGTCTCCCTCCTCTCGCAGGCGGTCCTCCTGGCGGATGAGGAAGTTGTCTTCGTCGCGCATGTATGTGACGAACCGGTGGATCTCGACGTTGAGTCGCTCGATCTCTTCATCGGCGCGCAACAACTTGAAGTGTTGATCCATCGCGGCGCGCCCAGCAGGTAGGGCCCAAGGCTCCTGACGAATATCCTCGCGCGCATCGCGGAGGAGGTCAAAGTCCGCCAGGAAGGCACATTCCACCACCTGCTCCCAGTCAAGCGTCGGCCGCGGGGGCTCCATCGCCTCGGCGGCCTGGTTGTACTTCGCAATTGCGCCTTTGATGGCCTTCGAGCGTGCCTGTAGAGCCTTTGCGATGTGCTTCCTCAGCCTGTAGCCTGAGCACAATGGTGAGCTCTCGTTGGCAATGCATGTAGCAAGAACGTACCTGTCCCGGACATATGACATTTGGCCAGCTCGAACATCCGCGAGACCACAAGTCCTTCGAGGTGATCGATCGCACGTCGGTAGCGGCGCTTCTCGACCCTGGCTGCAGCGCCATCCCACTTGTCTTCACCCGGGCTCCAGCGAGTCTCAATGCCCATGCGTACCTCGAGGTCGTGCACCACAGCGAGCGCCTTGGCATGGAGCTCAAGAGCATGTCGGCGCTGCGTCTCGAGCCGCCGCGTGGCCTTGGCTGCGTCCGCATAGCCGGCCTCTGCCTCAGCTGGGATGAAGGGGAGGGCTACACCGCAGACGGCCGTGACGTGCTCCCTAGAGGGAGATCAGACCAGGATTGCTAGGTAAAGATGAAGAAGAGACTCACTGAGTGTCTCGGAGGTTTACCAGCTTCTGGTAATACTCCATTTCCATTGTCTCCTCCAACGGCTCCCTCGAGAGCGTCCGAAGGTAAGTCTTCTCGCTCTCCAGCCACGTCTCAAAGACCTCGCGCGACTCAACACCCAGATCGCGCATTGCTTCGCGAAGGGCCCCGTATGTAGCCTTGATTTCCAGAGCGCGCCGGTACTTGCTGCACATCACGAGGGCTACCGGGGGAGCACCATTAGCAAAGCAAGGGAGAAATGAGATGAAAGGGCATACAGAGGCTTTGGTAGGTGTCGAAGGCATCCGTATGCTTCATGTATGCCGTGATTGCTTGCTGTCGGTGAAATCTGGAGGCGTGGCGGGTGTTCGCAGCGAGCCCATTGGACTTGGAGAAATATGCCTCACAACCCTCGAGGCTCTCCAGCCCCACGCCTTTCACGTAGGTCGTGAGGTTCTTCAGCTGGCAGCGGCGGCCATGGCCATGGCCGTGAAAAGCACCAACGAGGGACTTGAAGTTGTTGTCGAGCGCGAGCTTGCTGAGCAGCGGGTGCGAGTTCACCATTTTGCCGAACTTGCATCCGATATCGTACGCGCCAGCCACCTCGCCGAGTACCTGGAGGAGGTGCGCTGTGACTGAAAAGCCGTATTTTGCTCTAAAAAAAAAAAACTCATCAGCCAAGGCCAGCGAGGGCGGCAGAGAAAAAAAAAAGGCTGACAATTCGCCGCTCTTTACCATGTCGACGACCACAAGGACGAAGCCGTGCCTGCAGAGCGCAGGGAAGATCCCTGTCTCGTCATACATCCCCCACGCACGAGCGGTTGCGTCCTCCTTCATGTTCTGCCACCGTTCGGCGCAGCCGTCCTGGTCGTTGTCGTTCTCCACGCCAGGCACGAACCCCTTCATCAGCTCCTCCAGTCCCTCTTTTGCCCACTTGTTGACCTCCTCCCGTGGCAAGTAGTAGTCGCCTGGCACGACACGGTCATCACCGAGCTCCTTTGAGGCGCCAGGGACAGTTGTCCCATCCTCGTGCACCTGCTCCTTCTCACGGATCTCGTGTCGCGAGAGTGAGTTGTTCCCGTCCATGGTGTACATGAACGGGATGTAGAGATGTGGCTCGCCCTCAAGCTTGTACAAGCATGCCGGGCACGCGTTTTTGAGGCGCCAGTTCGGCGCGTCCCGCCCAAGAGCGACCTGCACGCGCTTGTCGATAACCGCGCGGACTGCAAGATACACATCGAACGCCACGGAGAATTGGGATGCGAGCCATGGCCGTGGGGCGACGCCGTGGAGATCGCAGAGGGCGCGGACAAATGGCTGGATGCCTAGTCTAGGGCAGCGGAGGTTGGTGACGCGGTAAACCTCCAGTGCACGGAGGGTGATGACTACGGTGGGGAACCAAGGGGCAACAGGCATCCACCCTTGGCGTACACACCCTGAGGAAACGTAGCGATCGCCCGCGATGAGAGCGAGGTTGTCGTGGTATGCAGCTAAAAACGAGATAAGGACTTGGTCGAACCCAATAAGAAAAAGGCTGCGTACAGAACACATCCACCACGAGAACCTCGCGCGTTTCTTGAACAACAGCGTCCGCTGAGAGCTCGTATGATGACCCGAGCCCGCCTTCAGCCGTAGCGGCGCTCCAGCTGACGTATGCGTCGGCCATGGTTTCTATCTGCTTGGAGAAGGCGTCCACTCGTTTTTGTGTCCGGTTTCTGCGGGTGCGAGGGTCGTAGTGGCGGCCAAATGATGCGCTGCATAAAGGAATGCAGCATTGAAAAACTGCGGCCAAGAAAAAAAAAAGCAAGGCACTCACCGATGGCTTTCCATCAGCCGCTCGTACAGTGATTCGTCCGAACGTGCCAAGTCCTCCCGGGTAAAATCCTCGCCAGCATGACTGAGGTATGCGGGGGCGCGGCCGCGGAGAACATCCTCCTCGTACCCACCGCCACCACCGCCGCCATAATCCTCGTCAGAGTCGGCCATGTCTCGCAGGCGATCCTGTGCAAGACGTTGCTCTCTGGTCATGCCTGAAAAAAAGGGAAAAGAGGTTAGTAAATGGGGAGCAAGCATTAAACAGCCAGAAAAATTTACTTTGAAGCCGCTCCTCTTCTTTGCGCGCCTCTTCTGCCTCAAGCGCCCGCATTTGCGTTGCAGTGAGGGTTTTGCGCCGTTTAACTGGGCGACCGGCCTCGTTCCTTTCAGAGTTGCCTAGGTGCATAGTTGAGGAGGAGGATGTAGCCGCAAAGCGGTTACGTGTTCGGCTTGCCATGGCGGAAACCCAGCGCAGAGTCGGCGCGAACGCGAATGATGAGAGAACACACGAGAACACGTGAAGTCACGTGATAAGTCACTTGTGTGACTTCACGCATCTTGAATCTCACCACCCACAATCGCCCACAACTCGCCCGGTGAGTTGTTTCTGTTCTTTGTGCTGGCATTCCTCGGCTGTGATTGCTCTTGCTCGCCCTTACCTGGGTGGGTGGAGTCATATTCCAGCTGAAAAATATGCCAGCACACAACAATTGCCACTCACCTTTCTGACGCGTCCATCCGTAGTTTCTCGCGTTGACATCCTTTTTTTTGCCTCAACCTGTGAGTACTCTCTCGCCCATCGACATTTTCGCCGGCTTCTCTCCTTGCTCGCCCTTACCTGGGTGGGTGGAGAGTAGTTAGCTGCGAAATGGAGCTTGGGGACATATTGTGCCACTGGCATTACTGACGCGTTTCTGGCAGAGTTTTCGAGTTTTTGGTGTCCCAATGCATAACCTCTGGACGTCCTACTCACGTAAGGTACGTGTTTTATGCCATGGCAGCTCCTTGACCACTCACAACCCCACAGACGCGGAGCGGCACTGTTTTTGCGGCGTGGATGCCTGAGGTCAATGCTCTCGGGGCTGAAGATTTCCAATTCGGTCCTCTTGTGTCCCGCGCCGTTGCTGCGGAGTCAGACAACCAAGAAGACCAGGAGTCGGACGACGACATGGACGACATCGACGTGGAATGGCCGCCCAACCCCGACAACTTCATCGACGAGGAGTGGCCCCCGCGAGACCCTTTGAACGAAATCGACGACCCCCCCGCCTCCTCCTCCGCCTCGGAAACGCCGCCCCTCTCCCTCATTTGACGATCTTCTGGCGACAGGCAAACCACAGACCGGCAACCACCGACGTCGCGCAGCCAAACGCGCGAAGGGAATCCAACACGAAGGCTACAAGCCTCGCGAATCCACTATTCGCGACCACGTTCTTCCGGCCGAACCGGTCGCTTCCCCTGCATTCGATGCTGCCACCCTTCCCGCCGCACAGGGTGCATACGCTGCAAAGGTTGAGAGCAAGCAAGAAAAATATGGGAGCAAAAAGCGCCGCACCCTTGCAGAGATGATTGCATTGGGGTTTCAGGTCATCCATTGGAACGGCATGTAAGTATGGCCCTGCTTCCATCCATTGCCAGGTTCCTGATGCCTCTCCAGCGATGCCCGTCCCCTCGTAGACAGCACCGGCCGCATTTTTGCGGTGCTGGCTGGCCAACCGACCAAGGAAGGGTATCCTGAGGCGGTTATCCGTGCGTACGACTTCATCAAGACCCAGGGAACCGCTAGCCACTTCCCTGCCGCCATGTGTCGCCACCGACGGGGGCTCTTTGCCGCCATCAACATTGGCTTGGTTTATGGCAAAGGTCAGACCGCTCCAACCTGGCTGGACAACAAACAGCACACGTCCTTGGCGGAAAGCCTCCTTTCGAATAAGGACATCACTCGGATGGCTAATTTCGCTAGCTGTACGTGTTCCTCTTGATACGGCCTCTTCCCTCTGATTCCTTCCCCAGTTGCCTTTAGTCTTTGGGCTCCACGACTCCATTGCTACTACGTCGACTACAACTCGCGACTCAGTCCCCACCTCAGACGCCCCTTCCCAAAATCGGTGTTTGCAAGCGTGGCTTTCAACTTCGGCAGCAACGTGTGGACCTTCAAGCACCGCGACGTGTGCAACCTTCCTTACGGTTGGTGCGCAGTGCAGTCGCTCGGCCGATTCGATGCAACGAAAGGAGGGCACCTCATCTTTTGGGACCTGAAAATGGTCGTTGAATTTCCCGCGGGCGCCCTGATCCTCCTCCCCTCTGCCACCATCGCGCACTCCAACATCCCGGTGCAGGACGGCGAGGAACGCATGTCCTTCACCCAATTCACTGCCGGCGGCCTTTTTCGCTACATCGACAACGGCTTCCGCACACAGGACAAGCTAGCTGCGGAGGATCCAGAGGAATTCGCACGTTTGATGAAGCTGCGGGAATCGCGGTGGCAGGATGGTTTGGCTTTATTCAGTACCTTAGATGAGCTCCTACCTGATGATTAGATTACTTTTACTACAATTTGCACGAGACTTGAGCGACTTGGAGAAAAAAAAGCGGACTTGCATCTCGAGTAGCTTGAATTATGATCGCGAACTGATTAAATTCGGGAACTGATTTCTGAGCCTTGTTCATGCACTTCTGCTGCAGTGTTCGGGCCCAAAATTTGGGAGGGGTATTTATACCATATTCAATGCAGTTTGACAACTTTTCGTTTTTTTGGTGGTGGAATATTTTAATTGAAATTCTTTCCCTTGGCCGCCTGCCCTGATAATTTATTTACGGATTCTATCAAGTGGTCTCTGCCCCCAGAAAAAAAATTGGGACATTCAACAGGCTGGATGAAGAGGTATGAATTAATTGGTTTTGAATTAAGTTCGGGAACTGATATCGCAATGTCAATCCATTCGCAAACTTTGATCTTGATCGCCCTTCCCTCCTCTTACCACCAGCTTCCTCTCCGCTTCCTCTCTCAAATGCCGCGGGGTCGGCCGCGACTCGATCCTGAAATCAAGGAACAAAGTCTCCAAGAGTCCCGCAAACGCTATGAAGAGAGGTATGAGTACCATTGCCTCACTTTGCTGACGGACACTCACCAGCAAATTTAAACCTCTCAGGAATAGAGAAAAGCGTCGTGAGGAAGCCAAACTCCGGATGCAGCGGTGCGACCCACCTTCGCGTCCTGCACCCGGTCATAATCTAATTGTAATTGGCTTACCAGCAAACGGGCGGCAATTGCAGCGTCAGACTGGCGCACAAAGCGTGAGTACCACGATAATGCTGCAGCAAACTCTGCACGTTACCGCGATAGGTGCGTCTCCTACAAACATCTACAGACCTGTGTCTCATTTCTTCCTCCTTATTTTTCAGGAAGTTCGCACAGGAACGTGAGGAACGGAGCGTTGCCAACGCAGTGAAAAAGCGGGCAAGGTGCGCATTTAATAAGCGGTATATATTTTATCTTTCTCTTTTCAATGCACATGGACAGGAAATGTGAAGAGCAGGACCTACGGCGCAAGCACAAGCCCACAGCTAAACCACTGCCGATTCCCAGAGCTAAACTCCCATTACTGCCCGCCAAGCTGCCCCATCGACATCCGCCTTCCAGTCCAATCAAACCCACCCCTGCGCCTCGCCGTAAAGGGCGCCTTGCTGCGGAGGACCTCAACAACAGCGCCGTAGAGGAAGAACCAGACGAGGGCCGTGCTCACCACCCCATTGAGGCGCCAATGTGGCCAATGCGCGCGCCCCAGCCCAAGCGGTGCCCCTACTGTTTCGAGGAGTACTGTATTGGGTGCGCCTGCATGTGTGAGGCATCTCCAGACTGGATCGAGCATGGGGGACACTTCTTCCCAACGTGCAAGTACTGCAAGGCGGAGGATTGCTCTGGATGCGCGTGCATGTGTCCTCAAAGTATGGTTTGGTCAGAGCACGGTGGGCATGTTCGCAAAAAAAAACAACGTATTTTTACTTCGCCTTAAATACCATTCAAACCTAACTTGAATATATTTGTTTTGCCTGAATGTTGGAACAGCGTGAATATTTGAAGAGGCATAAGGGCTGGCCGCTCTGAGTACTCTGCATCATCACGCGAGATGATGTGATCGCTCGTTGCTCTCCACCTCCATGTCTTTTCTTTGCACCCCCATCTATGCCCCCGACCCCGGTCATGAAGACAGGATGGGGCATCTTGGGCCATTTTACGCAGTATTTTGCAAGGAATGGCGAGGTTGTGTGACCTCCAAGTACGTTTCTTTTCTTCTCTTTTTACCTTGCCCAACGCCATTTAGGGATTCTCGAGATCAGATGCTTTTGCGATACCCACACGCCTCTACTTGGGAGGCCCCGAGTTGGTCGAAATTCCACCGCAAGTGGGTACACGAATGTACCGAGTACCATGACCATGAGGGCGAATATACTCCATCAGGCCCATTCGTCCCACTCACGCCTGAATCCAGCCCTCCCTCCTCTCCTTCCACGCTATCAGCCTCAACGCTTTCGCATGCTCCCTCGCCTCCGTGCTCTCGTCCCGTACCCCCAGCGAAAGCACTCAGTCTGCGAGAACAGCAGATCCAGCGCAATGCAGAGCACTACAAGTTTCTCGCCGCTGAGGATGCACGGATCGCTGCAGTGGACCAGAAGCTCAGCAAAGAGGAGCTCACCTACCTTGCGAGCTCAAGGCCTCCCCCGGTCCCCATTAGCCCAGAGCGCATGCGCCAGCAGTTCGCACGCATCTTGGGTGGGCGTGGTGCCCCACCATCCATTTTGAGGAGCAAGTCTCCCGAGTCCAGTATGCTCTCACCCGAGGAGGCGCGCATTGCACAGACCACATTTTATCAAGATGCTGCGCATCAACGCCCTTGCCAGGTCCCTCGCCCTGAGGTGCCAATCAACAACAGCCACGGGGAGGGCGTGGAATCTCACTGGGGCGACGCACCAGTAATGTATGCCGTGAGTGGGAAGAATCGTGTCTTCCAAGATAGGTAAGTTGCTCCAATGATCTTGTTGCCCCGTTTTTTTTTTCTCATTTACCCTGCTTGCAGGGGTCGCGCTATGGCCGCTTTCAAGGGAACCCCAGGCGCTGACCTTGTCTTCACCCGCAACGAGGATGAGTTATTTAGGTTCCTCGCTGAGAATGTCGAGGGCAAAATGACAATTTAACTCCAGTAACTATTCACATGAGTTCTCTTCACTTGCGATATTCCTTCAATATATATATACTTGGTTCTCTGGAATACTTTGTGAAGATTCAAATTGAGGGAAGAGAAAAAGAAAACAACTCCTTTCAATTTGTGTAAATTGTGGCGAGAATGGAGATGAGAATTAGGAAGTAAAAAAAGGCTAAAAAAAAACCTAGCCATTGGGTTGAACAAAAGACCCAATGGTTCAGGGGTTGGGATGCTGAGTTGCAGAGATACCACTATCTCTGCAATCCAGAGGCCCCAACCGCTGAACCATTGGGTCGCGATGAACCGTCAAAATGTTAAAATAGGAGGTGGACTTGACAGGCTTCTGACAGGTTCTGTCAAAAAAGTCACGGCACATTTGTTTATAGCTCAAGAGTGGGAATCCGCCTCTCTACCCCCGCTCTCCCACCGACACGCCGCTGTCAACGATGCCGAAAGAGAAGGCTTCGTTGTCTACCCACGCTGCACGTAATCCCGCGAAAGCTGTGCAACAGCCACGGAAACGTGCCAACCAATCATCCGCGACCAAGGCCACCAAGGCACTCGCAGCCGCGCAGCGCGCTCAGGCGAAAGATGCGCTCTTTGCCGATATCGACGACCACTACCTTGAGAAGCGCCAGCTAATCAAGGACCTCGCAAAAAAGCACAACAAGAAGGAAAATTACATCAAAAAGCTGCTCAACAACGACGTTCACACCAAAACCAAACGCGGCGCAAACCTTTGGAACGCCGTTGTCCACGACTTCTCAATAAAGGCCAAGGAAGGTAAGGTTTTCAAACTCTGTCATCTAGATATCCTCACTCACGGACTTCGTTGCTTTAGCGGGAGATGAGAGTGCGCTCGAGGTGGTCCGCGATGGTCTTTCAAAGGAGGAGTATCAAACAATCAAGGCCAACATGTCTGAGGACGAGAAGAAACGCCTTCTCAAGCAGCTTGCCTCCAAACGCAAGGTCGAGTTCAAAGGCATTCGCGCGACCAACAAGTCCCTGGCCATGGATGCCATGCAGACTGCGAACAGCATTAACGATCAGGTGTGTAGATACTGGCCTCGTTTGACCTGTTACTGAGGTGGTTTTCAGTTAATTGACCTGTTCGAACGCACGGGCGTTCGCGCGTTTGCAATGTTCACTCGCAGCCACGCAGAGGACTCTGCAGTCCCAAATATTGTCGATTCCGATAACGCTCGCGAGTTTTTTAAGCAGGCTTTTGGGAAGTCCTTTTCCGAGTTCCTGCTCAAGTTCGAGCAATGGTCTTGTACGCTGGACAGAGGTGTGCCTTTTTTTCGTCCTTTTTGCTCCCCGGAAATTGAGGTCCCATTCAGATGATGACAGAGCAAACGATGTCCAAAGTGTTCGCAAGCAAATCGTCCTACTAATTCTCGACGGCTTGCGTGCGTTCTAAGCCGCTATGCAAGGATTTGACTAATGAAAGTTTTGTGGCAGGAAAAATCAAAAACAACAAGAAAGTTGCCATGGAATACGTGAATTACCGAGCCAACATCGTTCACAAACTAGGCGTGGAGCTCGCAGGCTGGCCCTCCAAGATCACCTTCGCAAGTCCCATCAAGCTGAGTGCAGACGAGGCTCGCCAAATCCGAGACAGCTTGAGGAGCGGCGCCATCCACTGGGTGGTGCTGACGCCGTCGCAGCGTGAGGAAGTCGCGAAGGAGATCAGCGAGGGGCCAGTCAGGAAGCGGAAGCCGCGGAATGATCAAGGAAGGCCGCGTGGACCGCGTGAAGGAAACAGCGACACCGAGGCCAGCGACTCGGAGGAGGACGACTCGGAGGATGACGGAGATGCTGACGAGGAGGAGGAGGAGGAGGAGGAGGAGGAGGAGCGACCGACGCCTCGCCAGCGCAAGTCACCTGCCACCTCTACGAGCCGTAACAAGGCCTCCAATCTCACCACCTCTTCCGGCAGCAACTCAGGCCGCCCCACGCCCATTTCCAGCGTTTCGGACACCACCGCACCAGCTGCACGCGAGCCCAACGCAAACGCTCTGCAGGCAAGGATGAGGAACCCTGCGGCCGTGAGCACGGCACCTACGTCTGCCATCTCCAACGCCGGGCCGGCCATGAGCGCCGTGCAGGGGCCAGCAAGCAGCAACCCTGCATCTGCGGCATGCACATCCACCATCCCCAACCTCGGCGCACAGGCAGTGGACCTGGCAAGTCTGCCGGCTCCGTACGCTCTCAACCTGCCCAGTGCGAATGGCACCCAGCAGGATCCCACTGTCAACGCCGAAATCATGGCAGACGCCTACGACTTCTACTTCCAAGGCATTGAGTTTCCCCCCATGCCTGGTTTGTTTCCCCCCAGCACCCCCAGCGGCAGCTTTGGCTTGGGGAACGAGGGGCTGGGCGGTGTTGCGGATTTCACCGACATTGGCAACACGTGGGGAGGCTTCCACGACCCGTACGGCATGACACCGACCCCCAACTCTTTCGGAGTCGATAGCGATGTGCACGGCTTCAGTGGATTCGGCAATGGGCCGCCTCCCTCCTCTGTCGACCTCATGGACCGTGGCCGTGTTGACGACGCGGTTCTGACCACTGTGGGGAACACAGCGGTGGTAAACACGGCCGCCCTGCTGGGAGCCACGGCCGGGGTTCTCTTCGAAGTGACAAACATAGAACAGGCCCCCAAGAAGACCAAGCGGAAGCGCAGTGACCACGCCAGCGACCTGCCTGTTGCCAAGAAGCCGCGCAAGGAGCGCTCTGACAAGAACCAGCCGCGGGGTTCATACAAGAAGACTCAAACGGACGCTAGCAAGCCCAAGACGAAGAAGACCACGGCAGCGGTGGCGTAATTGCGTGCCTTTTGGTGCGATTCTCCAGCGCGCGGCCTATGCCTTTTAGCTAGCTACATTTTAGATACCATGCTGCTGTTTACTGCCCTCTGTGAATTTTTTCCCGTTGGTATTGATCAAGTTAGATGTCTCCTGCTTGAATTGAGAATCATATGTGAGGTATTATGCAGTTTACTGTGATTTGAATCCAAGCCATTTATGCTACACATACACCCTAATTTTTTCGCTATTTTAACTCTTTTTTTGCGGCCGGAACGCGCGACATGGGCGGGGGCGGCGGGACATTTGATGGGAGTGATGGCATGGGTCGGGAAGGGCGCTCCGTGACGTCGCCGCCCATCTTTGATGGCCTTGATGGCAGCGAGCGCGACCCCGCCCTTTGCTAGCACCTGTACGCAGTGTCCTGAGCCTAACTAGGGCCTAATTATTCGATAATTATTGGATACAGCCTAAATAAAAAAAACGACCCCTAGTTAGAAGGGGAGACCCGGGGTATCTCCCCCTCTAACTAGGAGGGTTACTTGGGCTATATAGGTGGGGACAGGAAATGTGAGCAGCTCTCCAAGGACGTACCGTTCAATTTGTGGCGTTGTTGTTCCGACAGATGCTGCTTGTTTTCCGTCGGCTCTGGCGGCATCATCCCGTGCGATGGCTCAGCGCGTATAAATTACTGTGCCAAATGAAACAGAATCGTGATAGGTTCATTAAGACAACACGGGAATAATGATATATATTACACGCCCCAGGACCAGAGGATCAGTTTCCACCGCCCCCACATCCCCCGCCTCCCCCACACCCTCCGCCTCCGCCACAGCCACCGCCTGAAAGGATGTTAGACAGAAAATCCGAAAGAAACGTAACCAACGCACCACCACCGCATCCTCCGCCGCCGCCTGATCGTGGTTAGCTCGGAGAACAGCTCAAAAGCAATGGCAAACGCACCACATCCAGCGCCGCCACAGCCGCCGCCTGAATATATGTGTGCGTTCAGCAAAGAAATAAAAATGCGAACAACGAACAACGTACCAGAGCCGCAAGCAGCGCCTCCAACCCCACATGCGCCCGCACCCTTGTCGAATGTCAACGTCAGCAACCGTTAAATCAAGAACGTATGAAACACCCACAGCGGCACACGAGCCCATTCCGCCCGCAGCACCGCCTTCCCCATAGACAACGGCCCCTAGGGTTGCTGCGCAGCCCGCGAGCATCGGTGTGTAATACATTGGGATGGGGATTAAGAACGCCGGGTGGTGCTGCCCGTTGCGCGGCCGCAGCGGGTCCACAGCCTTGCCGCTCCGCGCGCGCTCGAGGTCGCGCTGCGTGCGCTTCGCGATCTTCTCGCGCCGGAGGCGCTGCGCAGCCTCGGCGGTCTTCTTGTGGTGGAACGCGAAGACGGCGTTGTGGTCGCTCGGGTGCGTGGCGGCGAGGAGGTCGTCGCGGTCCGGGGGTACGAGGTACGAGGGGTTCGTGTTGCTGTTACCTACAAGCCGTGAGAGCTTCTGGCCAATCGTGTCGCCCGGAAGTGGGCAGCCGCAATGGGCGTATGGCACGCCGTACCGCTTCTTCCACTCCCGGCAGGTTATGTCGAAGGAGGAAGCAAGCCGGCCCTCTTCCACTTTGTCGTCGCTGAGGAGCATGAGTTAGCGGGCAAGATTAAATGTCATCGGCACGGCTCACTGGTCAATGAACCGGCCCACATGTTTCGTTGTATCCTTGGAGTACTGGTGAAATATGAGTAAATGCTGCTCAGCAGGGTGCGAGAGGACATACGTTGCTGGACATGAGCTGGTGAGTGTGCCATACCAAGTCTATGTCCAAAGTTGGGACGAAGAAGGAGGCCGGTGACGAAGACATGAGATCGAGGAAGCTGGTCTCAATTTAGTTCCGATATGTAGACGAAAAAATGACAGCAGCATACGCATGATATCTTGCAATGGCGTGCTGGAGCGCAACTTCGTCCACATCACTATCGAAGAAGCCAGGCTTCGTCCACCCAAGGTCATACATCTTGATCACAAATGATCCCTGGCGTAAGACCTGGCGAGCTGAGCTATATCCATCAACCCTATAGAAAAATAACTTACAGCCCCGACAAGTTCAACGCTAACCCTAACGCCAGGTCAGGTTAGGTTAGATGTGAGGTGCGACAGGGACTGGACGGGCGCGCACCTCTTGTCGTCTACGTAAGCACTCATGATCCTGCCGATTCTGACGAGGTTTGGTGAGCAGGCATTTGGATAGGAACGACGCAGAAAATTACAGTCGACCGCCTTGCCCTCGCATCCTCATGGCCAGGATCGTCTTGAGCCGTTCCATCTTGTACTGGGACTTTTCCATGATAAAATCAGCATAGGCCGCATTCGAGATCAAAGTCTTCGGGGTCGACCCGGCGGGGCGTTTCAGCGTCGCAGAGCTCAGCATTGCAGTCTTAATGGTGTGCCCGCGCTGCAAATCTAGCGGGTTAGTTGGTGTGTGGAGTGTTCCACTGAAATAAATTGGTCCCAGCTTCGACCAAGGAACAAGGCGGGAGACTGACGCGAGATAATCTGGGGCTTTGCCCGTGGCTAGCTTGGCCAGATCTTTCGCGAGCTTGCGCATGGCCAGTCCCTCGCGGGTAATTTCGAAGGCGCATTCGGTCTTGGTACACGGTATCTTGAAACCTTGCTGCAAATATCCAGTGCCCTCTTCTGTCATATAGGCTGAGAAACAGTCAGGGGTTTGGTGGAGAATGGACGAAAGTGACGAACGAGCATATACCACGGAACGGCACTTCGGGCAGGCGATCTCCCGGGTCACTAGCTGCGTGGTGGCCACGAATGGGTCGAACGGTGTGGTGGTCATTTCGACCCAATTATCGACGCGCTGTTTGGATGGTTCGGAAGCGAGTAGTTTCCCGAGCCAACCGCCCTATGATGAAATTAGCGAGCGTATTGGGTTAACCTTACGGGAGAGACTTGCCAGTGACGCAGTGAATGCCTCTCCAGCCTGGTGCAGCCCTCTCAAAGCCTCGATACGCTCTCCGTCCTCGGCGTACCACCTGTACGGAAAAGTCAATTGCGTTGCGATAGATAAGAAAAGCAGCACGGACCCTGGGTTCAGCAGATACGCGTGCCATACCTAGCACAGCTCAGCATTCGACGGCGCCAAAACCAAACGAACACACCATGAGCACATCCAAGGGCGGCAATATCGTCGCCACACCTTTCTCGGAGTGCGATGGCTCCAACGCCCTACACCATTTCTCGAATCTGGGGAACCGCCTCAGAATCGCAGACCGTGATGCACTGCACTGAATCCGACTGACCGCTCGACGGCGAGGCCGACGAACCACGACCACCGGCGCTCGTTGTCAGCCGGAAAGTGCGCCACACCAGGGTCGGTCATCTCTGCGACCTTGAGCTTCAGCTCCGCGAACGCGTGCAGGAGCGCGAGGTGGTCCTTGACTTGTGGCACGCTCACGAACGGCTTGGTGGGCCCGCTGGCCCCGATGGTAAACGCAGTGGGCGCGGAATACGCAGGAGGCGCGCCAGGGGTAATCTCGGCCGGAGAGATCTTGGCATCTGAAGAGACTTTCTTGGAACCCGGGGAGATCTTGTTCGAATCCAAACCCTCCGCAGAGTTATACGAGGGTGGGGGTGCCTCCATAATTGGCTTGGCACACGGTTGCAACGCCTCTTATAAGCCACCTGTTAAGATAAGATAACCCAGTGATAACCCCGGACGAGCACAGCCTTTCCCCTGTTTGATATTGAATTCTACTGAGTTGATGAACGGATACAGGCGGGGCGCGCGACCAGCTGCCTCGCTCGCTTGATCCTTGCGTCGAACCAGATAAGCATCCAGTTCTACGTGCCCGTTGTATTTTTTCTTTCTCTGGAGGAAAAAAAATGAGATGGGAGCTGTAAAGTTCAACCTCGGGATCTTCTCTGAACATAAGCACGGTCAACAGCTTTCCGGAAGTTGGAACCAGTAAAAAGGCGAGCCGAACACGGACCCCCGCAGGAATATTCGCGGCCGCTGCGGATTCCCACCATATCACGGATAATGCATGCGTTTCAACAGCAGTTCAGAGGCATTGAGGCTGAAATGGCGAATGCACCTGTCTCCGAGAGTCGGACATGGGATACTGAAGGGTGGCTCTCCGGACAGTGACTCACCTGAAGCACCGCAGCATATCCAAAAACCTCAAAATCTTCTGAGCTGAAAACCTGACTTGGAATTCGCTCGGCAAAGTAGACGAATACGCGTGGAAAGCTGTAGAGCGTATCGCGCTGGTCGAGGATTAGGATCAGATGTATGCGTTTCATCGCTGGAACCCGCACTGTCAAATTGGCCGTTTATCGTCGACGTTCAGGCCCGTTGGATCGAGATGGAGATCAGGGTCAGCGGGCTCGTGGCTATGTTTGAGGTACGTCGCGGGAGCGGGAGGGTACGTACAGGTACTTGGGGGCATAGCCCATTCACCTCAATTTATCATTATTCGGAGGAGCAGGCTGGGAAGGATTGAGAGACGATCAGACAGCTCGCCGTGTCCTGGCCAGTATACATCGACCGCCGACTCGAGGGCCAGACAACGTTCCCTGAGCCACATGCCCTTGGATCTATCAGACGTGGGCCGATCTTTTAATGGAGCGGATACTTTACCCGGGGCCCAGGATGGCAACTCGAGGATATCGAGATGCGAGGGTCACATGGATGATCTGGATGTCAGTGGTGGGTTTTGTATCGCTGACTTGCAGCGACCCGTCGGATGGTCTAGGAGATGGAGACAACGGGAGGAGTCAGCTACTGGTGGGACTGCATCGCGTGTCGGAATATTGCCGACCCACCTACCGGCAGGTTTGGATAGAGGAGAAAAAAAAATAAAGAAAGACCCCAAATCGGTCTTCTTGAGCGGCGATCTGGACGGATACTAGATTTCACGCGTCTGATGCGGAGGGCGAGACATAGCTCCGGCCCTCAATTGCCCTGTGCGGTGAACAAATCCAGCCCTGCTTGGAATACCTCGCGCAGTATACTGGGAGCTTTGGATCTTGACTGCATGATATGATAAATTAGTTAAAGCGACAGAAGGATGCAAATACGCGTCTGATGGCCGTGTCGTATTACAAGGTCCTGGCGGGATGAAACGAATTGAGTCCTGCTTGGACGCATACGGCATACCTCGGGCAGCATGGTTGGTAGGTTTGGATCGCGTCTGCATGATATAAGAAATCAATTCAAATATTTCTGGGAGCGACATGTAATTACGCGTCCGATGGCCTGTATCGTGGGTTGCTGGGGTGAAACAAATGTCTTGCCAGACAGGATACCTCAGGCAGCATGCTGGTAGCTTTGGATCGAGACAGCTGTATAATATGTATGCTCAGAACAGAAATAAAATCAGATGCACGACCGAGATTCCGTTTAGCCGATCGTCAGGATATCTTTCATCTGTGCTCGAGAAAGCCTGCTGTAGAAATCAGACAATTGCGCGCCTTTGAATGCACACGGACCCCGGTCTAACTCTCGGGGCGCCACCCTGTAGCAGATATGCACGCCTGTGATCATTTCGAAATTCACTGGTTCTTCGAAATGCACTGTGTAGTCGACACTGGACAGACCCACCAAAGGTATTTTGCGATCAGGTGTGGACCTACATTACTGAAAAGCTGTGGAGCATTTACGAACCGTCATTTCACCAAGCACAACAAAAAATACAGCATCTGGGATATCAGGGGAAGATCGGAGGTCTTGACGCGAAGTGGATGGGATGCGGCTAGTACACGATTACGGCTACGCCCTAAACATGCTCATACCAGCCCCGCCGCGTCATTTCCCCTCAGTAAATTTTCCAGGGCAGTGTGCCGAGACAATGGACAGAGAATCCAATCCAGAGGTCGACCAGGGATTTCGGTAGTCGACTGCAACACGCAGATATAGAACTGCCAAAGAACGGCGACTTTGTAAAACTC
This sequence comes from Mycena maculata, assembly GCA_029448575.1. Classification (NCBI taxonomy): domain Eukaryota; kingdom Fungi; phylum Basidiomycota; class Agaricomycetes; order Agaricales; family Mycenaceae; genus Mycena; species Mycena maculata. Next base: position 555,829 of record JARJLG010000008.1, on the reverse strand, counting down.
TCGTAGAGAGTTGTTGCTGTAGCCTCGAAGGAAAAATTAGAAGGAAACACAGACATCCGTACAAGCAACGTCGGGCAGTACACAGCTTGCATCTAGGCGCAGTCACATAGCAGGGCGGGGACGAGTGAACTGCTTTCGATTTTCACAGCCACAGGTTCACGTGAGCTGACGTCGGAGGTTAAAAAGAAACCAAACACTCGCAAAAAAGTCATCCTCTCTTCCTCCCATGGCTGCGTCATATTTCGTCTCCCTTTCCGCCCCAGCATCTCCATCCTCGCCCAATGATATCCAGAGAACGAATACTCTCGCAGTAACGTCGTTACCGAAGGACTTTTTCCAGCCATTACTCCTGGATGTCTTGTACAACCATTTCGCCACATACGGTCAGATCAACAGATGGGTACCGCTGCCTGGCTTTGGACGTATTATCATTGTGTATATGCGGGAAGACGACGCTGAGACGGCGAAAATTCACTGCGATCCTATTGTCCTCGAGCAAACGCACGACCGGTGTGTTTTCCTATTTTTTTCTCTCTTGCAAACAAGTTCGACGCTCACATTCAATGTTCTCCAGGTCCCAAATAATCCTGCGGGTGTATCGTGCAGACCCGAATCCTCTGCTGCCCATGGAGTCGGATGACGTTGTGCCAGAAGCGAACTACCTCCGACCCCCTGCAATCGAGAAGAACTTCCTCATTTCGCCACCAGGCTCGCCACCGGTGGGGTGGGAGCCTATCAAGGAGGAGCCACCAAACGCCGCACCCCTCGCCGACGACCTCATGGCTGCCCTCCGCAAGCTTCAGGTGAACGAGAAGCACGGCTCGGGCCTCGAAGTCCTGCTCGAGCCACACGACGGCGATTCTGGCGTCGGTGTGTATGTGCAGGACTGCGACGGCGAGGATGAAGAGAACGAGGAGGACTGGGTCTACGGCGAGTCCGCCCCCGCGCGCGCAAAGTGGCGGCCCGTCGCCACCGCCCTGCCGCCCATGGTGGTTTCCTGATTGTGAGTTATACTCTCCGTGCTTGGTTTCCGGATGATACCCAATCAGACCTGTTCTGACCTCTCGGGGTTTGAGGACACTCGATATTGCCTATAATACTTCTGATCTGCCTGTCTACTCCTTTGGTCGTTCTTTGACTGACGCCTATTTTCCAGGTTCTGCCTCACCTCGCATATGTATCGATATCCGTGAGTCCTTCTCCCGCATTCCTCTCCGGATGAAATAAATCTCAGACCTGTTCTGATCCTTTGTGGAGATAACATTGATATTGCCTTTTTTCTGATCCTTTTTCACCTCTCCTGCTGGTTTACTTCCTCGTACTGACGACACCTCTTTCCAGAAAAGAAAAAGAAAAGTGTAATATTTCGGACTCTGGACTTGCGGACCTTTTTGTATACTTAGTTTTGACCTCGCATGCATTTATCTATGAATTGGAAGTGTTTTTAGGATGGTAGAATGTATTGCATGTACCTTGTGGACAATTTACTCGACGGATCCCGCTCAAAAGCTCACTGCCATAGACGAATTCTGGGCGACAAGTATTAGCCTACATCTCAATAGAGCATATTTGCAACGCCCAAAATCGAGGCTCATATTTCTGTGATCACCCATCATTTTTAAGCGCAAGGAAGTGACTGATGTGACTGGGGCCGCCGTCTTCATCCAGTTCTCCCCAAAATCTTCCTCTGAAATGAACGGGTGCGGCGGTAACCTATCCAGCACGTTCACTATGCTCAACCCCGAGAAAAACTGGTCTACCAGGGTGCGTATTGATTTTCCAGTGAATTTCCTTCGTCACTGTTTCTATTTCGGTCTCATCATTTTACTGCATTTCCTGAAAATAATGGCAAACGCACTTTTTTTTTGCGCGATTCTCAAAAGGGAAATTCCCGATGCGGAGCGGCGCGGGTTCAATTCCTGGCGGTGACACATTTTCTAAACAAATGCAGACTTGTTCAGGGCTGTTGTGTGGGGTAATATTATGACCAGTAATCACCCGAAATAAATCAGAAGAGAGCCTGCAGTCTCCTAAAGAAATGTCAAAGGATAATTCAAAGAACTCCCGATGCTCACGTTGAACTGAAACCCAAATACCAGAATATATATATGTGGTTCAGCTTGCAGCTGCTTGCTCAATTCATTGAATCCCTGCATAGGAAAGAAAGGACAGGGCTGGAAATACACACCTGATTTTTTTTTCTCAACAGGCTGTCCACCAAGCGCAAGCATCGCGCAGCCAGCATCCGACACCCAAATTGGTTGAAATTAGGCTCCCAAAAAGTGTTTCAAATGCTTTCCTTCAATTCTGTTGCAATACATGCAGCGTAAGTTCCATGGAACCCCAGAACACCCCTGGAAAACATATGCCGCCGCCCGGAATCGAACCCACATGGGAATTTCCTTTCTGGGGAGCGCACAAAAAAAACGCTGTTGCCATTATTTTCAGGAGATGCAGTAAGCGATCAGCCATCATTTTTGGCCTCAAACGGTCGTTTTGGGGGCTGCAAATATGCTAGAGCGTATTTGCAGCGCTCCTGGGAAAAATATGATGGCTGATGGCCAAAATTTGATGTCCTAAAAATAATCTGCGTGACTCGGCAAATCCTGCTAAGCGCGCGGCAGCGTTACCAGACGCGTCACACGTATTTCCTCACCACGATGTCGTCCGACAACACCTGCTACCCATCGTCCCGTGAATCAAGCCCATTCCACTATATCCCGCTCGAGTACAAGCAAAGGCAGCATAAGCAAGAACGCGCGTCAAGCCACTGTCCGGTCACCGCTTCGTCACATCAATCATTTCTTTCGGCTAAAAATGATGATTGATGGCCAAAATTTAAGGAGCGTTTTTGGGGGCTGCAAATACAGGAAAGCGGCTTATGCACCAAAAGGTTAGATCCTGGTGCGGACGGAAAGGGTCAAAAAACGGGCCTTATGTTGGATCCCAATGCGGACGAAATGCGCGAAAAAAAACCTCTATGTTAGATCCGAATTGTGGACGGAGATGGCCGGTCGGACCTGATGTTCGATCCATATGCTGACAGAAACGACGGCCAGACTTGAGATTTTCTGGGGTGCGTAGACGTGAGTTTAAACGAGTTGTCTTTCTTATGAGTCAAACCATGGGAAATTAAGACGATGGCAACTCTTGACCCGGATTCCATGGCCTTGTTCCACAAGATGCGCCAGACCCAGGCAGTTTTGAACGCTGCTGTTCGGGAGTTGGTGCTGCTTATGAAGGAAAATTCAACCCAGGTGGTAGATCCCGTGGACGCTGTACTGGAGGATACTGAGGAGGAGGAGGAAGAGACGTAGCACTTTTAGTAGGAACACAGTTTAGAATATAATCTTGTTTACTGCTGACAAAAGTGTCGCTATCAAAGGTCCGATTGCCCATGCTGACGGGAGTGCATCGCCCAGAGGTTAGATCCGTTTTGCGGACGGATTTTGCCCAAATGTGAGGACCCTGTGTTGGATGCGTACAGATTATGTGCGAAAAAAAGTGTACGGAAAGGGCGAAAATCAGGAAATCCGGATCTAACCTCTTGGAGCATAAGCCGCTTTCCTGCAAATACGCTCTAATCAGACCTGGCTCCATTTAAACTGTCTTCAATCTCGTGGTTCATGGCTGCCTCGGCAACGACGTCCGCCTTCTTGGCAGCCAACTGAGCCATCCTATCCAGATGCCCCATGATATCGGCGCGCACGGCGTCAACCTCCCCCTTGCGCCGACCCCCGTATTTGGGCAGCTTTTTGATAACTTTGCGCAGCGTCTTGATGTCAAATTCTTCGAGCATGCACTCGCAGTCAAGCAGATGATCCTGCACAAGATGGTGAGGATAAAATGGACGAATGGACACACATATACTTCCTTCGGGAGCTCATAATGGTCATCAACCTCATCGTCGGAGTCGTCCAACTCCCCACATGAGCCATAGCACATGCCATGCACCTGCTTGACCAAGCGCCGCTCGGCCATCAGGTCCGACCTGCTCAGCTGCGCTTGGAAAGCACAATGGTTCGCTATGTCGCATGCAACATCGCTGTTGGAGCCACCCTTGCCCATGTACCCCGGCAGTTCCCTGGTGATGAACTTGAGGTATGTGCTCGTTAGGCCATCAGTGTGCGTCTGGATGTACTCCAGACGTTCCTGGCAAATACATCAGTGCCACATGGTGGCAGATATTGGTCGCAGAGAGTTTGCGGAGAGTTGGGGATTGTTGTGGGGAGATCTAGGAGAGGGAGGGAGGCAGGCCAATTAAATAGCCATCCGAGAAGCACATGTAAGAGCTACCCACTTTGGTGCGCGCTTGGATTCTGAAACAGACAGAACACCGCAGAAGCAGGTTCAAAAGTTTGGACGAGTCAACCAAGCGTCTTGGTCATTTGAACGGTCAAACATCGTTTTCTGAGTTCTCGACTCTTCCCGGCAAAGAAATTTTACACAAGGGGAAGATCGACGAGGCAGGCAGGTACACTCTTTGGGAAAATGGAAGCTTGTGCCTTAGCCTCTGACGATCGCGCGTGGTTCAAGATCAAGTTGTGGTGATTGATCGGTTAAAAATAGATCGGTGCTCGCTTCGAAGACAGAGAAAGAATGTCACGTGACGACCTGGTGAAGCTGAAGCACACCCAACACTTCACCAATCGCTCCCATATTGGAGTAGCAAGTTGATGAATAGATCAGACTCAATAATCTCAAAATTATCCGCGAGATTCTATGTTTTGAATGAGTTTGAGCACGTTTTGTGTATTCCGATGTTCTCGGGTATGTGCGTAGAATTTGTCCTTGTTTCCCGCATTTTGTTGCCCTTTAGCGAATAATTGCGAGCGAAACCTTCATCAACGTTAACATCTTGACGATCTTGTCGACGACGACGACGACGGGCTGGAGGCTAAGGAACGCAGTAATTGAACCAACCTGTCTTTGACCTGAATTCCGGAGAATCTGGATGGGATTGAGGCTTGGCTGTAGAAATTTCAAAATCTAATTGGTCAGCCCAACCCGCGTTCGTTGATCCAGCCAACAGCGACTTGCTCCACCAGGGATTCCCTCCCTCTTGTTACATCCGCCTTCCTGAGGAACTTCCGATTCTGAAATTGGCTACATTCTTTTGTCTTTGTTGTGGGTGTTATCTGTGGAAGCATTTCAGTGATTCCGCTAAGTTGTCGCGCGTCTCGCGATTGAATGCTGTCGACAGAACAGTTACAGATGCTGCAACAGTCAGAGGTCGTCCGGCTCGCGACGTGTACCTCCGGCGCATAGAGAGCGTACTGAGGATTTTGCTCGGAAACGCGGAACTTTGCTGAATAATAAGGCTTTGCTAAGGAGGCCCGTCGGGTTTTCCGTCGGTACACCATATGGCATATCTGCCTTTTCGGCGAGTGAGGAAGAAGCTGAGTTCGCCTAGGGAGCTGAATATATAGAAAGACTCCAGGTTACCTTCTCGAGGAGAGTACCGACATATTGAGTGGCCCGGGAGCGTTCTGGAACTTAGCATTCGAACGATGGGATGAGTTTGGCAATGTTATTTCCGGGAGGTCTCTCCACGTAATCGACGACAATTTGCTATTTAAGGACATTGTTGCCGTGCCGCGCAAGTTGGCACTCCTTGACGCTATACCGCCATGTTTCTCAGACTGCTTGCCTCTGTCGCCGGAACGCTTGGGGCCTACGCTCTCTACCAAATTCTCAAGTTGATCTACGGAGAGTTCAATTCACCGCTTAGGCTTCTCCCGGGACCCAAATCTACCCACTTTTTCTACGGCAACTTGAGGGATATATGGAAGGCTGTAATTTTCCTTGTCTTAGCCGTTGTCGGAACTACTCAAGCACTTATTTCAGGAAAACTCAGTCTTGCACGAGCAATGGGTGCAGGAGTACGGGCCCACTATCAAATACAAGGCCTTTTTCGGAGTGAGTACTAGCGTCAGGAAGACAGCTCCGTGTGGTGTTCTCATCCAACTCTCAGATGACCCGGCTGTACACAACCGACACCGGCGCCCTGAACCATTTCCTAACGAATAGCAACATTTACCAGAAGCCGGAGGCTTCACGGTACAATCTTACCCAGATGCTGGGTCCAGGTGCGTTCTCGTAGAGGTTATACAGATAATGATTCTTACCTCTTGTCATTTAGGTCTTCTCGTTGCGGAGGGAGACGAGCACAGACAACAGGTAGGTATTCACTACCCTTCCCAAATACTGGACGAGTACTAATTTGCTTCAGCGCAAAATCATGGTAATGGATCACTATCGCCCAATCACAAGTTCTCATCTTTCTTACCTCAGAACCCTGCCTTTGGCGCCCCGCAAGTCCGGGAACTGACCGGGATATTTGTTGAAAAAGCTCAAGAGGTACGTAGGTCGTTGCGAACAGGTGAAATTATATCAAGCCTTCATAGCTACGCGATGTTTGGGCTCTCCAAGCAGCAAATGCTGGCGGAGTCGTCCGTGTGGATATTCTATCTTGGCTGAGCAAGGCTACCCTCGATATCATTGGGCTCGCAGGCAAGTTGCAATATATTTTGCGAGGTCTACATTAACATTTCTCTACCCAGGTTTCAACTATCATTTCAACTCCCTTAGCTCTGAGAACAGTGAGCTCGGTGCAGCCTTCTCCGTCATTTTCCAGTCCGGGATGAGGATGAACTTCATTCGCATGCTTCAAACTTTCATCCCCGCTTTCCGGTTCATCGTATGTACATCCCAAGACACACCATGCGGGGCTGATATTTTGCACAAGCCCACCAAATTAGACTCAACTATGAAGGCATCCCAGGCCACCATGATGAAAATTGGGCGACAGCTCCTGCAGGCCAGCAAGAACGAAATGGCCGAGAATGGGACCTTCGAGAAGGGGCGCTCCCGAGATCTTCTTTCGCTGCTGGTCCGCGCCAATACCGCGAAGGATATCGCGGCCACCCAGCGTCTTTCGGATGAAGATGTTCTAGCGCGTAAGTTCCTTATTGTACGAACTAGTGTCGCCGACAAACCAATCAAATAGAGGTGCCGACGTTCCTGGTCGCGGGCCACGAAACTACAAGGTGGCCTTACTTTTTATGTGCGTTGGATGATTGACTGAGTTGTGCAGCACGGGCACGACATGGGCGCTATTTGCTCTCACACAAAATATCGCCGCGCAAACGCGCTTACGGGAGGAGCTGCTTACCGTTTCGACGGACAATCCTACCATGGACGAGCTCAACGCGCTTCCGTATCTCGACTGCGTTGTGCGCGAGACCTTGCGTATACACGCCCCCGTCCCTTCAACCAGTACGTGTGCCGTCGACAAACCTTGAGCACCGCTAATGCCTTTCGTAGTCCGCGAGGCGACGCAGGACGATGTGGTTCCGCTGGCCGCGCCGTACACAGATCTCAACGGCACCGTCCATGAAACCCTCAGGTGAGCATTCCCATTCATCGCCGCGCCTCGGCTGATTGATTTGATTCAAGGGTGAAGAAGGGCCAAACCATGTTCGTGTAGTTTCGTCTCCTACTGCGTACAGGTGACTCACTATCAATGAAGCATGATCCCCATCCTCGCAATGAACCGCGACAGGGCAATCTGGGGTCCGGATGCAATGGAGTTCATGTGTGTTACATACTCTGCATGGTCGTGTGGCTAACCCGCATCTGTGTAGACCCGAACGCTGGGAATCCCAGTCGATATCCAACTCTATTCCCGGCGTGTGGGGCCACATGCTGACCTTCCTCGGTGGGCCACGAGCCTGCATCGTGAGTCTGTCCCCCTTCCGGCGTGGCGTACGCTCATAATAATCAGGGATACCGCTTCTCCCTCGTTGAGTGAGTCCCATTCCGCCCATGAAAATATATAGACAGACCACTAACTGTCACTCCAGAATGAAAGTCCTACTCTTCACCCTCGTCCGTGCATTCGAGTTCGAGCTCGCGATCCCCGTGTCCGACCTCGGGAAGAAGTCCTCCGTTGTGCAGCGCCCGATTATCCGGAGCCAGCCTGAGGCAGGGAACCAGATGCCGCTCCTGATCAAGCCGTATGTCCGTTCGTAGTAGGTTGTAAATTTATTGCCAGTTGTATAGTATTAAGTGGATATTGGAATATAATACCGGTTGGGTTTTCAGTCACTGTATAAGCTAGCAGACTCGAGTACGAGTCGCGTGAGAAAAGGAAAGAACGCCCACAAATCTAACGAGTCTGGACTCGCAGTTTCGTGGGTGTGGGGGGAAGAGCCTACGGCTCTTCTGCTTGGCCGCCTACGGCGGCTGGATAAAGGAGGCGATAGGGGAACACACCGGGTGCCCGTCGCGAGGGGAAGCTCAGCTCCGAACGGAAGAGGGGACTGAGTGCGCGGAGGAGCCTCTGGGGAAAAGGCAAGACGCGCCAAAGGCACGAGCCAACCCTACCACCCCAGAGCGAAAGCTCGCCACAGTTGGTGAGTGCCTGCGGCGCGCGCCGGCTTACTCCACAAGAACTGCAGTGAGGGCCGAGGGGATTAGGATAGAGGAAGTACGAAGAGCAAGGAAGATTTTGAATTGCAAGAGAGGTTGTAAGGAAGGTGCGTAAGAAAGATCGGTGTAAGGAATAGAATGGTGGTGAGGATCAATAGCTCGTTGTCGGCGCTGTGAATAGGCGTGCCGTTCGCTATGCAGAAAACATTGAATGCCTTCGTAACTTCCTCGGGTATGATTTTGTCTAAGGACCAGAGAGCAAACCAAGCATCAGGGCAGCTCGTAACAGGAGCTGAAGAAGTAGCCGGTCGCTCGGGCGGATTTGCGGAATGGAATGTTACGGAACACCGAAGCGAATCGAGTTGGATCTGTCCGCCGCGACTCAGCGAGTACATCGAGTACGAAGCAGTGCAAGGAGGGTAAGAACGCGTTGGCATAGTCAAGGGGAGAAGGAAGGATAAGGGAAAGAAAGGCAGCGAGATGGCCAGGCACGGTCCATGACATGAGGTGTTTCTGCTCGATCGTGGAGGTGTGCCCAGGATCGGTGCATTGAGTGTCAGCATTGGCAGGCCAGAGGAGTTCATGACCTCGGGGTGAAGAGGAAGGTCGTGCAAGGAAGAGTAGAAAACGACGATCTCTACAATCTTCTTCACCGACTTCCTCTCATCGTCATTGGCTTCCGGTCACCCTGGTCGACATTGGAGGGGTCCTGTGGAAGGTTGGCCATGGCCGAATACTTAGGTATGGGGAGAAAACGTAGAAAGAAAAAGGACGAGATTCGTCCGTCGTGGACGCGGAGAAGGAAACATGTGATGACATTATCGCGTTCCGGCTATCCCGATTCTCTCTAGCTAAGCTTATCCCAAGCGGGTTGTCTCAGAATATTATATATTACTGGATGGATCTCAATACCAGAAAATCTGGGTGATACTGTATAGAATTGACCTTGCTTATCCTTGAATGATTACTAATTTACTGCACTCCCGCCTGTCTGGCATACAAGACTGAGGTCAAAAGAAGAGGTTGTCTTTGTTTATCCACCTGCAGGTATTGACAGTGGGACTGTGTACTAAACTAGTGATCATTCAAGTATAAGCAAGGTCAATTTTATACAATGTCACCACCCAGAAGAGAGGTAGGCATATTCCAACAGTGCGGATTGAGAAAACTATAATATCAGCAAGCAACTAGACAGTACCCGCTGCTATTGCTGATTGTATCAAGACTGCCATCTGGTTCGCTCTGTCCTCCAAAGTTGGTCGCGTCAGAAGCGTTGTGGCATCCGGCGTAGTATGCGCAGGTCAACATCGTCGTGTTCTGTCGGTGGGATTGGTGGGATTAGTCGGCGAGCAAGTCACAAGAGCAGTGGACACATACCTTCGCATTGTTATCAAAGTACGCTGGAATAACGGCAAAGCATGAATTCGGGGTCGGAGAAGAACAAATATGACGGCGTACGGTTGACGAACGCGCATCCGTTGGGACAGGTCGTACAGAAGGCGCAGAAATCTATGCATTCTGTTGGCATGCAAGAGTGAGTGGATGGAATGGGATTATCTCGAGAAACAAACCTTGAACCGTGTCGGTGAGGATATAGCTGAGATAGTCATCTGCTTGAATAGAGGCGTTGAGATTCGTGAACTCAACAGTAAAGGACGGAGGCGCAGTCGGTGTACACTGGGCGGAAGACGTCGTCGTTGCCGCGGTGCTGGTCGGAGCGGAGGACGAGGTCGGCGGAACCGTCGAGCTCACGGGGGACGACGTTGGCGGGGGAACCACGGTTCCGCCAGAGCACGACACCGTTGCTTTCTGGAGGGTCACGGCAGTCTGCGCGTAGATGCACCCATTGTCTATCGCATTGGTGACGAGTACGACATTCGTCGCGGCGAGAATATTGCCTTCGAAGACTGCGTTCGCGCCTACGGAAACTGCTCCCGCAACCACCCAGATGATATTCTGCGAAAGAGCACCGCCAATCAAGGTGATCTGGACATCTGCGGCCTGGACGAGGGTTTCGGAGATTTGGAAGATCCAGGCTGATAAGTTGATATCAGTGAAGCGGGGATAAAAAAGGACACCAATGACATACTATCGGCTGGACCACCCGAAATCGTTATGCCGGTTGAGATAGTAACTCCAGTCGTCCACTTATAAAGCCCAGGGACGAGAATCGAGCCTCCGATGAGGCCTAGAAGAACAAGTATTACTCAGCCGCCCAAAAGAATACCAAAGCATCGCACCTGCTTCGAATTCCACGAAATCCGGCAGCGGCCGGCCTGGAAAGCGTCTCGATTAATATACTTCGAGGAGCCCCCAGAGAAGTCACCTACTCATAGCATCGGTGTACGCGGTTTGCATATCAAGAACGGCGGTAGTTAGAAGTGCAGGGGTAGGCACAGCATCGGTGGCCCCCATCACGCGCCCGTTGACCTGTGTCGAAGTCCAAAATTGCCCACTAGAGTCTTCGACGAGACTAAACCCAGTCACGGCGGTGATCGTGATAGGACTAACCCCAACATCGCCGTCTGGACCGTACAACCGGTTAAAAACATCAGGGGGTCTGGGGATTGAACGAATACTCACCGACCTCAGAACTGGGGACGCTGGACACGCCGCTTTCGGCGAGAATTGCAAAATTCGCGGCGGTTCCTAGCAGAACAGACGCGGGACCAGCGGCTGACGTGCAGCCGATGGTGGCCTGGCAATAAATTAGAATGAAACAGCCGGTGTGGAGTAAGGAGTGCGTACCAGTAACACGAGAACCAGGACGTTGGGAAGGATGCTAGGCATGTTGTCGAAGACGATGTGGCGGAGAAGCGAATGAAGATAAAAGGGAGGCATTGAGCCCTTAAATATGTTTTCACAGTGCTTGGGAGTCGTAGAGGCGAAATATTTTGGTCTGGCCGCTGTTGCCGCACGAAGTGACGAGGTACTATACGACTCAGGGCGAGCCCTCACGTACTTCGTAAAAACCAGTGAACAGCTGTTCAGCAGGGACCGCAGATCTTTGAAAAGAGTATAGCAACACACACAGTTCACTGAAAATCTGAAAGCATGCGATTGGATTCTGCCATCGGACAGGTGAGGTAAACTTGGTTTTGCCCTCAGCTCAACAAGTTTATAGGGTAGTGTTGGCATGAATAGATTGTTTGTGACCAGATCAAATGGGCGAAGACAACTAGATGAAGGTCGTACAGCGACCTGCAAAACTCTCGAATGGCTGAGAACGGCGTTGATTGTTGGTTGAAGTGACAGGAGGGCACAGAGAAAGACGTGGGTACGATTACAGTGCTAAGCTGGGGGTTGTCGGGGAAGGTCGCGGAGAAACACGAAGTTAGGTTGACAGGACGAATGTTGGCCTTGGTGTCCGCGTCATGCCTGGTATCCGCGTCATGCCGAGTCGTGGCCTTGTCGGATGGTCTCGAGGTCGGAGTCAATCACTGTGTTAGATCCTCAAAAACTGCCCCGATTTGAAGGCCTTTGACTCTTCAATCTTGAGGGAAGTTCCCGACCGTCGCTTGACCGCCGAGGTCGTTTTGAACTTCCAAAATCCACCAGCATCTTTCGGTGACATAGACTTCGAGACCAGCTTCGTGAAGGAATTGTAGGGAAGTCTCTCAAAATCCCCGGGCCCGAGACACAAGTCGAAGCTATTGACGGGAACAATCAACAAACACAAAGTCGTCCGCCTTGGCGTTCAGAATCAGAAAACATTCCGTAACTATATGTAGACGATTTTTTTCTTCTTTCAGAGGCAGAGTACAGATTATAGGTAGAATTATTCCGGAGCCGCGCCGGACTCTCAACAAAAGTATTAGCAAGCCACTATACAATAACCACTGCTGTTGCTGATCGATGAAAGACTGCCATCTGGTTCGCTCTGTCCTCCAAAGTTGGTCGCGTCGGAAGCGCCGTGGCATCCGGCGTAATGGGCGCAGGTCAGCTGCGTCGTGTCCTGCCGGTGAGATTAGTGGGCGAGCAAGTCCCAAGAGCAGCGGACACATACCTTCGCATTGTTATCGAAGTATGCTGGACCGATGGCAAGGCATGAATTCGTGCACACAAAAGGAATACGGCCACGCACTGTTGACGAACGTGCACCCGCTCGGACACAAGGCGCAAATATCTATGCATTCTGTCGGCAGCCAAGAGTGAGTGGATGGGATGAGACTATCTCGAGAAACAAACCTTGGACCGTGTCGGTGAGGACATAGCTGAGGTAGTCGCCTGCCTGAATCGAGGCATTGAGGTTCGTGAACGTAGCAGTGTAGCACGGATCGGAAGTCGGGGTGCACTGGGCGGAAGGCGTCGTCGTGGCCGCGGAGCTGGTCCGGATGGAGGACGTCGTCGAGCTCGCAGGGGCAGAGGTTGGCGGAACCGTCGAGCTTATGGGGGGCACCCCCGGCGGGGAAATTCCGCCAGAGCACGACACCGTTGCTTTCTGCAGGGTCACGGCAGTCTGCGCGTAGATGCAGCCATTGTCTATCGCATTGGTGGCGAGTACGACATTCGTCGCAGCGAGGATATTGCCTGCGAAGCCTGCGTTCGTGCCTACGGTAACTGCTCCCGCAACCACCCAGATGATATTCTGCGAAAGAGCACCGCCAATCAAGGTGATTTGGACATTCGAAGCCTGGACGAGGGTTCCGGAGATTTGGAAGATCCAGGCTGACGAGTTGAGATCAGTGAAGCGGGGATGAAAAAAGGACACCAATGACATACTGTCGGCTGGACCACCCGAAATCGTTATGCCGGTTGAGATAGTGACTCCAGACGTCCACTTATAAAGCCCAGGGACGAGGATCGAGCCTCCGATGAGACCTAGAAGAACAAATATCACTCAACCGCCCAAAAGAATACCAAAGCATCGTACCTGCTTCGAATTCCACGAAATCCGGCAGCGGTCGGCCTGGAAAGTGTCTCGATTAATATACTTTGAGGAGCCAGAGAAGTGACCTACTCATAGCATCGGTGTACGCGGTTTGCATATCAAGAACGGCGGTAGTTAGAAGTGCAGGGGTAGGCACAGCATCGGTGGCCCCCATCACGCGCCCGTTGACCTGTGTCGAAGTCCAAAATTGCCCACTAGGGTCTTCGACGAGACTAAACCCAGTCACGGCGGTGACCGTGATAGGACTAACCCCAACATCGCCGTCTGGACCGTACAACCGGTTAAAAAACATAAGGGGTCTGGGGATTGAACGAGTACTTACCGACCTCAGAACTGGGGACACTGGACACGCCGCTTTTGGCGAGAATTGCAAAATTCGCGGCGGTTCCTAGCAGAACAGGTGCAGGGCCAGCGGCCAGCGTGCAACCGATGGTGGCCTGCGCGAGAAACTAGAATGAGCGAAACAGCCAGTAGGGGTAGGAGTGCGTACCAGTAACACGAGAACCAGGACGTTGGGAAGGATGCTAGGCATGTTGTCGAAGACGATGTGGCGGAGAAGCGAATGAAGATAAAAGGGAGGCATTGAGCCCTTAAATATGTTTTCACAGTGCTTGGGAGTCGTAGAGGCGAAATATTTTAGTCTGGCCGCTGTGGCCGCACCAAGTGACGAAGTACTGAACCCCTCGGGGCGAGCCCTCACGTACTTCGTAAAAACCAGTGAACAGCTGTTCACCAGGGACCGCTGATCAAAGAGTATAGGACCACAGTTCACCGAGAGGCTGAAAGCATGCGATTGGATGCTGCCATCGGACAGGTGAGGTAAACTTGGTTTTGCCCTCAGCTCAACGAGCTCAAGGGGTAGTGTTGGCGTCAATGCATTATTTGTGACCAGATCAGACGAGCGAAGACAACTAGATGAAGGTCCCAATCAGTACAGCGACCTGCAAAACTCTCGAGTGGCTGAGAACAGCGTTGTCGCGGAAGGTCGGGGAAAAACACGAAGTTAGGGTGGCAGGACGAATGTTGAGCTTGGTATTCGCGTCATGCGCGTCATAAAAACCATTGAACAGCTTGTTCAGCAGGGACCGCAGAGCACTGAAAAGAGTACAGCAACACACAGTTCATTGAGAACCTGAAAGCATGCGATTGGACGCCACCATCGGATAGGTGAGGTAAACTTGGTTTTGCCCTCTGCTCAACGAGTTTACAGGGTAGTGTTGGCTTGAATAGATTGTTTATGACCAGATCAAATGAGCGAAGACAACTAGATGAAGGTCGTCCAGCGACCTGCAAAACGATTGTTGCCTGAAGTGACAGGAAGGCACAGAGAAAGACGTGGGTACGATTACAGTGCTAAGCTGGGGGTCGTCGGGGAAGGTCGCGGCGAAACACAAAGTTAGGTTGACAGGACGAATGTTGTGCTTGGTATCCGCGTCATACCGAGTCCTGGCCTGGTATCCGCGTCATGCCCAGTCCTGGCCTTGTCGGATGGTCTGTAAAAAGAACAAAAAAAGCGTTGGCAGTGAAATACCTCTGCAAGTCGGGCTGAGCACTACGGGCTCGGAAGACGATGTGGAGAAGCGAATGAAGATGAAAAGGATGCATTGAGCCCTTGAATATGTTTTCACACTGTTTGGAAAACCTCCAAGGCCGTGAAAACAGCTGTTCGACCGCTGATCAAAGAGTATAGGACCAGGACCACAGTTCACCGAGAACCTGAAAGCATGCGATTGGATACTGCCATCGGACAGGTGAGGTAACTTGGTTTTGCCCCCAGCTCAAGGGGTAGCGTTGGCGTTAATAGATTATTTATGACCGGATCAGATGAGCGAAGACACTAGATGAAGGACCCAATCGTACAGCGAGGAATAGCTGAGAACGGCGT
The DNA here is from genome assembly GCA_029448575.1 of Mycena maculata. Taxonomy (NCBI): domain Eukaryota; kingdom Fungi; phylum Basidiomycota; class Agaricomycetes; order Agaricales; family Mycenaceae; genus Mycena; species Mycena maculata. The sequence continues at coordinate 540,620 of JARJLG010000008.1, read as the reverse complement.
TGATTGAGGTGACAGGAAGGTACAGAGAAGGATGCGGGTAGGTCGAGATGTGAAGTTGGGTGACAGGACGGTCCGACTTGCAAAGCCTCTCTAATCTCTTGTGAAGATCATCGATCACACGCGCGTCATGCTCATCATCATGCTGTGCCAAATGACGATCTGGCAGACTTGTGCTCTCATGAAATATTACATGAGGGGAATGAAGATGTTTCGAGAAAATTCACAAGGGAACGCCAACAGCAAGCCCTGGGAGAAGTAATGTATTTTGGGTGTTTATGTCTATCTAATTGTAGAGGACGGCAGGATTCGAAGCCAGCGCAACCTAGTACAACCCAGCCCGACTCGCTAACAAGCGCTTGGCACGATGGTCGGTCGATATGTTTACTAGTCCAGTGCGTAGGGTGAAAGAGACGGGGACGCAAGTACTGGACATGCGTCGGACGAGCGCGAGGACCAGCTGTATGGTCCCCACGGTCGGTTGACGACTAGCGTTTATATAAAGGGAGGGCAGGAGGGCAGGAAGGAAACGAGGAGAGGCAAGCAAGTGCAATGCAAATGCGATGGCGACAGAGTCTGATAGCGAGTGTGAGTGTGGTCGTGCCGATCGTTAGTTGTATGATCTCTGGGGGTGGTGGGTGCCTAGAGCGACTCGATGACCGCGATAGAAAAGTCGGAAAAGTACGAATCCTGGGTCTTGGGCGATGCGTATTCCTCCTCGCTGCCTCCAAAGAAAGTCTGCATCCGAGATAAATATAGCATCACTAAAAAGATATGTGGCCATGCTAACCTGCATCTGAATTCCACGGTGGCGGCCGGAAGCGCTGTCGCGGAGGATAAGGCCAGAGACACTAATGACGCTCTTGCCGTTGGCCCAGACCTCGATCTCCCCATTCGCCTGGCCGACGTCATTCAGTTGGACACGCTGGGAGATCGTGGTCCATTCGCCCGTGGGGAACGTCCACGAGCCCCGACCAACGGACGCGCCGTAGGTCGGGTTGCAGGTCGAGAACGGCGCGATGTCACACACGCCCTTGTTGGCGGCGAAACCGGAGACCTCGTAGTCAGGGAGGTAGGTGTAGAGCTCCCCCATGCCGTTGGTACGGAACATGTAGCGCGTCGAGTAGCACTGCGTTGATCGCCGTCCGCCTGAGCATCCAATGGCGATCTCGGCACTGTCCCCGCCGTCTACGGAATGAATAAGTTGGGACGGTCACCGTAATTTAAAGGAGGGGACTCACAAAGGCCGGGAAGCTTGCCACCGAGGTTGAAGTCGAAGCCCTCTTCAAAGAAGACGGAGTAACCGAGAGTCACCGTCTTGGCATTGGAGATATTAACGCTGTCGGGGCCCGGGGCGTAGAAAGAGAAACCACCCTGAGGGTCGTGCGTGAACGTGTACGAGCCCTCGGGGTAGATCGCCCGCATGGCTTCCTTGCCATCGGGAGCAGCCATGTACGTGTGGGAGAGTGCTGAAATGTCGTTGGTCAACTGGAAAGTGCTGTCCGACAGCGGCAGCGGCGAGGACGACTTGGGAGATGTGGTCCATGATTCCCCCGGGGTGCCCTGAGGGAAGAGGGCGTCAAGAGACAGAGCCCCGCCGCCGCTGGAGCTACCGGTTGACGAAGACTTTACAGATGTCGAGGTCGTCGATGCGGTGACCTTTGTTGTTGTTGAGGCCTTGGCTGTGGTGGCGGTGGCACTGGCACGAGTGCTGGTCGAGGCCTCCACGGCGGAGGAAGTCGAGTTCGAAGGAGCTTTGCAGGACCTCCGACCAAGCGACCTGGTTGTTCGGCGACTGGGGTTCATGGAACGCACCACTTCCGCCACAGGTGCGGATCGTGCAGCTTTACCGACGGTCCTGTGTCGTCTCGACCATTGGCCGTTGTGAACAGAGTCGGCAGCAACGGAGGACACCAGGAGGGCAACCAAAAAAATGTAGAGTTGCGAGGCGTGCATGTCTGGTCAGTGAGTGTCGGGAGGAAAGAGGGAAATCCAAAACCGAGGAGGGGAGAAAGGACAGGAAAGGGAGGACAACAACCAATGGGGCAGCCAACAATGTGACAAACATAGCTTTGATCCAATACGGTGACTTCACGGAGCACACATGGTGTCGTGGTGTTCAAGTCCGCTCCCCTCCTTCACTTTCTTCGACAGACCACTGGTAAATTGGGTCGACAATGGCCCCGTAACTGCCTGTTCAGTTTTTCTGAATCCCCACGACGCAGATCCAAAAAGCGATTTTGTTACCCGGAAGCCGTCCCTGAGCGATCATGATTTGATCGAAAGCCATGCTCCAGCGGCCGGCTCCGACTGTGGATACGCAGAGCAGAGCAGTTGTCTTAGACAATGAGCGAAAATGGAGCTTGCACAACAAGGAGTTGAAAGGTCAACATAGATCACCTGCGCACCACACAAGGACACACATATCCGTCGTGTGCACTGTGCAACCGATAAGAAAAATAAAGAACGAGACTCCAACCATACTTTCAACCAGCGGTATGTACTTCAAAAAAGCCTTACTGTGCTGCGTCAATTTAATGTTTCCGGTCAGGTCAGTTCCAGACGGATGTCAATCGCACATCCTCAGGAGGATGGTTACCGAGGGAGCATCCATTGTGGCGTGCACCGTCCGGACTGGCATGCCCTACTCATGCAGTGGTATATCCCATCTGGTCTTTCGTTTACCATCGGACACAAAACTAAAAGGAAATGGAAAGTCCTGCGATTTACCAGGATGGAATTGGGGTAGGAAAAAAACAAGCTCGCGGGCTGCGCCCACACCGGCGAGTGAACGGTGAAGGCCGTCGGAAAAAATGGCTGTCGTTGTGAGACGGGTCCACCCGCCTTGCCGTGACGATCGCAGTAAAAAGCTTTACATCAAGGTGGCAAACGGGTAGCCCCGTCCCGTCCAGTCACGGCCGTCTCGACACTTTCTCAGCACGGTACTGGAATTTTACGATGACGAAGTGGCAGATTGTAAGCCTCCTTCACATCCACTGGCAGTTTCAAAATTTTCAGAGACTTCCGCCGGACACATCTTGAAATCCAAGTCGGGTTGAAAGTAACTCTGCCTGAAACACGCGGTAAACAATTATTTCTTGCCCATGGCGTTGACGAGAAACATCCACTGGATGAAGCAGGATTTCGTTTGGGTTCATCGGAAGACCTTGCAAAACAAGCAGCTCGTCAAAGTTGATGAAAATACAGGATTTTAAAACTAGGAGCGTCAAAATCTCAAGAATTGTGAACAGAACGCACTAGACTGGTTAAATAATATAATACAAACGCTTTGAATCCGGAGCTACGGTATCGGTTTGGTACCTTTCGCAAGGAACAGGTCGACCATCTGGCCGTGGAACTTGGCCTTCGTGAACTGGTCGACACTGATCGCCTCCAATCCCGCCCCGACAAACGCCTTCTGGATGTCTGCCTCAGCGAACCCCATATTATTCGGCACGTCCTCGGGCACCGGCAGCACACCCGGGCCCTTCATAAAATCTGCCACGAGGAGACACCCGCCGGGCCTGAGGAAAAAAGACAAGGTCTGCGTGGTGTCATCGATGGATGCAAAGTGATGGTACGCAGCTGAGCACTGAGATGCGCGTGAGATGGGAATTTATGTGGGAAAAAGAAAGAATGAGTGGTCGCACAACGATGACATCGAACTTTTCGCCGTCGAGTTCGGAGTCGTCGCCCTTGAGGTCCGCGCAAACGACGCGCATTTCTTCTGGAGGTATTCCTATTTATTACGAGCTCGGATTCATTTTCTCCGATTCGAATAAGCAAACCGACCCTGGTTGTTGATTCTCTCCGCGAAATGATCGACCATCGCCTGGTTGATGTCGACGCCGACGACGCTTTTGCAGTACGGCGCCAATCCTCGCGAGATCAGTCCTGCGGGTCGCTGATGAATGAACGAACGGAATACCGCCGAAGCCTCGGCATAACAGACCTGTACCGCACGCGAAATCCATCACGGTCGTCGTGTCTTCGTCGAAAGGGTACGCCTTGCGCATCGCCTTTGACACCCTACCCGCTGTTATCTATATATCAACACGCAGATGCGGTATACGAACCTGTCGCCGATGTCGACGGCCATGGGTTGTTGCTCGTACAAATGCACATTGTCGCCGGTCCACCCACCGCCCTCGTCGTGTGAATGACCATGCCCGCCTTCGCTATGCGAATGACTGTGGCTGTGACTGTGCGCCCCGCCTTGACCGTGCAGGAAGCTAAACATGACGGGAGGTGAAGTTCGTTGGCTGTTGGGCTCACAGCCGCGTCCGTCACCTTTATATCGTACACGGGATATAATTAGCGTGCGACTGCGACGGTCCTCAACAGATGATCGCGATATGCTTGATGAGACTTTGACTTGTACGCCTACTAATATTTACACACAGTACCGTCAAGACTCCACTTCAAGCTTCACACCCTTCGCCAAAAAGATATCCTCCGGATACATGGGCGTCTTGGGGCCCTTGAACACCACCCACTGAAACTCCCTCAACCGAGCACCATCATACACCTCCCTGATCGCAGCCTCGGAGACCGCCCTTGTGGGTGATGGTGTGCGCGATGTCCTCTGGCACATGAATGGCGTCGACGTCCATGGCCGGAAAATCCACGACGAGAAGTGCGCCGCCGGGCTTGAGGAAGGACGCGAGGACGCGCGTGGCGGCGGCGATGTCGGCGAGGTGGTGGTACGCAGGCGAGCACTACATGTACACGGAGATTATGTACATGGACGGAAGGAAGCAACGCAAAATCGTACCACGACCACGTCGAACTTGGTTCCCCCTAACTCGGTTGCCTCGCCCTTGAGTTCAGCGCGCACTGCGCGCATCTGAGCGCTGGGTATTCCTGATTGTTTTTGGATCCTCTCCCGTCATCAAATCTTTGACCGGATTTGTAATCGCTTTGCGCGCCCTTGTTAAATTCACCCACCATTCCCTGGCTGATGTCAACGCCGAGAAGGGTCTTGCAGTGCGGTGCTAAGCGCCTGGATACAATACCTACACTGAATTTAGCGACGCCTTCGATCAGACGCAAGGAGATGTGTACCGATCCCACAGGCATAGTCCAGCACAGCAGTGGCTTCTCTGTCGAACGGGTGCGCCTGCAGGATCGCGGCGGAAACGCTACCACGGATGAGGGGAGAGTCAAGTCGACAAGGACGGCGGGGCACATCTCGGCCAGCTCTGCTGCCATTGGGCGGTGATCCGCATCGGCAGCGTGTTTATCGAAGACAGCTTCATTCGCAGAGGTAAAATCGTGGTGATAGGAGTGAGACATACTGAGCTGAGAAGACGATGGGCAGGGGGAGCCTTTTATACAGCCCGCCGCTATGGTTCTCAGTTGGCGTGACCAGCGAAAATCCAATTGGGAATCCACTGAATACATCCCACCGCGAGGGACCGGAAAGATGGTGAAAAGGGGTATATTGAGTTACCAAGTGAATGGAAGTCGGAGGATACGGCGGCGAACGAACGCTGTGGAGGCGCGTAGCGACGGGGCGTAAAACGGGCGCGGGAGGCGAAATGGCGGCGGGGGGCGGACCACGTTGCTGAGATATCGCGACGCATTGGCGATCTCCTGCTCAGTATGCCTGACGATCCACGCCGTGTTGTTGCATACTGGAGAGGGGACGCTCCAGGGCGGATCCCTCGGTGTCTCGTGGTAGGTGCTTTTGCGGAAAAGGTGGAAGTAGTCCAAAGCCTCCTCACGGTGAAGATTTTGCATGATTTTGACTTTGCGCAGTCTCCTAACAACGTGTCTCGTCCGGTGTGAGGAGTCGAGCCAATTTGCCACCTCGGCACGTCTGATCGTTTCATGATTGGTGGCGAAGTCCTGCAGCAGAGGGATCACTTTGGAGATCAGTCGGGAAATACAGTGTACCCACCGCTTCTTTGGCACGCACCCATGACCGCATACGCTCGAGTTCTCCGTATGAGAGTCGTTGGCGCATGGCCTTCCCCCAACCGGGCCCATACCTCATGATGGGTCGGAGAATCGAGCGTTCACGTACGACGGGAAGTGGGACCAGCCAGCGCGATTGAAAATCCGGATACGAACGCAGCCCTCCTTCCTGGGCATCCCCACACGGGATCAGCACGGATGCTACTCCGGACTCGTCCTCGGATATGTCGACCGAGTTGAACGACGTCAAGAAACAAACAGTATAGGAATCACCATGGCGGTCCAGAACGATGCATGGTCGTTGGGCATCGCGATTGTGGTGGAGGTACCGCTTCAGATCCTTGAGTCGGTACAGCTCTTCAGCGGTCAAAACATGACCTTTGGACACAAGATATTCGTGGTATAAGTAATGGACTAGGGAAGTCCCTCCGCAACACAACGCATGATCCCCAGGATGGAGTTCTTTGAACGGGCCATCGTGATAGCCCCGGTTCCATTTGAAACGGTCGAGTTCATAATCCGGACGGTGGAAGGGCCGGTCCCTTCCGTCCAGTAGGTCCAGGGCGGTATGGATGGATATCCAGTAGGGGTCTCGCGAGGGCGTTTTATCCAGTAGAGTCATCGATGTGTTAGTTCCCAGCGATACATAACGCGGCAAGAAGAGGGAGCGCTGCCAGTTGGAACTTGGCAGCCGGTAAGGACTCGGAGTTCAGACCTGGTTCAGAGTCTTCAGACGTTCTTTTTTGTGCCGAATCCGGCTCCGATATCAAAACACGGTAGCGTGATGTGCATGATTTACGTGTGCTGACGCGTCCTTTAAACTGGCGATTTCGATAATCAGACAATCTAGGGAGACAAGCTTGCTTTTTTTCGAGATATTCCAATTGAGGAAATTCAGGGCTGGCGGCCGGGATCAGAGGAAGTCAGCCGTCACCCACTCATCCAGTATTATCACAGATTATGTCTCAATTAATATATAAATCACGAATTATTCAAGAAGCAACAACGCTGTATCTGGCCGTCGGGCGTCTCCGGACGCATAACATAACACCGAGAGCAAGCAAGACCACGGAGATCAACAGATTGGTTCCCAGAAGGCCAATCACAACTGGCCCATACTTCGTCAAATTGTCCGAAAAGGACGAGGAGGACGCAGAGGTCGCATCCGAGGCTATTGCAGCATTAATGCTGGATCCCGCGGATGCTCCCTTCGAATAGTTTTGCGGCTTGTAGCAGTATCGCTCGAAGCAGACCTCGCACTGCGAGTCGCGCTTCATCCCCAGCCGGCTGCGTTCCCTGTCTGCGAGCGCACAGGCGACACAGACGGGGAAGAGGCCGTCGCGCGCCTCGCCATTCTGGGGCCGACCACGCGAAACAAGCTCCCCGGCCTCGTCGATGATGGCCTGGACAAGTCCTAGATCGGGGAACGAGAGCTGGTTGGTGGACGCGTTCGTTATCGGTGGCGTCCCTGGTGGCGGCGCGCCATTGGCGATATATACAATTATGGGGACATCCTGATCCTCGTCGCAGCCGAAGAACGTTGGCTGTGTGGTGAGATTCTGGGCAAGAAATTCGGCGGGTGTTGGGGGGATCGCGGGGAATTTATATGCGCCGGGGAACAGAGCCACCCGCTTTGATTCAGCCTGCTTACCTATCAGTCTGGGTCATTGTAGGTTTCAATGGGACTTACGATCATCGCATTTCCGGCGACAAAGTTATCCGCCGTGTCAGCGGACACATCAAGAGCAATTATTGCTTGTAGGTTCCGCGCCTTCACCAGCAGAGGCTGGAGGGGAAGATTTGCGCCGTCGATTCCTCCATCCGACAAACTTAGTAGCTCCTCATTCACTTCTGTAAAGCTTTCCCGGCCACTGAAAGCATTTGGAATCAAGGCGCTGTCCAGCCTTACGTTCGTCTGAGGAATCAGCTGCTGGATGGCCGCAGCACTTGCCGTAAATTCCAAGACGAGAGGGTCAGTACTATTAGAATCAAGCTGGGCCTGTGGGCTTCTAGGTCAGAACGAGATCCGATGTTCGTGCAGACGAATAAGCTTACAGATGCATTAACGAACGGGAACACGTCCGCAGTGGAACCAAGGACAAACGCCACTTGGTCAAAGCCGACGACACAAGAGCTGTCGTTTACTGTTCCTAGACTCTGCATCGGGATAAATGCAGCCAGACTAGGATCATGGGAGCCAAACTCGACTAAAGGACGTTTAGAAAGGTGTCGCTCGACGGAAGGGACGACATACAAATGTTATATTCAAATTTTGTGTTCGAGAGCGGGACGATCTCGCCGGGGAGGATGTTAGTAACGTTTCCGTGGTTCGAAAGAAGGGTTGAAACAACGATCGGGAATGGCAGTTGGTGAGTTTGGAACGCCGGGCTGCAAATGGTGTGAGAAATGTCATACCAACATACTGCATGTCCACTCACACTTTCCCTATGTCGGAGAATAATTCCCCGATCCCATGTACAAAGGAGTTGAAGTCAAGCAGATTGGCTGCATCGGTTCCATTCGCAAAATGCCGGGCGAGGGATATGCCAAAAGCATCGACTAGACTGACGGGGTACCCCGCTGCCGCCTTTCCGGTCGCCTCCAAAATCAGACCCTCGATGAAGCCTTGGTTTTCGGTGTTGTTGTTGAACGGGGTGAGAACATCGAAGGCGATATTAAATCCACCATATTCGTTATCGATATCGGTGGGGGAAGTTGGTGGACCAAAAACGAGCTCGGGGATCGTCGGCATGTTCGCCTGGGCAAGCGCGGTGACAAACCAGCCACCCCCAGACAGGCCGGCCATATATTGGGCGCCCTGGAGAATGCCGCCGAAACCCGCAAAATTTGAAGTGGCGTTGCGGCCATCGAAGGTAGTGATTGCACCAGCTTCGAAAAGCCCAGCCCGGTATGCTCCTCCACTGAGAGCTATACCGTAGGATGGGGAGGCGCCGTATTCACCACCGAAAATCGACTTGAGAGTCGGAGGAATATCTTGTCCGGTGGAAATTAAATTATTAAGATAGGATTCAAACGCGGCGGGAAGAGCATCCGTTTTGCGAGCCTGAATGTAGGCCTCCTCCCCAGGACTGAGGGAGTCGGACGCTTCGCGGACCAGTGTAAAATTTGAAGCACATGGTATAACGTGAGGGGTATCTGCTGCGAGAGAAGCCTTTGAGAATGGAGGGAGCGGGGGTGCCTGGGATTGAACGAGAGAAGAAAAGGAGCCAAGTATTAAAAGACCCGGGAAGAAGGATTTCATAATTTACACCAGCTGGAGGTGGCCAGGATCGAATGGGAGCAGAAGATGTCGCCCACGCAGCCTTCTTATAAGGGTTTCGGGCTTTCATGGTATCCCGAGGTCGGGGCTCGCAGGGCGACTCGGCACTGCCACGCACCAGGGGCGGCGAGCGCGGGGGTTTGTGGTCATCCGTAAAACACAACTTGAAGTAAAACAAGCCGCTTTCTCCGACGTAAAAAACGGCGTAAGCCTAAGTAGTAAGAAACTCCTAGAGCCAGCGTGGACACTATCCATTATTGAATGGTTCAAGCGCCCGTTCGTGCTGGCCGGCCGTGCGTATTCTCCAGGTCTCCATTGGGATCGCGTCCTTGAGGCTCGTCGCGATGATTAGCCGAGACGGGGTAGGACGGTAACCGTCGACAACACGGTATATCCGATCGTTTGGACACCAAGGACACACCAGCAGGAAGTTCAAGCAGAATCAAGCTACGCGAGCCTAGAGATAGAGACGCGAGCGGAGGATTGAGGTCACTGTTCACGTTGTGCAGTTTCAGACTTGGAGTGCGCGCAGATCGGACACCGCCCCACACATATGCCTATGGCATTGGTCGGTACACGGGAGTATGTGGGGCAAAATATGATACGGACAAGTTGTGTTTAGGGACACTCATCCCCTACTACCCAATGCTCATAAATCTTCGTTTTGACTCCTTTTTCATTATTTCGTCAATCCTTAATTAAGTGCTACCGTGAATCCTTGCGCCAACGGCAGACCCACAGTGACATCCAGCACCTTCGTCGCTTGGTTGTACGATAACGCCTGGGCGGACACCGCTTTCCCGTTGAGACGCACGGTAGTCGGGACCTTACCGACATTCAGGAAGCGGACCCGCGTGGTGTTGACGCCAGTATCAAATCCAAAGCTTCCCGCGACAGTAAATGTCGACCGCGTGAAGTTCATGGTCACCTGCGTCTCCGCCGCCTGCGTCAACGACACGCCATCGTCGACATACAGCTGCCCCGCCGCCGTCCCGTCCGTCCCGGGCGCGACGACAAACTCAAAGTCCGTCTGGCGCAGCTCGGTGGTCGTCATGGTGGACTGTGCACGCAGGGGCAGCACCGCGCCGCCCTTGATGTGCACAGGGATCTCCGTGTACAACACGTTCTTGAGCAGCACATGCGCTCCAGTACCTTGCACGGGCGCCAGGGTGAGGAAGTCGTAGAAGATGTCCTTCGGGAGGTAGATCGACACGGACGTCGAGTTCACGTCTGTGACGGGCGAGACCAGGATAGAGTCGCCGTAGAACCACTGCAGGTCTATTGGGTACGTGGTTGCGTCCTGCGGGTACTTGAACCACAAAGGGCTGACGACGGGTGTCCCAACGAGGTTAGCCTGATGGAAAGCGGTGTAGATGTAGTCGAGCAGCCGGTAGCTAGAAATATACATCGAACCAGACTTCTCCAAGGGCCACCGGCAGACATACCGCATATCCAGCGCATTCTTCGCAGCCTCCGTAGTAAGCGGCCAACGATAAAACTCTTGGCTTATCGAAGTGTCGGCGTTGTGCTGCATACAAGCAAGCATCAGCTCTGAAAGTCTTCACCTCCGGAAACACCAACTCACGTTACGCATGAAGGGGTAGAAGGCTCCCAGCGTGGCCCACCGCGCACAGAGTGTTTCCGTTGTATTCTCAGCTGCGCAAACAGTCAGAATGGTTTGTTGTCGAGTCGAGAAGAAATATACCATAACCACAGATATCACTCCCCACCATAGGCACCTGGTAAATCGTCGCCATCCCCAGCATCCCCGCAATCGAATTCTGGTAGTGCTCTTCATCACTAAAATTATCTAGGCAAAGAAATAAGAATGCGAGGAGAGTCCGGTAGCGCAAGGTCCGCACCTCCCAACCACTTCCCGACGTGCTTCCCCGCTCCAGCGAACGTCGAGCGCGTTATGACCAGCGTGCGCAGACTAGGCCGCCGGGCGAGCATGGCCTGCTGCGTCGCGACCGACATCATCGTCCCGAACAGATTGTGCGTGTCGTACTCTGTCAGGTTGTTCGCATGAATGGTGTCGGTCTGCCACGAAAGACATCAGCATGGGAGTAGGAGTAGGATACATGAGGGGAGGAACACTTCACGTATGCGGTTTTGCTGGAGAGGTTGCCGCCGGGGGCCGCATTGTTGATTGCGTATTGCGGCACGAGGAGGCTGTCTCTCTTGCTCTGGCGGCGAACTGGCGTCGAGTTCACGAATATGGGTGTGTTGGGATCGGGCGGCAGTGTGGTTCGTGCAGGAGGGAGGTCCTGCTGCACCGCTTGCTCGAAGGGGTCGTCGCATGGAAGGTCGCAGAACTATAAAATAAAAAGATCTAGTTATGAAGGAAAATGAAAAAGACGTGGAAGAACTGACGCTCGAGGGCTCGTTCATATCAATCCATGCACCATCGATATCGATACCAGTATCCGGGCTGTAGAACAACGCGAATTCATTGGACCAGTAGCTATTAAAATGGCAGTCAGTGACGTTGACATCCCGACAGATGCATAGAAGACCAACGCTTGAGCGTCCGCGTTGAACCAATCGGGCCACACGGCTACACCAGGCCACACGAGTCCGAGGTGCTGGCTCCCATTCGCGTTCTTCAGCCAGATATCATCCGTCGTTCCCCGATCGTACGGACCGTAGCTTTGGTTAGGAAGGAATCCAACAGCGGGGTCTGTCATGAGGACTATCGAAGAGGTTTGTCAACGATACGAAGACATCAAGTACATACATCTCGACTCACTGTAGTGCTGGTCCTGCGAGTGAAGATAATCGACGATTTCGCGCATCCGGTTCAGCGGGAAGTAGTCAGGCTCCACCGTAAAGACTCTGCGGCGGTCCATGTAGTCCTACCCAGTGTTTGAGATACGCATCGTGAGGACCAAAGAAACGAAACGTACAATGTCGGTCCACATGGTCTCCAATGGAATTCCCGCAGCGGAGTAGTTGCTGATGACGCCGGCTACATCGACGTAGTCTTGGTAGATTTGTCAGAAAGATCCTTGAATCGAGGACACTGCGAACTGACCGGTGTATCCAAAGCGGCATTGGTGAAATCCGAACGACCAATAAGGCACCTCGGCCGGCGTGCCCACAATCTCAGCATATTGCGTAGCGGCGGCCGTCGGATCGGTCTGACTCCCAGCAAGGAAATAGAAATCTAGGACTCCACCAATCACGTTGTACTCCAGCGCGCCCCGAGTGAGCTTGATGTCCATGCCATTGGAATTCAGCAGCAGCACCGCGTGGGTCCCGGTCGACCGATGTTCGAAGTACACCGGGTGGTTTCCGTATAGATTCGTCCCTGTGGGGACCCCGTACGCGTCGCGCGACCACAGGGTCAGCGTGGTATTGTCCGGATCGAGCCGAAACGTATTTGTATGCTCCCCAAGGCCATAGATGTTGGCATCAGTCGGAAGCACGGTCTTGGTTCTCAGATATTGATTTTCATATATAATGGGGTGCGAGGCCGTCGAGAACAAGACCTCTGACGTAGCCGAGCGCACAATGGAGAAACTAAACGGCGAGGTGGTGTAATCGAACTTGATCGCTGCTGAAGTCGGAGAGACGGGGTTTGCGCTGGAAGGCCGTGGCACTATGGACTCGGGGACCTCGTAGCGCGCCGTTGTGGGGTCGGTTATTTTGACGTGGATGCGCTCCGCTATGTGCAGGTCAATACCGTCCACGCAAGATGTACCATAACTCACTTGTCTCGTAAACGACCTCCAGGGAAAGCGACGGGATGTCGCTGCCAAAGACGTTGCATGCCTTGCCAGCCAGCTTCAGGGACGCCGTAAGCGTCCCTCCCTGAACCTTGACATTACTTGCAGTGTGTCCTGGGCACGCATCGAGGACCGCGGGATCCACCGTCGTACCACCCAGGACACGACTGATTGCGAGGCCGGCGAGCAGGAGAGCTGTTTTGATAGCACTCATGGCCGTAGCAGCTGAGGACTTGGGGTAAGATGGTACCGCTGCCATCTTATACCCCACTTTTCGAACCAATGGAGTTCTGTAAACATCTGACCCCGCTTCTCATTCGCCGCCCGCCCGCTGCAATCCAGCTTGAACCAGGTTACCTTAGGTCCGCATTCTGAAAAATTGACGAAATGGTCTGGCTTTGAGTATGAGTGCGCTTGAGTAGACGAGCGTCTTGAACTTGTCTTGAACTAAGTTTCCTCCCTTCTCCGTCGAGACGGTCCATCAAGCTTTCAAGCGCCGGATTTTCGGCAGGGTCTGGTGAGTGTTGTAATGAAGGCCGCATGACACTCGCATGACTATGAGTCCAGTGGTTGAGGGTTGGGAAGAAGCCCAAAAAATTGATGGTCTCGGCATTGATGTATCGATGTTATTTACTTAAATAACTTCCTCTCTTCACGCTCTCATCCGATAATTCTGGAGACCCCTAAAGAGCTCTACCGATTCAAGCATTTGAAGCGGTACCTCGGGCACAATCGCGATGCCCAACGACCATGCATCGTTCTCGACCGCTATTGTGATTCTTTCGCCTCCCGCGCCCGTTTTACGCCCCGTCGCTACGCCAATCCACGGCGTTCGTTCGCCGCCGCATCCACCAACTTACATAGCCACCTCGATTACTTTTTTCGATAACATCAATACAACCGTTTTCACTACCCTTCACCCTTCCCTTCCGGTCATGGCAATGCCCCGCCATTCTCAAGAGGATTGCTGACCTTCCAAGGACATCAAGTTGGCAATATGCGCCGAGCTCGAGTGATGAGCAGAGGAAATGACGGGTGGTATACATCAGAGTTGGATCTTGCATTCACGCGGCCGGTGGTCTTGAGATCTCGAGAATCAGCTGCGTCACCAGCGAGACGAGAAAACAGGTTGGGCTGGGTCAGTCGGGACGCGATGTCACCGGGACTAGTAGGCCAGATGGAGCTCTTCACGGAGGGCGGGGGGTGCCAGGAGGCGGAATACCCTCAGGTTGAACCGGGGAACTGTACTTCACCGTCTTGTCCTAAAGCTTTCTCTGCATACTCGATTTCAGTGGGATCCAACACCAACTTACCCGCCTGCTAGAAAGAAGAGCATTTAGGGGACTTATGGGGATCCCGAGGTGCAGGCGAACGCCAACCTATGGTTGCAAGTCTCCGAAGTTGCTGTCAAGTGGAGAATCCGAGTCGGAGTTAGTCGGAGATCCGGAATAATTCGGAAGTTTTGCGAACTTCTCAATAGGTCTCGTTCAGCCCGTTCGTATCAAACCGCAGCCCAAGGCGCAGCTGGATGCTTGCTCACGGATTTTATCTGATCTATCATGGCGAAGGGACTTGGGTGTTTAATTTTCGCGCCTTTTCTGGCTATGCAGGCGCTTTGTTTCGATAATCTAAGTGCTGGTTCTGCTCAAGAGCTGTACAATGGCCAAGACGCGCATAATTATACCACCTTGAAACATGACACATTCCCTCACCATTCAGTCAGGATCAAGCCCGTCGAAGTACGTCCTCAAAGTTTGACCTTCACTAGCTGACCCGTTGCAAATTGGAAGAAATCGACAGGCTTTTGCGACTCGACGGTCGAGTGAGACAGACATACATAGTGGGACTGCCGGATTAATTCTCATTCTTGCAGCACCTACGTGGGCTATATCGACATTGAAGCGCGCCACCTCTTCTTTTTTTACTTTGAGAGTAGAAATGCCCCCGCCGACGACGATGTCGTCCTTTGGCTCAACGGCGGTACGTCCGCCATCTTGGGGCCGCGTTTAGAATCTCACTGCCGCTTCAGGTCCGGGGGGCTCATCCTCCCTCGGTCTCTTCATGGAACTAGGTTCAAGCCGTCTTTTGATCCAGAGGCTATCGATTGACTCGGTTCACAGGCCCGTGTACCATCATTTCTGACAACGCGACCGAGTACAATCCGTACTCCTGGAACTCCAATGCGAACATGCTTTTTATCGATCAGCCGGTGCGTGGTTATTTAATCGACTGAAAATACGACTGATATACTGCAGATCGGCGTTGGATTATCGTACGCTGAATACGGGGAGACAGTCGTGCGTATCCGAATCATTGCAGACGTCATCATCTCACCGAATGAATAGGCTACGACCGAGGATGCCGCAAAGGACATCGCCGCTTTTCTCGCAATTTTCTTCGAATGCATGGACGGCTTGAAAGGGCGCGGGCTGCACATCGCTGGAGAGTCGTACGGGGTCCGTCCGCATATCTTCTGTGATTCACAAACTCATGGAATCTAGGGCCGATACGTGCCCCTCTTCGCCGCTGCAGTCTACGATCAGAACCGGCGGTTCGAGGAGCTGGGCATGACGCCCGTGAATCTCCTGTCCGCCATGATTGGTAGGTGCTTTCCTGGTTAATACTCCCACTATCTTACGATACCGCGTAGGAAACGGCTGCAGCGATCCATACCAGTGCGTTGCCTCGGTGCCCGGTCGGCGTTCGTTCACTTACTCATTTTGTAGCACTATAACATCGTACTACGATATGCAATGCACGGCGGCTGCGGGTACCCCGATCCAATCCATCAGGCGAGTATGTTTCCTTCTGTCGTGCCACTGCATATACCTGCTGACTTTCCTTCCAGCGTGTGCACGCAGATGAAGCTAGCGGTGCGCCGCGCGTCACAGCTTAAGATGTTCTGTTCATTCTCATTGGCCCGCAGTTGCCCCGCTGCCAACTGGCGCTTCGAACACACTGTCAGGAAACCTTTGACATAATGAACTGCGCGGCCGCGCATTCGTTTTGCGAAGATATGTTGAGCGTACCATTCCAGTTGACTGGCAAGTCATAAAATTCCTCTTTTTGTTCCTGATTTATGAAAGACTTGTCCACCAGGCAAAAGTATCTATGACATTCGCACCGAATGTATCGGGGAAGTGCAGGACACGCTCTGCTATCCTGAACCCAAGTGAGTGTGGTCATTGTGCGGAAATCAGTGTTGACCCCGCCTTTCAGACAAATCGCAAATTACCTGAACCTGCCCTCCACGCGGGACATCCTGGGTATCGCCCCGTCGTTCCCCAACATCTCGCTCGTTGGCTGGGCCGTCAATTCCGCGTTCTCCGCCAGCGGCGACGTCTACCGCTCCAGCACGCACTACATCGCGGCGCTTCTCGAGCGCGGCGTGCGGGTGCTGATATACGCGGGCACGTCCGACCTCGCGTGCAACTTTGTCGGGAACGATCGAATGACGCACGAGCTGGAGTGGGCCGGGCAGGCGCAGTTTGCCGCGCAGCCCTTGCGAGCCTGGGCTTCCGACGGGCGGACCGCCGGCGAGACGCGGGCTTTTGGCGGGCTGACGTTCGCCACTTTACTGGACGCGGGGCACCAGGTACGGATGTGTTGCGGGCTTCCGTGTCTGACGGCGATTTTCATTTCAGGTTCCGCACGATAACCCTGTTCAATCGTTGGCGCTCATCAATCGTTGGCTAGCCGATGTGCCCCTGTAAGAAGCTGGTGGTTCCAGCGCGCATCGTGGCTGGACCGTATGTCACAATGTGGGACCTACAACATTTGCGTAGTGCCGCTTACGATCAAACTGCAGGACAAACATTGTATTTAATTTCTCATAGAAAAAAATATTGCTGCTCCCTCGTGGTCTCTGAATGATGATCATTGTCGCGGAAACCGCGAAGCTTCACGGTGCGGATGCGCAAGGCGGCAAATCCCGGATAAGGCATGCAACTGTAAACTGTAAACTGTAAGAAAAAACATATGCTGCTGACATTTGTGTGTGGGATGAAGAGAGACGAAGAATGGACGAGGAGTTTATTGCACAGCGCAGGAAGCAGAGGCTCGGACCGTGCTACGGTGCCTAGTATGCCGCGTATATGCGGAATACAAGGCTACGTAGCACAGCGGGCCGCGCAGGGTCGGCGTCTGCGTTAGAAACTTGGTCGAGGAGGAAGGTCGTGGAGGGGAAGTCGCAGGAGAGCCAGGACGGTGTCACCTTTTTTATCCAGGACGAACGCCGTAAAGATAACTGGGTGGGCGCTCGGATGGCCGGACCTACGTACGCGAAAACGTTCAGGGATGTTCTAATGTCGTTGCACCCCAGCACACGTGATTGAAGACGAGAACTGGGGTGAAGATGAGTGGGAAAAGGGCGTCCTCCGTCGAGAGCTCGCTCGGGGGATTCCGAGTGGGGTGCCGTTCGTGGGCGGAGATTTGCCTGAAGTCAATAATCTCCACATGGATGCTTGTCCAATCGTGGCCATTTTACCCACTGCCTCTTTTATTCCCGTCGAATTGGAAAGGCGAGATGGACTCGAGACGCGGACGTTGACTGTCGTCATACTGACACTTCTTCTTCTGAAGCAGGTTCTGATGAATACCCGCATCGGTCAAGTCACAGTTGACTGAGCCTTGCTCAGGGCAGATTCAGGGTCGTAAACCCGCCAACTCCAGTCGATGCAAGTGCCGGCCGTGGTGGCAGACAACACGGAAAAATGGGTTCATTTTTTTTGGCGAACTCGAGTCGCATCCCGCGTGCTATAAGACAAGACAGGCACGATGGAAATGGCCGGCGAAAGAGGAATGATGGCTGTTCGGAGTTAGCTTAAGCCCACTCGAATTATTGTGCCTCTGACCCATGTAATAAACGGGGGAGTATGAGTGGCCCAGAATGTGGCCTAGAATGAGGATTGGCGCGTCGTTCACACAAAATCCTGACACGTCCCATTCACGTGATCGTGACCGCGTCGACGGCTCTCCCGGTCCGATGGCCTTTGTTCAACACGAGTCGCGCTTTGTGCCCCGCTCCTGTAAAATGGGCTCCCTGAGCCCCCAACCTACTTCTTACCACCATGCCACACATTCCAGAAAGCGAACGGCGCGATCTGGTGCTTTACTTGACGACGTTGCAAGAATTCTATGACCGAACGCTCCAGCTTGTACAGTCTAAAAAGGTCAATTCTCTCCCTTTGCTTCGATGCGGTCGTCCTAAAGACATGAAAGGCCTCCGACTCGGACTCGGAGCCCAGGACCTTGAGGAAACGCCTCCTTCAACAGTGTCGGGTCTTTCACCTACAACTTCAGCCTCGTCTCACTCGACCAATGAAAGATGGCGAGGAAGGGCTGATGCCACTTACCGTGAGCAACCTGTTAATTGAGCACTGGCCAACATTCAATATGTCCTAGTGGCGCCGTATGGTTTTGGGTGCTGCGGAAGCTGCTCAAGCTGCTCGTGCTGCTGCATTCCAAGAAAGGGTCGGCCTATCCATCGGTGAACCACGCTCGGTAGTAGGCCCTGTCGAGGTATATACTTCACGACTTTCCCATCCGCTCCGTCAGTAACAATATGTCCAGGGGGCAATGCCATTTAAACTGGCGATTAACTTTCCATCGCATCTTCTCAAGAAATTTTCCCCAGTATCCGCAGGCACGCATGGCTGGATGTTCGCGGTGGATTGTGATGTTGCAAATGTTTTCGATCGTACAACGCAGTTGATATGTACCTTGGTGCGCGTTACGGACGATGGGCTCGAGACGTCCCTGGGTACATACAAGGTCCATCGATGGTTCGAGGCTGATATGTATGGTCCTGAGTTTTATCAGCTCGCCGAGGAGGTTTGAACCCTGCTTCTATTTTCCAACACGAATTAATCCGCATTTGAACAGGACCGGAAGATAATAATATGGCGTCTTACGAATGAGATACCTGGAACTGATGGGTTTGACGTTAAAGAGCGCGCCCTGCTGTTGTCGCAGAACACCATAAGCTGTCTATTTCTGCAATATCTCCCTCTCGGTAACACTCCAAGGAAACCGGAACTCCGTGCTTTCGAAAACCATAACCCAAGATCCCCTTCGTCCGGCGCGCAATTACTGCCCCACAATCACCAGGATGCCGATCCTTTGGTACGCGTCGCTATTCCACCACCGCAGTCGCAATCCCTTTTCCAGTCGTCGGATCTGCAAACAGTAAGCGGTCAGCATGGCGCAGAATACTCTGGGCCTTCAAACACGCCGGCGAACTCACCGTCACCTTCTCAATCGCGTGCCGTGCAGGTGTATGTCCCATATATCCCACCCCGCAGAGTGACTGTGCCCGTATTAAACGTCACCCCACCTACACCCCAGCCCCATCCGCCGCCTCTGATCAACTCTTATCCATCCAGCCAACACCATCTTTACCCTCACTACAAACCAGGCAACGTTGCCGCCAATCGGTCCACATTTGAACATTCACACGGCGGGAATGGCGTTCCGGCTGGGGCACATATGGGGCTGTTCACCACACCTTCCCAACGACATGCTGGGCCGCCGACTTATTGGGATCAAAACGATCCTTCGGTGACCGTCAATGTGTCTGCGGGACAGCGTGTGGCCACTGGTCCGTATTCCAACACATATAGAGCGGGGTATGGATACCAGGGTGAACAGCAATATTTCTACCGCACTTGAATAATTCCCATCCATCTCGCAGTTCACTTTTCATTTAGTCTGTTATCTTATAACCTATCGTATGTCCAGTAGCGTAGACCGGATCAATTCAAGTGTGTTTCAAATCCGTGGAGAGTTAACGTTGCGATCACGATATTCAACGCGAACTTGGACGAGTCTTGTTTGGTTCGGCGTCGATCGATGAACGAACAGAGCCGTCTCAGAGAAACTCATCAGTCAGCCATGGAATCCTCGCGGGAGGATCTCATGAAGAAGTTCAATGAACAACTGGATTGCTTTGGACGGAACAACATTCTCTGGGCGGCGATGGACGAGGGGCTCGAGATGGACGAAATGGACGGATGTGCGCCCCAAGAGCTTTGCGCTCAGTCCAGCAGTACGTGTGAGCGGCCCAATTTCGCGCGCCGCTGAATATGTATTAGAGGATAATGACTGGGGCCTATATGATAGGCTCCCCGTTGATAAACAGAACGGCTGGAACCGTAAGGCCGCAGCCCGCAACAAGAAATCGCTCGCCTTCTGGGTCAATTATTTCAAGTGATTTTGTCTTCTCGATCTGGATTACAGTGACGACAATTACCGTGCAGGCCCATTTCCGTGCATCTGGATAAATCGCCGGATGTACTGTCTACTGTTCTCCGCAAAATATTCCCAAAGCAGATTGTACCCGAGCCAGACCTGGAGGACCAAGTATACGGAAATGTATATTTCACTTCTATCATTTGGAGGGTTTTCGACATGCTCTCACCGTTTATCAGGCGTTAATGTCTCAGATGGCGCAGTTCCCGCACTACGACGAGAAGCTCAGCCGCAGTCTTCTCCGGATCGTCATGGAACCGACGTGGTACGACGAGGGCGGGTTCAGACTACGCAGCTGCGCGCAGCGACTTTTCGCACACGCGCCGCCTTCTCAGGTATTCATGAAGATCTGGACGCGGATTCTGGTGGGCCACCCCGAGGTCGAGGGGCCATGGGACTCGGACAAACTCCTGGCCAGTGTCGCATGTATCGGCGAAACCATCTCGCTGTACCATAGCCCGAGTTTCGGCCGCCAGCTCTGGGATGCGTACTCCGTCATGCTGGCCTCCCCCCACGTTGCCGCCGAGGTGAAGGGCCTCATTCTCAGTCAGACACGCTACAGTTTTGTCGGGTTCCGCATCGTATTGCAAAGATTATTCGCTGTGGCGCAGGATATTCTCCCCTCGCGGAGGGGTGTCACTGAGTTAGGATTGGAAGAGCTTGACATGGCGATGCTGTACCTGGTACTGGCTGAGGAGCGCAAGATGCGGTGGACAGTGGAAGAAGAGGCGTGGCTGAAGAAGGTGCTGCCTGCCTTGGAGTTCGCCTGGCAGCCCCGATTGGCGCACGTCAAAACCTCAGTGGCCTCGAGTCGGGATGTGATCTCGTCCATTGATATATTTTGCGCGTGGTGCCTGAAGAAATCCACGACGGCGAAATCGTGCAGCAGGTAAGTCGTTGGTCAAATCGTAGGAGACATTTGTGCCGAACGGCTCCAGATGCAAAGGGCCGTCGTACTGCGACACGACCTGCCAGCGCGACGCTTGGAAGGCACATCACAAGCACGTATGCACTGACAATATCAACCGCTTTCGCGAGTAATATGAATATAAGTTGGAGGAGATATGGATAAACTATGGAACAAGTAATATTTAGTAGTCGAATGCATATGCGAGTGAATATATTGTTTTTATTTTAGTTACCGAGAGACTGCATTCCATTCAGGCCAACGTGCGCCCCGACTCGCGTCGCGAGCTGCTGCTCCTCTCGCAGGAAGATGTTTGCGGGCAATCGCTGTCACAGTTCCCTCGCTCATTCCTGATCGTTGCCCGGACACGAGTAACGTGGCAACGATGCCTCATCTGGGGCGTCTCAATGTCGGGCAAGGTTATCGCGCCACATAGGTCGCTAAATAGCGGGGCTGCAGTTACATCAAATGAGTCATATATAAAACACAATTTTCGCATAATAAGCCCCACCGATTAACAGGAGTTTGTGGGTGCTGTCTCCAGATAGATAATTGGGGAGTGCAATCGTGGGTCTCATAAGTTTGGCCGTGGTGAAATCGCCGGGGGCAAGCATGTCGTCTTTCAATTCGAACTTCTTGCCCTTCCTCTTCATGAGCGTCCAGGCGGTCGCGGTCGCGTACGACTCCGAGTCCTGGGCAGGTTGAAGATCGATCTGCTTCTCCTCGCAGAAGCTTTTGACCTGGCAATCGAGGTATTCTTGCACCGAGCCCTGACGCGGAAGTCTGGCTTGGTGAACGAGACCAAGCCTCTGCAGCCTGAACTGCACCGCACGAAGGGCCGGGTCCGGGAGCTCTATCGAGTACTGGGAGTTCTGGGTTAGTCAGCACACCGATTTGAAGTTAGTCTATGCTTGCCGTATATTTGAAAGGCAAGAACGCCACGTCGAAAATCTGGGAGTCGGATGGAATGGGTAGTCTCGGTCGAGAAGGCGGGGAAGAAGTAGCCTGACGGTGTACCCGACTTGACGGGGTGTGTCTCTGAGGGCCGGATGCCGGCTCCTGTTGCACATCTGAACCAGATGGGCGCGCCCTCGATGAGGTACTACCGATTCCCTGGCCCGGATTAGTGCGGCTTGAACCAGCCTGTGCAGGCTGGCTCGCATTTCTACGCGCCGGGAAGGAAACCGCGGACGGAAAATCTGGATCATGATTGGGGTCCAGCGCCTCGCGTCGAGACTGTAGTTGCTCAGACATCACGATGAATCCATCGCGGATCTTGTTCAGCTCGTCAAAACGCGCTAAAAGAGCCTGCATCTAGTGGGGGACGTTCGATGGGAGCATCTGCGGGACACGTAAAATACGTACCTCATTCTTTTCTGTACGCTCCTTCAGGCTCTCAATCTCTGTCTTCAATGAGTCGAGTGTCGTCTCGTCGATATCAGAGTCCAGCACGAGCTCTGGGTCCAGTGCGAGGCTGACACGGCCGGCAAGGTCGCAATACTTTAGTAGCATATCTTCGACGCGTTCCTTGCCGAGCTGGTTCAGTTGAAAAGTCATCGTGGGTTGAAAAACGCGCGAGGCTAGAGCACTGAGGCCCGATCGACAAGTCCAGGGACGACGATAAGGAACTGAAAGGAAGGAATGAAGGGGAAATTTGACCCAAACCTGATCATATGGACGCGTTTGATCTGGATTTACTATAATTGTAAAAGATTTGAGTAAATACTCATAAATACTCGAAAAACACGGAAATCGGATCAAAGCGGCTCAAATTCGGAGGACCAAATTTCAAACTCAGTCAACGCCCAAGTCCCATTTTAGCTATATTTTACCCGACCGCTATGAAAGCAAGACCTTGTTCCACGACCACAATGCCGAGTTCGAGACCAGCGCAGCATTGAGCACAGAGTACGTTTTTAAATCTTGTACTATCAACGAGGGGTTAGTCGGCCACCCTAGATTTCCTTGGCAAATGCTACAGAGCCTCATTGAATTTTGCGAGGGTTTGGGCACGGAATTGAAGGTACACATCCTAAAAGTGGTTTGATACCACCTGGCCCAATTTATGTAAAGTCCCAATGCTGCTGTGAATTTATTTCCATCAGCATGCAAAAAAAGGCAATAAACCCATTAGTCGGCCACCCAAGCGTCAACAAACAGCATGAGATAGTGAAGGTATAGGCACGGTGTATGTGGTGGTGTTGAGCGAATGGTGCAATGCTCCAACTGATGGCCTGTCAAGAGAAGCAGTGCTGTTTCCTCACTACTGGATTTACACCACTTATGTACATACACGACTAATAGAAGCCTCTCGTGGTCCCGCCGCGACGGGGCACCTGCCCAGCCCCGGCCTTGACGTTGATGCGTCCGCGGCACCTCTTGACGGCGCATCATCAATGCCGTGATCAAATCAAATTCGGCATTTACCAAACCCTGCCGAGCGATCCGGCCTACCCGCGCTTATGGAAGACCGCTAATAGAAGCCCGTCCGATACTGTCCGATAGCTTCCTCACTGCCAACGGACCGCCCTCGACGTTGAGGGATCCCGGGAGCTCGATGGCACATCTGAATTCCTTGGAAATTCCGTGATCGCATCAAAGATGCCAGATCCGGACTGACTTAGTAACGTGGCGCTTTTCTCTGCTTTTGTTCACTGTGCCCCGCTGCCGCCGGTCCTCGGCCTCCATGCCGGTTTTGATGCGTGTGGCATCGGTCGGCCGCTTGACACGCCTTGATGCGCCTGTCAGGCTGGGCCCGGCGGCCCGTCTGACACAGCCGGGTTCTTTTTGTGTCATGTTACGTCCCAGAAGCGGGGCGGGCTTCCCTGTCACCCGTCAACCGGCCATGGCAGTTGGAGCATTGCAGTATGGACTCTGGTCTACTCTGGTGTTGATAAAAGGATGTATTTCAACATAATTGGTTGGTCATATTGCCGTGACACCCGAAGTGGATGATTTCGAGTAATAGTCCATGGTGAGAGGGTATTTAGATAGTTAAAAAGCGGATGAACATTTAAGAGTGACACAAGACAAATGGAGAAGTCCAGTTCCAAGTGCCAGACACAGAGTGCGACTGGTTCTCAAGATATACAGGGGTTCAAGTTGAGCCAGTCAAAATAGTAGGCGTGTGTTCCTCGGTGTCCTGGGCAACCGTGTCCTCATGATTTGCGATGTAAAGTATTGGAGTTTATTGCCTGACATCAAGGCAGCATAATGAGCCCAAAAAGTCCTGAAATGGTGAAGAATTGGTGGAGAAAGACGTGCGGCGAGCGTCGGCCGAAAGGCTAAGTTAAGAAATGATGGTTCTCACCCTTCGAATTCCGATCAGACATCGCGTAACTTTTGATCCGCACTTCACCTCGGCCTGAAATTCGGTTTGGGAGGTCCTATAAAGTTGTACTCGGTCCCTTAGTACCTGCATGCTATGCATCTTGATGGATTGATGAGATATTTACAAGTGGCCGACTAACCCCTCGCCGATAGTAATGGTGGAAAGTGAAAGTAGGCGTGACAGCAATTGTGTTCCCACTACGCCGAACGCACTGGGCACTTGTTCCTATTTTTTGAAGCGGCGAATCCCCTAGTCTCCGTTTTCAGTGCTGTGAACCCGATACTATTTTGCCCAACGGGTCTGGATTTGCACAATGGGTCTGGATTTCTTTTTTCTCTCCTGTCCCTCTAGATTTTTGGCTCCGGTTTTTTGCGGGATCCTTTGTCATACTGGTAGACTACACCTATGTAAAAAATCTAAGGGATATGGGAAGAGGAAGCTTTTCCGATTTGGTTGCCGGTCCATCAAACTCAGAGGGATTTTTGAAAGTGTCCATGTTCTGCCATCCCACCTCAACCTGGACCTCCAGGAAAATTTGAGGGGTTGTATGTAGCAAGTATAACACCTTCTGTCCCCTCGATTTTTTTTTTCGGGGCGGGGCCATCGCGCTCTGGAGAAAAGTGGTGAACTGTCACGGAGAGTCACAGTCAATCAATTTGTCACGCTTTTGATTACTTCCCTCCAGAATGCGATGGCCCCGCCCCGGAAAAAAAATCTGAAGGGACAGAAGGTGTTATATTCACTACTTATGACCCCTCAATTTTTTCCGGAGGTCCAGGTTAAGGTGGGATGGCAGAACATGGACACTTTCAAAAATCCCTCTGAGTTTGATGGACCGGCAACCAAATCGGAAAAGCTTCCTCTTCCCATATCCCTTAGATTTTTTACATAGGTGTAGTCTACCAGTATGACAAAGGATCCCGCAAAAAACTGGAGCCAAAAATCTAGAGGGACGGGGGAGAAAAAAGAAATCCAGACCCATTGTGCAAATCCAGACCCGTTGGGCAAAATAGTATCCGAGCATCTGTCATCGGAATTAAGCGCCGATGTCGTCGCATCAAATAAGACCGCAGAGGGAGTCGGACTAAGGTGACGATTTCAAGGAAGTAGTTCGTCTCCTGTAGAGTCCGTCTCTGGCTCTCCTACATCAGTTAGCCAGGAGGCCGGCGGTCAGTAGCAAAACTCCCGCTGAATTTGAGCATTTGCCAATGGCTCCAAATTCCGGAGATTTGACCACTACGCGTAATGTGCTACGCTCGGTCAGTCCACATCAAATTTGGTACGTATTTATATACTATATATGCACCTCCACTCATATATAGGCTAAGCCGGCTTCCAAGTAATCAATCTTGATTCGCGAAACCTTCTGAATTACGACTCCCTCATGTCTTCTACCAGTACCTCTAATTCCTCGCTCTTCAGTGGAGCGAGCTCAGTCACCCTCTGTGCTGATTCGACCCCTTACACCCCGGAAAAGGACTACCTCGCGGCTTTTGCCGCCCTTAGCACTTTCTACGGGTTTGCAGGGGGATTGGGCGGCTCCCCGCCACCTGCATTTAAAAATAAAAAATCAGGTGGAGCAAAGGAAGGACGGAGTCTGTTGGAAAAGTTTTCAAGGCTAGGGCGCAAGGTGTTTCGTTCAAAGAACACGAACGGTGTACCGCCGCGCCATATATGGGAGACAGTCGAACAGGTGCCGGTTCCAACTACTGTCTAGTGCTGTAAATGATGGTGAGCACCACAAGTTACAGTATGAGCGTGATTACTGAGTGATCCACATAGTTTCATGGGTCTGCTGGTGGAGACAAGATCTTCTTACGATGATTGCCCGTTTTGCACTAGGATTGTACGAACACAACCTGAATCGTGGAAAGAAAATCGATGATTGGTTATTGCTACGAACCAACATTTTGAGGCGCCCCGATCGACTCCGGTCCGCGCAGTTCAGGACGAGCTCCGTTCCTGCGCAGTGGCCATTATCGAATCCGCCGCCTTCTCAGATATCTATACCGCTATTGTTAACGCCAACGACGGGAAAAACAAAAGAAGTCCTGCCATGTATTGGCGTGGTCT
This sequence comes from Mycena maculata, assembly GCA_029448575.1. Taxonomy (NCBI): domain Eukaryota; kingdom Fungi; phylum Basidiomycota; class Agaricomycetes; order Agaricales; family Mycenaceae; genus Mycena; species Mycena maculata. The sequence continues at coordinate 514,137 of JARJLG010000008.1, read as the reverse complement.
CGAAGTAACCCGGAACGTTTGGCCAAGCACTCAAATCCTCAGCTCGCAGGCGACCCACTCCACGCACCCGGATTTAAGGCTCCAACCATTTCCGTTTATAAACGTTTTCAAACGGCCAGCGAGATCGTCCCGCTGAAATTTGAATATAACATTTGTATGTCGTCCCTTCCGTCGAGCGACACCTTTCTAAACGTCCTTTAGTCGAGTTTGGCTCCCATGATCCTATCCTCTCCCACTTGCAGCGTAACGCTGCTCTATCTCCTCCAAGAAAAGCGAGGCCCGCGATCGAAAATCTTCGGGGCAGGCCTGCATGTATGCATGTTTGAAGGCGACGTAGAGAGGGTCATCCCGGACTGGACGCGGATAGTATGGGTCATTTGTGAAGAAGGCGTCAGCGAGTTCTGTGACCTGCCCATTCTCCTTGCTGAAAGGACACATCTGGTATCTGTTAGTGCTGGCCATGTCAGTATATACAAGAGCGCACCTGGTTGAAATCGATGATGTAGTAGCGCACTGCGCCTACCAGAGGCGATCCTGCCATCGCAAACTCGACGTCGCGAGCATCAAATCCTGCGATCCAGTGAACGCGCGACAACATCTCGCCTATGCCTTCGACCGCCTCATCCAACGTAAATAGTGTTTCTCCAAACTGCGTCTGCATGGCCTTGTAGCGCGCCACATCAATGGGGAAATTATTGGGGTTAATGAATGCGGACGGACGCAGCTCCTTTCCGAAGTAGAGGCGACATATCAGAGGTGGAGGGACGCCCATGCGTGCCTTCTCGGTATAGAATGATGTGCGGATGAACTCGCCGACAGCCTGGGGAAGGGGAGCTGCGCGATCCATGAGATAGGAGGCTCTCTTCGGGAGGCCGGCGAAGTCTTCGGGGCGCAGGGTAGCACGGGGTTCGCGTGGCCGTCTTAAGCTAGGAGACGGAGGGAAGAATCGGAGTTGGTTGTTCTCCGGGTTGTAGAACGCCAGGGTACGAGGAATGGCGAAGATCGAGTTGGAGTTGCACCGGTTGTACAGCACATGGAGGGCCTCGAATTCCTTTTCGATCTGGCTTGCATGCTTCTGCGCTTGAACAACTTTGAAGACGAAAAAGCACGACCGGGTGTGGCATATATAGTGGCGAAACTGCCAGCGCCGATACGGATGGGGACAAGAGCCTCCAGGGAGCCTGGATCCATGGTGGTGGTATTACACTCTTACTATATTTTCATCTTGGGTATTGGATGCAATGCAAGAATTTCACAGCCACATCTGTCAGCCTCGTTCTCTTCCTCCATGTCCTATGCCCCTTATATTCCGTTATCGACTTCTTCACAACCACAATCGCCTCGTACACCTACCCAGGCAATGTCTATGTTGGACGAACAAATCGATCTAGTCGACATACTGCGCTCCGGCGAAGATTCCCGTTTACGACGCCACAGGCCCGAACGCAGCGATGCCCTCTCTTTACCCTCCGTCGTACTTTTCTGTGGGGCAGATCAAGACACAGAAGCAGACTGGGATGAGCACCGGCCGTGGGTCGTGGAAATGCTCCCAGGGACGGAACCACCGCCTGCGCGCAAACGTCAGAAGCGGTCGAACGGCTGCGGAGCGCGTATTCACACCTGTGCAAAGGCAGACCGGCGGTGGCGTGGACTCCTCGAGGGCGTGAGCGTAGACGTCGTAGCAATGCAGGACAAGTACTTCACGGCGGACATGAAGCGGGAGCTGATGTTGGGGAAAGAAGAGCGGTGTGGTTGTGCGAGGAATGGTGTCGGGTGCGCAATTTGGTCGGTTCTCTTCCATGTTTGAATGTTCCCTACGAGTCAAGTGTCTGATCCTTCTTTTTTTTTGTAGCGGTAATCCTTTGGGAGCCCTTTTGACGCCGTGTGCACGACATGCGCCCTCTTCTGCGACCAATTTCTCAACTCCGCATTACACGTTTCTTCGCACTGGCGTCTCTCCACCTCTCCCAGGTCCAGGTCCCGCGCATCGATTCGTCACCCCCTCCGACGAGGCCCGCGAGACGCTTCAACGGCGTATACGCGAGCGCGAGGACCTCCAACAGCTACGTGCGCGGATGCGTGTCTCGCATTCGCAGGGCCGCCCAGCCCCGCGCGCGAGCGACCCCCCAGAAGCGGAAGCACCCAGCCCCTTCTTGACGGCGAACGCGAGCTTGGTGCGGCGCACAGATCGCGAACGCGAGCGGCGTGCGCGGGAAGAGCATATCGCCGCGATGCGCATGCCAGAGCTCGTGGAGGCCGACGACCGGCGCGCCTTCGAGGCGTGGGCGGATGCGACGATCCAGCGCGCGACAGCGACCGCCGCCGCCGTGGACGTCCCGGTGGTTGACCTGAGCGCACTTGTGATGGGTGCCGAACCTACAGTCCCCCCGCGGGAGTTGAGCGAAGACGAGCGGCGTCGTGACTGGCAGCGTTCTGTCGTTGCGACGAGGTCGTCTGGGCCTTCCTGGCCCCCCGTGAGCCGCACGATTGAGCGGACGACGGCCGTTCCTGAGACGTGGCTCACGCTGGAGGAAGTTCTCGGGCCCCATTCCAGTGGAGATCGCGAAACAGAGGAGGAACAGGAAAAGGAGGAGACTCTCCCTTCACGCCCATTTTTCGACCGTTGAGTATAGCATAACATGTAATTTTTTTCTATGTAGGCCAATGGAGTGGCAGTTTGAACTTATTCTAGTCCCATCCTTACTCGAAGGAGTGACAGTGTAGCGACAACCGCCTACAACTAGAATATCGATATCTTCATCGAGCCACCTTGAAATCCTCGCCCTGATTTACCCACCTGCTGCCAACGAGATTCCGCTCGACTTATCACCACTCATAGCCCACGTTCGCCTGCGCTCCGAAATCCCGCAATTTGTCCTCCAACTAACGAAAAAAAGACGGTCGATGGCGCCGGACAAATTTGAGTGTGAGGAAATCGGGTGGGAGCTAGAAGCACGGACGGCATGTTGTTCATGTCAGCTTTCACTGGAGGTGCCAAGAAGGCTTGAAGCACAAAAACTATCTCTCTTAGCCGCATCGTTGGCAATCTGGCCCACGCCTCCCCCACTCTGACATTTCCTTATAAGGCATAGATAATCAAATCTGCCTGATGGGTCCCGTAAAACAGCGCCGGGCAAGCATGTGGGTATGTCAGACGGTTCCCTTACGTTGGCCCAGTAGTCTAGTGGTTATGGTGGTGGCTTGCAAGTGATAGATTCTGGTTGCTTTGGGTTCGATCCCGTTTACTATCTCTTTTTTTGGGGGTTTCCCGTTTACTATCTCTTTTTTTGGGGGTTTTCTTCTTGTTGAGCCCCCGCTATGCCTGCGTCCGCTTTTCGAATTTTTGGAGTAGGCAAGCGTCCGAACGGTGGCCTTCTTCATACGGCTCCCGTTTATCAGGATCCCATTTCGACTCCAAATCAGGAATCAATGGTTCGGTTGGCAACTCCCGTACCTTGTTCACATAGTGTGGAACAGGCATACTAGCGTCCTCATACGCTTTTTCGAGCACCGAATATCCAATAGGACATTGCTTCTAGCGCTCTCATGAGTCCATATAATTCGCGTTTTGGTTGCGAGTATTGAGACTCTCGTTCTCCTAGCGTTATAGACGCGAACCGTGCAAAGTGCTTTATTTTTGGATCCACTGGGTCTAGCTGGTATACAATTATCCCAACTGCTCTCCAAGAGGTATCTACTTGCAGCACAATGTCTGTAGGCCACTCGTAATTCAAGGGCTTCAGTGGTTTCACTTCTCGCAACGCTTCTCAAACATCTTCCTGTGCTTTATCTTGATCTGAGCCCCACACGAAAGGTACATTTTTCTTCGTGAGGTCGTTTATAGGTCCGACGATTTTCGCGAAGTCCTTTATAAACATTCGCAAGACGCCCACCGTTCCCAAGTATGCCTTCACTTGAGAAAAGTTCGCGAGCTTGCCCCAGTTCATGATAACTTCGACCCTTTGCGGGTCTGCGATTCGGCCTTCATATGAACAGGTGTGCCCAACAACCTCGAACACTCCTTTACATAGTATAGCCTTCTTCCCTGAGAAAGTTCCACCAGCATATATCATTCTCGATACGACTCTATTCAAATTCTGGAAGTGTTCCCAGACGAATCGTCTAATGCCAGGGTTTTCTGGTATCCTTTCGAAATCTCCATCTTTGGTCTCGTATCGAGTGGTCGGTCCTCGAACTGGCACATCATCTATATACGGAATTGTTACATGCGGAATCTCATCCTGCAATATATATGTAACATCGTCATGAAAGATTGGAACTGAGTTCGTCCAGCCCATAGGTAACTTAACCAGCCGCAATGCTCCAAAAGGAGTTTGAAACGTGGTATAGTCTCTCGATGACTCCGCTAGATCTCGATTATCGTAACCAACAAACATGTCTAGAGCAGCTCCACAGGCGCGACCAGCAAAATGTTCAGCTAGCGCTTCTGTTCCCGGCGTTACACCCGAGTGTTGAATTGTTACTTCATTCAACCGTTCTAGAGCATGCACTATACGAAGAGATTTCCCATCTTTCTTCACTACAGCAAAAATCGGCGAGCGATACGAGGAGTTTGAAGGCTCGTATACCCCTGCGTCTATCTTTGCCTTGATATTTTTGCAGAACTCGTCGAAATGACCAGGTGGAATTGGAATCTGCGAGCAGACCCAAGGAGTATGCTCGACCACCGGCATATCTACTGGCGGGAGGAATTCATGCTTCAGCTGCCCACGCTCATTTTCTTCCCAAGCGAAACTCTTCTCGTGTAGAGACATGAAATGGTGCATAAATTTGCGTTCTTCTGGTTCTAGAAGACCATCGTCATGAATTTTATCGATCAGATCTCTTCGCTCACTAGTATACTGTCTGCTAGGCTCGAACTCTGGTGGTTTCGGGTCTAACTTAGGCATGTCCTGCAACGGATCACCCGTTATTTTTCTCTCTATACGGAATTTCTGTGGTAACTCAGCCAAGATAGGTTTGATTTTATCTGCAACAGGCTTATATTTCTTGCCTAGCAGAACCGAGGCCTTGGGTTCATCTCCCCTTGGTACCCCCGGAACCGAAGGCACACGCGCGCATTTGCATTTATTCGGTATCTGTCTCGAGCCAGCGCGTAGATTGACTAGATTCATATGTCGCGACCGTTTCCCCGGACCACGGCGTTTCTTCCCACGGTTCGGTTTTTCCGGTGCTCCAGTTTCTCCACCTACTTCCTTGAAAACGAAGACTTCCATCCCCTCTTCAGTGGTAGTAGTTCCCAGATACTGATTAAGTAACTGAGACGCGACAGCGTCTTGACCAACAATTTCTTGCGACGCGCACAAGTATGCTTTCTTTTTATCTTCTTCTGAGACCACTTTGCCTTCACTAGGCGAGCCATATCCAATGCACACCAATTTTCCTTCCCGATCGTAATCCCAGGCGGTCATTAATTCTCCCTCGTCCTCGAGATCATCGAATAGAGTCAAAAATCCTTGACTTGACCCGCGGGTCGATCCTCTAGTTTATCCCTAGGCGCTCTAGTCAGTATTCTAGGCTTCCCCCTCGGGTGGGTTGGTACTGTTACCCGTGCCCCCGAGTGTGGATCCTTCATAGTGACTGTCTGACTTCCGTCTCGAGAATTTACTATCACGCTTTTGGTCAAGATCTCGAATGGTCGTCCCAATAACGCTTTATATGGTGCACAACACAGAACGTGTACTTGTAGGAACACTATAAGTCCCTCAAAGTCAAATGGCACATTTCTAGCAAGTCCTAGAGTCTGCTCGCATTGACCATTTGCGCTCTGCATGACTATATGAATATCAGGGTTCCACGCGACCCCTCTACGCATAGCTTCCTCTGCTGACATCGACACGATTTGCGATCCTCCGTCTATAATGGCTTCAGCTTCACCACTCTGATTTATTATCGGGTATAGACAACGTAGCGCTTCCGAGCTAAGTTCCCGAACGATTATCTGCTTAGGGGTTTCTCCCTCGGCTAGACTCTCGAGGTACTGTAGCACAGGATCATCCATTACTAGAGACCCTTCCGGCATATCTCCTACGTCCTGAGACAAGATCATCACATACGAGTCATAAGGTAATTCCTCGACGTGAATCGCGTCATCCTGAATCTTCAGTTCAGAAATGTCAGAAAATAAATCTTCCCGAGGCGACTCGCTATCATCATTCGAGCCTTCCTCAACTAGTTGGGCCGTAAAATTTAGCACCTTCCTAGATTTGTCTTTGCCAGGAGTAGATATCTTTCTCCTGGTCTTCGCGGTCTGCTGGTGGAAGTCGCGCTGTAAAGCAGCATTCCCCCCAAGCAGATGACCTATTTGTACTGAGACCTCTGTTCTCATAATCTTCTGCCTTATTAATTTTATGGCTTCAGGATCATCAACGTTGGACTTCACCTCGTATGCCTTTTCAGGGGCTAGAGGTGGTTCAGTACTTGTCTCGACCCCAGGTTTCCTCGGTAGTACTGGTCTAGACAACACATGTTCAACGGGAGGTACATCGCGAAATGCCAATTCTCTTGGTTTATCGGCAACAACCTTCGCGACAGGGTCATCTTCGTCCGGCACTTCCTCTATAGTTGCCTTGGGTCTAGGTTTGGATTTCTCGATAACCACTTCTACCTGTCTAGACATATTTTTTACAACCTTGTCAGGCTCTCCTTTATTCGAACTCAGAACTTTCGGCTTCTCGAGATCCTCAGGGGGTTTTCGCCGGCCTGGTGGATTTCCAGGTCTCCCCTTCATTGGATTCACTGAAAACCCTCGCTAGACTGCCCCACATTGTTCGCGCGGGTCTGAACGAGTTGTTCTAGAGACGGTCCTAGTCCTTGTCGAAGGGCATGTAAGAGCTGCTCTAACTCTTCATCGCCTATACGAGCACTCAGTGGTTCAGTAGGGCGTTGGAGCGACTGCTGCCTGGAGCGTTCTTTCTCCTGCAACAATTGCTGCCTGAGTTCCTCTGTCTCGAACTTCAAAGTCCGAATCTCATCCGGTCTAGGATCATAATTTGGATCCTCTCCTTCTTCTTCGTAGGAGTACTGGTGAGAAACAACTACTGACTTAAAGTCTTTGGGTCCACGGTTCTTATAGTACTCTTCGACTTTTTGAGCTCGAGACTTGTTTCGAGGCTCAGATGGAATAGACTTCCCATCAAAGAACAAAGTTTTCCCGTCTACCACTTTAATCAAACCCGCGTCGAGATGTGCATGGCGTATTTTGCAATCACCCATGAAATGGCCCGAATAATTGCAATAGAAGCAGTCGTTAGAGGTGACTCGCCTCATACTGTCCGAAGTTGGGCGACTCGAACTTTCCCATGGTTTCGGGGTGTTGCTCGAAGTTGAAGGACAGTTGCCACGAATGGCTTCCAATATTTCCTGCATTTCAACCCAATTCTTATGGTTGGACACAACCACTTTATCCATACTCTCGGCTAGGCTCTTTTCTACTTGATCCTGATGTTCTAACAGGAGCTTTCTAATATCAGGCGGTCGCTAGCCTGCTGCTGCTGCAACTGTTGCTTCTGTTGCGCCTGCTGCTGCAGTTGCTGCTGTTCGCGCTCGACATTATGTAGAAGTACGACTTTCTTGTCTTCCTTTTTCTGTGACGTTTTGAAGACTAGCTCTGTATCGTAAAATGATACGGCCTCTTCTTCTATAATCTCTTGAGCTATCGCGAGCACATCTGTCCAGACGTACTTATCTTCGCGATCCCGCGAAGGCATCACGAAGGGCAGGGCAGTATTATTTTTTGCCTGTGTCGTGTCGTGTTCCTTCTTGGCTAGCTTTGTCGAGGGTAAGTGCTCAACTGCCGTCAACCGCAGTTTGGACTTGGTAGCTTCAAGTAGGTCTTCCGAGAAACATGCCAGGATCCTCGCAGCCACTTCTTGATTAGAGATTCTCCCCGTGAGTTTTTCTGCTTTAGCCTTAAATTTACGCGAGAACGACATAAATGCCGCCGTATCGTCTATTTCAAGCTTATTGCGTCTAAACTTCTTCACCAACTGATCTAGCAAGGCGATAGAACCTTCCTCGGCCTCGCGGCTTTCGGGATAGTTCTTGAGTATTTCTGCTTTGAACTCATCGTAGGAATAATCCTTTCCATACGTGGTCAGAGCTTTCCATTCTCTCTGCGTGGCTGGCACACAGTATCGCAATACTAGCCATTTTTTATCATCATCGGTAGTAGCTTTGTACGCTGTCGCGAACTCGTCTATATTACCTAGATACCAATCCAAGTTCTCTGGTTCTTCACCATTGAACTGCAAAGCATTTCTTCCATAGTTTTGGGGAACTTTCGACCTATCCATTGCTATTATCGCGTTTGGAATAGTCGAGAGATTTGGGTTCTGATTGGGTCGCGAGTTCGAGGCGCTAACAATCAAGGGATCCGGAGATTCCTTAGGGTTCGAGACAGTTGGGGAACTTCCACTAGGTGGTTCGGACTGCTGTCTTCTCGATCGTAACTCAGCGTTTGCAATAATACGGCTGTCAGTTCGTGCGACTGTCTTGCTACGACCTCTAGCTGTACCGCTCGCGGGTGCACGGGTTGCTCTCGACACTGTTGGGGCGCTAGGAATAGCGCTCCTCGAGTTATGGGTAGTCCTTTTAGATGAACCGGAAAGGAAAGCAGGAGGCTCTGGTACCAGAGTTGAACTCCTCTTTTTCTTTTCTGGTGCCGTGTCTTTCGCTTTGGGTGGAGGCCCTAGCGACAGATTGGCCGTTTGATTTTTATATCAAAGAGAGTTTTCCTAGGGAAATCTCCAACACTTCTAGTTCACAAAGAACCAAGTTCAACCTCTAGGTTGTTGACTTTTCAAACTGAGAAATTCAAAATGGACCCTCGCGGTGGGCTCCAGATGAAACAGTGGCTATGGGTACACTGATGTTCGCGAAGATGATCTATAAGCTGCTAGAGCGCAACCTACCAACCAAAAACACTACAACCAACACACACACACACACAATTGAGTTCGGGTCGTCCTGCAGTTTACAGGTAAGATTGAACTTTCTCGGATTCGTGTCTCGAAAACGCCAACTCGATAGAAGTCTTATTAGGACTAGTATGAGCACAAAGTAGTCAAAGATTGACCAGGGATTATCTACTTCGACAGAAGCGATATGGATTTTATATATTTTATACTTCTAGACGCCACAAAGGCAATCTCGAAGACCTATAAGTCTCTCTAGACTTAGTTAGGGTTTCCTGCCGTACTCTGACGGAGACCACACGGGGTCTAGACTGAAGATCGCGACTGAACTCACTGGAACAGTGCCAACGACCGGGGTACTGCGACTGAACTCACTGGAACACAGTGCCAACAGCAGACCTGAGGTAACAACCAAACAGGTGCCTTTCAATCTAGAAGTGTCGCGACTCTCCACGAACACAGCTTAAGTCCTTTAAAGCTTTTTAATGCCAACAAGACCACTTTATATTTGAACGATAACACCAAAGATAGCTATATAACGTATCTCCGCGCTAGGCTCAGACCAGCACCAACACCGTTACCTTGGTGGGAGATGCAGTACTGAATCGCGGGATCTGCTAGGCTTTATATACGATACAGGAATTGTAGATAGTAATGAGAAATGAGTCAAGATATAAGAGAGATTTGATGTACACGGAATTGCGGAGGTATGCCGCTGGTATTCGTAGCTCGAGGCCGAGACTAGTCATCTAGATTTGACTAGCTCGAACCCTTACTAGGTATATTGGTTTGTTCCCGAGGCCTGCCGGCCCTAGCACGTATGCTAGCCGCGCACGCGCCTCAACTACTGGCCGCGCGACCTCGTAGGTCGCGGCATATTGTCTAGCTCTCTATTGGTCAACGCGACACTGCCGTCCGGCAAATGTCTACACGTCTCGCTCATTCCTTCGGTCTAAGCGTCTGTCATCAATTCTGATGACTCTCTCGTTATGTGTGATTGCCGTCGCGACACGTCTTTCCATGATCGACACTCGTCGCGATCACGTTCCGACGATCTCCGATGTCTCGGCTTTCTCGGTCTTAGGATTCTCGCTCGAACTACTGTTCGCGAGCCAAGTTATAGTTGTCGCGACTAGACTTATCCAAGTCTAGACGATATATATATGACTTTCCATGCCCAATCTGTGGACTTCATGCAAGTGTCTCAAGTCTAGGCGTTTAATCCTCCTTGGTATAGTGTCTAGCTTTTAGTACAACCAACCCTTTGCGAAGTCAATTCAATACTATGAGGCCCACTGTGTCCCAAACACCGTACGCTAACCCCCAATGGTATAAGGATCAAACCGTATTGTATCTAGAAGACTATAGTCCTCTCGCGTCATGAACACCTAGCCAGCAGCTCGGAGCTCACTCTGACTCTAATGTATATATCACCGGATAGAGGTTCTAGTTGGCGACTAGAAATGCAAAAATGCAAGATTACACCGGCGCGCATTTACGAGCCGTATCACCGGTTTGGGCAAATCACTTCAGGCTCTGGCCCTCGGGGAACTGTCTGAAGGAAAATCCTTGTAGGGAGAGCTCTATAGGCATACATCCTATGTAATTACATCCCTGGATTTCCCTGGATACCATATACTTTGTCTTGTGGCCTCAGAATTATAGCTGTATGTATATCTTCTTGGAATAAATATCCTCGTATATTTGAATTCTTCTTCTGAGGAACACATTTGGCAGTGCTTGACACGCTCCCCGCAATCAAACAAATAACACCACGAAGCAATCATGTGCCAGATCAACGCGACACGTCTCGTTGATGAGGTTGATGTTTAACCACCATGTCGCCTTCTGCAGGCTCACCGGTTTGCATGCAGTTGTTGCCTGCAGGTTGCGAGCCAGCAGATCTACATTTTCTCCTTCCTCTACAGGCTCAACGGTTCGCATGCAGTTGTTGCCTGCCGGATGCTTCAGTCAGACCTTGTGGTCCAGACGTTGCGAGCCCGTAGATTTATATTTTCCCCTTCCTCTGCTGGCTCACTGGTTCACACACCGTGGTGATCCAGCAGCTTCCAGTTATTTTAATTTCTATCTCTCCCCACGCTCCACGCTCGTCGCCCCCCAGTTTTTCCTTCTTTAAACCCTGCTTCATTATCTAATATCTCCCAGACTCTCCTCTGGCCCGCCTACCTTTGCCCTGTGTTCGTAGCCACGGACGCTAGCGTGAGTGGGTTGTTTGGGCCGGATGTGGCGCCGCCATCAAAGCGTTGCCATGGCCATGGCCGCTCTCTTCTTGCCACCATCTCGTTGCCCCCGTCACCCTTCGAAGTCCCCCAACCCGGACCACCGCCTGCAACACGGATGGATGGGAGTTATAGTTGATGAGTTGGAGGGGTGTAATGCCGTTTGGGGCCTAACAGGTGCGTGGCTTTTTTATTTTTTATTGCCCCTTGTTTTTTCGTTTTTTTAACACCCTCTGTCTCAGAAGACATGCCAACACCCCTGCCGCAAACCAATATGTTCTTTTTTCGGGGCTGGCTTTTTTTAAAGGCTCATATTTTTTTTTCTTGCCAGCCCAGTGTGCAAAACCCGGCGCCCAACCCCGCGGTGCAAAACCCAGGCGCCCATGCCTGCACACCCAACTCCCCGCGCCCAACCCCGCAGTGCAAAACCTGGGTGCCCGTCTCCGCGCACCCATGTCCGTGCGCCCAACCTCACGGTGCAAAACTGGGTACCCATTCCAGCACGGCTGCGGGGCTGAGTGCGGCGGAGATGTTCATCAAGAGGTGTGCGGGGAGCTGGGCAGCCACGGGCGCAGATGCGGCTACCCTCCCCTAGCTCCCCGCGCTGCTCACTGCGCGATTAGGTGTCAAGGTGATTTTTTGTTTTCCATGCCCGCTGACCTCTCCTTCAGCAGGAGCTGCACATTTGCGGCATAGCCACACGCCAGAGATCTTGCATGTGCAAGATCTCCAGCGTGCTCATCTTGTTTTCCTGACACCCACGCCCACCACCGCACGACCAGGCACAACCTGCACGCCCCTCCCCTCTGCGCGGCCATGCCCACACGCCCAAGCCCTGTGCACCCCTCCATGCACGGCCAACCCCGCACCCCAAAGCCTGCGGGACCAACCCCGCACGGCCAACCCCGCACGCCAAAGCCCGCTCGGTCATCCCCGCATGCCAAAGCCCGCGTGGCCAACCCCGCATGCCAAAGCCTGCGGGACCAACCCCGCACGGCCAACCCCGCATGCCAAAGCCTGCGCGGTCATCCCCGCACGCCAACCCCCGCGGGGCCAACCCCGCACGCCAAACCCTGCGGGGCCATCCCCACACGCCAAACCCCGTGCGGCCAGCCCCACACGCCCAACCCCGTGCAATCATCCCCATGTGGCCAACCCCACATGCCCATCCCCGTGCGCCAGGTTTGCGTGGGCCGTTTTGCTTGCACGCTCATTTGTTCCTCGGGGACCTGACATAATTTATGTATCTTGTAGATAGTCTTTGTAGAATTCATTTGTTAGAGAGACGGACCGGCTAATACAGATTAATATGAATTTGCAGCAGCTTTGCTAATCCCATGTTTAAGGTACAGATAGCCTGGGAGGAAAGGCCTGCAGGGATATGTCCAGACGGAAAGGTGTGTCCCGCACTGTCCCGCATCATTGTCCCACGGATGTCCCGCACCAATTTGATCCCCATTGTTTCAACCTTTTGCCGGCACCACTTCAACTTCACTTCTAACCGTAGAACTCCCGTCGGTCACTGTCTGAGTTTGGCCCAAGTATATAAACCTTCTGGCTGGATGCTCAATGAAAATTCCCTGAAATTTGCCAATACATGATAAACATAATTAGCAGGAACCTTGAGATATCCACATGGAGAGACTGCATCAAATTTCAGCTAAGCACAAGAGGACCTGGTCCAGTGGCTGCCTCTACTAGTCAAATCTGTGGTGCCATATTTTTATACAACTGCACTGTCTTCCTCTTCAGTTCTTCCCTTTGTTTGGAGCCCATCACTACTCCGGCCTGCTCGGGACCACCCATGTATCTTTTCCCCTCATTCCTTGACCTCTGCAGGTGCCTTTCATTTCCATTATCCTATACCTGTATGCACCACTGTATTTAAATTGTGGTTAGAATTGAATGACTGCCCTGTGTGTTTGCCAGTCTTCGAAACTTCCTGCATGACAGTGAAGAACCGTTATTCTGAAAGTATTTGCTTTCTGTTCAAACTCTCAGACTGGTGTAGCAACTTTGTTAGTCAATGGATGGCCACTCACCATGTCCTGTGATTTCATTGGTGTCACAGTCAGCCCATTTCCTTTCAAACCATCTGTGAGTCAGCTGCCTGCGTTGGACTCATGAATGATAACATCAGGCAAGAGATCTGTGACTATTCAATTCTCGTCAATTTTTACAGTCAGAAGAGCACCATGAACCATTTTGTTTCAAAATATGTTGCCATGATCCAAAGAATGAGCCAGTCACAATTCCAGGCCATGCAAAAATAAAATAAAAAGAATCAACACAGACTGTGGGCCAGTAAAGAATACTGAGGCAATGTCACGCTCAAGGCTCAAGAACACCCAATGGACGCACAATGCGGATTGGAGGTGCTCGGTAAGAGTGAGGCTCGAAGAATGATGGAATAAAAGACTAAGGAATACAGGCAACTAGCTACACTACTTATACTGTTCAACTGTGGCTATGTAACTAGTGCTAATAATATATACAATAGGGTGTCCATGTGCAATAAGCACCATAACCATGTGTTCTGAGTAATAAACATGCCAGAACCATGTGTTCTGAGTAAGAAACGTCCAAAAGCCATGTGTTCTGAGTAATGCCCATGCATACTCCACATGTCCGCAGCATGACACCTGTCGGCTGTCCGATCACCAATCCGTCGTGCTTCATCGGCATGTTCCTGTGGGAACCCGATTCCTGGCTGTCCGATCACTGATGACTCAAGCATAGCCTTGGTGTTTAAATAGACGAGCGCTTGATTAGGCGCTTGGATAAGGCGTTGTCACGATTAGATAGCATCTAAATCGTGACATTACCCCCCTCCTAAGGTCGGCGTCCCGACGACCGTGGAATAATTAAATTTCGACTGAAGTACCGCGCGGGCATCCTTCGTTAGGGAACTTCTCCACGATTTTCTTCTGTCTTGTGATAGGGTCGTATAAATAACATGTCGGATAGTCGGCCGATTCTTGCTTCGGCTTATACCGCTTGATTAAATAATCCCAGTGCCCCAGCGGCAAGACCGGAATCCCATCGGTCTGCGACTGTTCCCGGGCGATCAAACCCTCTGCGTCCTGCACATCCTTGGGTAACATCAAGCCTTGGCGTCTAAGTTCAGCGGCTAGCGCCTTCTTCTCGTCATCGGACATCCCATCTACGATCTTGGCGAGCGTGACACGGTTGGCGTTTAGGTTGTGCTCGACATTATATCTGTCCAAGAGCTCCTGTGCATTCGCCAAGTTCAGTCGTGGCTCCCAATTCCGTTCTCCGATCGGGTATCCCTTCCACTTGATTACAGCTCTTTGCAGAACTTAGGGCGCGGACGGATTTTTTTCCTTTTTGAGCATTTTTTGATCGTTTTCCGTATATCGCCCACCCCGCGCTCAAATCTCCACCATTTCCCTCGTGAGTATGCGCGATCGATCCGCATGGAAAATACGCAGGGGATAGCCACTTCAGAATATTTATTTCGCCTGCATAGCTGCTGCAGGGCGAAATCCCAAACATTTGGGCAGTCCATCACATATATCACCTCCAGAACTTGTTTCTGCACCCCGGAGGATCCGCTCCTTTTGTATAATGTACATAAATATATTATCTAGCGGATGGTGGTTTCACTATGCCAATAGAACGACTGCATCCTGCTTTCCCAGGTGTATTCTTGGTGAAATATCAGCTGAACAGACTGCACAATATATCACCTCCAGAGCTTGTTTCTGCACACTGGGGGATCCACCCCTTGTGTATAATGTACATACATATATTATCTAGCGGACAGTAGGTCCACTGAGCCCATAAAGCGACCGCGTCCCGCTTTCCCAGGTGTATTCTCGGTGCATTATCAGCCAAACAGACTTCACCTGCGGCCGGAACATTTAGGCTGATCCTTTTGCCCCAGGCTCGTACCCCTTGACTGTGAGATATCACAACATCCCTTCAAATGTAACCAATTGACTGATTCGGCAGAAACGACGGGAAATGTGTGGGCGCGATGCGTTCGGCAGTGATCAGTCACATTCACATGGGATCACCGAGTCACGCACCCGCTCTCTCCTCTTCCGCCATGCCGCGGAAAGCGGCTGCTACACCGGTCAGAAACCACTACTCAAGGGATCTGAAGAAAAGGGTGATCTACCAAGCCTACACATTGCGCAAGAAAAGCACTGCGATTGCCATTGATCTCGATATGCCCCTCTGTGTCGTGCAGCGGATCAAGCAGACTTGGCAAGAAATCGGCGAAGTTTGTCGGGACCGTCGACACGTTGGACGCGCTCCTTTGATGTCACCCGCAAATTCCAAGGTTTTTATGGATGCTGCAATTTGTTTACAAGCTAACTGTTGTTCGTCTCCCCAGTTTATGCTTGCCCTCGTCGAGCACAGTCCGGATATCTATCTAGACGAAATCCAAGAAGCCCTATTCACCCAACATGACATTGATGTGTCCCTCGCGACAATTTCACGTACGCTGCACCGCTTGGGCTATTCGTCAAAGAAGGTACGGCGGGGATAAATCTGATTTACGTGCATTGCTAATTTATTTGTGATAGTTATCCCGTCAAGCTGCGGAGCGTTGTGCAACTGCCCGTCGTGATTTTCTTCTGGAAATTGGTAATGAGCCAGCCGATTACATTGTCTGCGCAGACGAGTCAGCTGTCAATGTTTTGACCTCATATCGACGTAATGGCTGGGCCACAAAGAACCTACGTGCATGCAAACGGTGTTGCTTTGTCCGTGGTACTCGGTGAGCACTTGATTTGATTTTGGAGGCTCTCTCATCCTGATTTCTAGCTATTCCCTGCTCCCTGCAATCACTACCGAGGGTATCATCTTCAGCCATATCAAGACTGGTGGATACAATGGCGACCAATTTTTACTGTGGCTTGAGGGTCTTCTGCAAGTAATGAACCCGTACCCGGCCAAGCACAGCGTATTGGTTCTCGATAACTGCCGTATTCACCACGTTGAAGGTGTAGAAGAGATGTGTGCTGAAGCGTAAGTCATTTCTTCCCCGCAGCGTCCATGCTAACTTGTGTTATAGTGGAATCAAGCTAGTATTTCTTCCACCCTATTCCCCTGACCTCAACCAGATTGAGGAATGCTTCTCGTACATCAAGTCATACATTGCACGGCACGGCGAGACCTTTAGGCACATTGTTGAGGTTGGAGAGGAGGTTGATGCGTTCTTGTTTCTGTACTCTGCCCTGGAGACGGTCACAGCAGAATCCTCTGCTGCTTGGTTCCAGCATTCGGGGTATTAGAACTGCATGTAAATGAATCGTGAACGGGTATATTGACTCGGAATATTGTGGTACGATGAGTAAGGACAGTATAGACACGACAGGGAGAGTCAAAGAGTAACGTAGTGACAGGACAGCTGATAGCAACGACAGCTCACGCAAACGACTTCTTCTCCCGATCAACACGCTTCATTGCGGCCTTCACCTCCGCCAAGATATGCCCGGCATTTCCCAACGTAACTTGAGAGGAGGAGGCAGCTGTAACTCTAACCAAGTCCTCTGCCTTCCCGAGTTGGAAGATCTCGTCGATGTTGTACAGATCCATGTCTTCGAACGTTGCAATATAACCGAGGAGGCCCCGACGCGGTGCGTGTTCATGCAATTTGCTCAGGAAATCATGGATCTCTGGGTAGGGGTTGAGCGCGCCCATTTCCGGAGGATCACTGGAAAGAAAAGCGGCTGCAAGAGTTGAGGACGAGGCATGGGAAGGGCGATCGACACCTGGGAAAGGAGTCGGTGCGACAGGTGTCGTCGGCTGATGCGACGCGTTGGGATGCCCCATCGGACCTGGCATTCCCCAAGGCATGAACGCATATGGGTTCATGCCCATGTACGGGCCAAAGGGAGCCTGGAGCGGTGCTCCTGCGATGGCCGGGACCATTGCCGCCGTGGCTGGGCCTGCACTTTTGAAGAACATACTGAACAAGCTCTGACCTTTGACGTCGCGGGGCGGTGTCTTTAATGTCACGGCATGCATCCCCAGGGTCTAAAGGTGGATCAGTCTAACGTCGAATGTACTCAATGGGAACAGACCAGAGCCTTCGCCCATGCGCTGAGTTGATTGTTTGACAGCTTATGATGACTGCCGTCAATGGTTATCTTGCATGCTTTTGTGGGCCCGCAGAGCTGGCAGTGACCATATTGACTTTGGAGCTGCTCGAGGAATTTTCCCTCGTCCTCCATGGGTCCGAGCCCCTCATCGAAATCGTCGTCGTCTGACTGCGCGTGATCCAGGTCCAAGATCTGTACTTTCGTTTTGCCACGGACTTTCGCCGGTGCCTTGTTCTTCTCCTTCCCGAGCTTGACCAGGAGGGAAGCGAGATACTGAGTTCATTAGACATGTAGAACCGTGATATCCTGGTCGACGTACCTGATCGGTGACCAAAATATGCACGGGGATCAATGCACCCTTCTTGAGCTTCTCCGCCTGCCGTACATCCTCGAGACAACCCTCCCAATCCGCGTCCGAGTCGAGACTCATTGGGGTCGCCTTTACCAGGGCATTTCCCAGTTTGTATGACAGGTCAGGCTTGCGCGCAACATCAGCGCAGCCCACTGTATTGTAAATGACGTCCAGCGCCTCGGAGAAGGTAGTAGCGTGGGTAAAGTTCTCGCGTTGATTTCCGACTGCAGAAACCCTCGGGATGTGAAGTACGAGTTCTGGCGTAGGGACAGAGTCAGGAATCTGGGCCAATGAAAGGATTTGCACACGCACTGTGCTTCCCGAAATCCTCCGTTACTTCCGCCCGCTTCCCTTTAGCCTTTGCACGTTTCTTGGCGGGGCGAGAACTCTCGGAATCCGAATCATCGACGGTGACAGATGCTGTCGTGCGCTTCTTCGATGGTTTCTTGGCATGTTTTGTGACCTGAACCTCTGGTGGAGGAGTAATGAATATGCTGGAATCGGAATCGGAGTCGCTGGAATCATTTTTATTGGGAGCAAAAGCGAGATCGGTGAGGCAGAAATCGACGCTTGCATTGAGTGGAGTATCTTCACTAGAGTGGGGCCCGGGGCTGGAGAGGGCCTTTGGGGAAGCCTCAGTCTCCTTTCCCGCAAGTCGTTTTGACAGTCTACGTGCGGATTTGGATTTGGAGTCGCCCATGGAATGGGAGGAAGAAAATTGACGGAGTGACTTGATGATACCACGTGAATGTGACCGCTCAAGCATCAGACGCGTCGCGTCTGGGTCGTATGGAATATTCGGATCGTTTCTAACATCCTATTACAATATCCATTACCTGGAGACATGTCCCAGTGATAGACTTCGATTGTAGGACAAAAAGGTGGACCTGAATGCTCCAGACACATCTGCAGTCTATTTGGACATTACACGGAGGATACACCTGGGAAAGTGGGACGCGGTCGCTTTATGGGCTCAGTGGACCTACTGTCCGCTAGATAATATATGTATGTACATTATACACAAGGGGTGGATCCCCCAGTGTGCAGAAACAAGCTCTGGAGGTGATATATTGTGCAGTCTGTTCGGCTGATATTTCACCAAGAATACACCTGGGAAAACAGGATGCAGTCGTTCTATTGGCATAGTGAAACCACCATCCGCTAGATAATATATTTATGTACATTATACAAAAGGAGCGGATCCTCCGGGGTGCAGAAACAAGTTCTGGAGGTGATATATGTGATGGACTGCCCAAATGTTTGGGATTTCGCCCTGCAGCAGCTATGCAGGCGAAATAAATATTCTGAAGTGGCTATCCCCTGCGTATTTTCCATGCGGATCGATCGCGCATACTCACGAGGGAAATGGTGGAGATTTGAGCGCGGGGTGGGCGATATACGGAAAACGATCAAAAAATGCTCAAAAAGGAAAAAAATTCGTCCGCGCCCTAAGTTCTGCAAAGAGCTGTAAATACTGGTATCCTCCACTTCGTACTCCTTCTCTCCCTGCACGATCTGCGGTCCCGGCCGCTTCTCCTTTCGTCCCTCGGGCGGTTCCACGTAAGGTGTGAGAAGTGCCTCGTTGAAGACCGGATATGTCTGGTCCGTCTCCGGCAATCTCAGCTTCCACGCTGAAGCCCCGGCCTTCTCCAGGATCTCGTAAGGCCCAAGCCTAAGATCGTCTATCTTCTTGGTCGGTCGGTCCGTCTCGATATTGGTTCCCTCGACCCAGACCTTGTCTCCGACTTTAAATACAGGCGGCTCGCGCCTATGTGCGTCATAATACTTCTTCATCTTTTTCTGGGTTTTCTCAAGAGCGACCGATGCTTCATCGCGGATCCTCTTCATTTTCTGTGCAAAGTCGTTCGCGGCTTCATTGCGTGACTCGACTGAGTTCTCTATCCCCTTCCAGGGGTGGTATCCCGTGTTCGTATAGAAAGGTGACATGCTCGTCAACGAGCTTGTCTTGTCATTGTGAGTGAACTCGGCCAGGGCGAGCCACTCAGCCCAGTCCGACTGCCGGTGATTGACAAAGATTCTGAGATATTTCTCAATCTCTTGATTCATTCGCTCTGTCTGTCCATCCGTCATCGGGTGGTAGGCTGTGCTCGGGTTCATTTCGATGCCGAGGAGCCGGTTAAGCTCCCGCATGAACCCGGATAAATATTGAGTGTCCCGATCCGATATAATTTTACGGGGAATGCCGTGATATCTAATCACGCGATCCCGGGTAAGTCGGGCGACACCTTCACTCGTCAGCTCCATGTTCGTTGCCTCACAATGGAGCATCTTTGTGTAAGTGTCGACCCAGACTTGGATGGCGTTAGAGCCATTGCTGACCGGCAGCGGACCGATAAGATCCATAGATATAATCTGCCAAGGCCCCTCAGTGATCTTGTGTGGGTTAAGCTTTCCCTGCTTGTACCGGTGCACTCGAGTCCTTTGGCAAGCCTCGCAGGCCTTTATATATTCAGCGACCTGGTTTCCCAGCCTCGGCCACCAATAATTACGTTCCACCATTTCCTGCGTGCGGTTCTCTCCGGGATGGCCGAGCATGGGCAGGTCGTGATGAAGTCCGATAATCTTATCGCGCAACTCCTGATTCCGGGGTACATATATAAGTCCGTTGTGATAGATAATATTGTCCTTCTTTTCCCAGGCTGGTAACTTTTTCTCAAGCGCCAGCTTAACGCTCTTATCGATCTTCTTCTCCTTAATTATCTCTTCCAAGATCCCTGCCTCTGGCTCTTCCAGCACTATGTTCTGTGCTCGGAAATACTCTGGCTTCAGCAGAACGACATTGTCGTTGTCGTCTTTTCCTTGGTCGTGATCCGATCTCCGAGATAAAAGGTCTGCCTTCTTGTTCAACGCTCTGGGCCGGTGGTGCAACGTGAAATCGAACTCCGCCAGTTCCTGAATCCACCGAGCCTGTCTGCGATTAACCTTCTGAGGCTTCTTGAAGTATTCGAGATTTTGATGATCAGTGAAGATCTCGAATGTTTGGCTTGCGCCCATCAACAACTCCCGCCACTCGTCCAGTGCGGTCATGATCGCGAGCATCTCTTTATCATAGATCTCGTAGTTCCTCTCAGTCTCATTGAGTCCATGAGACATGAAAGCAACAGGGCGCCATTCGCCCTCCTGCTCCTGTGCAAGCTCCGCTCCTATAGCTCCATCTGATGTGTCTGCCTCGACTCGGAACTTCCCGTGATCTGTGGGAAGCGCCAGTACGGCGTCTTCGGCGATGCGATCCTTGAGCCTTTGGAACGCTCTCTTCTGCTCCTCTCCCCAACTCCAGCCTTCCTTCCCGGTCAACCTTGTCATCGGCTTCGCTATCTCTGCATATCCTCGGATGAAGCGGCGATAGAAGTTTGTGAAACCCAAGAACGCCTGTGTCTGCTTAAGGTTCTTTGGTTCCGGCCACTCCATCACACCCTTGATCTTCACCGGGTCCATCTTCATCGAGTTATAGAAAATGATGACTCCTAGATACTCGATCTCCATCTTCTCAAAGTCGCACTTCTCTGGTTTGAGAAAGAGCTTGTTGTCTTGTAGGATTTTAAGTACCCGCTTCGTCAGTGCTCTGTGCTCCTCCAAGTTGTCGGTAAAGATAAGGATATCATCCAGGTAGACTATGACCTTTCCCTCGTTTATGAGCTCTCGAAGGATGTCGTTCATCATTGTCTGGAACGTCGCTGGGGAATTCGTCAGGCCGAAGAACATCACGAGTGGCTCAAACAGCCCTCGGTTCGTCCTGAATGCCGCTTTCCCCTCATCTCCCTCTCTGATCCGCACGTTGTTGTACCCCTATCTGATGTCCAACTTCGTGAAGTATTTGGTGCCACGGAGCTTATTTACGAGCTCCGAGATTAGCGGAAGTGGATAACGATTTTTAATTGTCATCTCATTGAGCTTCCGGTAGTCCTGGACTGGTCGTAGGCTGCCATCCTTTTTCTTCACGAAGAAGAACACCGAAGCCATCGGCGACTTCGAGGGTCGGATCCTCCCACTCTTCAGGTTCTCCTCCAGGAACTCGTTCAACTTCCCCTGCTCCGTGACCGAGAGCGGATAGATCTTGCAATCTACAGCCTTTGATCCTGGCTTAAGCTCGATTGCGTGATCCCACAGCCTTTTCTCGGGCATGGCGTCGAACGATTCCTTCGCGAACACCTTCACGAACTCGTGGTACTCCTCCGGGACCTTCCCTTCGGTCATGCGCTCCTTCCCACGATTCGCTTCCTCCGCCATCTGCTGCGCCTGTGATCCTTGCGCACGCAGATCGATCTGTTCTGCAAAGTCGACCAATAGGATCGACTCGCCGTCTTCCAACTTCTCTTCCTCCGCGGACAATCCAGTCCGGTACTCCGTGCCGTGCATGTTGCACTCGGGCGGGCAGCGGCTGAACACAATCTTTTGTGATCGCCAATCCACCTCGGGGTTGTGCTTGAACAACCAATCGTACCCAATGAACACGCGAGCCTTGCCTAGTCCTGTGACCAAGAACCGTTGGCGCTCAACGTGGGGTCCGACCGAAAGCATCAAGTGAGTGATCTTTCCCCGAGAGTTCTCCGTTCCGTCTGCGTTGCGGGCGACGATGTGCACGTCAAGCTCGTGGAGCTCGAAGCCTTCTGCCTTGGCATAATCTCGATCGATGCACGTGGTAGTGCAACCATTATCGAGAAGAGCCTTGACAGCACGTGTCTTCCCGGTGTCCAGCGCAGTCAGCGTAACGGGAACGAGCATCTTGTGGTGCCGCCTCTGCTTCTGGAGTTCCTTCATCTCCTTGGCAAGCCGATCCTCTGGCTGTGCCAACTTCTGCGCCGCCTGTGTCTTCTTCTGACTCAGCGTCACACGTGTTTTCTTTTGTTTGGGTGCTTCCTCCCGATCCTGGGATTGAGCCCTCACGGCATCGCCGTCCTTTTTTGTCTCACTATTTTTTGCACTGGTTTGGGTTCCAGGGGCGTTTTTGAATGCACTCCATCTCTTATTTACTTCGTCCATCTTCCGATTGCGAATATTACGTTTCCGATTCTGATTCTCCAAGATACGTATTTTTTGTTTGTTTTCTACACTAGCTACTAGGAAATCGTTTATACTCTTTCGTAGACTAGTATTTTCTGGGGTATAAATATCATATGCCGGGTCTATAACTACATTGCTAATATTAACGTCTTTGAGATGTGCATATTTGTTCGTGACAGGGGGCACCGCTTTGGCCGCAAGCGGGGGCCCCTTTAAAAACCCTTCTCGCGAAGGACGGCTGCGAGAGCCTGCAGGTCATCCTGCGAGTAGTCCTCGGTCTTGATTGACCGGATATTAAACTTCCGCGTGGGAGGCTCCGGGCACTCCCGCTTCATGTGGCCCTCCTTGCCACAATTATAGCATACAAAAGGGCGGGCAGTCTGCCTGGCCCTGTCCACGTCCATCGGGGCGGTCTCCCCTGGCCCGATCTTCTTCGCGAGGTTGGGCGCCGGCCCGAACCCCAGTGATGACTTGGCAGCCAGTGCTTGTGCGCGCGCCAGGGCCCAGAACATCCGGCTCTGTTGAGCCTCTCGGAGCTTCTTCCGCTCCATAACCCCGCTGATCGCCGTCAGCCTCTTCTTGAGTCTCGCGTAATTCTCCAGGACTTCTACCCCTCCAGCGTATAGCTGGTTCCGGACGTCCTCGTTCACGAGGTTCTCGAGGGTTTCCACAAGAAAGGTATTGTGGGGGGTGTCCTTGTCGTTCGGGGAGTACCCCGCTTCTTTGGCGTTCAACTCGAACGCCTGGATGAAGTCGGCCAGGGGAGTCTTTCCCTGCCGAGTTGTCATAAGGCGCATGTGCGCCGTCTGCTTGACGTTCTTGTCCTGGAACGTTGCTTCTAGATCCGAGATCAGATCATCGAAGTGGTAGAGGCTGTCAAGCCCCTCGTGCAGCATGCGCTTTCGCCAATTACGTGCCC
This sequence comes from Mycena maculata, assembly GCA_029448575.1. Lineage (NCBI taxonomy): Eukaryota > Fungi > Basidiomycota > Agaricomycetes > Agaricales > Mycenaceae > Mycena > Mycena maculata. The sequence continues at coordinate 490,591 of JARJLG010000008.1, read as the reverse complement.
AGTTTGTGGCTGGGCACAAGGCACCATCGGTTCGTCCCAGTAACGAAAGGGTGAACACGATCTTCTTCTTTTCGGAGTCAAACTCCGAGTCGTACGCCCATAGGTAGTTAAGAAGGGCGTCGAGGAAGGTTTCCCACTTGCTCTTATCAGAGCCATCGAAAGTGGGGGGGAGACGGGTGAGGGTGATCCGAGAGGACCTAGTCTCTCTAGGGGTGGGGTCGAGGTCCATAGCGGGCATGTAAGAGGTAGTGCCCTGGTTCTGGTCTTCGTCGGGCATTGGTAATATGAGCGACGGGCGAGGTGGTTGGTAAGGTGGGTGGGCGAGGGCGGCGTAGAGTCGGTCGAATGGGGTGAAGGTAGGAAGTTCGGCGGAGCGGTATAAGGAAGTCGACGGGGATGAGGTTCCCGACGAGGAGGAGGTGGATGGGGCACGGAAGGTCACTGTGTTGGTACAAATCCACACTCAGCAGTTGGTGGAATTGCAACGGTCTCTTGCGACAGAACTACCCCGGGTCTTCTACAACACCCCCGGCGATAGCGAGGCAGTCTTCCCCGAAGGTCCGGCTGGCACTCCTGCGACTGCTATGTGGCTTGGGACGGACTCAACGTTTCCCGTGGCCTAGCGTCTGTCTGTTCGGTAAACCGAAAACAACTGGTGCTGCACTTGTTTAGACTCGCTGTGGACGAGGTAGGGAGTCGGCGGGTGGGGAATAGGGAAAATGGAACTTCAAATACGAGAAGCCAAGTAGAAGGCAAGAAACCAAGTAGTGGATAGAGGGATGGGGGGAAAGGGAAAGGAGGTCGGAGGGTAGGGGCGGTACGAAGGTATGAAGGGTAGTCTTTTATTATGTCACGCTCAAGGCTCAAGAACACCCAATGGACGCACAATGCGGATTGGAGGTGCTCGGTAAGAGTGAGGCTCGAAGAATGATGGAATAAAAGACTAAGGAATACAGGTAACTAGCTACACTACTTATACTGTTCAACTGTGGCTATGTAACTAGTGCTAATAATATATACAATAGGGTGTCCATGTGCAATAAGCACCATAACCATGTGTTCTGAGTAATAAACATGCCAGAACCATGTGTTCTGAGTAAGAAACGTCCCAAAGCCATGTGTTCTGAGTAATGCCCATGCATACTCCACATGTCCGCAGCATGACACCTGTCAGCTGTCCGATCACCAATCTGTCGTGCTTCATCGGCATGTTCCTGTGGGAACCCGATCCCTGGCTGTCCGATCACTGATGACTCAAGCATAGCCTTGGTGTTTAAATAGACGAGCACTTGATTAGGCGCTTGGATAAGGCGTTGTCGCGATTAGATAGCATCTAAATCGTGACAGGCAAGAACTGGGAGAACACAGGTATTGTTGAAATGGCCTGATATTCAGTTCACTCTCCAAATCACCTACGCTATGACAAAAAATCACAATTGCAACTGAATATCCAGTAAGCTAGAGCCATGTGTTCTGCTGTCAAGTGGTAAGAGCCAGACTAGTAGTGTGTATGTAATTGTAACTTGTAGGAATGATCAAAGAAACTAGAATGAGGTATGGAGCTGCCCTTGACGATGTTGCAAAAATTCATGTTCAACTCAGCTGGAAATTGACACCACAAATTGCCACAGCTCAAATGAGAGCATCAAATTTAGTCTATGCAATTATATACTCGCTTGTTTGCCCCCCATTTTCAAGGTGGGGCCCAGAACTGAAATGGTTGCTCAATAACCTTGAAACCACATACCTTGTTCTCAACTTGTTATAATGTTGAGCAGGTCCACAAAAGCAATCCCTGTGTAATCCTGCTGGCTTACTATGGTCTGATCCCTGCTTACATACGCTAGCTGTACCTTGCCTTTTACCATCTTGTCTGTCGTAGCTCACCTCTCGTCATCGCCAAATATACAATCTTGGTGTGTTTCTTTCTCAGTGTTTTCTATCTGGCCGATAGTCTTCCCCCCTGCCATAAACACTGAGCCAGACTCCACTATGCTCCCAGTCTTCAGGGCTTTTTGCCCCTTCATTTCCTCTGAAGCAGAAACACTCACCTTGGGGAAGTTCTTGGTAAGGAGCAGAACTGCTATGTGGATCTTTCCATGAAAATATAAGTGGTGTCAGTGCATTATTCTGTCTTGATTCATACTTACTAGTCTGAATACTCCTCATGAAGACAGTGATTCATGATATGCATGGATCACCCAGCAACTTGAATTCATATACTCTCCACTGAAATGGAACATTTGTTGAGCAGAGCAACTTTCATCTGAGTCACATCATATTCATCCGCCACCAACATTGGCATGGGCTAGAAGCAAGGTACTTGGTATTGTCCCTGGGCAATTTCATAACCTGCATCTCTTTCACACAAACACACCACTATGTCTTTCTTATATTTCTTTGAATTGAGCTCTTCGGCATTGTTGAAACATTATTGGTGAGGATTTGCTAGGCAAACTCTTTAGCATCTCAATATTTGCTGTTCCGGGTCCCACTGCTATCATCTTTGAAATTCTCGTGGTTTTTGGCTCTTCACTCCTACTGAATGAGGGGCTGCAAAATTTCTTGTAGCACTCGTTCATAGGAGACTAGTAATGGGGGTGTAAATGTGGTGAGGTAGTGTAATCACTTCACTGGAACCATTTAACCTCTTGTTCCTTCTACTCCATCAGGGCTTTCAAGCCTTTCAGAAGCTGTATATTAGTTCATCCCTGTTCTGACCAAAATTGTGCCTCAGGATCATCTCTATGGAATACATAAATGGAGTTCAACCGGCAAATGTTACATATTCAGATTCAGCGTCGCGTGAAACACTGCAGTTACAGTAAACGAACTTTGCTGTTGACCAAGGTATCAGCAGACACAAAGAATATGGATAAGTGAGGTTTAAGCTGGATGGCACTCGAAGCGCCCAAAGGCTTGAAGTGGTGCCGGAGTTATTTGGACTGTTCCGAAGGTCCCGTTGTCGGGAATCAAGCGGCAGCGCCGGATCAGAGAGCAGATCGCTGCACGTCGAGAGCAGATCGCTCTACAGCAGGATAATCAAAGTGTATTCGCTCAGGACGACCATCATAAATCCCTCATAAAGACTTGGAGATTTTCCACTGTCTCTCAGACCACCCCAGCGAGCTCCTTCGCGGTTACGTAAAGGGCCTCTTAGGCCTATTCTTCTGTACTAGTAAAATAGGCCTAAGAGGGGTCGACGGCAGCGAAGGAAGAAGCATAGAAGGCTTATGTCATCTTCCCCATTTGACCACCGCCAGCGTGTCTGCTCTCTACCACCACCACTGCTCCTCCCCTGGGTCTTCCTGTTCTCCACGGTGCCCTTTCGCTTTGTTTCTACCTTGCCCACCTCGCTCGTTGTTGCTGGCCTCTTCCAGCACTTTACGGCGCCCTCCCTGTTGGGCTTTCCGCCTCCTTCGCCGCTGCCGCCTGCCACTTTTACCGCGCCTACATTCCGCTCGACGTCCGCACCGCAGAGTATGGTGTTGCCCTCGCTGTCGACAGCCTGCACGTCCGCTAGGGACGTGGCCAGGCCTCGCTCTACCCCTCGTGCTCGTGCGGCGGCCTGCCGCGCCACGGCGCCCGCCCCTCGTCCCCTGTCAGCCGCCCCTCGCCTTACCACTTCGCGGTCCTGTGGCAGCACACTTCATACGGGCCCCTGCTTTGCTGTACTTGTTGTTCTTCTCGTATGGAATCTGCCTTAGCGCCGGGTACGCATCTGCTCACTTGGCTCTTCTCTCCTTTCACGGCTGGTGTGGCGGACGCGCGGTGGCCCCACCAAGGACGGGGAGGGTTGGCGCCACACTCCGCATTCGGTCCGAGCGCCGAAAAGCGGACGCTGCCATCGCCGCACCCGCCGCTGTCGCCGTCTCTGCAGCTGCCATCGCCGTCTCTGCCCCCACCGATTGTCCCTCATGCACGCCCCGTCGTTGCTGACGACCACACACATGTCCATGCCCTCAATGCCCCCGCCGTCCTTCGCGCACACCCCACCGTCGCCGTCAGCCGTGTACGCCTTCACGCCCCCTCGCCATCCGCCTCCGCCCCGCTGTCTCCCGCGCGCACGCTTCAACATTCCTCCGCGCGCGCACACCCCCGCCGCCTTCGCGCTCCCGGCGGCCACGCCCGTCCCTTCCACCACATCGACGCCGGGCACCACCTTCAAACCACATGTGTTCAATGCGCTGCACGTCGTGACATCCCCCCCCCCGCGCTGCACGCTGTGACGTCGCCACGGCGTCCCTCCGCGCGCACCCTCTGCCGCCTTGGCACTCCTCGCGGCCGCGCCCATCAGCATCCATGAGGTGCGCCCCACGGAGCCCGAGCTCTGGGCAGCGCCGGTGCGCGGATCGATTGCGCGCTGGGCGCCGTGCCCATTCGGGTGCGTGCTCGCGGAGGGTAGTGTTATGCTCTTCAACAGCCGCCGCATGCATGCTCGCTGCTCCGCAGCAAGGACGGGGCTGGCGCGGGGAAAGGTGAGCTGAGCTGAGGGCCGCTACCTCGAGGCCGACGAGTTGCTGGGACCGCGGGCGCATGCTGCGCAAACACCCACCATGTACTCCGTCAGTCTTATTATTTCTGTACTACATACAAATGCAATTCCAATTTTTTTACACCGTTGGAATACTTGATTTGAGACCCTCTTTCAACTGCCTCGGAAGGGAACAAACAGCTTTTGAGAGTACCTCACAGCAGTACAAGTCATTCAAATGTAAATCACATACCTTGAGGATTTTTATGCGGTGGTTCAAGCAAAACATCGTAGTTGAACCAGCTATACTAATGAGAAGGTGAGGGCTTTTCGGTCGAAATCGTGCACGCGATTTCAGACATACGGACAAAATCTAAAAAATATACAGTGAGCAGGGGGCATGCTATTAGACCCCCATTTCAAGTTTAAACCCAATAGTTTAGCATGGAAATGCACCCATGAAAAAAAAACTCCAGAATGTTCATCGTTATTCGTCTTCCGATTGGTTGATGGATGTGAGGTAATTGACAGCGGCCGGCTGCGCCGCTGCCTTCTCCCTCCATCCTTCTTCATTATCGTCGGTACAATGAATCAAATACTTCCTTCGAATGTCTGTGAATCTTCCACACATTCACTGTTTATTCAACTCTGATTCTGGCCCACAAAAGTTACTGCCACCACCTCCATCGCACTGACTTCACCGACTCTGTCACTGCCGGCGCATTGATCGATCGTGATCAAGACAATTTTTTTCTCTGCTAAGTCTTCAGAGACTCAGCAATGGGAGAATATCAGACCAGATCCGCGTGACTACGGATCCGATGATGCCAATATGCTGCTACTTCCTGCAGCATTGGCATCACAGCCTGGAAACCTGTTGCCGCCAATATTTATGAACATTGCAAGAACATTGACACTCTTTTAGAATTGAAAACATTGTCTCTGTGAGTTTCCGACATTTGTGCATGCATGCTAAAAAATTGCTCAAGTCTCGGCAACTTCTGTGGCACTTACACCTGAAATACCCGCGGGTTGAAGCATCCACAACCTGCACCCGAACCGTCGAATGTGCCTCACCCTACCCAGAAACCCCGGGTTTTACTATACCTGCACCCAAGCCGCCACTGCCGTTGCTGCCGTGATACACCGGTACCACTAAGTATGTTCGGTAGTTGCACCTGCTGCTGCTGCTGCAGTACTGCAGTGTCACGCTCACTGCTGTATCTGCCAGCCGCCACCGCACTGCCGTACCTGCTGCCGCCAAGCCACCACTGCTGCTGCTGCCGTGCCGCCACTGCAACTGCTGTTTCTTGGTCACACCCACCGGTGTGTTTTGTGGTACCTGCCGCTGCTGCAGTCTCACAAACCGCTGCTGCACCTGCTGCCTCCAACGCTGTTACATCCACTGCCGCCGCTCCTGTTGCACCAACTGCTGCTGCCACCACTGTCCTGTCGAACCCGCTGCTTCACCTGCTGCTGCGGCTGTTATACCCGCTTCCCCCGCCGCTGTTGCACCCACTGCCATCACTGCGCTGTCGAACCGACTGCCGTCACCGCTGCTGCACCAGCTGCAGCCTCCATTGCCGCCACACATCAAAATTTGCCAGTACCTTACAACTGTGAGACACTGCTCTGTGATATCCGATGCTCTTCCGCTCCGTCGCAAAACTGAGCGCAGATCCTGCTGCCCAACGGCCCAGCCTGCCTTGAAACAGTGCAAGCCAGCCCACTTCGACATCCAGCTCTTGATGGGGAAGAATACTCCCGTTTGTATGGAGCTGGCTGAAAAATGGGAACCCGGATTTTGGCGGCAGCGGCGGCGGCGGCAGTAGAAGTGATGTTGGTTTCCACATATTACCTCTTCTTCCTCCTTTATTCTGTAAATAAAACATGGTTCCAACTAAAGGAAAAACTCGAGAGGGATTTTAGGACAGAGGTGCCGTCGAGCGGAATAACAGCAGTGACGGCTGGCAGCGCGAAAGCTTGTTATGTAAGAGAAGACTAAGGTGCTTCTTCCTTCGCTGCCGTCGACCCCTCTTAGGCCCATTTTACTCATACAGAAGAATAGGCCTAAGAGGCCCTTTACGTAACCGCGAAGGAGCTCGCTGGGGTGTCTCAGACCAATGCGTTTTCAGAAACGAGTTCGGTCTCCCGCATCTTCATCGAGCCACCTTGAAACCATCACCATGATTTACCCATTGCCAACGGGGTTCAGATTGAACAACTTCTGTTCGACCTACTAGTAGCCTGCGCTCGCCTGCGCCCGCCTGCGCCTCGTGATTCCCAGTTCCGCCCGCAACTCGTACCCTGAATGCGCTTCCTTCTCAAGTTGTGAATCCCGCTAATCGAGCAACATAGAGCAAGCTTTAGGATAAGACAGTGAAATACAGTAAAAAACCATGCCTTTCAGCCATGATCTCTTTTTTTGCCGACACTGAAAGGACTTTGGAATGACCGTTGAAGCTTGGAACCTGCATTACTCGACTCTCAACAAGCTCTCAAGAGGGAACGCTTTGGGACCGCTGCAAACCCATACCCTGCGTCCAGTCAACTCCCCAGACAGAAATCCCCACGACGACCAAAAAAAAACTTAAAGATACACCACATAAAAAATACAATAGCATATACACCTCGAACGAGAATGTCCACGGGAACGAGCTTCTGGTTCTGGCTCAGGCCCCAGCCCGACTGCGGCGCGACCCCCTCACCGTCGAGGACCGGTCGAGCGAGGCCTTCAGCGCCCGGATCTGCGCCACGATCTCGCCTGCAGCGGGTCAGCGTCGAAATAAGAAGAAAAGGAATTCGAGAGAAGACCCACCCGCATGCTTCGCGCTCTCCGCCTCGTAGTCGAACCGCTTCTTCCCGTCCGCGCGCCCCAGGACGAGTTTGAAGATCGCGCTGCTCTTCGTCGACTGCTGGCAGTCCACGATGCTCCGGATGTGGTACGAGACGTGCTTCCCGCTGTCGAACACCGCTTTCGTCGCTTTGTTGGCTGTCGGGAGGATCTACATATATGTGCGTATCAGCTAACCATTTTTCAAAAAAAAGGAGGAGGAAGGGGACGGACATGGATGTAGAGCCCGTCGAACGCGAGCGTGCGCTCCTGCTTGGCGACGAGCATGGGCATCTTTCGGTAGATGGTGTACTGCTTGTACACATTGCTGTAGTCGATCGCGGACGGGTACTTGACCGAGTCCGGCGTGTCGGACATGCGCTTCAGGATCGATGCGTTCGGGTCGGTCGTCCTGCCCGTCCCACGGACGACGTTGTCGTCGATCATGGTGCGCCGGATGAGCACGAGCTCGCGCTTGCCGCCCAGGCTCGCGACCGTCCGGTCGAGTGGGATAAGGATGCGCGTATTGTCGTTGGCGAGTAGCAGCGCGTAGTTCTCGGGGTGGTCGAGCTTCGTCTTGCGGCAGACGAGCTCGAGCACCTCCTGCATGTACATGCCCGCGGACCTGTTCAACAGGTGAGGGCGAGACGGGCGCCGGCACGGGACGAACTTACACGGGGATGGTGGTCGCGATGTGGACGGGCATATTGTCTGGGAGGTCCTCGACCTTGATGCGCAGGAGGATTTGGGGCCCGTGACCGGTGCCGGATGTCAGCGACGTCGAGAATGGCAGGGAGCTGGAGCCGTTGAGCGGGGTCGAGCCGAAGACGCCGCTACCGGGGAGGGCGCTGCCGGCGACCGCGGTCAAGTTCAGAGCGGAGGGCTTCTTCTCTACTTTCTTGTTGGCTGTCACCCGGGAGGGATGCCGTTGGATCTTGGATTCGATGAGCTGGTTTTGTTGGACTGAAAAAAAGTTGAGACAATGCGCTGAAGAGGGTGCGCCAACTCACTCTGCGCCGGCGTGGCCTCCAAGACGGCATACGCCTCGGCATTGAACTTGGCGACTTTCCCGATCCGGTCCGGGGCTGAAACTTAAATCAGCATTGGGAAGGGAAACCAGTGGAAGAGCGTACGAGGGAAATCGTCGTCGACCTCTCCATCCTCTTCCGCAATGCGCATGATCCACCCGACCGGGGAAAGCCGCGTCGCCAGCTTCTCCTCATCCGCATTCTCCATCCCCTCGTCGAGCTTCGGCAGCCAGCCCTCCTCCCAGTACGTCCACAGCGCAAACCCAATGACCTCCTCCACCGTCGCATCCCGCCGCACATTCAGATCCATCGCTTGCCCCTTGGGCGCGCGCGCCGCGGGGAAGTAGACCTGCACGTTCGTCGACGCGCCGTCCGTCCGCCCGGACACCGCCGCGTACAGCTCCGCGAACGGGTTCGTGATCTCGCCAGACGAGACGAGCAACGCGGTGAGCGCAGAGCGTTGCGTGCGGCTCGGCAGCGGCGCGACCTTTTTGCGCGCAAAGGTCATCTCGGGCGGGGCGGAGATGGAGATAGAGGGGGCGTGGCCGGTCACGAGGGGGCGCGCGCGCGGCACGGGCTCGGGCTTGCGCGGGGGGAACTGCGGCGAAGCGTCCTCGGGCTTGCTCGCGGGGCCGGGGGTGAGCATCTCGAAGTAGGGCCCTGCCGCTGGTCCCTCCGAAACGGGGCTCAGGCGGGCGCGGGGGCGGGGTAGAGGAAGGCTAGCGCCGCCCTGGGAAGGCGAAATGGGGATGGACGAGGCGGACGACACGGAAACGACATCCGACACACTATCGGAGGTGAGGCCTGGGGTACGGCTGGCTGCAAAGTCACTGGATTGAATTAGCACGTAGTTTAACAGCATGCAAATGCATACTCACGGGTCGAACTCATCTCCATCATCCATCGCATCTGCAGCATTCGCTTGCCCAAAGTCCGAGTCGGACGAGTCATCCGCGATGTTTTCTTCCTCGTCCGAAGAAGACGAGGAGAAATGGAGGACAGGAGGGGGAGCCGGAGCAGCGCCACCGGGGCCACGCCGTGCAGCCATACGTACGCGCCGCCGGGCTTCCATCTCCGCCGCACCCTTGAACTTGGGGATGAATTGGACGGCCTTAGCGACGGGGGCCTCCTCCGCGACAGTGGGTTCCTGTATCTTCACCTCTGGTGCAGATCCCGCAGTGAGGTCAACGTCTGGGGGGGGTTTAGCCCATTTATCCGCCTTGGCCTCCGCCAGCGAGTCGGAGGTACTGCTCGGTGCACCGCGCGGAGTGCCTGCCAATGACATGCGTTTCGAGGTGGATGCGCGCTTGCCATTTACACGCAATCCCAGCCCACCAGTGCGCCCGCCCATGATTGTGTTGGTATATTTAAGGCCTCGAGCACCAGGGAATCCAGAGGGGCGTTCGTCGTCGCTCAGCTGCGGACTGGACGGCATGGCGAGCTCTGGCCATCGGTCGATATCGTTCAAAGAGGCGGCAATAATGTAGGAATTTGTGTTGTAGGCCGGAGCCAGGGTAATCAGCCTTGCGCCGTACGGGTCGTCCACATCTCGTAGATACGACAGACGCAAACTATGGATCAGGAAACTAAAGCAATTAAGTAAGAGCCTGTGAGTACAGTGAATTAAGCTTACTCGGTGTCACTGAGCAGCGACATGTTATGTCTCTTGCAACTCTACGAGCCAGAAGACATCCCGCACGAGTTGGAGGAAAAAGACGCGATTCCCTTTCTGGGCCAATGGAGTTGTTATCCGACAGCTTCCGAAACAAACAAACATTCATGCTTCTCTTGGTACTCACGAGTCACAACAGGCTTGAGTGGTACTTGTAGCTGGACCTATTCTGCTACAGACGCTCGACATTGTTGCCGGCTAGTTCCTCGCCGGAGACTCGAGACTTTCAGGACTTCTGGCTATCGTTTGCGGGGTTCGAGTCGTACTTAGTATCTTCATCGAGCTACGAGGAACGAACTGGTTTCATTGCAGCATCTGTCTAGAGAGACTATTATCGAGCCACCAGTTGAAATCTTGGCTGGAATTTTACCCGCTGGTTGTCAACGGGATTGAATATATGCCTGGATACTTAAGTATCCGGGTTCTTTCGTAGCGTGCGAATGATGCAATCATACTCCATATGGGAATTTTTGCCCTTTTGGGACGTGGATTCAAGATCAGTGAAAAAATGGTACAAACAAGACCAGACACGGAAGCACAGCTTTGACTTGCGTGGCAGGATCATCGTCCTTGGTAGTGGACCTACATTTCTTTGTTTGCACCTCTAGGTTCTGGTGGTCCTTGCAAGGAAAGATTGCCGTATAGATATGGTTCTTCGACAGCTTGGTTTTTGGGACCTATGAGCAGAAATTACTTAGGGACAGAAGTACTGCCCACCCGAGCAGGGTCCTGTTTTGCAAAACATCTCAACAATTACTAGACAGTCTATTGCGAAACATTCTAGTAGCCTTATATAAAAGAATGGCTGTGGTAGGATCCGAACTCAAAACCTTTTGGTTTCCTTGACTGGAAACAAGAATGACATAATAGCCAACTGAGCAAAAGAACCAATGTAAATGCTGTTCGTGATAGAAACATAACCCAGACCTCTGACATACAAAACTATTTCATGAAATACTAACTTAAAAAGCTGAGCCGCCTCATACCTAGCTCACCCAGCTCACCCCCTCCCGAGACACATTATGTAAACCTTTTGGAAAGGATTTAGGTTGAAACCAATTCAAACATCCCATGGGGCAGAGGACAGGCTTAATGGATGTCTATCTGAGCTGTGGTCCAAGATGGTAAACTTGTTTTTAGAGCAAATGGCAATTTCTTTATCAATGCAGATCAGACTTCTGGTCCATACTGTCCATGTGATTTATCTTTTTCCACATAAAAACATGTACAATTTTCTTCTACAATCACTTGTCCCAATCTCCATGAAGTCGGCTGTACCTTGGCAGAGACCTCACACTGCTCCCTACATTGGGAGGTGATATACCCTGCAAATTTAACAGCAGTACACAGATATTGGAGGGGATTCACCAGTACAGTTCCGAAATGGGACCACTAAATCTTTTTTTTTGGAGTGTTTGAAATAACATAACAAAGTTGGCAGAAGCATTCTAGGTTTGTCCACTTGTGTTGCTAGTTTTGGGCCAGTTGACCCACTGAGCCTAATATTATCCTGAGTCATATCCCACCTAAGGGAAAGGCATGGCTCTTTGTGAGGGGACAGTTGATTACTACTATTCGATCCAGGCCGGAAAGGAAGGGAAGCCGTCGGCTCCCGTTTGGACTATCGGAGAAGGATTCCTTTACGCATGCGAAGCACTCCTGCGGCAGGCAGTCCACGCAGGTGCAATTGATGGCGCACTGGCCGCCTGACTCGGAGCCCAGCCACCAACCCGACCTCTGTCACGTTTGGGGACCGGGGAGAAGCAGCGGTTCAAAGCTACAACCCCTCCGTAGTTTGATTCGGGATTGTAACTGCCGACACTCTGTTGATGGGTCCAAAATCAACCCCGTTCCGCTCTGGTAGTGCTCCGCTTAGTCCGTCCATCCTCTGTTGTCGCGCAACCATCGTTTCAGCCGATGACTTGTCCACACCACGGGCGCCTCTTTCAGAATCGTCCCTCCATTTCAATCGCCTCGTGTTCTACTTCACCAGATTGGATCCTATATAATAGTACACTTCACAGTAAACTCCATCTGGCGGCTTTGTTCCCGCTCATTGGCGGCCAAGGTTGACAAGGCTCACCATCTTTCCACAGGAAAGTTCAGGCCTCTGTTTGGGGTCCGCAGCTGTATATATGTATCCTTTTCCATTTATTTTGTGAGGTATGTGTTGATCAAAAAAGCGATATTTTCTGTCTTTGTCGATTTTCTTATGCAAACCCGCTCCGTGGTGACCCTAAATTATTCTATGCCCCATCTTTGTTGTCTCTCGAATTTACGTGGGCCAGCCTTAAAGCTTCAGCGCTTAAGCTTTAGCTGTTGTGTTCATTTTTGCCAAACTAGTAGCTGAAACTGAGGTTCGGGTATCTCAGGGTTCGATTGTTGCCAACTACGCTTGCTAATGCAACTTTCAGGGGGCACGGTAGTGTAGTGGACTACCGTGTGGTGTTTCAACACGTCACCTGCTGACGGTTTTTTGGGCAGCAGGTTCGAACCTCCCCACCACCGAAAAGTTAACACTTTAGACACTTTTCGGCTTCTCACTGCCGACTTTTACAGCTTTGGTTCTGTTTGGCCTTCTTTAGCAAACACCCCCACTCCCATCTGAGAATCCCGACACCCCTGCTTATCTCCACCCATCTTATCTTCCCTCCGTCTCGCAGCCCGAAACCACTTGGCGGCCCGCACATTCCAACTTTGCAGTAGTGCGTTCATGCCCAAACCCGCCCCGATTGGGCCCAGGGCCTGGTTTATCTCAACACAGAGAGCTTGGGAGTTTTGATGGGAGCCAACAAACAAACCGAAGATATCACTACACAGTGCCGAAAAAGGGAATTTCAATCAGTCTGGGGTTGGGTTAAAAAGAGACGGGCTGAGGCTAAAAGGGGATGCCGAGATTGGGATGGCGTGGGAGTGTGGCAGTTGGACTTCGGAATAGAAAGAGCTGGGAAGGATCTACTAACTTCGCCTAAAAATGGCACCCATTTATGTGGGAAACCCCGCTAAGGAGCGCCTCCGGTGCTCCTCAGTGATGCCGTATCAACAATCTATGATCATATGCATATACAGCGACTACACATACAAACAGTACAAGAGAGATCCCTACCATATCGTATGCAACAGAGGGGAAAAAAAATGCAACTTTCTTTTTTACCTCGCACATAACACTGACAAACCTTGAATTCAACTCTGATGTCGAAGCTGTTGGAAGGAACTGGGAGCGGTAAAGTCAATTTAGGTATCCCATGGCATGTTTTGCACTGATGTACATGCGTGGAACCCAGCAGTTTGCAACAGCGACTGCCAACTTTATGACTGTGCGGAGTTCGATAGACAACGCAGAGGCAGGGACATGATAGGAGAAGAAGAAGTTGTTTGATGCTACGTGGTTGGAACTCATATGTGCCGGCAGCCCATTGATTAGGATGGATTCAATCCCAGTGATGCCCATGCTGCTATTTTCAAGGAAATAGCAGCATTGACGTCATAGATGGTATACTTAAGGCCCGGGGGAGGTGCTGTGAATGGTCTTGAACCTCTGTACAGCGAATAAAGAGCCTTACCACTACATGGTTCAATTTAGGGGAATTAATTTCTTGGGCTCGCGAGAAAGTAGCAGGACAACCGCTGGGTGACCTTATAATCCATAAGAATCAATCAAGTTCAGGTCACTCACAAAGGTCTGACTGAACTTCTGAAGATACAATAAGTGTTAGATTACATTTAACACATACATGTACGCTGCATACGTCTTGGGACGAGCTCATCAATTATTATTGGAGGCAAGACCTGCTCAGGCTCCAACATCTTGGCCGCAATTTGGTGCACGATTTAATATTGTCGAATCAATGACTTTCAGGTGCATGTTTTGCAGCTGTTAATCTCCGTGAAGTTGGCAGAATCCTGGTCTCGCACATGCTGTATGTCAATCATTTTTTGACCTGCATTGACCGCACAACTTCGTTGGTTGCCAGTTCTGGGCAGTGTTCATTCTGTCATGCTAAATTGGTTTGAATGCATCCAATATGGTGAATTTTTGCTCAGGTCTTTGAATTAGGAATATGCGAGACACTTTCAACACACTTTGAACATATTTTGACGCGTCATTAAAGCTGGAAAACACGGTTCTTTGGCGTACAGAATTGGCAGAATCCAAAGTGACCCGGAACTGATCCGGTGACAAAATTACCTGGATTTATCTGCCGTGTCGTGCTTCCTCGAGATTTAGTTGGCCTGCCATAAATATGGGATCCCCAGGATGGGCTTAACCTTCGTTCTGAAATTTATTTTACAACTTAAGGTGGGCTACAGGGAGAGTACGGCTGGTTATTAGTGTACAGCCACACGGCACGTAAAGGCGACATGAGTCCGAGGAATTGGTTGGATGTCACCACTGTGTGACAAGAGGCCAAAGCCGGGAGAGCGCTCCGGAAGGTGCGCTGGCGGGAGGGCGCACCCCACATGGGGTGTGTCAATGTTCGGTTCAGAACAGCTCAGTTTGATTCTTATTAGCAATATTTATCTAAAACTGGTCCTAAACCTTGTTACAGTCCGTTCCGCCCCGGAAGCGATAGTAGTAATCAACTGTTGACTCGGCTCTTTGTCAAGGATGATAATTATTACTAGTACATTTTTACAGGCCCTGTTGCATGACAGGCATTGGGTTGACCAAGTTCAGGTAATTGCCAGTACATTTTTACGGCCCCATTGCATGATGGGCATTGGGTTGACTGAATTCCGGAGTATCTAGGCTCTGCCCGGCAGGGCCATTACCTCGGAATGTCAAATCAGAAGCAAAGACTTCGGGCCGCCCAAGGAATGTAGGCCCACTCACGGACCTGCCTGTTTGGGAAGCTCGGCCATCATGATCAAAGGCCATCAGTAAGCCACCTTGCCGAATTGAGACATTCTGCCTGCTCTCGCGACCCATTGTCCATCACGGCTTGCCACTCCGCGCGTCAAACATCTTTCTCCTCACCCACCATCATCCCATCGTACAATTATTTCTGTTGTTGACGTGTTATTCGATATGGAGGGCCAGAATTTCGAGTTTGTGCGTGTCATCTATAACCTTACTTTATGCCACCCTCTCTAAATAGCGGCCCGTCTTACTGAATAGAGGCACCCCCAAGTCTGGCGCTTCTCTGAGAATTCATCACATCTGATTGGCTTTGGCGCAATTATGGCTTACCCAAAGGGCAGTTGGTTGTCATCTTACCTCCACATGTTTGTTCGGAAACAGTTGGAATGAGCAGGATTCAGCACGCATTCAGGCGGCTTCCCGACGTCTCATGCCCGTGGTCCATGTCTAAATTACAAGATGTCAAACATTCCATTGGCCCTATTTCGAACAACGATGCCTTGTCAATTTTCCAACCACTTGCAAGACGAACATCCCTAAATCTAGGTACAATCGCTCAAAAACCAGCAGGAATCCTCAGAACCATAGCCAATTTTTTATCTCCGTGCCGCTCGAGTACACCGAAATTCCTGTGATAGACTGGACGCTCGCGGAGACAAGCCGTTATTCCTCACGCAGCTGCGCGGTGCCATGATCAACGTCGGGTTCCTCTATCTTTCCAATCACCCTGTTCCCATGGACCTCGTCGACCGGGTCGTCGATCTTACACCCAAGTTTTCAACCTTCCGCACGCGATCAAGAATGGAGTCAATATGAGCCTCAATTACGGCGGAGACAGGGTATGCCGTTTTGAGGAAGGAAAGCCAGAGTACCTCAAGCTTCACGGAGATACGCTCGTAGGTCTTTTGTCACCGCTCAGAATGACCGGCGCTCATGATTTTCTCTCTCTCTCCAGTGGCCCGAGAATGATCACCTGCCGGGTTTCCGTGAAACCATGCTGGATTATCACAAGTGCCTCGAGGACCGCGGGCTTTTACGTCCTACGTCTCAAAGGCTCTGGGTCTGGAGGCCCACGAGTTGTATGAACTCTTCGGGTCCGATCGTTCCAAGTTGCAGCCCAAGTGAAAATTGTTTCGGTACCCGCCTGGCCCTCCAGGCACCCCCGGCACCGCCTCGGGTATCAGCTCACACATTGACAACAGTTTTCTGACATATGTTCGTCCCCGTATAAAATGTTCGCGCCAACGGTTAACCATTTTTATGAATTATAGCTGCTCCAGGGGTCAGAACAACCTGGGCTTGAGGTCCAAAACCACTCCGTAGACTGGGTGCCTGTCCCGGCTATTCGCGGGACCTTCGTTATCAATCTCGGACGAGGTGACTCTCCTTAGCAAAAATTATTGCGGGTCGTAACCTCAGTCCAGCGCTGCAGACAGCCACTCATTGGGTGACGATCGCCACAATGCACCCCCCAATCGAAGTTCCGAGGTACTCTATTGGTTTCTTCTCTTGTTTGGTAATATATGTCCGGATCGCAGATGTGCAGTTTGAATGTACGCAGTTCAAGTATCTATCTAGCCCGCAACCCATAATCTTCCAGTCCCTCAGGAAGTCTTGGACATGAAGAAAGCCCGCAATGTATGCACCAACGACACTACAGACTGTAAGCATTTCTCTCCTTCAGTTTCGCATAAAGGACCTCGAGTAGTCAAATACACACAGAATGACCGCCGCTTGGCTGGAGTCGTCGTCTTAGAGGAGAAGATCACCCCATCGACACGTTGGAATATTATCCCGCGCTTTTCGACAAGTTTTACCCGCAGGGGTTACCGGCTCACCTGGTGGATTGATTTAACGGATCCTCCATTGTCACTATATTTTTTCACTTGGGGTACTGGGAATATATGTGTTGAACCATAAACTTGAAAGCCGCGTCATCTTGCAGTTGGGAACCACCTCACGACTCGACAACCAGTAGAACAGCCATGATCATAAGACACCTGTCGTCCTTCCTTTAATTCTTCTTCTAGCAATCTTTCCGAACGATATATATCTGGATATTGAGAAATCGAACCACTGGTTCATCCGGTCCGGAGTTTCAACCACAAGTCAGAAGTCAATTTGAGCGGTTGCTCAGAGCAGGTAAAACCGATGAGACTGGCGGTAACTTTGTAGGAATGCCTCGAACTCGCAATTGGACTGGAATTCCGAACACCAAAAAAAATCGGGAGATAGCTCGAATCTCCCCTCATCCTGCCGACTTGACATCTGATCGAATACTTGGATCGAGACCAACTCAGCCTCGTTTAACACGCTACCGGGCTGTGATTGAGGATGGCTGAAAGCCCACTCGAGTGCTCTACCTCTCCCGATTCTGTTTCTCTGCGGGACTAGATAGAACACGTCCCATGTTGCATATCATACTAGTATGTGCACCGGATAGTCCAGCATCATACTTAGTTATCAACGTTCAAGTTGAGCACAGGAAATTGGCGGCCCCGGGAAAGGAGAACATGCCGGCCGAGACAACATTGAAGCCGTGTAGAAGATGGTCGTGCGTACATCGCACTAATTTCCCACTTGACTTGGCGCAAGGTCGTGAACAGAATAGGGGCTTTCGGCATCCGGTCCGTGGATCACGTGACGGACTTGTTGACATCTGTCGTCGCGTCTTCTTCTTCTCCTCCTTCCTGAGTTCCTCCACCACACCACACGCGCTGGAACCCAAAGATGCACATAACCTCCACAATAAATGCGAAAACTCAGTCCACCGACGATGTTCCCGTTGTCTTGGTCACCCTCGGGGGAAAGAGGAAATTTCTCCCCCGACCCGAGACGTACCTTGTACGTGGCGGATTAATTTGCACCGTCAATTCCTTAAGCTTGGCACAGGAGATGAAGCGTCTTGTACGCTCTCACTACGATGTGGACCATCGGGCCGTGCTGCAATTCGAGGTCTCCACCTGGGATGTATGTGGTGGACAAAATGTCGAGGTAACAGAACCCGCGTACGCGTTGCTCGCGCCGCTTCTGGACAGCGTGTCGGTCGTTGTATCGCAGGCTGGTATGTGGCATTGTGTTTAGGCGGCAATCGGCGCTGATCGCTTGTACATAGGACGCGATCGCGTGATACCCACGCCCTCTGCCACCCCGCCCCTGCACGCGGATGAGGGATCCGAAGACGAGGACTCAGTAAGAGAGCAGCTAGAGCCAGAGCCGACCCAGAGCGGCGCGCCTGAGACTCCATTGCGTCGCGTGCCCAAGGTAGAACCGGAGGACGAGGAAGAAATGCATGGCGAGAGCAGGTATGAAGAAGGCGACGCAGAAGAATCGACCAATGTGCAGGAGGAGGAAGAGGAAAGCCGCACTCCTCAAGTGTCCAACCAACAGGTCTACGTTCAAGCCAGGGAAGCATCCTCCCGAACGCCGCGTGCGGGAACGTCCGCTAAACCTATCGCCGGAAATTCTCGGGGCGCGTCGAATCGTACGTCGTCTGCTTCTATTGTGATCTCGCAACTGACACTGCGTAGGCTCCGAAGAGACTGCTGAATCCTCCCAGGTGACGGGGTCCGACGCGGAGGAGCGATTCAAGGTGCACGTCACAGGCCCGCGAGCAAGCGACAAGGTGGAGATCATAACGCGTGGCAAGCATACGATACGTAAGGTCCTCGCCGGCGTCTGCAAGACGTTCAGGCTCGATCCCGGCCGGTGCGTTTACCTTTCATTTATTTCGCGCCCATTTTTGCTTGCTGACTTCCTGCAGCGCGAGACTCTTGCTCTATGTGGAGACGCCGGATGATGAGGGGCAAGGGTATCACTTTGAGTGTGCACCGGAGGAGACCGTGGCGCGTTCAGGCGTGACCCGCAACTCGCAGCTTGTTGTCCGTGTGGTTGAGGAGGAAGCGGAGGCGGAAGACGAATATTCCGACTGATCTGAGGGCGAGGATTTGGATGATGCCGCACTTACCATGTACTCTATATCTGTATATTTTTCTTGGAAGTCACTTGCAACATTTTTCTTGGTTCGAAGTCACGGCCCGAAAGCGTGGACGTGCTACTTGCGTGCTATTGCCCGCGCCGAATCCATTCTTCTAAGCATCTTCATTACATGGCCACCAGCATCCTGGACCACATCGTGCACCTCACACCCCCAGGAACAGTCGCAGAGACTGCCAACCAGTTCCGCCAGCTCGGTTTCAAGTAACGCGCTAGACACCTTTAACCATTCAGAAGTTAACTGTATACAGTGTGCTCGATGGCGGAACCCACGCAGACGGATTCACAGCCAATTCGCTCGTGGTACTTAAATTCTCAAAAGCTTGTTTGTTCCTGGTGTCTAATTGTCGCTTCGCTTATAGATTCTCGGCGACCATGTGTACCTCGAGTTGATCTCATTCGTCAAGCCCGTCGAGGCGTACCCGCCCAACTCTTCCTCCCGGAGACAGCGAGAGTCCCGCAAGTGGGCTGACAAGCAGCCGGGCTGGATCGACTACGCGTTCCTGGGGAACGGTTCGCTGACGGCGCCTACGCGCATCTCGGACATTATCAACGCCAGGAGCCCGTCGGGCGCGCTTTATCTGGAGGAGACGCCGGGGGGAAGGACGCGCCCGGACGGGGAGATTCTCCAGTGGGTGATCAGCTCCCCGTCTAAGGCCAATAGCATCCTCCCGTTCTTCTGCGGGGATGTCACGGACCGGCGGCTCAGAGTAAGTCGTTGGCCGGCGCCCATGATTCAAGGGTCCTGACTGCGACAGGTTCCTACCCAACCGGATTCGACCACCCGCCATCCGTCTGACGCGCGCGGCATCGCTCATATCTTGCTCTTAACCTCGGAATCCACCTTCACCACCGCGTTCAAGGAACTCAGCGCAGTGATAGACGTGCTCCCGTTTTCGCGGACGGCAACAGAAGCCAAATGGCATCTTTCAACCTTGCATGGCCTGCACTCGCCTACTCTCATTTTATCCACGCCCGTAGACCGAGAACAAACCCAGTTCGTGTCGAACAAGTCTGCTCCGGACATATACGAAGTCGGTTTGTGGGTCGGAGAGGATGGCGAGGAGGGAGGCGTGGCCACTCCGTTTGCTAAAATTGTCTGGGTGCCGGTCTGAAAGTTGATGCACACCATGTTGAATTTCTGTAATTTACCAAAAAAAGGTGTGAAATGGCAGGGTGATAATTGACCATTGAGATACCAGGGCAGATACAAGCAAGCAAACCTGATTCCCCCTCACCACGGATCCATCGAATCGTACCCACCCGATGCCAACGTACCAGAATCGTTACTAATGCTCACGATCTTCCCGCCAAGCCAGGTGTGCGTATCTGCACCACCGTCCATCGAAGCGACGATTTGCTGCAAGATGTGAGTACTTTGCACGACAAAGCGAAACGGAACCTACAGCGGACATCGACTCGCCCAAGGTCTCCCCGGTGAATATCCAGAGGCTGGGTCTCGCGGCAGACAGCGCCTTCACACTAGCAGTGAGCTTGTAGGTTTGGTCCAGTAGGTAGAGCGCCTTGAGGTTCGGCGCCCAGGATGGCATCCGTGCGAGCTGCTTCAGCGCCGTGCCGGTTACTTTGCCTTCGGACTTGTCGTGGCCGGTGAGTTGGACCATCTCGATCCTAGGGCAGGCCTCGAAGATCGCGAGGAGAGTGGCGTCCGACAGAGAGGTGAACGCATCGAGCCTGAAGACGCGCATCGACGAACAGAACTGGACGAATTGGATGAACGCCGCTTCATTGCGAACGCCACCGCCGTTTTCCGGTGTTCGTGTCGCCCGCCGCGAACCTCTGGAGTCGGTTGCAGATGTTGGGGCGCGCCGAGAATCCCGCGATGTGGGAACTTGGTGTTAAAGAGGTTAGGAGCATTTGAGATCAAATTCGGTTTGCGCACTCTTCGATTGAGAAGTCGACGCCGAATTGAACATTCAGCGCCGAAGGGTTGTCTTCCAACAGTGCCCAATCGAAGAACGACTCCCGCCGGACGTTGTTTTCATGCGAGTAGGAGTCCCGCTGATAACGCACCGTCTACCTCGCCGAGAACGTGGGTTCCCTGTACTCGGGATTGCTCTTCTTCAATGGCGAAAACAAATCCATGTCGCCGAAATCCTCATCGTCCGAATCACTACGTCCGTAGTCTGACCCATCCTGCGAGTCCCGTTTGGAGTGGTAGTCGAAGGTGAACACTTCTCGGAGAGCGTCGGTGGCAGCTTCGAATTCGTCCTCCTCCAGACGGCAAACAGCGACTTCCAAGATCTCGAAGAACTTGTTGGTTCTTTCTAATTCCTCTTGCCCTGCTGAAACCCGTAGTGCATTGATAGCTTGGACCAGTTTGAAGCTGGCGTCCTTGGCACCTGGTTCGTATGCCCTCGTGCCACTGCGGGGAGCCGGGGGTGGAGTCATTGAAAAAGTGCGGGTGGTGTTGGGCAACGACGAGCCGCTCGCTGGGTTGGCACTGTGGAAAATGGGGAGAATCGGAGGTCTTGGGGTGGTAGATATTGGAGAATGCAAGAAGCGGCATTCGTCCCCGTAGCGGCAACGTCCTGCTTCAGTGTCAAAACGGCCTGGAAACTTGGTAGAAGTGCTTGCCTTCCTGGAAAAATGCGCACTGTTTCTTAGCCCGAAACTGAAACATTGCGGTGTAGGCTAGTTGTGCCGGAAAACGGAAAAGGAAATGAGACAATCATTGTCCGTGTTGTTACACCTGATCGAACTTGCCTCCCACTTTTTCTCGCTTCCTTTCTCTTATGGTCGCTAGGTCAGCAGAATGTCAACCCACAGCAACCCAACCACGGTTGAATAGGGTCTGTCACAGTCCCCGATTTCGAGCTGATTTCAATTTCAATTTCAAGCTGATTTTACCGCCAGTCTGCACCACCAAAAGGTCGAAATTGAAATCAGCTCGAAATCGGGGACTGTGACAGGCCCTCCAATTAGGGCAGTGAAATTTGGGTCACATTTTCTGATAGCAATGCCGCTGTTGGGAGTGGTATATGTACCACCGGAAGGTCCGGAACTCGGAGGAACTCTTGCAGTACGTGCGTACCATGGCACGCGGGTCCTCAGCGAAGGCGAAGAGTTTTCTGCGGATTCCTTCTCGCGGCGCCAAGTGAATCCGCACCCTTCTTTCTCGTCAACTTTCCCTTCGACCTCCCTTCAAACAACGAATCACTTCTCACGCCAGATCTCCGATTGTCTTACCGACGTACTCTGCTGCACCATTGTGGCTCGCCAAACAGTCCTCCGTTCTTTGGGCTGCGAGGAGCCAGCGACGACGACTGGCACAGATAAATTTCCTAATTTCCTCTAGGGAGGCGCCCAGGTGAGTTTGGGGAGGTGGGAACCTAGTAGACATGCGCATCTCTGCGATCCGTTCGTCCGTGGGGAAGAAACGGTGGTCGATCCTCCCACTGACGTCGTTTGAATCGAGACTTTTGCACCGCCGGCCGACGGGACAGGACGGGACCTTCACGGACCCGGGACCAGCAAACATCCTAACATATGCGCAGATAAAACATCAAGATCTGCGTTGTTGCCCACAAGCGATATCGACGCACAAAGACATGCCACCGCGCCAGATTCTTCAATTGCAACGAAAAAATGTTCATTGGCTGAACAATTGGCGACCGGGAATATTAGAATAACGAGCGCGACCGCCGAGCCTTCCCAAGAACGAACATCTACCCAGGGAAGGGATTAGGACCTGCGATTCGGAAACAATCCCGATGTACCGAGACCTGCAATAGGAGTAGCTCTTGCCAAAATGTGCGCCGACTCAAGGGCAGTCACGTCATCGGCCGAACTACACCATCGCTCCAATTATACGACCGGCCACCGAGATAAGGCGGTCAGAATGGAACGGCAAGCATACCGGCAAAGCAATCTGAAGAGTTCGTTGTTGGGCTACTGCTTGGGTTTTGCGTTTCTTTATTGTCTGTATTGACTGAAAAACAAAAGATCACAATCAAGCCACAATTCAGTACGGGGCGATGTGTTACTTACCAGTCAACATGCAGCTACTGTCGACCGTTTCAAGGTTCACGATTGCTCTTTGAGAACCGTTGTTGGTCGATCGAGTTCGGAGAGCTCAGTGACTTTGATGTCGCCTCTGGGGGTCCGTTGTCGCACTGGAGGTTGGTGAAGCATCCGGGGGCTTTGGTTTTGCCATCTGCGGTGATACATAGGGTACTCTCCACCCAGCGTCAACGCAAGGTCTGTCCAGAAGACATGATCGACGGATCTTGATTCTGAAAAATCTGCCACGTCTTGAGCGGCTTGTATTCGAATCGGATGCGACTCACCTACTATGGGAATCTCCAGCGTCGCTCACCCCTCCCTGATTCAATCTCTGTTTGATTTCTTCTTGCCCTGGAGGTGTCCTGTCAGAATCGGTGAGTTTGACCGTTTGTTTGGTAAGCTGCAACGACTTTTTCTCACAGTTAAAAACAAGGGTTTGACCTTTTATCGAGCTCGGAGCCCTTCTTTCCTCATCGCCGTGTGCAGACTAAAAATCCTACTATCCCTACTATCCATGTGCCCCGACCCCACTGTGATTTATCCAAGCTTCACCAGTGCCATGGTCGAACTCGAGCAACAAATCAGCGTCAGGCAAAGAAGGGGAAGAGGCTCGACAACCGGGAGTGCTCCCCTTCCCCCGGCCGTACTGCCCGCCCCTGTGCGCTACATCTATCTTCGTGCTAGTGCGGTGCGCACTAATTCAACCACAGCACAACGGTATCCTCGCCCTGGTCCCTGGGCCCGCAACACCGTCTTTGATTGGCGGCACTGGGACGGTGTGTTGGTGTCCTCAGCTTCTTTTCTTGTGGAGTTGACCTCTTGTAGGTTGGGGGGCATCTCAACGGCGCGCCAACCAACACGGGCGTGGCCGGCTGCTTTACGGGGTTGAAAACATTCATGAAGGTGAAAATTGTTGGGTGGCTGGACAACGAATACGGATGGAAGCTCACACATTCCCAGAACTTCTTGCCTTGATTTGCCTGGTGGACAAAATGCAGCGAACGGGCCCAACACGATATATTGCTGAATGGGAGCGCCCCAAGTGGATCAAATTTGTTTTCAATGGACACGAAGGGAAAATGGCGGGCGAGAAGTCAATGCGGACGTGTCCATCCGCCCATTTGTACAATTTATAGTTCTCATCTAGATGTACATCGGCGATTCGTGAGATATCGTAATATGCTGTGGGAGTTGGAAGTTCAACTATGACTCGTGATGTGAACATATCATTTCATCAATGGACATACTTGGGACTTGAGGCCACAAGGCAGGGATAACTCTATTCAGCAACCCCCAACGTGATCAGCCCATGTTATATATCTCTAAGCTCATACCCGAGTAATAGCATTAATGCCCTCTGTGCGGGCCTGGATCTTCCGGGTTCCGGTCTGTGCTGGTTGAGATCCAGTACAGAAGGAAAATTCCTTAGGACCATAGCCATGTCAATAGCTCAAAGGTCTTTGTTGAATCTTGAGCTCTGTATTCTTTGAACAGAGAAGAAAAAACTGACTGCCACCCTACAAACACACTGAAGCCGTTGTTGACGGTTTCGTTATTGAAGTCTTCAAATTTCAGTCCTTGGATTTTCTTTGAAAAAAGGGACTGGACTCCGGGCGTGCTGAACTTGTTGTTGACGGTAGTCTTGGACCACTTCTCATGACAGGGTTCCTGGAACAGGATGTCATGAGAGGATTTGGAGAGGATGGTCTGAGACTACGTTGACGGTCCGAACTATCACACTCAAATCTTCAACACCTGGATTCTCTTCACAAAAAACTATTATGTTCAAAATCTTTGAATCTCAGTCCTCCATTTTCTCTGCAAAAAGGAACCTCTCTCTGAACATTTAAAGCGAGACCGGTCCCCGAGGTCGGAGATCACGAGCCAAGGTTATTGATGCCGTGGTCAGAGTAGGAGATGGGAAAATCCAATGGTTGGTTCCAGTCTGATTCAAGAGCATCCTAATATTGCATTTGCGATGGAATTGAGAGGGACGAAATGTGCATGCCAGGAGAATAATAAGTGAGGTTCAAAGCAAGGTAATCTGATCCTGGTATGATAGCAGACCAAACTTCATGACAACCTCTAATTTTGGGTGTTTTAATCCAGGATTGAAGATTTAGAGCCCCAGAAAGCTGTTTTATAGACAAAATTTTCATTTTGAGGGGTGTTATACCGTGGGAAAAAAAAGCGCGAAATTTAGCCCAGAGATGAAAAACTCTGTATACCTTTGTGGCCGTGAGGGTGACTCTGGTGATACTTCTTGCACTAAAGAAATGATTGAATGAGATATTTCTGCTCCTAGAGCCCAAAGGTGGACAATTTTTGACTTGGTGGTATGGTAAAGCATCAAAAAAGGAAATTGATTGACGTACATAGCCACCGGCTACCACCGGCCCGAGATCAAAAGCGCGAAATCCAAGTGAGAAAAATTATTTTTTGAGTTTTCAAACTTTTGGTCTGGGGGATCTTTAGAGCACCTTCTTGTGGTACTATTCATGCATTTTCATCATGATCCGGTGAAAACTCAGGCAGTAGTAACGATTTCCAAATCCAGACACAAACTTGTCACGAAGTTTGGTCCGCTATCATACCCTCCGGAACATGGACCATATCGGACTGGCCCATATCTAACTTGAAGTAAATGATGTTTATAAAATACTGGGGGTTGCTGGATAGCTGCAACCTGGGGCACTGTCAGCAACCGGGTTGCTGAATAGAATTATCCACAAGGCAGTACAAGTCATTTTGAAGAACTTTTTTGTTTTCCCTGTTCTGCATATTCAACTCCAAGGTATCGAGCTGTAATAACAGATCACAGAGTCCAAACCATCTTCGTCACTTAGTTACTTCGCTTAGGAATGTGAAAGTTCGTGACTTTGATGGGAATGTGTGAAAGTTCGTCATATTGCCTGGTTTCTGTGAGTTTGTATTCCGGGCTTGTCGAGCGGCAACTCTTCGGCACATCACGGAATGATGGGAATCCTCAGTTGCCGAAATGGCTGGTTAGGTTTGGGTTGGCTGGTTAGAGGTTAGAGGTTAGTGGTTAGTGGTTAGTGGTTTGGGTTGGTTGGTTAGGGTTAGTGGTTAGTGGTTAGAGGTTAGTGGTTAGCGGTTAGGGTTAGTGGTTAGTGTTAGCAAGGGATCTATATAAAAAAACACACCCGGCCTTGCTGGAGGAACAATGATGGCCGATGTTCCGGGTTTCTGAACGTGCCGAGTTAAACTGACGAACTTTGACAGAAACCAGGCAATATGACGAACTTTCACACATTCCCATCAAAGTGACGAACTTTCACATTCTTGACCGAAGTAACTAAGTGACGAAGGTGGCTACAACTCCAGATCACAGCATCGCAGCCAAGCGTTCGGATGTGATTGGGGTCACTGTGAGCCGGCTCCACGCACCGACTCCGGAAACTCGTAATATTCCTCATGATGATGGAAATGACTAGGGGAGAAGGAGGATATTCCCTTACAACAACGAGCATATTCAGAACGTTAAAAAGAGACGGCACTGCTGGGAGTTGAACCTGGGACACCTGCAATAACAATCTGCTGTGCATCAAGTAAACTGTGGTGCAACACCCTATGCTACGGCACCGATGGGTGCAGAGGTTGTTTTGAGAACACATTCCATCAACGATAAAAGCATAGAAACACTGTTAGATCCCCAATTCAGCCCTTCCGCCGCTTGAAGAACATGTTCCGCTGCTTGGAAAACCCATCCTGCCACTTGAAAGGTCCTATCTGCCGATCCTGAACGAGAAACAACCACCAAAATTGCAGTGGAAAACAAGTCGCATCGGAAAAATACAAACTGGATCATTCAAGACAGACAGCCCTGCCAGGAATCAAACCTGGAGTCTCCGCAGAAATCCTTGGTCTCAAAAGAGGCATTTGCAGCGCGTTAACCCTTACGCTACGGGACCAATACAGAGATGGAAACGGAGGACCCTTCTTCAAATTATAAATACACTTGACTAAGAAACCCACACATACATTCCAACCGGCCTGGATCAATTATGCCACGAAGGAACACATGGTGGAATCCCGTCCAGTAATAACAGATGACTGACAGGATTTATGGCGGCAGAATCTCTGGAGTCCGGCTCACCTAGCTGGATACCAGCAAGAAGAAAGGCAAAAGAAAGTCACACAGAGAGAACTTTAGACCCTTTATGGGGGGTCGTAGCTAGCGTACAAGTGATAGTGGTCAAGAACAAGGAGAGTGTGTCCGTGTTTGGGTGTAAGGCCATAAGTAATAGTCGTAATCAGTATGGCAGGATTACAATCTCAAACCTACCACTATTAAAGAAGGCAGGACCATCGGAAGGCGATTATTGGCTAAGCTGAAATTGCCTGAACGGGAAGATATAGCTGATGGCTGAACCACAACATCCATAATGGGCGGATAACTGAAGGTTAACATCGAGGAGAGTCTGATTCCATGGAGGGCTTGTGTTCCGCCATGGAAAAGAGGGAATTCCGTTGGCGGAGGTATGATGCAGGTACGCTGTGTCAGACTACAACCACGAGGGTCCGCTGGCAACCAAAGAGTCGGTTCCGCCGGCTCTGCCAAACTGTTTCATGCACAACAGAGTCAGTGGGGGCCCAACATTACTCCTGGGAAGGCAGTGTACTGGGCTCCACTGGGGTATAAATACGAAGTAGAATCTGTAGTAACAGTATCTAGTTCTCCCCTTGCAATCTAGGTGTTTAAAATCACTCTGGAACAGAAGGGAACAGTCAATGAAAAGAACCTAAGGTCACTGAGACTGAAGGGAACACCTTTCCTCCCCTTCTGCCTCACTCCACCACCGTTTCCTCACAGCGGAGACACTTATACCCCACCCTTATTCGATATTTGCCTCCTCCATTGCCGTATAGGCCCAAGCAGAGCAGAACTCCCACTACAAACGATGCTGCGGATGACGTCGTATTCATGTGTAGCCATTAAAACCCCATTGGGACATCTGGTCCTACAGTAGAGCAGGAGAATGATGGCACACCATCTGAGAAGCTTTCAAAGGAGCAGACTCTTTGATGGAAAAAGGGATTCTCCGCAGAGGCAGAAGAAAGGAATGAAGCAGAGAGGGATTGTGCGGAATATCAACAATTGCAGCGGACCCACCCTATATTTGTGTTTGGTAACACTCTGAAGTCGGGTTATACGACGGTGGAGACTTAAAAAAAAATAGGACCAACATACCCCAGACTAGCGCCAGTGCTTCCCTCCGCATCACATCACAACCAACCTCTCTCGTTCCCAATTGTAGAGCGGAAAAGCAGCACTACTGGAAGGCTTTTCTCTCCCATAGGGAAGGAATCAGCGACCTTAGGATTCCTCCGTTGCGAGACGGAGTAGTTTGTACACTACCACACTTTTAAAAACACGAATTCTGCAGCCGTTGAGAGACTTCAGATATACAAATTTCCCCATAGAGGACGAACTGCTGAGTCTGCCAAGCAACAAACCAACTTGCTGTTATATACCGAGCCGGGATGGACCTAAAGAGTAAAGGCTGAAGGACCGGAGGCTCCGGTATGTTGGAGCGTTGGAGGGCCAGAGGGTCCGGAACATATACGAAGGAGGATCACAACACCACAGGGGGTCAAGGGTGAGTGACTACCCTGGCTGGCAGGTATCCGATAGAGGAAGACAAGTCGGAGTACCGGAGGGGACCGGAGAGTACGGAGACAACTCAGTGCAAGGGAAGTGAGCCAAGCAATGTCAATTATCAATCTGACGTACAGGACATATTAAAGACGTATTTATACTAAGTAGCTAATTGTTTTCCATATAAGGAAGGAGAGTGGTTCTTAACAATAAGACAAGTCAGAAGGACTGATAGGAAGTCGTATGACAATAAGATGGAAAGACGGAAAGACGGATAAACGGGAAACGCTCAGTAATCCTTCATTGCGTAAAAACCCGATGATACCGGATGGTCCGGAGGCTCCGGTAATATACCGGAGCCTCGGAACCTACCAGACGTACTGGAGGGTCAACGTGAGGACTGGGGATGTTGCATGGATATAACAGTATCCCCCTCTTAGGTTCCTCTCCCATGAGGAACCCAAAAGGAATGAAGTTTGTCAAACAATGAGGAAGCGTGGGAAAATAAACAAGATCAAAAAGTCACGTGCTGTTGGTTTTGACTCAGATGTTTCTTTCTTCTTGACCACCACCACCTCCGGCACTCAAACAGAGAACACCATGTCTTCGAGCGGAAACAGCGACGGTGGGTGCGAAGGTTCGAGCGACAGCGACCGCAGTGATGCCGGCAAGGGCAAGAGTGCCAGGAAGGGCAAGGCATGGGCCTCGATCTCGGAACTGCGCAAGGAGGCGGTGCAGTGGTTCTGCGAGGAGTGGGAGGAGCACCGGGCTCGTCTGATTTTGGTGTACCAGGAGCAGGCAGAGGAGGCCGCGGAGTGCACAGAGGTGGCGAGCGAGGAGGCCGCTCGAGCCCTCCAGCTCATTCATGACCTGGAGACGCTCGACGCGGAGGCTCCGGAATTTGATGAGGTGCCGGTCATCGAGACGATGAAGTCGGTGTCGCCGGAGCATGCGGAGGGAGGAGATGAGGTCGACAAGGATGACAGCGACATCGAGCAGGAGGGTGAGAATGGTGCATCGCAGTTAAACCAGAGGTTCCGGTACTAACAATTTTTATTTTCGTAGTCTGCGATTCCTGCCGCAAGAGTGGCCAAGTTTGCGTGGTCGAGGCGGGGCGCACCGCATGCCGGCAATGCCGTGACAAGCACATCCAGTGCAGTTGCGCGCGGCCCCTTGGTCCACCCCACGTCAACAAGCATCGTGCTGCGCAGGAGGCTCGTTGCCAAGGGTCCGCACCTGTTGCGGGGCCCTCGTGGACGTGCCGGAATGCCCGAACAGAGCGGGCCAACTGGAGCGACCGTGAGGTGCGCGATCACACGAGGAAGGAGCAGGAATGGAGGGCGTGGAAGGGGGAGAAGAAGGAGAGTGGGAGCCGGAAGCTCTGGGAGCTCCAGGCCGACGTTGGGTACCTCGTGGAGCAGGTGGGGCGCAGTATGATGCATTACAAGCTGGCATTCCAAGCGTGCTAGCTGATTTTGAAAATGCTCGCGGCGCTGGGGAGTGGAAGAGAGGTGCCTCCCGGAGTCGAGAGAATGCTCCGGTGGATGGCGGCAGATATGGAGGCCTCCGCTTGGGACTTCACCCTGGTGGAGGAAGCAGAGCTAGATCAGCTCGCGGAGGAGGAGGAGAAGGGCGAGGATGTGCACCCGGCAAAGCGCCGGCGGCTGATGAAGCGCAGAAGTCTCGTCGTGGAGGAGAAGGAGGTGGAACCCACCAAGTCGGAGGACTCGGAGGCGGAACCAGAAGCTCCGGTTGCGCCCCAAGCCCATTCTGAATCTTGGCCCAAAGATTTCCAATCCGTGGACGGTGGGGAAGACGAGAGGATGGAGGTGGATGCGCCTGGGGCGCCGGAGGGGCCCGAAGGGCCCGAAGAAGAACAAGTCGCCACGACGTCCAGAGTCGTGAGTCAGGTCGTGGAGGCGAGGACCATTACGGTCCTCACCTTCAAACCCGACCTGGAGCCCGTCCCACCTCTGCCGCCCACTCACTCGCCAGCACCGGAGCCTCCAGTGCAGGTGAAGAGGGAGTCGGAGGTGCGCGAATTCCAGACCTTGGTGCTCCAACCGGGAGCACCAGCAGGATTCCATGAGGAAGGCGGGGTTTTTGTTTTGGACAATTCGGACGAGGAGATGGGGGAGCCAGAGGCTCCATAAAAGCCGGAAGCGTCCGGAACGGAGGAGTGAAGGCTCTGGAGGCCTAAGGACAAAAGGACATTGTAAATAGAATGAATGAGTGCTGTATTATGAATTGGACGAAATTTTTTCTTGGTTTTAAATTTGTGTGATGAGTTAATAATTGGGTCCGGGCTTGTTAGGAAAGCACCGGTGAAACTTGTCGATGTGTTCGGCCACGTCCAAGTCATCCGCACCAACCGAAGCGTACTGATCGTCAGTGTTCTCGTATCCAAGCCACTCAACGTAGTACCGGAGCTTAGTTCAGAACCTCTGGTCGATCTTTGAGTCAACGATTTGCTTGATTTCGAAGTGGGACTCGCCGTCGATGATTTCTACAGCTGCCGGAGGTGGCTCCTCGTGTCCCGGGAATAGGTTCGGAACGTGCGGTTCGAGTTGGGAAATATGGAAAACTGGATGGACCTGTGACAATGATTTTGGAAGCTGAATGGTGTAAGAAGCGGCACTGGGTTTGTCAATAACTTTGTAAGGGCCAAGGTACGTCTCTGAGAATATCGGAGTGGGCCGGCTGGTGTGAAGATGCTTTGCAAGGATGAAAACCTGATTGCCGATCGAAAGCGGAGGTTGCAGGGACCGTTTCCGGTCTCCGGTTTCCTTGTACCGCTCCTGGGCAAAAGTGATTTGCTCCCGGAGGAACTGGTGAAGTTCCTGAAGATCAACGACAAAATCCTTGGCGTACATGTTCGCAACGTCACGCTCCGGATGGACCGTGATTGCCGGATTATAACCCTTGTTAGCGAAGAAGGGGGAGATGCCAGTTGAAGCGTTCGGAGCGTTGTTGAGAGCGAATTCCGTGAGCAGAAGGAGTCAGTCCCAATCGTCCTGTTGATACAAGTAGTAGATGCAGATATATTGTTCAACAGTCTGATTCATACATTCCGTTTGACCGTCGGCCTCTGGATGATAACCGGAGGTATAGTGGATCTCCATATTGAGTAGTTCGCCCAGCGACCGGAAGAAGGAAGCGATGAATTCGGAGCCCTGGTCACACGTAACATGTGCTGGAATGCCGTGTTTTGAAAAGACGTGAATGAGGAAGAGGCGAGCGAGCTCCGGCGAATTAATATGGGTATCACAAGGAATGAGAATGACCTGCTTGGATGACTGATCAACAATCACCAAAATGCAGTCAAACTCGCCAGAGAGAGGGAGTTGCTCCATGGAAATGGAATGCCATGGCCAGAGCAGAACCAGAAGTGGTTTCAGGAGTCTGTAAGGCCCATGCCAAGACTTTTTGTTGCGCTTGCATAGAACACACGACCGACAGTAGTCTCGGACGAAGGTCTGAACCTCTGGCGTACGAGTGCTAAAGTGCGATTCTGTCCAAAGTGGCCAGCCAACTCGTGATCATGCAAATTCTGCAGAACACGTACGCAGAGCTGGTCCGGAGCGTCTCCAGAAACCACCGGAACATAAATGTGATCGTAGAGCCGGAGCATGCCAGAAGGGTCGAATTTCCAGCGTGGAGTGGTTCCAGAGGCTGCGGAAGCAAGTCCCACAATGGCGGCTGGTTCATCGTTGTAGTGGGCACGAATGTTGGAATAAAGCTTCTCAACATCCATAACGATGGAGGAACGGAGGGTAATTTCCTCGAGGAATGTGGCCCGGAGCGACGCGATGAGTCGATCTTGAGTGAAAATGCACTTCAGGCTACCTCAACCTGGGCCCCAATAGGCCTCATCCGTCCAAATCAAGTTGAGGCCTAAGAGGCCCTCCTAGGGTGGGTATGAACCACCTTGTGGGTATACCCACCTGTCATGGGCATGCCCACCATGGGTATACCCATATGTCACATCACAGCTGGGTGGGCATGCCCACTGTCTGGCCTGGCCCAGCTCATTTTTACGATTCTGGCACCTGCGTGGGACCCGTTTTGCAGCCCTTGCTGGCCCCAGGCCTCCTTCCCTGTACATGGAACCTATCTGCACCCTCCACGGCCACTATATGCTTGCTGGCAGTGCCTGGTGCACCTGGTAGCAGCTTCTTCCCAGCTTGTTTTTGTAATTCTGGCACCTGTGTGGGGCCCATTTCACAGCCCTCGCTGGCCCCGGGCCTCCTCCCCTTTACATAGCACCTATCTTCACCCTCCATGGCCACTATACACCTGCTGGCAGTGCCTGGTGTGCACCTGGTAAAAGCTTCTTCCCAGTGTGTTTTTGCAATTCTGGTATCTGCGCAGGGCCGGTTTCACAGCCCTTGCTGGCTCCAGCCTTCCTCCCTTTACACAGCACATATCTGTACACTCACTCCCTTGCTGGCAGCCACCTGGTGTCATCATACACTCTTTTGCATTCAACATGTAACTGTATATATGACCATGTACTGGGCTGCATGTAGGAAAGGCCAATAGTAGCTGCCATTGTGATCAGTCAGTGGACATGCCCACATAGCACATGGATATCTCCACATGGACATGCCCATCTGGTGGGTATGCCCACATTGGGAACACCCATCCAGTGGATATGTCCACTATGGGCATGCCCATCCAGTGGATATGCCCACCGTGGACACACCCACCTGGTGGGTATGCCCACCATGGATATGCCCATGTCATGGGCATACCCACTACTCAATAGATGGGCATATCCATCTCACACATGGATATACCCACATTTGTTTGGTTCCTGCCTGGGCATGCCCACTTTACCAGTGGTTGTGCCCACATCTTTGTTTGGTTCCTGGGTGGATGTATCAAATTTCCTTTTTGGGATGATAGCAGCAGTGGTCCTGTTTTGGGGCATCACCCTTTTTTTTTTTTGTCCAGGTCATTTTCATTGTTTATGTAGAATGTGTAATCACCTAATCACTACTAAATTGGTGCAGTGGTCTCTTTCCTACTGTATTTGACCTCACCTTCTCTTTTTTCCATGTGCTGCAGCCAAAACTTTTAGTTTGCAACAATATTGGTTGTTGTCCCATGTTTGACTCCAGCGGTTTTGGTACAAGCAATACAACATGCATGTAGGTCTGTCCTCCGAAATGTTAGGCTTGTATTCCTTGGGAAGTACCATGGTGAACCAGATGCCATGGTGAATATACTCTTACCCAAACAAAGATTTCAACTGCCCCAGTTATACCAGTGGCAATAATTTTTCTGACTTGTGGTTGACCACAAGCTACAAATATTACAAGGGCAATGGATTATCATTCAGCATTGTTCAATCCATTCCTCTTCTTTGGAACATGGCATCATCACTTCACTGATAAAGACTTCACTGGCTCCTCCCAGTTTTAATGGATAGTTCAATTACTGCTGAACTTGAAATTTGCACTTGGTACAATTCTTTCAAGGAATGGTGGTCATTCAGAGCATTGAGTGTTGTCTAGCCTACATATTTCGACTATGGCCCATTCAAGAACAATGGCTGCTCACTTCCCAGGCCTGAATACATTTTTTAAGGCTAGAAATTCAAGTTAAGCTCTGGAACCGGATTTCATCACTTTCTGGTTCATTGTGTGCTCAAGGTAAAATTTCCAACCCTCAAGCCTTGTGTATTTTAGCCAAGGTAAGTTTTGTCTTGCACAGTTCGAAAGTAGCAGCCCATTTAGTATCTGGCTTTGAGCAAATTTAATCAATAGCTTATAGGATTTGCATGTGAGCTGTGGTGTTTCATTAAGGTTATTCTCAATTCACCATGTTGCATCACATCCAAGCACCCCAATGCATTGTGGTTAGGACACAAGCAAGTGCTCAGAAGATTGTTTCAACACCTGTGAACCCTGGCTTGATCCACTTCAGGTTCAAGCTTCTCAAGCCAGCTCATTCAGAGTTGAGTCGAAATTGCTGCTATACAGAGTAGTATAGCTGTCACTTTGGCCAAGGAAAGCTGGATTCAATGATGGTTGGGGTATGAAAGGATAATAAACAGAAGGCTGACTCCAGGGTTCTGAAACCTCGCAATTTTAGCCTTCAATGTCCGAATTTCATCCTGAAGTAACTCTATCCTGTCAGGCCCATATCCCAATCCTCATTCATTTCCGAGTTCTGATCATCCAGGCCTTCCACTGATGGTTGAGATGAAGAATTCCCTTGAAGAAATTTGTTTGTCTCAGTTTCAGCACATGGAGCATGGGAACCAAACCTGGGGTTCATGATTTAAGCAGCCTCACATCCTCATTCAAGCAAATCTTGCCTTACTTAGGGTCCTGGATAAGGGTCTGCTTTGGTTCCAAGACACCCAGCACCAATTCCACCTCTGAACAATTTTCTGGTGTCAATGACTGGTAGCCAATCTCTGCCATTGTTTCAGCTATTCCAGCCAAGTCTTCTAGTTGAATTGGGTCTTTCTTGTGAATAACAGTTGCTGGCTGCCCAGGGAACAATTTAACCAAGTTGGCCAGACCATTTCCTCCCTTCAGGACGAAGATTGAATGAACTGCTGAATGTATTGCCCTTGCAAAATTTGGTTCAAGTGTATCCAGATATTTTTGGACTGCCTCATAAATTTGTTATCAAGGCTGATTAACTTGTTTAACTCCACCTTGAATTCACTTCCAAACCTTGGTCACATCTACACCCTTGTAGTCCTCACAAATCTCGTGTAAGCCTTGCCAGGACCCTGAAAGTTCGATTTAAATCTCAGGAGAACACTTGTACATTTTGTCAGACAAAAGATCTCTTCAACTTGATCTAAACATGACAGCAACTCCAGATGATTGTCTGTCAAGAATTTTGGCACATTCTCATCCTAGGAATATGGGATTCGAAGGCTAGCAGCTTGTGGTACTGTTGGACTGGTAAGTGACCCAATGGTCATTGTTTGGTGGGTTCCTTGAGTGCCCATGATATGAAAGATGACTTTAGTTAGAGTTAAGAGGAAGGTAATGTTTTTGGTTTCTGTGGAGCAAAGCTCAACAGCAGAGACCTCAAGCGAAGCCCATCGCAACATTTCTGAGTTGGAGGATGAAGCAGTATATTCCAACATGCAACAGACTTCCAAGGAGTCTAGAATAGAGAGTAATATGAATTTTTGCAACTGCAAAAACTTTTATTGAAGATTTCCTTCAAGTGTAATGTTTTCAAATGAATCAATGTGGTGGGCTCCAAATGAAACAATTGACACACGGGCAAATGTGGAAATGAAGTGCTAAGCAATGCAAACAAGCGAATAGCAAACAGATCTTAATTGATAAAGGAAACAAAACTTGAGCACAACCCAGCTAACTTCAACAACACTCTATAGTAACGCTCCAGTCATTGATTGTGCAAGTTCGGGGATTCCAACCAAGTATTAGGCTGCTGAAATTTGAACATACTACAGTTATTGACTTGAGAAATAAAAGCTTCTTGGCTGTGTGTTATATCCATGCTGTATTCCCAGCCTCTCTTCAACCTTCCGGTAGGTTCTGAGGCTCCGGTCATATACCGGAGCCTCTGAGCCATCCGGAATCATTGGGTTTTTACGCAATGAACGATTACTGAGTGTTTCCCGTTTATCCATCTTCTCGTCTTCTCACTTATTGTCCTATGACTTATCATCAGGCCTCCTGACTTGTCTTATTGTTAAGAACCACCCTCCTTCCTATTATGGAATACGATTAGCTACTTAGTATAAATATGTCTTTAATATGGCATTGTACGTCAGATTGATAATTAATGTTGCTTGGCTCATCTCCTTGCACTGAGTCATCTCCGTCCTCTCCGGTTCCCTCTGGTACTCCGACTTGCTTCCCTCTATGGGATACCTGCCGGCCAGGGTAGTCACTCACCCTTTACCCCCTGTAGTCTTGTGATCCCTCTTCGTATATGTTCCGGACCTTCTGGCCCTCTGACGCTCCGGCTTACCAGAGCCTCTGGTCCTCCGGTCCTCTGGTCTTTATCCTTTGGTCCTTGGTCATTCCGGCTCGGTATATAACACTGTGAGACCAATGGCAAATGCTAGCTCATTTGGTGACCTTCTCTAGCCGAATTGTGGTGTTCTCAAGCAGATTTACGTGCTTGTCAGGTGGGACTCAAGGATACAAGGATACAACAACCACATTCAATTATTGAGCTCATAGACAAGATACTACACATACCTTCTAACAGTCAGTCTTTTGACTGATAACCAGAAAGGAGGGGCAGGATCCTGTACTAATAGATGTCCTTAGCCCCTAGCTCTCTTATTTATACTACTTGGCTATCACAGGGTTCCTAATTGGCTTACATGGGTCCATACAGCTGGATGACACAAAGAAAAAGGAAAAAGACTAAGGAAAAGAGGTACTACTGCATCCATTGAGGATTAATTGTGTGATTAAATGTTCTACATAAACAATGAAAATGACCTGGACAAAAAAAAAAGGGTGATGCCCCAAAACAGGACCACTGCTGCTATCATCCCAAAAAGGAAATTTGATACATCCACCCAGGAACCAAACAACGATGTGGGCACAACCACTGGTAAAGTGGGCATGCCCAGGCAGGAACCAAACAAATGTGGGTATATCCATGTGTGAGATGGATATGCCCATCTATTGAGTAGTGGGTATGCCCATGACATGGGCATATCCATGGTGGGCATACCCACCAGGTGGGTGTGTCCACGGTGGGCATATCCACTGGATGGGCATGCCCATAGTGGGCATATCCACTGGATGGGTGTTCCCAATGTGGGCATACCCACCAGATGGGCATACCCATGGTGGGCATACCCACCAGATGGGCATGTCCATGTGGAGATATCCATGTGCTATGTGGGCATGTCCACTGACTGATCACAATGGCAGCTACTATTGGCCTTTCCTACATGCAGCCCAGTACATGGTCATATATACAGTTACATGTTGAATGCAAAAGAGTGTATGATGACACCAGGTGGCTGCCAGCAAGGGAGTGAGTGTACAGATATGTGCTGTGTAAAGGGAGGAAGGCTGGAGCCAGCAAGGGCTGTGAAACCGGCCCTGCGCAGATACCAGAATTGCAAAAACACGCTGGGAAGAAGCTTTTACCAGGTGCACACCAGGCACTGCCAGCAGGTGTATAGTGGCCATGGAGGGTGAAGATAGGTGCTATGTAAAGGGGAGGAGGCCCGGGGCCAGCGAGGGCTGTGAAATGGGCCCCACACAGGTGCCAGAATTACAAAAACAAGCTGGGAAGAAGCTGCTACCAGGTGCACCAGGCACTGCCAGCAAGCATATAGTGGCCGTGGAGGGTGCAGATAGGTTCCATGTACAGGGAAGGAGGCCTGGGGCCAGCAAGGGCTGCAAAACGGGTCCCACGCAGGTGCCAGAATCGTAAAAATGAGCTGGGCCAGGCCAGACAGTGGGCATGCCCACCCAGCTGTGATGTGACATATGGGTATACCCATGGTGGGCATGCCCATGACAGGTGGGTATACCCACAAGGTGGTTCATACCCACCCTAGGAGGGCCTCTTAGGCCTCAACTTGATTTGGATGGATGAGGCCTATTGGGGCCCAGGTTGAGGTAGCCTGAAGTGTGAAAATGGGGCGAAAATTTTGAGGATTCAATTGGCCATAAGCCCTATCCCCCTCTTTAGGGTAGATGTCCCATTGTCTAGTCAAAGTGTCTGGCTTGGCTCCGAGCTTACCCGGATGGAACCGGATAACCATGTTAAAGTGGCACAGGTATTCCGACCACCGGACTTGGCGACGAGTGAGGATTTTCGTCGTCGCCAAGTATTCCATGTTCTTGTGGCCGGTTACGACGTCGACCGGAAGCTCCGGTCCTTTGAGATAGTGCCTCCAGTGTTTAAAGGCGTCGAAGATGGCTGGGAGCTCTTTGTCGTGTGTGTCGTAGTTGAGTTCGGCCGGACAGAGTGTCCGGGACCAGAACACAATGGGATGGATTTTGCCATCGTCTCCAAGGATGGAGAGAATCGAGGCGATTGTATAATCGGAGGCGTCGGTTTCAACAGTGAGCTGCCGGAACGGAATCCAGTGCGAAAGTACCGGAGCCTCCGGGACTTCATCGACAAGAACTTAAAGTCTGGGTTCATATATCCGACTCGTTCAAGTCATGGAGCTCCTATTCTCTTTGCAAAGAAGAAGGACGGCAGTCTCCGGTTGTGCGTCGACTACCGAGGACTTAATCGGATCACGAAGAAGGACCACTATCTGCTTCCTCTCATTGCCGATCTCCTCGATGCTCCCGGGAAGGCTCGCATCTATACAAAACTTGATCTCCAGCACGCTTACCATCTTCTCCGGATCGCTCCGGGTGACGAACCTAAAACGGCTTTTCGTTCTCGCTACGGGTCCTTCGAATTCCGGGTTGTTCCGGAAGGCCTTACCAATGCTCCAGCTTCTTTTCAGTGGTTCCTGAACAGTTTGTTCGCAGATCTGTTGGACGTGTATGTTGTCATTTATTTGGACAACATATTGATCCATTCTGACGATCCGTCCCAACACACCGAACATGTTCGGGAGGTGCTCCGGCGCCTCCGGAAGGCCGGACTCTACTGCAAACTCTCCAAGTGCGAGTTCAGCGTCACCACCTGCGAATATCTTGGTTACATCCTGTCGCCGGAAGGCTTCCGGATGTCTCCGGACAAGGTTTCCGCCATCGTTGATTGGCCGGAACCCCAGAAAGTGAAGGACTTTCAGTCCTTCCTTGGGTTTTGTAATTTCTATCGGCGATCACGATCCCTCTTACTCGCCTCACTTGTTCCAACGTCCGATGGGATTGGACCCCGGTTTGCCAACTCGCATTCGACACCCTCAAGCACGCGTTCACGGAGGCTCCGGTACTTTCGCACTGGATTCCGTTCTGGCAGCTCACTGTTGAAACCGACGCCTCCGATTATGCAATCGCCTCGATTCTCTCCATCCTCGGAGACGATGGCAAAATCCATCCCATTGTGTTCTGGTCCCGGACACTCGGTCCGGCTGAACTCAACTACGACATGCACGACAAAGAGCTCCTGGCCATTTTCAACGCCTTTAAACACTAGAGGCATTATCTCAAAGGACCGGAGCTTCTGATCAACGTCGTGATTGTTGATTGGTCATCCAAGCAGGTCATTCTCATTCCTTGTGATACCCATATTAATTCGCCGGAGCTCGCTCGCCTCTTCCTCATTCACGTCTTTTCAAAATACAGCGTTCCGGCACACGTTACGTGTGACCGGGGCTCCGAATTCATCGCTTCCTTCTTCCGGTCGCTGGGCAAACTACTCAATATGGAGATCCACTATACCTCCAGTTATCATCTGGAGGCTGACGGTCAAACGGAATGTATGAATCAGACTGTTGAACAATATATCTGCATCTACTACTTGTATCAACAGGACGATTGGGACTGACTCCTTCTGCTCACGGAATTCGCTCTCAACAATGCTCTGAACACTTCGACTGGCATCTCCCCCTTCTTCACCAACAAGGGTTACAATCCGGCGATCACGGTTCATCCGGAACGTGATGTGGCGAACATGTACACCAAGGATTTTGTTGTTGATCTTCAGGAACTTCATCAGTTCCTCCGGGAACAAATCACTTTTGCCCAGGAGCGATACAAGGAAACCGGAGACTGGAAATGAGCACCGAAACCTACGCTGTCGATCAGTGATCAAGTTTTTATCCTTGCGAAGCATCTTCACACCAGCCGGCCGACTCCGAAATTCTCGGAGACTTACCTTGGCCCTTACGAAGTTATTGGCAAACCCAGTGCTGCTTCTTACACCATTCGGCTTCCGAAATCGTTGTTGCAGGTCCACCCAGTTTTCCATATTTCCCAACTCGAACCGCACGTTCCGAACCCCTTCCCGGGACGTGAGGAGCTGCCTCCGGCTGCCGTAGAAATCATCGACGGCGAGTCACACTTCGAAAGCAAGCAAATCATTGACTCAAAGATCGACCGGAGGTTCTGAACTAAGCCCCGGTACTACGTCGAGTGGCTTGGGTACGAGAACACTGACGATCAGTACGCTTGGGTTGGTGCGGACGACTTGGACGCGGCTGAACACATCAACAACTTTCACCGGTGCTTTCCTAACAAGCCCGGACCCAATTATTAACTCATCACACAAAAACTAAACCCAAGAAAAAATTCTTCCGCTTTCACATTACAACACTCATTCAATTATTTACAATGTCTATTTCATCCTTAGGCCTCCAGGGCCTTCACTCCTTGCTTCCGGACGCTTCCGGCTTTTCTGGAGCCTCTGGCTCCCCCATTTCCTGGTCTGAATCGTCCAACACATAGATCCCGCCTTCCTCCTTGTGGAAAGCCGCCGGCGCTCCCGGCTGCAGCACGAGGGTTTGGAAGCCCCACTCCTCCGACTCCCGCACCGGAGCCTCCGGTGCAGGCGATGAATTGGGCGGCGGAGGCGGAACAGGCTCGGGGTCAGGCTTGAAGGTGAGGACCGTGACGGTCCTCGCCTCAGCGGCCTGGCTTGCAACACGCGATGTCGCAGCGACTTCTTCATCGGGCCCTTCCGGCCCCTCCGGCGCCTCAGGCGCATCCACATCCATCCCGTTGTCCACCATCTGGACATCCTCCTCGCCCTCCAAGACCCAGAACTCTGCAGGCCAGGATGTGGAATGGGCTCGGAGCGCAACCGGAGCCTCCGGTTCCACCTCCAAGTCCTCCGACTCAGCGACTTCCTCCTTCTCCTCCACGATGGGACTCCCGTGCTTCATCAAACGCCGGGCGCACGTCCTCGTCCTCCTCCTCCTCGGTGACTCGATCCAGCTCCGCCTCCTCCGCCATGGTGAAATCCCATGCGGAGGCCTCCGTGTCCGTGGCCATCCACTGGAGCATCCTCTCCACTCCGGAGGCACCTCCCTTCTGCTGCCCAGCGCTGCAAGTGTCTTCAAAATGAGCTGGCACGCTCGGAAGGCCAACTTGTATCGGACCATGCTGCAACCCACCTGGTCACCCAGGTAGTCGACACGGGCCTCCAACTCACAGAACCTCCAGCCTCTGCTCTCCTTCTTCTCCTCCTTCTGCGCCCTCCGTTCCCGCTCCTTCCTCGTGTGATTGCGCACCTCACGGTCGCTCCCGTCAGCCCGATCCGTTTGGGCGTTCCAGCGCGTCCGTGAGGGCCGTGCGGACCCCTGGCGACGGGCCTCCTGTGCCGCACACCGCTTGTTGACATGAGGCAGACCAAGGGGCCGCGCGCGACTGCACTGGACGTGCTTGTCACGGCACCGGCGGCATGCGGTGCGCCCCGCCTCGACCACGCAAACCTGCCCGCTCTTCCCGCAGGAGTCGCAAGCTACAAAAATAAAAACCATTAGAACCGGAATCTCCGGTTTGACTGCGACACACCATCTTCACCCTCCTGCTCAACGTCACTGTCGTCCTCGTCATTCAACTCATCTTCTTCCTCGCCACCCTCCGTGCGCTCCGGGGACATGGTCTTGATGACTGGCACCTCATCAAACACCGGAGCCTCTGCATCGAGCGACTCC
Organism: Mycena maculata; assembly: GCA_029448575.1. Lineage (NCBI taxonomy): Eukaryota > Fungi > Basidiomycota > Agaricomycetes > Agaricales > Mycenaceae > Mycena > Mycena maculata. The sequence continues at coordinate 448,538 of JARJLG010000008.1, read as the reverse complement.
AGCTCGCGAGCAAGCTGAAGAGCTCACGCGGCGTCCTCCTGCACAACCTCTGCACGGTGGGAGGCCTCCACCGCCTGCTCCTGGTACACGGAGATGAGAGCCCTCCGGTGCACCTCACGCTCCTCGTAGAACTGCTGCACGGCTTCATTGCGCAGCTCTGCCGTCATCGCACGCACCTTCCCCTTCCTGGTTCTCTTGCCGTTGCCAGCATCGCTGCGGTCGGTGTCGCTTGACCCCTCGTGTCCACTGTCGCGTTTCCGTTGCTCGACATCGTAGTTGGGTGTTTTAGTGCCGGAGATGGTGGTGGTGCGAAAGAAAAAAATGTCTGAGTCAAAACCAACAGCACGTGACTTTTGATCTTGTTTATTTTCCCACACTTCTTCATTGTTCGACAAACTTCATTCCTTTTGGGTTCCTCATGGGAGAGGAACCTAAGAGGGGGATACTGTTATATCCATGCAACATCCCCAGCCCTCACGTCGACCTTCCGGTACTTCTGGTAGGCTTCGAGGCTCCGAGGCTCCGGTCATATACCGGAGCCTCCGGACCATCCGGTATCATCAGGTTTTTACGCAATGAAGGATTACTGAGTGTTTCCCATTTATCTGTCTTTCCGTCTTCTCACTTATTGTCATACGACTTCTTATCAGTCCATCTGACTTGTCTTATTGTTAAGAACCACCCTCCTTCCTTTTCTGGAATACAATTAGCTACTTAGTATAAATATGTCTTTAATATATCTTGTATGTCAGATTGATAATTGACGTTGCTTGGCTCACTTCCCTTGCACTGAGTCATCTCCATACTCTCTGGTCCCCTCCGGTACTCCGACTTGTCTTCTTCTATCGGATACCTGCTGGCCAGGGTAGTCACTCACCCTTAACCCCCTGTGGTGTTGTGATCCCTCTTCATATACGTTCCGGACCCTCTGGCCCTCTGACGCTCCGGCATACCGGAGCCTCCGGTCCATCGGCCTTCATCCTTCGGTCCACTCCGGCTCGGTATATAGCAATACTTCTAGACACCTCAAAAAGATATCTCGAAGACCTATAAGTCTCTCTAGACTTAGATAGGGTTTCCTACTGTACTCTGATGGAGACCTCACTGGATCTAGACCTTGGATCACGACCGAACTCACTGGAACGGATGCCAACGACTGGGTACTGCGACTGAACTCACTGGAACAGTGTCAATAGCAGACCTGTGATAAAAATAAGCAGGTGCCTTTCACACAAGTGTCGTGACTCTCCACAAACACGGCTTAAGTCCTTTAAAGTGTTTTTAATGCCAACAAGACCACTTTATATTTGAACGATAACAACAAAGATAGTTATATAAATGTATCTCCGCACTAGGCTCAGACCAGCACCAACACTGTTTCCTTGGTGGGAGATGCAGTACTGAATCGTGGGATCTGCTAGGCTTTATATACAATACAGGAATTGTAGATAGTGATGAGAAATGAGTCAAGATATAAGAGAGATTTGATGTACACGGAACTGCGGAGGTATGCCGCTGGTATTCGTAGTCCTAGGCCGAGACGAGTCATCTAGATTTGACCATCTCGAGCCCATACTAGGTATATTGGTTTGTTCCTGAGGCCTGCCGGTCCTAACACGTATGTTAGCTGGACACGCGCCCCAACTGCTTCCCTCGCGACCACGTAGGTCGCAGCATATTTCTAGTTCTCTATTGGTTGACGTGACACTGCTGTCCGGCCGTATCGACGTGCTTCACTCATTCCTTCGGTCCAAGCGTCTGTCATCAATTCTGATGACTATCTTGTTATGTGTGATTGCCATCATGACGCGTCTTCCATGATCGACACTTCGTCGCGATCATTTCCCAACAATCTCTGATGTCTCGGCTTTCTCGGTTTCATGATTTATCGCTCAAACTATTGTTCGCAAACCAAGTTATAGTTGTCGTGATTAGACCCCATCCAGAGTCTAGTGTATATATATGACTTTCCATGCCCAATCTGTGGACTTCATGCATGTGTCTCAAGTTTAGGTGTTGTTACCTCCTCGATACTGTGTCTAGCTTTTAGTACAACCAACCCTTTGCAAAGTCAATTCAATACTATGAAGCCCACTGAGTCCCAGACACCGCACGCTAACCCCCAATGGTATAAGGATCAAACCGTACTGTATCTAGAAGACAATAGTCCTCTCGCGTCATGAATACCTAGCCAGCAGCTCGGAGCTCACTCTGACTTTACTTGTATATCGCCGGATAGAGGCTCTAGTTGGCGACTAGAAGTGCAAAAATGCATGATTACACCGGCACGCAGTTACAAGCCATATCACCGCCCTGGGACAGCCAGCCATAGGTTGAAATGGATTGGCTGACATGTAACCTACTCCATAGGTTGAAAAGGGATCAACCTACAATCAACCCAGTATAGGTTGAAAGTTATTTGTCAACCTATGTTTGGTTGAAGATCGTGCTGAAGTGGCCCCATAGTGATCCAAGGCATTATAATGAGTGAGAGTGAGGCACTTCAACCTAGAGCTCCTATTGAGATCAGGTGCACCTCTGAAATCCTGGCCGTTATTTTGAGCTCCCAAACATTGTGAAGGTATCTCCTGAATTGGATCAATAATCAACTGTCCTCACCAGATCTATCTGCCCAATGCTCACTCAGTTGCTGCCTGGTACTTTCTCCTCTTACCCTTATCTATACATTTGCATTAAACCAAAAACATTTAGGGATGCCCAATGTTGAACCGTTGATTGATGTGGAGGTTTCATGCAGATTTTGTGAATTCAAATTGTTGTAGTCCTTACAGCCAATTGCAGCTAAGACTGCTTCTCGGTAGATGGGTGGAAAAACATAAAGCATCATTCTTTGTTGTCAGTACAACTTATCTTGATGTCAATGCTGGTCATGGTGATTTCAAGATGTTGGGAAAGAAAGACAGTGGTAACCAGAACCAAATGTTGCTTGGCTTCTTGTTGCCAACTCCCCCTCCAACATTGACACTCTTGGACTTCTTCTTGAATGGATTCATGTGTCAAATGGTCTGTGTGTGCAGAAGTGACCCATAATTGCATCTGGGAATACATGCAGCAGGGCTGGCACTTCATATAACTAAGCCATGAGTAACAGAGCAAACAATCTACTCATGAAATAACTCAACTAGCACACATGAAGCATATGACAGACTTAGATGGTGTAACTGAGTAACTTACACCACATCTCCTCCATCACATAAGCAGGTCGCAATCTCGTGGCATATCTAATGGATCTATTCCCTCCCGAATTGAATATGCATGGCTTGTACAAGGTTTAATACAGCTGAGGCTCCAACAACTTAGTTTTGTTTGAAGATCCAGGCAAATCAAATGGAAACAGCAATTGAACAATTTTGAATGGTTAGGGGTGCTCAATTCTTCTGACATTCGTTGAGAAAATAATTAATTCATATTTGATTGAAACAAATAGAAATTTCAATCTCTCTTCATGTCAGCTACATAGGTTTTCTGAAATGAAGCAGTTGTAGGCATGCTCAGAAAACATGGTTGAAGGCACTGTGATGTGCACAGATAAAGGCATAAAATTTCTGAACAACATAGCCTGGAATTATATGTACACACATTGTTTTCTACTCCCTGCTCCATGGATTATTGTGCCCTAGCCTCATTGACAAGTTGTGGTTGTCCACCTTATAAGGTGGACATTTTGCAAAAGATCCTGGGAAGATACCACAACCATTTTGCAAAATCTTTGTGAAGTATATGTAAGGCAATTTCACCACTATGTACTTTCAAAGAGCTCCAAAAGGAGCTAAGAAGAACCTGTCAGTAGTGGGAGTTGAACACATGCACTAGCACCGGCCTAATTACAGCTGTTTGCATAATTGATGACAGTACATAACTGAGAGAGAAAAAGAAAGAAGAGTTTTGACTTGTTTTGCTCATTTCTCCTTCATTTCTTGTCCGATTAGGCTAAAAATAGGGGGGATGGGGAGGGTTTCTCAGGGTCTTCATAACAATACCATACTCACCTCCCAATTCACAGATCAAGCTTGATGGTTTTTCCCTTGTAATCAATGGATTTGATGGATGTCCGATTTTATAACTTACATATCTCCTTCATTTCTCAACGGAATTACATGAAACCGGGCGCTGATTAAAACCCCAATTCACCTGAATCTTCTATGTGTGTTTAGACTGGCATTGGCCCTCATCCTCCGGTGTAATGTGTGATTATGTTGGGGGGGGGGGTTATAAACAGACTCAGGTAAATTCACCATTGCACACGGTCAGTCAGTCACCTTTATTTGTGTACTGGCAAAACATCTGGTGGCAAATTGGGGCTTTCAAACACACCCACCCACATGTAATTTTGTTGAGAAATGAGGGAGATAGGTGTATTATAAAATCGGACATCCATTAAATTCATCGATCACAAGGGAAAAGTCATCAAGCTTGAATCTGTGAATTGGGTGGTGAGTATGGTATGGTTGTGAAGGCCTTAAGAAATGCTCTCAATCCCCCCTATTACTACCGTAATCGGACAAGAAATGAAGGAGAAATGAGCAGAACAAGTCCCGGCATCAAAACTCTTCTTTCTTTTTTCTCTCGGCTACTGTCATCAATTATGCAAACGGCTGTAACATTGTTACACCCTATCTGGCCCTGCCTTAGAGGCCTGGTTAGAGGTTAGAGGTTAGCCCCAAGGACACTAATATTTCTGGCTAGGGAAGGGTTTAAAAACACCACAAGGCATAATAAGCTTGAACAAACAATTTCAAAGACCTAGGACAGCTTGCCCTAGGTGTGGGTATTAGCAACAGTAAACCCTAACCAGGGCCACTTACATGCCCTTTAACAGCTGTTTAGTGTAGATAGAAGTTAAGTACAGGTTTGCTATATATGGTTTGATCTGTACAGTTTGAACCCTCCCTTTTTGCATTCATTTCCACTATTATTTTGCTTACAAAGTTCCTGTCACATAATTTCCTTGTGTAGCCTTTAGGGCTGTGTTGTGGCTGTGTGGGGACTCTCGAAAGATTTCGCAAATCACTTGCAGTGTCTCCCCAGAACATTTTTCAATGTACCAGCTGGTTCCCTGAAACACTGGAAAGCCTATTAGTGTTCCTGTTGCACACTTTGCTTGATAAACCAATGTTCTTGGCTTTTTGTCTACAATTCTCCAGGAATTTGGACTGATCCTCCCATATCCCTCTTCAATTTACATGCTGCACTTTGTTGCCAACTTTTTGTCAGTAATCTTTCCACTTCTTTCAATGAACTCCCATCGTTTCTTGGTCTTCTCTGTGTCTTGTGGTACTGCAGAATGTCCACACCTGATGTACAAAGTCACAGGCCTCAGTCTCACCATGATGAATTGCTGAAACAGGTGTCCTGGATCAACACACCGACTTTATGGGGGTGGAACAGTGCTGATGAGGATGTTGACCCAGTTGCAACTGGACAGCCTGGATATCTGCTTCCAGATTGATTGGTCAAATGGTGGTCACACTTGCTGCCACTCACCACCTGGAAATCTTGGAACTCATTGACTTCAAACCTGTGGACATTGGATCCCACTGACTAAGACTTCCCAATGTTTCCAGTTCCAGGTACTTCCAGCTGGTCTTTGTCTTATCTCATATAAACCTGCCCAATCTCAAAACCTTCCATTTGACCATGTCTGGAGTGGGTTCAACCAATCTCATTGTCAAAAATTGTCTCCCGCTGCTCATTTCTACAAAACATCTTACCTTATCCATCACAAATTCCTTTCCCAACAAAATTGTATGCCTCATAGATTCCCTTTGTGATCTTCGCACCTGGGACATCCAATTGACAAGTGACTTGTACACCACCTTTTCAGACTATTCCAAACCAACTCAATTCACTTTGACTGCCTACACAAAATCTATGCTTTCCAATGCTTGCCTGCAGGAACAGCTCAAGTGCTGTTAGCACCGGGTTGTGTGCTGTTATCGTGAATGGAAAAGGAACATGTTCCCAGATTAGAATGGAAGGACCCAGCACAACATGGCATCGGTCTGTCATTGAACAAATGTGATCTAAATTAGTACCGTCAGTGGTGTATGCATGATGGACTTGTTCAATGTTGACATGTACACTTTGATGAATAAGAGGAAGCTTCATGCAAATGAATAAACACTTAGCCCTACCTGACAATTACTTTGAATGGTACAACATTCAAGCACATGGATGGACACTTAGCATTTCATGGATAATTACTGCATCATGGGTTGGCCTTAGATTATACTTGCCCTGTTGTGTAACTTTGCATACATATATCATGTTGGTTAGGTTAGATGGTGTGCCTATTATGGAGGGGATACATAAACGATTTAGACTGGGCATGTGATCAATGAGTAAGGTGGAGGGCATGCGGGAGCAGGCACTTAGTGATAGTAGGAGATGAGGAGACCAAGACAGTTCCTACTATAGTATAATTGCACTTGCACATCAAAATGCCCTCCCTCAATATTGCTCCATCTGCCTTCGTATATAGGACAGACAAAAGGGACTGTTGAAATAACAACCGAAACAACCCGCACCGCCCCGACAATGCGCCAAACAGCTGTGCGCTGCCAAGGCAAGCTGTTACCTCGGTGATTCCACAGCTTCTGTATATTCCTCCATCACTCCGACTCATCCATCGTGCTGCTGATGTATCCCCTTTTGTGTTCTGTACAATCGTGTTGTTATATAAGTAGTAGTTCAATTTACCGAGACCCCTGCGTGTTTGCAGAGGGTCACTGTGCACTCGTCTGTCTCTGGAGCACTAAAATCTACAGGGACGGTTGGTTGATGGAAACAATTGACAGATACTTGTCATCAAAAATATTTCCGACTTTGATTGTTTCATTCTTGCCCGCTCCTCGCCCCAAGACGTCAGAGATCGTTGGATTACACACACTGATCAACTGCCGTAAGAGACCCCCCCCCCAAATGCGGTTAACACAGCCTTTGCTTGTACTGGCGCCGTGCTACGACTCTTCCACTATAGCAGGGCCTTCCTGTCCTTCCTGGTCCTACTGTGGTGTCTACCACTTCAAAAACACCCAAACCAATGCTTTCTCCCCACTGTTCTGCACAGTGAATGTGTTTTAAGCAACTGTCAACAACACTGTCAATACTTGTCGGAAATTTTGAAACTGTCTGATAAGACCTTATAATGCCATCAGAAAACAGAGTCCGATAGCACGCTTATACAAACAAAGACTCTCAGATAAGATTCTGATAAGATCCGCTAATATAAGGCGAGAAGGTCAGGAAAAGGTCTTATCAGGTGAAGGGTTTTTTTTTTCTTATGGAAGACCCTTTTCTCGACTTCAGTGGTCACATTTTGCGAACTACCTATTTTCTATGGTGCTTACTTATACTGTACTGACTAGAGAAATATAATATGTGACTTGACTGGGGATTGAACCTGCGACCTCGCGCGAATAAATGAATTATAAAGGAATACAACAAAACCACTACACTAAGTAACCAATAATATGTATGTTTGTCTGTTCCCTTTATGTGGCAGGTTAGGTCGCCTACCAAGTCAACAGTCAGATTACCTTCCTGCCACACCAAATAACTGTTCATCTTCGTATCTTATAATAAAACGAAGCATTTTAAGTGTTCATCTTTGTGAGGAATGGAGGATTGCAGGGCCATAAATTATGTCAACAAAATGAGTGGTACATGGAATGGTCCATTGCAGCTGCTGCAAATCCCCACCAATAAATTATGTGCACTCTATTCTACTCTGCAATGCATTGCACGCTCTTGAAAGTCTGAATCAGGCTATTACGGCTTTTGTGTCCGGTTCAAACACAACCCCTGAGTGGTATATATTATATGCTGCAAAAATGACTGTTTGCACACCAATTCCTCTTGTACCAAATGTGCACGAAGATATGCTGAGAAGATATGCTGAGATCCAATCAGTGTTAGGAATAGATTGAAGGACATGAGTGCAGCCAAAATTGTCAAGGAGTACAGAGATAATCCAAGTCAAGTGCACCTTCAAATCCGAGTCAGAAATTGTGGACTAATAAAGATGTTAATATAATTGGAGTGAAGTCAAAGTTGAGGGGGTGCCTGCACCCCTGCACTACAGAGTCAGAAAGACAAGCCTGTGCAGAAACGTCGCTTACCAGATCGAGTCTGAATGAGTCGGGCGACACGCCGCTGTCGACGCCGTTGCAGAGTGCGCTGACCAACCTATAAGAAGATTATAAGAAAGAGCCTGACTTGTAAGAATTTGATCCAATATATCAGACACTTACTAGCCTATAAGAAGATTATGAGAAGGCAGATTACCTTTAAGAAGTTGACCTGATTTACAAGCCGCTTATCCGCCGAAGCCTTATCTTATCTCGGTCTGATAAGGCTCTTATCACGTGGGCTTCTTATAAGGCACTTTACAAATTTCCGACACTGCACATACAGTACATTCTGGCCATTGGTCGAGGATGTATCTCAGTAGTAATAGCTCCCTATACTTCCCTATACCTTCTCTGTAGTGTTCTGTTCAATAACTGCTCGACGCTGTTCCCTCACCCGGGGGAAATGACAATTTGTGCTGACGAATTGCTGACGAAAGTTCCAAAAGGAGCGAGACACGTCGTCAATTACGGCTGTTGATCAGTGTGCGCAATCCAACGATCTCTGACCTCTTGCCTCGCCCGATTCCCCTCAATTTTTTTTTCATATTTCAGGAGTAAATACATGTCAATTTGATGCCTGCCAGATCCGAAGGCAAAGGGAGCGATATTGAGGGAGGACTGACCACATTTTGAGCTTAGTTGAAGTCAAAAATTCAAGACAATGAAATTTTCTAAGTCAGATTGAATCGTCACGTGCAATTCCTAATGGCCCTTTTGTACTATACTACTAAGTTCTCCCAGTCTCTACGTTCGAGCAACCCCGGCCGCACTTTTTTTTTTCTTCCTCAATTTTCATCCTATTGACTCAATTCTTTTCGCAAACTCGCAAACTACTACTCTATCTTGTTGCTCAACGTAAAGACTGGCTCCGAGTCTACGTAAGTAGCCGTAAGTTCATATGGTAACCAAAATCACCACTAAATGTTAATGAGTAAGAAAAGATGCAACGGCGCAGTCCAACGATGGATATTTACCATCACAGAGGATCACCCAGAAAGGAAATCTCAACCTACCATATAAAGTAGTGGGTGCAACACGTACGTACTCGTAATCGTCGATGGCGGACTGTCCGTTCGGTAGGTCTCTTAAGTATTTCCCGATGCACACCGGATCACCGACTAAAAGTGTGCGATCAACGACTCCGTCATTTTAAACTGCTGAGGGGAAAGGTCGCTGCGATTCAATATATGCGAACCTAATTTTCTCTTGGCCGAAAATCCGGGCTACCAGTGCTAAGGCCAAGGACGGTGAACAGGGAAGGGAGGAATATATATAATGGACTAGCATGATGGCATCAGCGACTCCCGACGGGGTAACATCAAGGTAACATGGGCGTCAAATGGGCCTTCCCCGGTTCTGCGGTGTTCCTTATCTTCGACGTCCATGAACAAGGCGGGCAAAACTTCTACTTGCGGACGCTGTCGCGCAAAGAAGATTGCGAGTCCAATTTGGCCATCTCTTAGTGCGTTGTCTGACATGCGTACGTATTCTGCAGCGATGCGACGGCCAGAATCCGTGTGGTCCATGCTCCAGAGCGCGCGTCGAAGTGGACTGTAATTACACGGCCCCGAGTACATCACATGTCCCGGAACTGCGTAAGGGGGCTGCTTGCACGGCGTGTAGGTGAGCTTCTGTTTCTCTGCATCAAATACCGATCTTTACAATGGTAGGCGGAAAAAGAAGGTAGATACAAGAGGCCGCTTCAGGCTGCTGTCCTAACAGCGAGACCTTCAGAAATGCAGTGGAAATTGGCCTTGTCTGACTTGCATCGCATCCAAGAAAGAAGACGACTGCAAGTTCGACGATGGTAGCCAGTTGGGCTTCACAAGAGCGCTGATCGAGAGAACGCTTGAACTGGAACAGTTGCTATCTCAAGCCATACAGGCGCCTCCCAATACTTCGAACTTTGCTGTGGGGCCGGACTTATCCGCCGAGTTGGATCATCTACTTTCCTCAAACTCTTTGGTGCCTCCCGAACCTATGCTTCTCGAGAAAGATCCTATACTTCTTGAGAAAGATCCATTCATCGGCTCCAGCGGCGACGTGACCACCCCTTCCTCACTGCCCGAGGATCCATTCAGTTATCTCGAATCAGTATACGAGCCTGTGTCACCATACGGGTTACTTTCTGCCGTGGCACCCGACCCTGTCCCTCCACTGACGGTCGCGGAATCCCCAGCAGAGAAAAAATTCCGCCTGTCAGTAGCCTCGCGTCGTCCTTCCGTTTTCCGAACTAAAGCCACCATTCCAGTCGAAAATTGTTTCTCTCGAAGCGGATACAATTCGGACTCACCATGCCCGCCCACAAGCTCAACGCCCTTGCAAACGGTGACTTGTCTGGGACCGACGTGCACCCCGTATTGGTCCATGTCTGCCATCTGTGGGGTTACATGCTCGATTATTACGAACGAAACCACACCTGGATCTACGCTCCCGACTCAAACGGCGACGAGGTAGCGCAGATGCGCCTCATCCTGGGCAGTCTTAACGGGATGCTTGGGCCCACTCCCGATCCCGTCACATCCCTGATGACGTACATAAGCCTCTCTCTCTACTTCTTTCACAAATGCGATTTCAGCCGAGGCCAAGAATTTTTAACCGTGGCCGGGAATACGGTAATAGCGCACGATCTTGATCTGGCCGCTCTTGCCCACGTCCCGACCGAGGGAGAACACAAGGGAATATATTCGATAGATCCCTTCAGCGATGCAGATCAATTGCGCGCGGCGTTCTCGCACTTGATCTATCTCGCGGTGAACGCGCAGGTGGTGTTAGCTGCGCCGCCGGCAATCGACACTCGGCTGATTGATAAATTCGATCTCCTTATGGTACAACAGTGACCATTTTTCTGCTTTGCCCGACTGATAAATGCTGCAGAATACTCAAGTTACTTCCAACGTCGACATCAACTTCCTGCGGGCAAAAAGCATCCGGCTCTTGGTACAAACTCGCCAATTGACCTCGAAATGGAACAGCGGTATGTTCCCATGCCCAACCACATGTTTCCTTCTTGACTTGTACATCGCAGGCCAACCCCCGCCAGCGTCGTGGTTCGAAGAATACTGGAAGCTCGTCGAGCAACTGCACACCCACCTCGGTGTCCTCACCCCAGTCACCCTCCGCGCTTCCTTCATCCCGGACGCCCACACCACCGAACTCGGGCTAAAACTCGGCTCCACTATGGCGCTCACCGCGCTCGCAGACCTGCACGGCATATTCGCGCCGTCGCACGTCGAGTCGTCGCGGCGGTACCGCGACGTGGTGGTCGAGATCGTAAGCATCTCGAGCACCTTCTCCATGGAGGACTGCCAGTACCTCGACCCCATCCTCCCTGTATGCCTTCCTTCCCTTCATCTTGTCTTTTCGACTTGCTGACGAGCCCACAGCTCTGCTGGTCCGTTGCGACGAAGTGCATTCTCGATCATCAGGTCGTCTACGAGAATCAAGACTCGATCATCACGGCGATCCGGGCGTGCAACAATAACCTCCAGCAAGTGCTGCCCTTTGTTATAGATTTCGAAACCAACGTGAATACAATGCTCGGTGGTTAAACAATGCTGCGAATCCACTCGCAATATGTCTTGTCTTCTTTTCCTTGCCGTTTAGACGCTTTGCCAGCTCTTCCAAATCGGGCGCCACTGACAATCGACGAGTCGAACTATCCGGCCCAACACGATATAGCGCTGAATATGTGAGCGCTTCAAATAGATCAATTTTGTCTCAAATGAAACGAAGGGGGAATCGTAGGCGAGAGGTCAAAGTGGTCGCGTCCATGTGGCACGCATTTGTACAATTTATAGCTCTCATCTTGATGTACGGTGGCGATTCATAATATACGGTTGGACTCTGGGAGTTCAACGGTCGACTATGACTCGCGATGTGAACATATCATCATGTCCTGGATCCCGAATTCCCAATTTTCATCCACTGCAGTGGCTATCTACCACGTCCACTGTAAGACTCGGACCGGGTTTTTGTGACTTGTTTACATAGTCACTTTCCCCTTTCACCCACTACAAGGGTCAATACCGGGTTAAATGCGAACGAGGTATTTTAGCTCAGAAAAACCGGGTTCCTCCTTTAACCCATGTACTTGGTCAGTTTTACCATGTATTAGCCCACCAGATTTTTAACCTGTTTACTGGGTTAATGTTACTTGGCCCCAACTGGGTTACTTCAGGTTATGTTGAGCCGGTACACGGGTTAGAATCACCTTTCATTTCAGGTGTCACGGAACATCAAACGGTCGACAATGGTACACTATCTGAGTTGGTAGAACACAAGTATTGGCCGCAAAGTTTTCATGAGCATAGACCAGTCAATGGTGCGCAGAAGCTGTAGAAAATTTAAAACAAGTCATTTCAACTCCGCCGGGCACGTGTGTCACTATATGGCGTGATTTGATGGCAACCATCTGCCACGTCAGACGTCTCTTGCTTTCTCCCCTCACCTTTTCGTCTCCTCCGTCCCCCGTAAACGGCCTCAAAGTGTCTTAATCCTTTCTTCAAGTGTTACTCAAACATCCCTCAAGCCTCCTTCAAGTATTGTCAAGTATCCTGGGCAAATCCTCAAGTGCTGCACTGGTTTCAAGTCTCAAATTCTGCTATGTCTCGTGCCTGTTCCCCCGTCTGTGACTCTCATAGCCGACACTTCCTCTGGTGCCCTTTCTCTACTAACCCTTTTCATGCTTCATTGATCACCAGCTTTCAAGCAGGGCTTCCGAGTGGCTGTTGGCCGTGGTGTTATCTCGGCAACGGCTCGTAAGTGCGTTACCAGCTTCCCACCACCTCAATTTTGAGCTGACACATGTCTGTAGTGTTCCTTTGCACCACACTTCGATGGGCTAGAGGGCACAACTGGTGCGTAGGCGGTGCGGCAAGTGCGCGTTCCAGCGGCCACGGGGATTGAGGTCTGGCGGCGAGGTGGTGTGCTCTGGACAAGTGCTGCGTTCATTCATGCAGGTACTACATAGGTATATACAGTATATATCATTTATATATTCTTTTCTGCTCATTTTTGCGTGTGCATTGGGCCGATCTTCACGCAGTTGTTTTAACCACGTATCCGAGTTTTGTTCACCTGGTATGGAATAACCCACTACACAAGTCACAGTAGCCCAGTGGAAGCCTGAGGAAATGACGCTCCAGACCGAGTTAAAAGGGAAAGAAAAAGGGTCAAAATAACCAGATGGTAACCCGTTTCTGCCATGGAAATTTGACCCGTTCAGTGGGTTATGTCGTCTGAACTCGGGTTACTCTCACCTGTTGTCCGGGTTATATTGATCCGGTCATCGGGTTAAAAACCTAGGGAAAAAAACCCAGTCCGAGTCTTACAGTGGTCACATCAGGTCACCAGTGATGCGACCGGCCGAGATCCGTTCGGCAACCAGGTATGTAACCAAGCAACCTGAAGAAGCGGACATCCCGCCTTGTCCCGCTCGCTGCTGGATCATCCCGCCATCGGGGACTCAGTCGATGAGACATATTGGTATCAGGACTTCATTTGGGGGGACATTTCGTGCAGCTTTTCTGAGATGAATTTCACGTATATTTTCTTCTTGTTTGTTCAAGTTCTTATGCATTGGGAGCGGACAAAACGACGAGAACTTTTGAGAGAGCGGGACCGGCGGCGACGATGACAAAGATCCGAAGGCTGTGGTAGGAATTGGGACGGGATCCCTTAGGCTACATATGGCGGTCAGAACGTTGTTTTATTATTTCTCACACAACTTTCCAATTTTCTCACATAACATTGACATAACATCGAGTATTTTAACACAATTGCTCGTTCTCACACATACTTCGTCAGATTCTCACACACAACTTTGGGGGAAAAATCTTCCATTGCTCTTCTGGGCCTCAGGGAGGACTGTAAGAGTTGCCCATCAACAATTGAAGGGCTCCTTCAACCATTCAGGCAGGTTCAATGCCCCTTTCAGCAGACCAGCATCTTGCGATCAATGGCTGTGTTCATCCGGCTCGCCCGACTTTGCTTTGGGCGCATCATTTGATGGCGGCAGGATGTGCCGCGACGTCGAATATCTTCAAAAACTTCACATTATGTATCAATCCCTTGCTCAATAAAATATGCCACTTGGAAGCCTACTTTCTCCCGTACCCATGGGTTCTTGTAGTAAATGGAGTGAAATAAGGAATAATGTAGACCAGTGTTGGGACATCCCACCTGTGCCTGGGAGCAGGTTAGGATGGCCAGAACAACATGTACATCACTCACACCTTGAACATACTGAATTGTTTTTACTGCCAGTCTGTAAATGCACGCACAACAGAGATCCCCGAGGTGTAAACATGCTGCATAGACTGCAAATGAAACTGAAGTCAGAAATCAAAATAAAGGTACAGTACAATTGTATAAAGGCCTAAAATGCCTGAAGGCAGGAACAAAGCAACCAATTTGGGCAGCCCAGATAAAATAAATGAGGAGCAGGATGCAGAAGACACCAGAGCCCAATCATCCACCTCGGCAGAACCGAGCGCTGGTAGGAACAAACCAGAAGTTTGAAACAAACATTTACGGGCTCACAAGACACAGGGGGAAACAGGAAGGAGAAAAAAGTCAAAAGTTGTGTGAAAAAAGTCAATGTTGTGTGAGAAATAATAAAACAGCGTTCTGACTTGGTTCTGACCGCCATATTACACGGCCGCACCATTAACTTAACGCTTCGTTAAAATTTAAGGAGTTAATATTTCACAACAATTTCGTTACTATAATTGAGCTTGGGGACCCGTTACGAATTCTTAAAACACAGGATCGTAAGATTATTTTAAGACTGATGGCCCCCATTGGGATAAGTCGGAATTGGAATATTAGCCTGGCAGCGCTGCGCTTGCACCCCACCATACAGCTCAGGGACATTCATGGAGGAGAGAAGCAGAATATATTGAAGCCATGTAGATAAGAACATAATAAACTAAGCTCGGTGCTGTTGGCGACTGGGGGACTAACTCACATGCGACATTAGTTTTAGGTATGATCTGCTGAGAGAGGGTAGGAGCAGAGAATACTAGACACAAACCTAGCAAACAGTGTGAGGGTGTTCTTGATTTTGGTGGAAAGAGCCGGGACGTGCAGCATTTGGGACGCGGCAGAGGAAATGGTCTTGCAGGAAATATCTTTAATGATCTTGCAGGCTTGAGAGGAAGGTTCAACAAGTTCTTTGTACATCTTCTGAAGGTCTTGGTATTACCAGAGTTAGATTTGCAGTCTTGACCCTCATGTTGACCTGAGATGAGCTGAGCAGAGAAATTCCGAGATTTGCCAGCATGATGCTTCGTGCGAGACCGGTTGTTTGGAATACTTGAAAGCTGTCTTGCCAGTGACACACAAAGTCTTGCTTGGTGTTGAAACCTTTCAACTCTGCCCGTGGCACAGGGCAAGCACAGGGAGCGCGGGGAGGAATCGGTGCAGAGTGGTCAAGCGCGTCGGCGAGAAGAGAGATCGCACGTGCCCAACTCGAACCACAAACAAATAGCGATGGAGTTTGAAATAGCAATGGAGCGTTCCAGAGTGTCGGGCATCACCGGTTGCCGTGCCGGTGTCTTACGACTTAACAAGTATTTCTTACGGCGCGACAGGTCTTGACAAATTGGTAAGGAAAGTCTTAACAATGCCGGAACAAAAAGATTGTTACGATTATCGTAAGGATAACTTAACGGAATGTTGCTATTCAGGTCTTAGGAAAAGTTACAACAACTGATCTTAAGATTTCACAAAACTTCCGTTTGGCCGTGTAGGCAGCAGGAAATCGAATACAAGCTAGACTCGGCAATCAACGGATTTCGGGAAGAACGATGAGGGACAAAGTCAGTGTAGTGGTCGCGATGCGACCAATGTGCACTAGAAACAGCGGGACGGTTTTTTGTGTATGTGGGGGGGTTCGGGCGTGCCGGGCGACTCGGGGGGCTTTCGGGGACAGCACGAAAGCAGTGGGAAATCCCGAGTCGGAAATGGACAGACCGGGCACGTCCGAACCCGTATACAAGGGCCGCAAAGGGACGGCGAACGAAGCCCCAAAGCAACCCAAGCGTCAGCAAAACGGAAAAGGGACGGGAGGGTGGGGAAATTTTCTTGGGATACGAGGACGGTTTGGACGAGTGCGAGATGTTTTACTAAAGCTTAGAGAAGTGCGGAAGTAAAACGCGGTGAATGGCAGAGTGATCGGAATCGCTCCGATCACACGGAATAGGACGCAAACGGGACGAGGGAATCCTATATTTCTCATCTTACTTGTCTAACTCTCAGGCCGGCTCGCAAGCTCGCCTGGCCTGAGCTAACAACAAGCTAGACTCGGCAATCAACGGATTTCGGGAAGAACGATGAGGGACAAAGTCAGTGTAGTGGTTGCAATGCGACCAATGTGCACTAGAAACAGCGGGACAGTTTTTTGTGTATGTCGGGGGGTTCGGGCGTGCCGGGCGACTCGGGGGGCTTTCAGGGACAGCACGAAAGCAGTGGGAAATCCCGAGTCGGAAATGGACGGACCGGGCACGTCCGAACCCGTACACAAGGGCCGCAAAGGGACGGCGAACGAAGCCCCAAAGCAACCCAGCTGAGCGGAGCTCCAAGAGCCAAAGGCTCGTGCGAGGGCGAGTGAAACGGGCCGAGGGCCCCAAACAGAGCGCAGCGAAAGGCAAGTTAAAACACGTCGCGATTAAATTAAACAAAGGTTACAAGTCAAACGAATCAACATCGCCACCCGCGGGGTGACCGTGCGCGGCGGCGAACTCGGCAATGTGCGCGTCCCAGGCGTGAGTAATCCCCAACGGCAGGATCTTCTCCAGACGACGCCAGTAAATCAAAAGGCACAACGACGACCATCCCCCCAACTTCATGATGATCTCGGGCGTGACCCCCGCGACCAACAAGGCTAGCGAACCGCCGATGCGGAAGCTGTGGCCGAATACCAGCTCCAGCAAGCCCGTCTTGAAGACATCTGCGGCATGACGCAAGAAACGATCCTTCGTGAGGTGCTCCCAACCCGTCGGCGAGCGGAACGCAAAGAGAGGCGTGTGAACAGGAGGGGAATGATTGACACGGCGGTGATTGTCGAACGCCCAGACGGGGCAAAGGTCGGCATCAGGCCCAACGATCTCGGTGAGGATACACTCGCCGCCGGCTGTTGTCGTCGTCTTTGTCCACACCAAATGAATGTCCCGCACCTCGCGCCTGTTGACGCGCGAGTGGGAGATCCGCGTCTCACGGCAAGTATCGTGCAACATTGAGAACTTGGATGCACTGCAGATGAGGAGTTCACCGAGGCGGCAGCAGCCACGGTACGCAGAGCACGCCACTGCCCACACTGCCGCACCAAATGGAGAGCCCAAGTCGAGTGAAGCACGCAGCACCTGCATGTGCTCGTCCGTGACTGGGCCGCGCGGTGGACGCTTGAAGATGATGCCGCCCTTGTCAGCAGACTTCTTCAACGCAGGGAGCCATCCTTCATCACCGTGCCACGGTGCATCGTTGAAAAGGTGCCACAAACGAGGCCGCTGAGCCAGTTCCGAATGCAGCCCCCGGTACACGAACCTATCGCTTCGGCGACAAAGGCGGCGAGTAGAAATCGGCCAGCTGGCATGCGTGCGGACTCGGGGATGCTCTCGCGGTCACAGAATTGGTGGAAGCGGAGGAGGCCGGCGCCGTAGGACTCCCGTGTGTCCGAAACCTGCGCCTGCAGCAGGCCCTCGTAGATGCGGCGCTGCAGATCAAGGCGGACGCCCGCGGCCTCCAACGCGGCATGGGCAACCAGCGAGAACGGGGACGTCCATAGTAGCACGCGCCGGTCCGCAGGGACATGAGGGCGGTACTCCGAAGGGGCCAGTTCCCTCCCCTTGGCAGCACGGCGGGCGCGTTTCGTAGGCAGCGAAGCCACGGCCGCGGTACGCACATTGCGGAGGGCGACGTGGGGTTCCATGGCACGTGAGGAGGACGAGACACGAGTGCCGCGCTTGTCATTGGAGATGTCCGTGAAGACACAACGCCGCGGTGGTGAGGCGGAACGTGAGCGCGGTGGGGATGTGCGGGATACGCGCGGTGAAGGATGGATGATGGACTCCGCCAACGCGCAAAGGGGATCGAAGTGGAGGCCCCGGAGCGGGTCCACCGGAGCGGGAAACGGGACAGAGGACAAAGGTGACGGAAGAGCGATGGGAAAGGCCGAAGAGGGTGAAATGGCTGACGGCGAAGACAATAAAAACGATCTAGCACGAGTTAGGTGACGCCGCAAACAAATCACGGCAACACACGGGTTCCTGGCACCAACGGAAGAGCCCGGAGGCCACAAAACGAAAGACGAAGAAGATGAAAAGAACGAGCTACGGCGGGTTAGACCAAGCTGGACGCCCAAAACCACATCCACGCACGAATTATCCCAAATCTGCGAAGACGAGTTTGCAACGGAACGGGTAACCGAAACAATGGGGATGGGCGATGGCGTGGGGAACGGGCGAGAGAGTGTGAGAGCGAGCGCGGATGACGGAAGAAGCGGCGAGATGCCATCGAGCGCGTGCAGGTGCGCAAACTCAAGCCGAGTTTCAGAGGAAAACATCGGCGAGTTCGGCTGGAAGCTCGAACCGACAGACGAGACGGTCGGCGGTACGGAGGTGGTCGGAAGGGAGCCCACGGGAGGGAGCATCAGCGAGGTTGTCAGCGGAAGGTACATAGATAATGTTAGGGGTAATCAATAAACCCGCCGTGATCGCAAAGGTCCGCTGCGCGCAAAGGTTGATGTCAACGTTGGGGGATCGCCCCTTCTTGTGCGCACCAATTGCGCCCTTGTTGTCTGACCGTACGAGCAGGTGAATATCGCGGAAATTGAGCTGCTGTAGGAACATGAACAAAAGCTCAATCGCTACCGACTCGAGCCAGCAGATGTCGACACCCGGCCGCTTCCAATCCGGCGTGAGTTGCCAATCATACCAGCGCGTCCCGATGACAATGGCCACGCCCCAGGACGTGCTCGCGTCGACGAAGATTCCAAAATCCCGCAAAACTCCGACCGGACGGAGTTGGTGGTGGATCGAGACGTCCGACAATTTCTTGTCCCACCACAACAGGGCCTTGAGAGCGGTCTTTGAGAGATGGCGCCTGGCAAATCTATTGCCCTTGAAAGCCACCATCGTGTTCGAAAATACAGCAATGCGCGAGGCGCCATCTGTGATGACAAAACACAGATGACAAAGCGAGCCATGCAACTCCTCCAGTAGCAGCAGTGTGAACCTGCGCGATTCGCGCATCGCCTGTACCGCGTCGCGGACACGTGCCAAGAACTTCCGGCGCTTGACGTCCGGAAGCGAAACACGACGCCGGACAAAGTCCCAGAGAAGACCGAGGTAGACAACCTCGTCAAGAAACCGATCGCCAGTCTTCACCGGATGCCACGGCGTACGGACGGCTTCGATGGGAGCAACGATAGACGTCCGATCGAATCGATAATGAAAGTCGCCCGATGAGAAAGGGCCGAACTCGTTCGGCCGGCGGATCGCACAAGAATCATCCTCGTATTTGACAGCATCTCCGTCCGCGCCCATCTCCGCCCTCCACACATCCATGATGGCATTGAAAATCTGCCCGGCATTGCTGCTGGCAGAAGCAGCGCCGAACGGAAAACAATGATCGAGATAGAAACCACCTTCGAAATGAACAACGAGGAACGGCTTATGTGCGGGAAGGACCGGACAGGTGCGGTGGAAGGACTTGATGTCAAAAGCACATCCTTGTGAACCCGGAGGCAAGGTCGCAACCTGAAATGGAGAGTTAGTATCTCGAACCTACATTGCAACCAAGTTCGGAGAGAACAGCGGGTAATGAACACATAAAACAAGCTGCTACACCACGGACGGACGGGCGCGGAACGATGGCGCTCGGGCATCAAATATCAAGTGCACAAGTGCGGGCACGACGGCGCTTGGGCGCAAAAGACGGCGCTCGGGCGCAAAAAAGACGGGCACTCGGGTGCAAACAACGGCGCTCGGGCGCAAAAAAGACGGGCGCTCAGGCGCAAAAAAGACGGGTGCTCGGGCGCTAACAACGGCGCTCGGGCGCTCGGGCGCAAAAAAGACGGGCGCTCGGGCGCAAACGACGGGCGCTCGGGCGCAAACGGGTGCTCGGGCACAGTCGACGGGCGCTCGGGCGCAGATGACGGGCGCTCAGGCGCATGAAACAACGGCCGCCACCGAGGCTTTGGCATAAAAGAGGGACGACGCAGCCCAGTAGAAATGGAAAGGGGGAAAAGGAAACTGAGAAATTAAGGGCTCACCAACTCCGCCATTTTCCAAGGCATATCAAAAGAAGTTGGAAAATCCTCTTTGAAGATGAACTCGTTGACCGCAGGCGTCCCCGAGCACGTGTCCCTTTTCGAGAGGTTCCTGCATACCCGCTGCTTCGGCTCCAGGCCGGGGCCTAAGTCTTGCGAAGCAACGATGAGAGGGGACGCGTAGAATGGACCCCTACAGATCGTCTCCATCTCCTCGCAAGAGAAAGGCCCGTCCATCCTGCCCACCCCGATCTCGGAGTCCAAGTACTCCACGGTTGCGGCGCGCTGCTCAAGAGCGGAGGAATGGTTATCGAGGACGATGGTGGAAGTGAGACGGGGCATGCGCCCCAGTGCGAAACCGTTACGTAGGTTGCTCGACAAGAAAGCATAGTTTGAGGTTAGGTTGTGTTTCGATAGTAATGTGTCGAGGGTGTCCACGTCGTAAGGCTGTACGACACGGTCTAGCAAACTGGATAGGGTGTCAGTGGATACGAACAGCGCCGGGCGTGGCTCGATGAATGAGGACAGGTCTGAGTATTGCAGATTAGGTTGTGTGGGGGATAGTGTGTTCTCTGAGTACGCGTGTGAGGGAAAGACCAAATCAGGGCAAAAAGGCCCCTTGTCGGACTCGTTTGCAGGTGTTGTGCCGTAAAAGGGCGCCGTGCTCGCCGCCGCACAATGAGCAAATGTGGAGGCGCTCCGTGGGATGGAAACTGGCGCACCGCCCTCTGGCGTTGAACAAAATGCAGATCGATCTCTGGGTGTTCCCCCGAAACGACCCGGCAGTGTGTAGGTCCCGTCCGTCTGACTTCGAGAACAAGGGTGTCCCATCCCGAAAGGAAGATATATTCCTAGGGTGGTCGACCGCCGCGTGCGCACCCGTGCATATGACACAGACCTCAGGACTCTGCGACGGAGTATTCCACTTACTCTCGTCGCCGCGCCCCGGACCCTCGCGACCCCAACGTGCACGCTTCCATGGTGTGTCGCCCTCATCCACCGACGAGCGCTTAACGCCCGCGGGAGGCGAGGCCAAGACTGCAGGCACCGCCGCCGGGACCCCCACGGCCGCCGCCTGAGCCTCGTGCGCTCTCAAGACAGAGCACAACTCGTCCGCCCATATCTGCGAACTAAAGAAACCCTGCGCGAGTATCGCGCGGCGCATCTTGAGCTCTACGGGGAGCCAAAGCTCCATTTGCGTGTCAAAACACGCAATATTCGAAAACCACGTAAAGTGGGAGGCAAACTCGGAGGCGTAGTTGCGTGTAGTGGGGTCGAGGGGATTAACGGCCGGGCACAACTGCTGGAAAGCGCTGAGGAGGTTTTTAGCTGCCTGGCGCCACAAACTCGGCGTCAGGTTCTTCAACTCGTCCTCGCCGTCGAAGAGCTTAGCACACTTCGTTACATCCACCACCTGGACTTTCTCCGCAATGGAGTACGTTGCCGCCTGCTCCGCGCGCGAGAATTCCTTTACGATCATGTGCGGAGACTCCGCCGCCACGCGGAGAATCTTATCGGTCCACCAATGTAAAGGAAAATAGACCTTGTGACGAAGGGAGACGAGGAATATTGGAGGTATAACTACCAGTTGCTTGAGGACGGGGTCCACCTCGTGGGGATGCGTGAAGACCATGGAGCCGAGAAGACTTTGATTAGCTTTCGATTTTTCCGCCTCTTTATCGGCGCGTTCCTTTTCGCGCTGCAAGGCGGTGGTGGCGCGGTGCTGGGCGATAAGTTTGGTAAGGGTCAAAGGCAAAGGCCCGGTGGCCGCCACCAACTCGGGAGAATGCAAAAGCATTGCCTTCTCCTCGTCGGTGTAAGCCCACAGCCCTTCGAGCGGGACACCGACGTCCAAGGTGCCCACACCGGCCGTCGTGGCGTGAGCCGCAGCGTAGGCACGAGTCAGAGCAATACTGGCCTTGTTGGCAGCTTCAAGGAGTACATTGGCTGCATTCTTGTCTTCTAATTCCATGCCAACGGGGGCGAGACGTTCGGCCGGGCGCGTCGCGTATGAGTCGCAATCGAAGGTAGAAGGGAGAGGGAGAGGAAGGTTGGAACGAGAAGTAGGCATTCTTGAAATTTTCTTGGGATACGAGGACGGTTTGGACGAGTGCGAGATGTTTTACTGAAGCTTAGAGAAGTGCGGAAGTAAAACGCGGTGAATGGCAGAGTGATCGGAATCGCTCCGATCACACGGAACGGGACGCAAACGGGACGAGGGAATCCTATATTTCTCATCTTACTCGTCTAACACTCAGGCCGGCTCGCAAGCTCGCCTGGCCTGAGCTAACAACAAGCCAGATTTCCTTAGGTAATGGTCTTGATCGCCGTGAGTCAGTATGATGGCATCAGCGGTCAATAAGAAAGTACCCGGGTCGAGTAACATGCGCGTTCGCCGTTTCGGCGGTGTTCCCAGTCGTTGTCCTCGATGTCCATGAACAAGGCGGCCAAGACCTCTACTTGCGGACGCTGTCGCGCAAAGAAGATTGCGAGTCCATTTTGGCCATCTCCTAGTGCGTTTTCTGACATCGTAGTTCTGCAGCGATGTGACGGCCAGAATCCGTGCGGTCCATGCTCCAGAGCGCGCGTCGAGGTGGACTGTAATTACACGGCCTCGAGTACAAGTACATCACATGGCCCGGATCTGCGTAAGGGGGCTGCTTGCACGGCGTGTAGGTGGGCTTCTGTTTCTCCGCGTTAAATACCGATCTTTACAAATTGTAGGCGGAAAAAGAAGGTAGACATAAGAAGCCGCTTCGATGGCTGCTGTACTAACAGCGAGACCTTCAGAAATGCAGTGGAAATTGGCCCTGTCAAACTTGTGTCATATCCAGGAAGGAAGACGACTGCAAGTTCGACGATGGGAGCCAGTTGAGCTTTACAAGAGCGCTGATCGAGAGAACTCTCGAACTGGAACAGCTACTCTCTCGGGCCAAAGAGACGTCTCCAAGTACCTCGAACTATGCTGTTGGGCCGCATTTATCCGCCGAGCTGGATCATCTACTTTCCTCAAACTCTTTGGTGCCTCCCGAACCTATACCTCTTGAAAAAGACCCATTCATCGGCTCCAGGGGCGACGTGACCACCCCGTCCTCGCTGCCCGAGGATCCATTCAGTCATCTCGAATCAGTATACGAGTCTGTACCACCACAGGGGTTACTTTCTGTCGTGGCGCCCGACCCTGTCCCTCCACCGCCACCCGTGGGATCTCCAGCGGACAAAAAATTTCGTCTGTCAGTAGCCTCACGTCGTCTCTCCGTTTACCAACTAAAGCGAGTATACAGCCGAAAATTGTTTCTTTCAAAGCGGATACAATTAGGATTCACCGTGCCCGCCCACAAGCTCAACGCCCTCGCAAACGGTGACTTGTCTGGGGCCGACGTGCACCCCGTATTGGTCCATGTCTGCCATCTGTGGGGTTACATGCTCGATTATTACGATCGAAACAACACCTGGATCTACGCTCCCGACTCAAACGGCGGCGAGGTAGCGCAGATGCGCCTCATACTGGGCAGTCTTAACGGGATGCTTGGGCCCACTCCCGATCCTGTTACGTCCCTGATGACGTACATAAGCCTCTCCCTCTACTTCTTCAACAAAGGCGATTTCAGTCGGGGTCAAGAATTTCTGAGCGTGGCCGGCAATGCGGTCCTGGCGCACGACCTAGATCTGGCGGCCGTCGCCCACGTCCCGACCGAGGGTGAAAACAAGGGAATATATTCGATAGATCCCTTCAGCGACACAGACCAATTGCGCGCAGCCTTCTCGCACTTGATATATATCGCGGTGGCCGCGCAGGTGGTGTTAGCTGCGCCGCCGGTAATCGACACTCGGCTGATGGACAAATTCGACCTCCTTATGGTCTGTAGCAACGCGGCAAGTTTCTGCTTAGCGTAGCTAACAAATGCTGCAGAATACCCAAGTTACCTCCAATGTCGACATCAACTTCCTGCGGGCGAAGAGCATCCGGCTCTTCACACAAGCTCGCAAATTGACCTCAAAATGGAACCACGGTATGTTCCCGTGCTCGAACGCAAGTTGCTTATTCACTTATACATCGCAGGCCAAAACCCCCCCGCGTCGTGGTTCGAGGAATACTGGAAGCTAGTCGAGCAGCTGCACGCGCACCTCGGTGTCCTCAGCCCAGTCACCCTCCGCGCTTCCTTCATACCAGACGCGCACACCACCGAGCTCGGGCTGAAGCTCAGCTCCACCATGGCGTTCGCCGCGCTCGCAAACCTGTACGGCATATTCGCGCCGTCGTCGCACATCGAGTCCTCGCGGCGATACCGTGACGCGGTGGTCGAGATCGCAAGCATCTCGAGCTCTTTCTCCATGGAGGATTGCAAGCACCTCGACCCCATCCTCCCGGTGTGTCCATACCCTCCTTGCCTGCATCCTGTCTTTTCGATTTGCTTACAAGCCCCACAGCTCTGTTGGTCCGTAGCGACGAAGCCCATCCTCGATAATCAGGTGGTATGCGAGAATCAGGACTCGATCATTGCGGCGATCCGGGCATGCAACAATAACCTCCAGCAGGTCGTGCCCTTTGTTATAGACTTCGCCAACGTCGATACTATGCTCGCCGGTTAATGTAAGTATATGATACCATTTACCATTTGTATATATGTATATCTACTAGATTATCTAGTGTTCCATTACTGGACCACGTCGGTATAATGTGCTCCCGTGACAGCCCGCGATTCCACTCTCGGTTCATGTCCTCTTTCTTTCTTTTCCTTCCTTACGCCTTGGGAACTCTGGGCAACGCAATTGCCATAAGGGGCCTCTCCCATCTGTATCTATCCGTCTCTCACGTATCCAAGTCATTAGGGCATAATGGTAGATTCCGCGAGGTGGCGCGGGGAGAGAATACAAGCGGGTGTATGTATAATAGGGTACGCATAGGATGTAGGGAGAATAAAAAGACACCGGACGAGACGAGAGGAAACGGAAACGGAAGGAGCGAGAAGGGAAGGAAGGAAGGAATACATGAAGGACAGACAAGCTCATGTATTCGATCAGAGCTCGTCGTCCGTGATCTCTTCACCCCGCTTCTTCCGTGCCATGCGCTCCTTCTTGAGCTGGAAAGACATTCGTCAGCCGGAGGGAAGAGGGAGGGGAAAGGGACGAAGACAAACCTTGCGTGCCTCCGAGGCCGAGATCTTCTTCTGCTTCTTGACGTCGATCTTGTTCCCCATCGCGTCGTACTGCACCTCCTCCTCGCCATCCTGCTTGTCAATACGCGGGCCGGCACCCTGCCCCTCGACCCAGTTGTGGCCGGACGCCTCGAGCCGTCCGTCACGCATCGCCCACACCCTACGCAATGGTACCGCAATCAGCATCTTCATCATCTCGAAAACAAAGTAGAGGCAAGGAGAACGCACTCCTTGCAGATCGACTCGGAGAAGTCGCGGTTGTGGGTGATGACGAGCACACCGCCCTCGAAAACCTTCAGCGCCTCGATGAGTGCCGCGAGCGACTCGCGATCGAGGTAGTTGGTCGGCTCGTCGAGGCACATGACGTGCGGGCGGCGCCACGTCGCGGCGCCGAGCACGATCTTGACCTTCTGTCCACCCGACAGACCACGCATGGTGTTGTGCGACACAAACTCGGGCTCTAGCCCGAAGTCCGCCATGTGCTTCTCGATCTCGCGCCGCACGAGCGGCCGGAGTAGCCCGAGGCGCTGCGCCTCGCGCGTGTCGACCTCGATGACTTTCTACTCTGCAGTTAGCATAGCGAGGAAAAGAGGGAGAGGACAAGACGCACCTTCTCAAAGCCACGTTTGATGAGGTCGTCACGGGGGAGCCAGATGTTCTCGGACGAGCTGAGGCCCTTGAACGACACCTCGTACTCGTACGACTGCTTGAGCTTCTTGCGGGCCAGAATCTCGTCAATGAGCCGCTTCTGCCCCTCAATCACAATCAGCGCCCCGTCCTTCATCTTCTGCGCCTCCTCCTCGCTGATGATCCGGTTCGCCTTGGTCATCTCTTCGAGATCCTCGCCCGTCTGGTACCGCCACAGCATGTACTCGAGTGGCGTCTTGTCGAGGTGGTTGTCGATGTGGTGGAACGCGTGCTGCGCCACGTACCCGATGACCAGATTAGGGTGCTTCCAGATCTCGCCGCCCTTGTTCTGCTCCATGTCACCGATGAGCAGCTTGACGAGCGTGCTCTTGCCAGACCCGTTCGGGCCCAGGATCGCGACACGCGACGAGAGTGACACCTGCAGCGTGATGTCGTACAGCTGCTGCACGGGCTGCGTCGGGTACTGGAAGCCGACTTTGCGCATCTTGAGGAGCGACTTCTCCTTGGTCTTGACACCCTCGAGCAGCGGGGGTTCCGGGAGCTTGAAGCGGTAGTCTTCGGCCGCCTCGAGCGTGTAGTACGACTTGGCCTCAGGCACCTGCTGCACGAACTTCTCGAGGTTGCCGCGGTAGCGGCGCAGCTTGAAGCGGTTGAGGTGCAGCACGTCCGTGATGGTGTTGTTGAGGAAGCCAGAGTCGTGCGACACGATGACTGTGTGCGGGATCAGAATCCCTTCAAGAAGAATGAAAGAAAAGGCATACTGGAAGTGCAGGTCTTGAGGTTGGTGAGGTAGTTCTCGAGCCACGCGACGTTGACAACGTCGAGATGGTTAGTCGGCTCATCGAGCAGGAGGATGTCCGCGCGGAAGAGCATGGCGCGGGCAAGGGCGAGCTTCATCTTCCATCCTCCGGACAAGCTGCCAATGGCCTGGCCCTGGCGCTCGTCGTTGAAGCCGACGGACGCGAGGGTCTCGATGATTTCCTCCTTGGTGGCGAGGATACGCTTGTCGCTGCAGATGAACTCGAGGACAGACGTGTCCTCCTCACTGCCGTCGATGTCATGCTCCACGTAGAACGTGCGCACCTCGTCGGGCGACGGGAAACCCTCGACTTGCCTAATCGGGATTAAGCGTCGGCCACAAGCGACGGACATAAATCTTACCCGTTGGTGATGGCGCGCATAAGCGTCGACTTGCCGGTACCGTTCTTCCCACACAGACCATAGCGGTGTCCGCGTTTGAGGCGGAGGACGGCCGTGTTGAGCAGGATCTTGGCACCGTAGGCGAGCGAGAACTGGCAGTTACACAGATCCTCGCCCTCCTCCTCATCCTCGAGAACGGCCTCGTCCTCGTCGTCCTCGGTTGCCGAGCGGACGACCCACTCGCGGGCGACGGAGATGGGGTCGGGGGTGGCGGTGACAAAGGCCAAGTAGGGCGCGAGCGTGTCCCACTCGGGCACGTCAAAGTTCTTCATGTTGACGAGGTTGGCGGCGAGGGACGCGGTGTAGATGGTCATGGCGTCGGCGACGGAGATCTCGCCGCCGAGCTTCTTGTAAATGGCAACCAGGGAATGGCCGAGAGCACCGGCCTCGGCGACCTTGAGCGGGGGAAGGTCGGAGCCGTCGCCCGTGGGGACCTCACCGACTTGGCGGAGGGTGGCGATAGCCTTGCCAATGACGCCACGGGCCTCGGGGTCACCGATGGTGGTCTCGACCTTGAGGAGGCCAGGGAGGAGCTTGGGCAGGAAGGGGCGGACCGTGACGGGCGAGTCGACGAGCTTGGCCATGTTGTCGACGATGCTATCCGACGTGACATGAGTATATGGCCAGAGAATCAAAGAAAAAACGACTTACACCGCGACCTTGCGCTTGGTGGCCGTGAGCTTCTCAGAGAGACCACGGGAGAGCAGGGGGACCATTAGGGAGAGGGTGGGGGAATCTACCTCTGAAACGAATGTGGTGGCCGAGAGGAGGGCGATGGTAGCAGGCACCTCCTCAACGGGATTAATTAGAGCTTTGATAAGAGCCGGAATAAAGCGTTCGATATCCTTGTTGGACACCAGGGCGGTGGCCTTTGTAAGCGAATCACGGGCGGCCTTCTTCACGTCGGCTTTTGTGTCCCAGATGGTGTCGGCGAGAACGGGGACGATCTCGGGCATGAGACGGGCCATCTGGGTGGGTGCACTGACGACGAGCTGGTTGAGGACGACGAGCGAGCCGGTCTTGATCTGCCACTTGCCGGCAGTTTTGAGTTCGTGAAGAAGGGCGGGGAGGATGAGGGCTGTTGCCCACGGGTTCATGACGGCGACATACTCGCGCACGGCCTCGACGGCAGCTGTCCGGACAGCAGGCATTTTGTCGGCGAAGGCCTCGAGGAGAGCAGCATAGAGACCCGAGTCGATGAACGTCGGCTCGAGTGCTTTTACTGCACCCTGTTTGGAGAGTGCGAGGATAATGTCGGCGGCGCCCTCACGGGCAGCAGGTGACTTTTTGTCGGCAATAGCCTTGAGAATTTGGGGGGTGATGTCCTTGAGTGCCACGGGGCCCTCTTTTTGAGCGAGGGCTACCAGCGTGACTGCAGAGGCATCGCGGGTGGCTTTGTCGGGGACAAAAAGGCTTGGGACATCAAACTCCTTGAGAGAGACGGGAGCGGGGGTAGCAGCAGGCATTTCTTGGATGGCCATCGTAAGTGGATCTATGCTTCGAATGGCAGTCTACAAACCTTGAGATATGTAAGAGATGGGTCTATGCGATCGCAGACAAGGCTGACAGGGACAAAGAACGCTCTATAGGCAATATCTAGGTGGCTAACGAGCCTGGAAGACGATTAGAGCACGATTTCCCCGATGAAAAGCACATACCTCTATAACGGAATGAAGGGAGAAGGGAAGAAACGCAAAGGGCATGTGCCATTTTTCGAGCGGAGCTTAAAAATCTCTTAGGTAATCACGGCACTGCCCCAAATTTGGCCCGATGCAAGTCAGCTGGTGTGGGGACGGCAACACCTGTCATACCCCGCATTTTGGCGATCATCCTCTTATCTCGTTGGTCCGTGCTCGCCCTCGTCCAGAGCCAGATCTGGATTTTCAGGCCCACTCCAGCTTGATTCCAGCCCGAGTTGCTTCCGAACTGCCAGTCGTGCGCCAGTCACTGGCCCTAGAGTCGGGGCAATCTCGCTACGCTGCATATACGATCCCGACCCGTGATGCCAAATTTCCGTATCAACGCGACATATAATTCCAATTACTCCTTAACAGCTAATCCCTGTGTAAGCGCCGCGTCGGGCGGTGATTCCCCGAGGATTCAGACTTGACACTGGGCCATATTTATAGGCGGGAAGTACCAGGGCACGTTCGACAGCAGATTCCCCACCTTCTGTAGATAGAAGAGTCAGCAGTGTTTGCCAGAGGGTTTCGTTTCGGCTCTTATACTACACTATGGATCACAATCATTGCGAGCTGACAACCATCCAGATATCAGTGCATCTTCCAGATTCAGAACTAACATTGGGATAATTCTATTTAACAACCCCCCTTGTTAAGAACAACCCGGGTTGTTGAGGTTATTCGGGGGTTGCTGGAAAACATGTTTTATTTTTGGATGCCAACAAAAATTGATCAGATCAGGAAAATCGACGCTTTGACCGCCGTTCTCGCAATATTTGGAGTCCAAAGAAGAGTATACACCTGGGTCTACCAGCCCATATCTATCGGAGCACCTTCACACTGCTTCTCCAATTTTCTCTCAATTTTCCATCTTGATTTGGGAGTTTCTCAGGAGTTTGGCATGTACAAACGGTAAAATGCCTCGAATGCCATCTCCCCTGGACATTAGAACGGCCAGTAAAATTTAGAGGGTCAGCTTATATGATCTCCAACGTGCGTGATTTTTTTTGGCTCTTTTAGAGGATTATTTGTACCCGAGCAATTCCCCGAACCCTTCCCGCCCCTTCCCGCCACGCCCGCCATCAGCGACCATCAGATCTTGGCTTAAAAATCACGAAGGTTTTAAATAGAATATCTTTTCCAACAACCCCCAACAACCGGGTTGTTCTCAGCAAGGGGGGTTGTTAAATAGAATAATCCCTAACATTGGTTTCGATTTGAGGCTTCAGATCAACTTCAGATGCACAGTTTAGAATCGATAACTAGCTTGACGTCACCCCGGCGCCCACAACATTCCCGCTGTCAGTGTCTCGCAGCGCAATGACTTAGCTCCGGCTTCCTCGGGACCCACATATGCCGGACTCGAGGGAATAATTTCGGGCGTATCTCACCTGCAATGCAATCGTGTTCGGGCTCCACCAACGACAAGACACTACAACGATCGAACACAAAAAAACCAACAATTGGTTCAACTTGGTTTCATCTCGGTTCACGGATCGAAACCTCCGACCGTCTCGCCCTGCCGAGCCCGCTCGAACATTGCCTCTGGGCAGCTTCGATCCAACACGACATACATACCCTTGAATAACTCTCCGCCAACCGAAGTTCGCGGCCCTCCGAGTCGCACGCAGCCCGCTTCCCGCTTAGATTCTCATGGCTCCGAGACTCCCGAGTCCGGGTCCGGGATGACTTGGCTTATACATCCACGAGCGGCTGGAGTCGCTCGTAGATTTCCTCCGGTCAGCCTCCGGAACAACCCGGAATCGGGTCGGAGCGGAGCGGAATAAAATTCAGCCATGTCACCCGACCACGAAGTTGAAGTTTCTTTCGATAATCCGGAGATCGTGATAGCGGAGTCTGCGTGGATAAGCCTCTTCGAGCTTCTGTGTAGCGCCTGTAATTTCTTACCGTATCCTCGTCATCCCTCTTTCCCTCATTCACTAAAAGTCCTTGTAGATCAACGATAGATCTCCTCATAGATTAACGGTTCAAAGCCATGTCAAGTTATAGAGGGTTCGACTCGCGCTGAGGACATTTGTATTTCAACCGGAAACTCTTTTTGCCGCATTTCCTCTTTCTTTCTTGCTTGCTTTTCTTTTTTAGGTACCCATTCCGTATCTCCGAGTCCGCTCACAATAATCCATATACAAGACCGTGGATCAAATTGGTACAAGTGCTCTCCGCCCTCCCTCTGCTTTCCTGCTGCAAATCATTCCTCTCTCCAGTCCATACCAAGCCCTCGTATTAATAGATTAATGAGATCTCTTCTGTCGTTGTCCCACGCCATCACAATAACGAGGCGACTCCCGCTGAGGGTATTTATAAAGAGAGACGGTTGATTTTTTTTCTACGCAGTTCCCTTTTCTGCTTTTTTTTTTGTTACGAAATTTCTCTTTCTTTGGTAAGGCATTGACCCCTGCTCTCCGTGCACTCCTTCTCGCCCCCTCTTTTCTACGTACCTTTTCATTATCCCCACCGCTGTAACTCAGCCCTCGTGGATCAAGGTGATCTCCTCTGTTGATGCGGGTGGCCTGTAACTGGATTAACGAGGTGATGCGAATTTGATTCCCGCCGAGGGCCTAAATCACATTGCGGCTTCGTCTTTTGCTTCTTCTTGTCTTTTGCTTCTTCTTTAATCCTTCCTTCCTGCTCATCCCATGAAGTCCGATCATCTGACCGCTACATACTCAGTTCTCTCTTCGTTAAATTGTCTTTCCCCTCTTCCTCTCTGTCTTTCCTTATTAGTTCCTCCTCTTTTCTGGACCTCTTCCTCCGAGTGATCCCTAGTAGTCACTGCCCTACAATAATCACGAAGATCTCCTCTGTTTATGTATATGCTCGACACTGGCAGAATATAGCGAGGCGATGTGGGTTAGACTTCTGCCGAGGGCCTGGCGGAGCGAAAATGGTTCAACGAACCGAGGTACGAGGTCAAATATTATTGAAACCTGTCTACGAGAGACTAGAAAAATGATTCGATTTTTGGCTCTCTCTTCTTTGATCCTTCTTTCATGCATATCAGAATCTCATCATTACGACCGCTCCTACATACTCAGTTCTCGCTCCGTCAAGTTGCCTTTCCCCTCTTCCTTCCTCTGTTTTCTTGTTCCTCTTCTCTGCACACCGTCTTTCACCTAAACGCCCTCATCCTTACCGCTCCCAACCGACCGCCTCTTCTCCGTACTTTCCGATTGCAACGACGTCAAGATCCGCTCCATGCGCGCCATATCTGCCTGCCCCTCGCCCGACCCAAAGGCCAGATCCTTTTGTCCGACCAGCCACTCATTAATCATTGTGTTTGATTTAATACGAGTTGAAAACGCACCATCTCCTCAAGCGACTTGCCAAACGTCTCGGGCAGGACCCAGATCGCGAACGCGATCCCCATGAGCATGAACATCAGGAAGAACCTGTGATTATTTAGTCACTCCAAGGGAGGGAAAGGGAGGGGGAGCGCGCAGGTATGTCCCGTACGTGATCTTGTTCAGCATGTCGGGGACGATGATCGAGACGACGAACTATTGCAAAGTTCGAATAACGGTGAGCGGTGATTTTGAACATGCAGGCAAATTAATCAAAAGCACGTACGTTAGTCATCCAATTCGCCGACGCAGCGAGCGCAACACCATGCGCGCGCGTCGACAGCGGAAAGACCTCCGATATCACCTGTCCTCACCATAAGTTCCCTGCATCGAAAAAATAAAATCACACAGACCGTCCATGAAACCGGCCCTTCATCACACTCGCGCATCAACAGTCTGAAAATAAAACGAAGGAGGAGGAAGAGCCACGCACCCCACGACGTCCCAAAGAACGCGACATACACCCAGATGAACACCGCGGTCGTCCACCCCGCAGCAGAGTCGGTCCACTGCGGTTCGTACGTGGCCGAGAGGGCCGCAATCAGAATCAACATGAGCGCCATCCCGCTGCCCCCGATTATCAGTAAGGGCCGCCGGCCTACGCGGTCGATGGTCGCAATAGCGGGGAGGGTGGAGAGGACGAATACGACTGAGGATATCAAGATTGTTTGGCGCGGCGACTTGGATTGGACGAGAACTGTGGCTTACCGCCGATGACGCCTGCGGCGAGGAGGGATACCGTTTTCCCGGGGAGGCCCAGGGATTGGAAGATTGTTGGTGCGTAGTAGACCTGGGAATTTATGGTAGATCTTTATTCTCCGTTCTCAGGTCGACCTACGATTGCGTCGATTCCAGACCTTAAATGTTGCAAATTAGTCCACTCCCCGACAGAGGAAGAGAAATTTACATTTGTTGGAAAAATTGGGTCAAACATGCAACTATCACCGGCATCAGTTTGAAAAACCTTACGCAGACAATAAAAGCATTTACTAGCCGTCCGTCGGAACATATGAATTGTAGTGAACAGTTCCCCGAATTGAGCCACCTGCAATTTAAACTCTCTGAACGTGCCGCCCCCAACAAGCCGAGGGAATCGCTCTGCGGTCGTCTCGGCCTCTGTCAGAAAGCACGTTCTTAGGTGGCCCGCTACTCTCTGTGGCAAGAAATAAAACTGACCGAACATCGCCTCCGCCTGAATCTCGACGTACTCCAACTGCACAATCTCCGAATCCTCGGGCATCTTGCGCAGCCACGCGAGTGTCTTCAGGGCCTCCTGCGTGCGGCCCTTCCGGATGAGCCACCGCGGCGTGTAGGGCAGCGTGAAGCTCAGGGCGGCGAGCGCCAGGGCGGGGATGCCTTGACCCGCGAGACACACACGCCACGAAGCGGAGTTGGTGTCCGAGATGAAGTTCGTCCCGTAGCCGACCCTTCCCGCGGAGTTAAAATTGACAGACCATCGGGGATAAGCAACGAGAGAACGTACCAGAAAGACACGCAGATTCCACTTACGATGGCCAGCTGCTGAATGGAGACGATGGTGCCGCGCAGCTCAGGCGGGGAGATTTCCGAATTGTACCTTAGATTAATTAATCAGTCTGTTTCCCCGCCGTTATACACGAATCATACAATGGCACAGCCGCAGAAAGACTTCCAACTGCCCAACCTATGAAGAACCTACCCACAAACTACACGGAGATTTAATCCCCGAATAATTCAAGGTGGTCGTGTGCGTACCATCCATGCTGCATCTTGCGCGCCGGTGGTCAGGGCGGTTCCGAGCAAACATACCATCGATCCGACAAAGAGAGTCCAGCGGCGAGATATGGTGTCGCAAAGGTAGCCCTGCGGAAAGTCAGGGAGGTGTCAATTAAATGATAGAGGGGCGGACGTTGGCTAGTGCACCGGCCCACCCGCCGAGCCCAAGGGTCCTTCATAGACAATGAATTCTTGAGCGGGGGGATCTGGTCAAGTGCTCACGATACACTCCATCCTTTGAACGATGAATCGTTCGCGATGCGGGAGAATTTCGGGTTGAAAGTGAATGCTTCCATGACGAGAACTTGCGAGTAGGCTCCTTGTTCATATCCTGAACACCACATTAAAATTGAACCATGGTTGCGAAACCGGTTGATCCACCGTAGCACAGGGCACCGAGACTGCACCGAGCGTGAGCATGCTGCATCGCAGAGATCCATGAGATCTACTCACGTCGTAATGATAGCCAAGCGGAACAAGCGGGGGTTTCTAATCACGCCTCGAAGACCGGATGGGCCAGCGAGTTCAGCTCTGCGCGCCGCGTTGATGGCTTGAAGGTTGGCCATGGTCGGTGACTGAGCGCTCGTCTAACGTAAAATGGGACCGCTGTTCTTATGGGCCGCGTGCGCCGAGATGTACCGTGGAGCTCCGCACGTCCGAGCGTCGGTTTGTCTTGCTTCCGCTGCTTCGTCTGACCTTGTGATGTCGAAGCACGGCCACCTGATACGGGAGGTTTGACATACAGTGCAGTGATACAGTCTCGCGTATCGCGGCCGAGTGAGCAAGTAGACAGCGATGTCTAGTTAATGGGGTTGAACAACCAGGTGGCGGTCTTACGGCCGTTCCGATGGAGGCTTTGCGCTGGTCCCGAGACTCGCAGCCTGGCGGAGACCGCGGGTTGGTCTATTGTGGATGAAATATTTGGGAAGCTTCATTGGGTTGGACGGGCGAGAAGTTGTTTATTCCTATTCTGGGCCGACTACCGACTACCGACTCGGAATCGGGCTAACTCGGAAGTGGTATTTCTCTGATTATAATTGCCAAGTGCCAAGCCAGTCAAGCTAGAGTCAAGTGTAGCACAAGTTCCAGTTTTGAAACCGGATCAGCGGCCAATGTCGAACCATGCGATAAAGGCGCGAATACGCGTCATTCAAGGCGAACGAACACTGAAAGCAAAGCTGAGGAAAGACTCCACGATCAGAAATACTAAACAAGACCAAATTATAGCTACTTTGTCGTGATGGTCACCACCCGTTTACTACATACTCGATTTGCCGCCAGAACTCCTCGTTCTGATTCTAGGTTCATTGAACTTATCTTCCCTTACCTCCTGTCTGGCCACTAATCGACAGCTCAAGTCGATAGTTGACGGCTCAACAGCACTTCAATATCGGTTAGCTATCCAAGCCGTTACCTGTGTTGAAGACAATCCGGGGGATACAACCACGAGTTCTTCGCAGCGCCTTATTGCCCTCCAAGAACGGGAACATCGCTTTGCGTAGCTTCTTCCGAGCGTTGCTCGAAGCTGCCATATCCCCATGAACGGCTTTCCTATTTTTGCCCTCAGCTCCGGCGGTATTTTCGTCATGATCGAGCCAGAAAGAACAACACTGAGATATATATCCTTGGGCTCGAAATCACTACAAGAAACAGCGTGGAAGCGTCTCGAGTTAGATGAAGACATCTCGGAATTCGAACTTGCCATGTCTGAAGATCTCCTGGTCGTGCTAATATCGTACGTGGACGTCAACGTCAACATACTACTCTGACCGCGTTCCACAGTACCGAATCATCATCCAACGTTTCGACAATCGAGATACGCCTTTATGCACTTTCAACTGTACCTTCCACCACAGAGCCCAGGAACCCGTATTCCATGTCCCTATGGATCCAGGGTTGGATTTCGATGTTCTGTTGAACATCTGCGGCTCCAAAGTAGCGATCCTTGTGATCATGGACAATTCCTACCCCGCACGATCGCGCCTGTTCATATACGACTGGGAACAGGGCTCTCTCCAAATGGTATGTTGAGTGTCTTGGCTCCATTATCTCGCATGTTCGGTCATATTCACAATAGGACCTCTGTGGTAACCGTCCCGCTGCCGTGTTTCTCTCGATCGACGCTATACTTCTGGCGTACCGATTCGTGGGAGCTGGAGCTCTGGACCATTCCACAAAGCACAGAATGCGTCGCAGCTGCTCCTGAAATTTCCCTCAAGCTTCCCCGACTCAAATAGAACGCCGAATACGAGATAGCACAAGTCAGCTGTAGTCCATATGGTGCCGGAACGCCGACCCCAGAGAAGCTGTTCCGCCCGTCCTTTTCCGAGTCCCTAGTGATGTTGCAGGTTGGAATCGAAAACACAGAAGACTTTCATGATACGTTTCTAGTCATTCCCCGGCGTGCGTTGTTGGAGCTAATTCCCATTGGTGAAAGCCAGCACGCTGGGACGAGGGAATGTCCATGCGCAGAATGGGGCCCTCCTATGAGCCGATGGTTCAGTGGCGCAGACTACGCTTACTACTCCTGTCCCACGACGATGTGCGGTGTACGTTCTTTCCCACACTACAGCGGAGCCCGAACCCAAATCCATCGTGCTCCTCGACTGCAATCAGTATACGTACCGAAAAACACAGCTCCGACTGGCCAAGAACGCTGTCGGTGAACAGCCGCAGTCGAAAAAATATCTCCACCCACCCTCGAAAAACGTGCTCGCGGGTCTGAACATTTTTACCGAAGAATTCGAGTCGCATCTGGGATTTGTGGTGACAGAGTCGCTCCAGAAATACATGTGCGACGAGATTCTGATGGACGAACAACTGATCTTGGGTATCCATGTACGTCCGCATCTGTCTGCCCATATTTAACCAAAACCTGATCTCCTTCGCTGCTCGAAGGGCATGCTCGAGACTGATGGGAAATTCTCGCTCGATGTTTTGCATCTTGGATGAAGACAGATGTCCGCTCGCCGCTTCAGACGACTACCATGGTCCTCATCGATGCTTGCCGCCAAATCCGACCGTATCCCATTCGCAATGGATGCGCTGAAAGACTTGATTATTCATTTTGTTTGATCGAGCAAGCCGCTGCACGCCCAAATATTAACCTGATGAATCTCTGGCGGTTTTTTGTACTCGCATTCATTCCCGATAGTAGAAAGATTTCATTGGTCGGTTACTTCTTTCCTGCGAACAAATTCCGCAAATAATCAAGGCTCCTCCTATACCTCATATTCAGAACCACGGCGTGTTTGGAACACTGCACAGGACAGAGAGGCTCAGGGGATGAGCGTGGCGATCTCGCGAGTCGGGTTCCCATCGGCTAGAATTTCCCACGGATGAGAATTGAACATCAGGTGGACAGTCAGGACTTTTCGTAGGGGGCTCGGTCAGGAGTTTGATGCGGGCTCGGTCAGGACTTGAGTTGGGCCAGAATCCTGTTTTGCGACAGTTTTTGGAAGGGCGCACCCGAAAATTCAAGTCTTGAATCAGTTAATATGCGAGCCAATTTAAAAGCCACGAAAACGGTCAAAGCAGCTACTAAGTGATGTGCTGGCAAACTTCCGCGATTCGACGAGGCCTTAGTCTCTAGTAGACAGACGCTTCAACCTCGTACCTCGCACGTAGCGAGGCCTGAAACCTTCCGTAGTTTTGTTGCCAAATGAGTGTGGGTCTTAAAGTGAATAGAGTTGATGTCAGCCTTCACGTTTCCACTCCCGCCACCACTCTGATGGCAAATCCTCCATCGACACTTCTGCTTACCCACCGCGGGGTCGAGGCATGGCTAACAGACCACAGTTCACATACTATCTCTCATGGTTCCGTCAAGGTAGACGGGAACCAAATCTCCACGACATGTACCGTTAGCGAGAAAACAGTATGTTCATTCACATCTTGGCTCAGAAAATAAGGATGAAATGTGTACAGGCCTACCGCGTTCGATGGCGCAGCACACCCAATAGTCCCATAACCGCCCTATGCAATATTTTCCTCCCTTCCCCCCGACAAAATCCAGTGGCCGCCAACTTTATGGACGCGACGAAAGCCGATACCCAATACCGCATATCCAACACATGTATGTCGCAAAGCGACTCTCATAAAGATGGATGGTTTCATTCTGCAAAAGGTTCGTCGTTCAACACGGTACCCCATCCACAACTAATTACTATTCCTGTCAGGAGGCTTCGTGCAACTAGAAGTCCGTCGGGGTAAGGGCGCACCCGAACGCGTGTCCACTTCCCATTCGATGGAGAAGATCAACATCGACCTCATCGACAAAGACGATGGCCCACCATTCGTCGTATTCCGGTTCGAGTTCGTATCGAAACGGGCCCATAGCCCAGAGGCTAACCCCGGTCCCCAAAAGCGCCAAAAGGTAGTATGTTGTATCTCTTGACGGTTCGTACGTCAAACGAAAAATTTAATTTACAGGTCGCAGTCGGAAATAAAGCAGAGGGATCCAATAAACCACGGGAATCCCAACCTCCGAAAACCCCCAGTAAACCTGAAAAAAGTCCCAATAAATCTGTAAAAACTCCGCACACGCCCGCCAGTGGAGGTCCAGGGAAATCGGTTCAGTCTAAGACACTTACAACACCCAACAAGCCTGCAAAACCGTCTCATAAGCCGTCCCACAAACCGTCGACTGGAGGTTCTGGTTCTAGGGGACAGCAGTCAACAATCATGGAGAAGCTGGTGAGTCCCTCGTCGCCGATTATATTCTAGTATCCAAGGCTCTCGTAGATCGCCGCCAAGGCCGAGGCGGATAAACTCGATGTTGAACTCCAGAAACAACTAACTGTGCGTGTTACTGAGTACGATAGTTTTGACGTCGCCGATGCCATTGATCAGGAACTCGAGGAGGCCAACGCGGCCAAGCGAAAATTCCTCGATAAATCTCGTTGAACGGGAGACAGATGCTTCGAGACCATTGTTCAATTGTAAATTGGAGGGACGCCAAGATTATTTCGGACGTTTGCTGTATCTACTGAGCGATATGCCAATATGATGTTGAATGCATTGAACTACTTATTAAATTAATGGTGATAGCTCGGCAGGAAGTCAGAGATAGGCCATTTGAGGACTTTGAACTGTACAGTTAGTTCATCGGCATATCCGGATCAATGATCAACCGGGACTCTCAACGCAACATGCTCATGCACAATGGATTCTACGCCTGGCTCCAAGGCAAAAACAACAAGAAACTCAACCATTCCAAAAGCCTTATCAAGGGCACCACGATATCGGCAAGCATAACGTTGAGCAAGTCGGTTGTAAGTTCGGCGATGATACAAGGATGCTGCCGCTTAAGTGTCTCCAGGATTATTTTTTCTGCTTTTCGACCTTGGTCTGTGGCCAGCGGACACTTGAACCGCAGACATGTGTAGGAGAACTTTTTCTTCCGACTGGGACCGGCGAAGTCCGCCTGGCAGGCACCGCAGTCTTGGACGAGAGGCGTAGTTCTTCTCAACTGGGCCAGATAAAAAACGGCTCCAATGGGAATGATCCAACATTTTGGTTCGAGGCTGCTTTTCCGCCTGAAGACGGTAGGTCGTCAGAACGAATGGAATAAAGAGTGACTGATTTCAAAATGCAGACTTTGTACGCCTTCGAATCCGCAGAGCGAGAATCATAAAATGCTACGGCGGCCCGGGGAAAGATACGATTGACTACATTGACCCTCCCGAAACCCCGTTCGCTGTGTTCCAATTCAACTTTGTCGGAGGCCGAAGAATACTCCCAAAACCTGCACAAAGAGGTCGATTCAGTTTTGAACCAACTGGCATACACATACTAATTACATCCCTCAAGTCGTGGTGTTGAGAAAGGAAGCGTCGGCGATGCATGTGAACCGAGATTTAGGCATCGGAGACAAGAGGAAGAGAGGAAGTACAGAATCGGACGTCAATTCATCGGACTTGAGTTCGATCCCTGAATTCTCTGCCTCCCGAAGCCACTCCCGAGAAACTGAACGGGTGCGTCGTGCCATTTAAATCGACCTAGCCGGGAAGTCATCGAGCGTGGACGTCAGCCCGACATTAGTAAACGCTTGCGATCCGCTCATGAACCGAGAAATATTGCACCCTCAAGCTCTTCGAAGGGAAACACCGATGAACCTCTGGACATCGGCGATGAATATGTATGTTTAAGCGTTACATGGATCACACTGACAATCCCCAGATCGCTGAGCTTGAACGAGAGAAGCAGCTGCAAACAAAACTCAAGGAGAAGTTGTTGGTAGGTGTACTTTCCAATGCCTGGGTTTCCGGTCATGTAACTGAGGAAGCGGACTTTAGGCGACAAAGCAAAGGAACCAGAAATTGCAGGAAATGCTCGATGGGGACTTATGAGGAAAGATGTTCCAGATTTGTAACACGTACTACCTCGGCACTACCAGTCTACCGCACTCTAATTATTCTCGAAAATGGGATGTTGAACTCGGAGCCCGATGCCGCGATGCCGGAAGAAATGATCGATCACGGCTTGCTCCGAACGACCAACCTTGAATGAAGAAGAGATCATCGTCGCCGCGTTGACGATCGCGCGAGTTTGCGCCCTGGGTCGACGCAGATAGTTACGCCATTCCTCCTCATTGTTCTACAAGTTCCATGGCGGATCCTGCGACAAGGAAAGTTCTATTAAGCCCTCGAAATATCGAGGTCTGGATGACGGACCGCGATGGGCACAACATCCCGCACGGCCCCCATCACCGTGGCAGGAAACTAGATCTCGACTTCGATTCAGATTCCGAAAGGGACAGTACGGCCCGACGAGTTTCTTCTCTCAAGTCGGACAAGCATTCGATCCTTCTCCCCAGGAGTCCTACCCTCTGTTTTGGCGTAGCACCGTTGGAACTACACACACTGCGCTATGCGAAATTTTTATCCCACACAGGGGCGAATACTTGCGTGTTGGTACCCACTTTATGGACAAAGACAAGCCCGAGACGCAGTGTCGGTCATCTACAGGCCGTCTTTCACAACCTTTCGACCGGAATATAAGGCTGACCAGTCCACCACCATCTAGAAAACGCATCACATTCCTGTGCGCAATTAACGTCTCGCAGTCTTTGTGGCATTGGAAATACAGCGGGGAAAAGGCACGCCGGTCCCGGAATCCCACCCCAACCTCGACAACTCCCGCGGTCACATAGACGAGATAGACATAGATTTGATCGGCGACCCCGACGACTCAGAGCCCAGCCAGCCTCCATACATCATCTTTCGCTTCGATTTTGTTGAAGCAGCCAAGCATGCCGCTACGGACTCAACGGCGACGCAGTAGTACCGGCGCATCATCCAAATCTACCGGCCAAGTTGCTGTTGTGTTCTTAACTCTCACTGGGGGCAAAAGCCAGCTCATGTGGAATCCAGATGAGTTTCACTCATGTGGTCCGAAGGTAATGATCCCCCAAACAAAAGATGTGTGACATTTTGACAATGGTTCTTTACCAGACAAAGGAGGGACAAAGGATAGACAAAGGACGGACCAAGGGCAGGTCCGGATTCCTGGGTGCTGGGAATCTGGACCTGCCCTTTGTCCGTCCTTTGTCTATCCTTTGTCCCTCCTTTGTCTGGTAAAGAACCATTGTCAAAATGTCACACATCTTTTGTTTGGTAGATCATTACCTCTGGACCACATGAGTGAAACTCATCTGGAGTCCACATGAGTTGGCTTTTGCCCCCAGTGTCTAGACTTGCGTCTCACCCAGTCTCAGTCCCGCAGAAGCGAAAGTCTCCAGTAGCGTCCCAGGTCTTTTTCATGACTGGGAGGCTAACCCGTTTTCAGGATTCTGGCCGCAAATTGGCTCCTCCGAGACCCATCGATCCCATTTTAACTAGACCAAAATCTGCTCTTACTCTTCGATCAATGTCACCGCTCTCCGGCAGCGAGCTAGGCAGCGATAATGAGAATGTATCTGTTCGATTTGGTGGTCAGATGGTCATCTCACATCAAAAACGCTGCTAAAATCGATGCGGTTCTTCTGGTGCAATGCACTGGCGGAGGAGGAACAGCTCGATGCAGAGTTGCAACAGCAGCTGATTGTAAGCACTAGCAATCACCACAGAAGAGTCTAATTTTATACTAGCAGAGGAGGAGAGGAAGGGGATGACGAAGAAACAGGTCAGTCATACGTACTCCCATAATCCAAGAATTATCATATTCGTATAGATCGCCGCTGACGCCGAGGAGAAGGATGTCGATAACAAGCTTCGCGAACAACTAGTGGTTAGTACACTGCAATACTGTCTCAACCCTCACTCTCATTGGACGGCGGTTCTCAGGCCGCTAAGAAGCGGTTGGAAGGAAAGGCCAAACAGGGTGAGATATTGCTTCATATACCACAATGGTTTGCAGGCCTTGACCTCCATTGTGGAGAGCCGCAAACCTGGAAACGCCGGCTGGCCGCAGAGAACAGTTGCTCGTGAGTCCATTTGCTCACACCACTACCTTCTGTCTCACGAATCAACCCCAGGCAACGGAGACCAGGATCGCCGAGAAAAAGAAGCTTCTTGGACAGTAACTGCACAAATTGTCATTTCTTTTGTCCAACATACCGTCTCGATCTAATGATACATATCTTGCGCCCGACTCTGGTGGGGTTCTTTTCACCCTGTCGTCAAGTCCGACTTTCAGCAAATGCAATCAATGAATTCATTCATCATCCTCTCCCTCCGCTCCCACTTGCACAATTGCTTTCGTTTCCTGGATTTCTCTCTGAGAAAATAGAGTCTTCTCTTTCACCTCGGACATCTCGTCGGTAAATCATTTGCCTCATAGAGAACTGCGTGTCCTCGAGAGAAGTTCACGAGTTTCACATGTTCGGCGCACTTTTTTGGTTCGCTTTCGAACACGGATGAGGCTCATGGATTCGGAATTCACCCCTCTTCTGTTTTCTACCAAAAGTCTATCAGGTCCAGAATAATAATCATGGAATAAGGTAACCTACACGTTTTTTGAGGAATGCATCAGCACCAGGCAGTGATTCCCCAATGAATCAGTGCGAATTGGGATTTCGGATCTGTTAGCATTGGGAGTCGTGACTCTCCCAGGAAGGTTCCAAGTTCAATCAGAAAAGCTAGCGGTGCCACTATTATTATTTTGTTTGTGGATTTCATCTATTCACAATCCCTGAGATTGCACTCCCGGCTGAACCGTGGGAATTTCGCTGAGTCCTCCGCCCGAACAAATCACACATAATATTTTCACTCATAATCCTGAGGTTCAAAAGGGACATTTGCGTAGTCAATAAATATTGTCCCAGGAGGGAAACACAGAGGTCTGTGGCAAACCAT
Organism: Mycena maculata; assembly: GCA_029448575.1. NCBI lineage: Eukaryota > Fungi > Basidiomycota > Agaricomycetes > Agaricales > Mycenaceae > Mycena > Mycena maculata. The sequence goes on along the minus strand of JARJLG010000008.1, from coordinate 405,012 downwards.
ATCCCAGTAATAACAAATGGCGAGATCGAGAATTGAGTTTGGTTATGTCGCACACTAATGCATTCCGATACTGAAAGAGGGAGATGGGTTGTGGAAAGAGAGTAATGAAGGAAAGATGGCTACGATATAATACTCAGAAGGCGAACTGGGATAGGGTTGGAGAATTCGTTTCAAAAGAGGACATCATCTCATCTGCAAAGCTGCTTCCATTTTCTCGATTTCGTCCTGGGAAATTCTTATTGAGTACTTGTCACCCAACTAACCCAGCGACACATACATCTATCTGCTGAGATTCATATTGAACCTCCAACAATTTCTCTGCCCGTGCCTAGTGATCGAACCCGAAGTCAACGTCCGATCTGCATGAGGAAGGGTAACCTACATCGGTGTCTTCCTGAAGAGCTTTGATAAGCATTTCGTGTTTGGCGCGCTTCAGCTTCTTCGCCTTGGACAGAATCAGAAATTACTTGAAATAAGCTGCAAGATTCGAACCTCTTCGATTTCTCCCTGTTCACGGAGTATCGCTTTCTAGTAAAATACTTATACAGTCGAACAAGAGCCATCTCCAAGAACCTTACCCTTTTTTTCAGAAGAACATCAATGCCTTGCTCCGATGCTTCACTGTCGGGCCTCTGGGATCGTTTATTATTGTTCTGAGGGTCGTCCTTTCTGGTGTTGACCACCTACGGAGATGTATGAGGAGTCAAGAACGCCATGATGGATGCACGGACCACCTTCCGCTTGTCAATTGAACTCGACGCAACGGCGGATGTGCCTTCGGGTTCCGGTTCAGAGCTCGAAAGCTCCGAAAGGTCGGACGACTGGATTCGCTGGACCCTCTTTCGGTGCAACGTAGAACGTCGAGCTTCAAGCCGCTTCTTTCCTGATAAAACAACGGGACTCGCTAAATTGAGTGGGCAGATCAAGATCCATAATACTCTCCAGTGACAATCACTCGCTTTTGCCGTCACCGTTCTCTATTGGCTTGAATTCGAAGCGAAAGATGATATAGGGTGGCATTGCCATTCCCTTGGCATCGTCGTCCAGCATGTCCATGTCCACCTCGTACAGCAGAGATCCGGGATTGGCCTCATCCGGGCGCTCTGTCTCCTTCGGAGGTGTACGCAACCTCCTGATTTCAAGAGAAACGAAGCCTATACACTGTTAGAAAGATCCCCTGGTATTTTGCTCACTCACCTGATCCGGAGCGTGGAGTCCATAACCATGCGTCCCTTTGGAGAGGCAGCTCAAGGCGACCTTTGGAGGAACGGGACTGTGTCTGGTCGTCGTCCGATGACATGAAATGGTTGGCGACCCGGACAATCTTCCTGTGTCCAGACTTGACCCGGACAGAAGGTCTGAATATTTCGCACCAGGCATTGATGCTAGGTGAATCCTGATTTTTGCACCATTTGAGGCAATAGGGCTGAATGTATCGATTATATCGTTCTGGACAAGTCAGCCACCCAACAGTCATCTTACCTTCGGATTTTCAAGCATTTCGACTAGCGTCGTAATCTGATTTCCGTCCACGCTGGGCGGCCCCAGTGGTAGCCGTCCCCCGTCGCGACCCTGTAGGTATGCGTCGATCCCAAGATGAGTCAACTTGTCTGTTTCCATGAGAGGAGGTCGTCGCAAGAGTCTTCCCAGGAAGAAGACTGAGAACACGAGGTGACAGTCGGAACATCGCCGGAAGCGATCTGCGGCGTGAAAGTTGGTCAGCGCAAAGCTAGTAGTCCAAACCAAAAATACCATCCCATTTTATTGGCCGCGTTATAGTTGACTGTATCGACTGAGCCCGAAGCTGTATTGAGAGTTGATCAGTGGGACCGTCAAGGGGACCGTATATAGAAATTACCACTTTGATAGCCGACGGTTTTCTTCATGTCTTCCATGCAGTTCGCGCAAAAAAATTGGGAAACCAATTCCTTTCTGGTGGAGTGGTTCGCCAATGTAGTCATCTACTGCCGATCCAAAGAAGGGAAAAGATAATTTGAAACCTTGGTGAGCCACTTGTCGAATATATTATAATTAGTCCATCATCGCATCTTATTATGACCTCAGTTCTTGGTTGGTCCCAGTACGCATCCACTTGGGGTATTGCTATTCACGTTTGATTGTCCGGGAATTTCGGACGAGGCGTTGCAAGAATACCTATTCACCGCCAAGTCTAAATTTTGTGTGCCCCCTCGAGTTAAAACAGCTCCAAAATGACGCCAAGGGGAGACATTCACAGAATGGCTTGCAGTATGTCAGCCGTCGCATCTTTGCTGGTGATCTAAGTTCAATCGTTTGTCTAGCGTCGGCACAATGCGCTCCTTGGCTGCAAGATCCCGGACATTGATCGGCGCATCCGACGCGCGCATTCGCTATCTCAGAATTCGTTCCTGACAGGCTCTCAAATGATTGCAACTTTTGATCTCATGGATGAACAAAGGACAAAGTTCGTGACCCGTTCGAGGTCTGTCAACCTTCTCTCATTGGGCATCGCCGTACTCTTCTGCCAAACACAGCACTTGCTCCCGACCGAACCGTCCTTATAGGCAAGCTACTCAAATATGGGTTTTACAACACAGGTATGCATCAACCTAAAGTTCCCGTGCTTACTTTGCCGACTTCGATCCAGGAGGCCATCTTGGAGCGGGCGAGGCCATGCAGCCATCGCAATACGTCAACACCGGGTATGCATAAACTCGGACCTTTTATCACGCTGACCTAAATGAACCTAGCGATGTACTCGACTTCTGAGCACCCGCATATTTCACAGGCAGCCCCGGGGTAAGTAGCCCAACACTGGCCATTCACCGATGCTGAATGGACTTTCAGATGACCTCTCTAATCGCCCCTTTGCGTATGTCCTAGTGCTCCACTTATCTACAACCGGGGTGTATGCGCGTCTACGACACCCGCGACAGTGGGGTATAAGTATGGGACGTTTGGGTGCGCCTTTTACCATCAGTATTCAACGACGAAATAATTGAAATATTAACAAATCTGTTCTGCTAGCTCGACTACAGGTACCAGTACTGTTGCCGCCGCTCCCGGTGCCAAGCACCGGTCGTCAATTGGGCTTCAAGTTTCGCCGAATCAGCGTCAACCAAGTCCAATGAGATCATTAATCAACTGGGGTCTTGGGCGTCCGCCATCGCTCTTACAAACGTGAACTATGATCTTGTCGGCGACCCTGGTCCTGCCGTCCAATACCGCTTGTATTTTCATATCCCTCTCTAGGCTCGTTTCGGTCTCTTGAGTGATTTTTGAAGCTAAAGTCCTTCAAAATAATTATACTATAGAATCCCTCTCTTGATTCTGTTTCAGTGGCCGTAAGTAACTATATTACTTCTGTCTGTCCAGCTTTCACCTCGCTTTCTTCTTCGATAATTTCCTTTCGCAGTGCTGTAGGCCCCCCGAGCCTAGTGACCGAGTCGCCGTGGAGTCTCAACGAGAACCTGATCCAAATAGGGCCTACACGAGGGTTCCGGGTATCACTCTGACGATCAGTTTCAAATAATTGATTCATTTTCATTCATTCTTGTACTTGTAGAACCTCAAAGAATGTATATTTCTTTTTCCTCACGCCATCCAAGAAGGTGGGCGGACAAAAAATAAATGATATCATGTTTTTAGTGACTCAATCCTCTCCGTAGAACATGTTTCTGAAGGATTTTTTTAAAAACCATACATGGTCGGTGGGAGGGCGAAAACTCACCTTTCTGCAGCGATCGCCGAACGAGATAATATTCGGCAAGACAGGGGCGCTCACCCTCTTGGCGCCACTGCCGAATATTCAAACTCCGCGAAGCTCCGCCTCCGAGGTCCCCTTTGGCTACCTTATGACTCGAACCTGCTCCATTGTCTTCGACCCTGCACGCCATTGATCCTTTTAGACGACATCCATGCCTGAAGTGCCATACTATGCCGTGATCTTCACTTCGAAGAGGAGAGCCGAGGAAGGAGACGGTTATGCAGAGATGGCGGCCCAAATGGAGGCTTTGGCTCGAACACAACCTGGATTTCTAGGCGTTGAATCTGTCTCGTCTGTTATAGAAGGCAAGGCTTTTTCCCATTCAAAACGCGCATCGACTCTTATGCTTTTCGCTAGACACGGAGGGCGACGCAGGCAGTTCCTGGCAGATACGATCCGGGATCACGATCTCGTATTGGAAAGACGAGAGCAGCATAAAGTCCTGGAAGGGAAATTTGGACCATCTGCTCGCGCAGAAGAAAGGAAAACATAGCTGGTATCTGCATTACGACGTTCGAGTTGCAAAGGTGGAGAGGGAGTATACCGGTGGCTTTGAATCTGCTAGCGGCCACGAGGCTCATCAAACTTAAACTCCATAACGATGATTGAAAATTTTCAAGGCAAAATGATGCAATTAGGTTTTACCTGCGACAGAAATAAAGATGGTGATACCAACTATTCCGCGAGGTATTCTCAACCGCCATGTCCGCTACTAATCCTTCCCCGGGAATCGTGTTGAATCCGGATTTGACGCCGGAACTCGTGGAATTCTGGGGGTTCAAATACAAGGAGCTCAAACAAGAACTGGATGCTTTGAAGGTCTGTCCGCTTAAAGACCCGGGGACTCGATATTCACACGACATAGATTCAGAAAACAGGCGGACAGGAAGATAGCATCCCGACGTATGGTGAATTACAGAGGCTTGTGCAACAGCTCCAGACCGAGACCGCCAACGCTGCTAAGCGTCTTGAAGCGAACGATAAATTCCTTCAAGATGTCATTGAATCTACGAGGAGCGAGCACAGGGCGATTCAACAACAACTGGAGGCCTGCAATGCCGAGAAAAGTCGGCTTCTGGCTCAAGTTGGACGCCTGGAAGCCGAGCGCATTACATTATACAACCAAGTAAGTGTCCGTAACCTGTTATGTTTTCAAGACGCGCACCAAAAATCATAAATGAAGATTCAAACCTCGTTTACACAGGTCGCCTCACTGGCGGCTGAAGCGGATCGACAGCGTATGGCGGTTATTGCAGAACTCTACCCAGCTGTGTCCTTCGACGACGACTCCTTTACTCCTGGTCGTATTGAATTTAGCGCTCCTAAACAACTCGTCAGAGCGCTCCAACAAGTAAATCTTAGCACCACCCGTGCCAGTCCTTGTTGATGACCCACACCAGGGAGTTAACAGCTACGCCTGGCAGTGAGTTTACCATGTATTTGGCGAGTCAGGATCAGGACTAAACAAGCACTTCAGGTTTTATTTCCTGCCCCGGCCTCCAATTTCCTTGCCGTTGTATGTCCCATCGCCGTGCCAATCCGGATATTGGTTCTACCCTTTCAACCTCTCATTTGGATCCACATTCGAACTGATCGCTGAGCTTGAACCCGACAAGGTAGGGACTCGACCCACCTTGGAAAACATCCTTGATAATATGTTTCAAGTGGCTATACTTCGGACGATACACTACCCGCATACTACCGGGATATGATATGAAGCTCTCTGAATGGCTTTCGCTTGAAGAACAAGTTGTGTCCGTCTCATCTCAGGCACTGTGCATATTCTAACGCCTTTTGCGTAGCTCAAGGTAACGTTCTGCAAGCGCATTGCAAACCAGCGGCTACCGGCGGGACAGAGTGCCTCCTACGCGAACGAGGCCCATATCCGGCAGCGCTACGATGCGGGGCAATGGTCGATCCCGAGCTACGCCTTGCAATGCGTTGGGTATGATAGGCTGCTATATGACGCGTTGAAGGTCACCGCTGCCGAGCTACGGGGCGAGTCGGAACCTTTGAATTCCCATTCGCTTGGGAAGCGGCGCAAAACGGAATCACCATCTCGCTTCGAGGAATCTGAGAATTCCGATACTTCGATCGAGAAGACGCAACACAGTGCGACGTCGAATGATGGGGAGCTGGATGGCATGAAGGGCGACTAAAATACCCGTGGCGTTGTTGTGCATACATGTTCAATAGATAAATCAATATGAAATCTGCTCAGGCCAAGCCGGCCACGGTGCTGGTAAATCGAACGGCAACCCTTGCTGCGCCCCCGACATAGGTGACCGTCGGCCAATCGCAAGAGATGCAGCGGGCCATCTGCTGCGCGATTCTTTACCATATCCTCGATCCATTCACGATGTAAATTTCCTGGGTAGAGCGCAAAATCTGCAAGCTGCGCGCACGGAAACCTCGATGAACCTTCGATCCGCTGGCCCAGGAGAAGCAAAAGATCTTCTGGGTGTCGGTCCACCACAGTCAAGCGTGTGATGGAGGGCATCGTCTTGAATAATTTCATATAAGTAATTGTTTGGAAATTGGTCTAGTACAGTATGAGTCGCGTCAACGAGGTGGGAGTTGGAATCCAGATCGAAACGGATCCAGATCAGTGTAGACCGTGTCGACCAAGGTCAAGGACGTGAGGGACGGGGCAGATATGATGAGTAAGAGATCCAGGAGACGATTTCCGAGCGGAGTGGTCCCGCGTATCCGTAGGGCTCGCAAATGGGGCATCTCGATCTCGAAATGTGAGGGTGGTTTGCCGGCGACGATGTCGCCGTAGAAAGAGAGGTGGGATAGCTGCAAGGGTGATTTGAGGAGTTCCCGAAATTTGTCCCAACATAGACGTGTAGATCTCCGGAGTTGATGGAGGAACAGTGTTGATAAATGTGTTAATGGTGGCCAATTTGAGGATAAATACGACCCCTCCAAATATAATTTCTAGACCATAGGTGCTCCAGCATGAAAGCGATGGGCAGAATTTCGGGATCCCTGCAGGGGACCGAGAGCTGAGACAGCGGTGCTGCTCCCGCGCGTGATAGTGATCTCTTCGAGAAGAGATGCCCGAAGAAGCTCAAGAAGTGGTGTACAGCTGCATCATCAGGGCCAGTCGATAAAATTAAACCGTAGCTCGAGACTGCATGCCTGCGCGCCAGTCAACGAAAATTGCTCACGGAAGAGATTAAAACATACCTTGGCGCGGGCCACATACATCGCGAGTATTTGCGAGTTTTACCTGGAAGGTGTATTCCAAAGGGATGGAGTGTGGATAGCGACCTTTATCAAGGGAAAAATGGTCAAAATCGACAAGCTAGTCATGAGAAACAAGTAATCACCTCTCTCCACACCGCAGCGACATACGACACAACGACTTCGAAGTGATCGCCTCCCGGGACATTCAAGTCTCGGCCGAGCTCGAATATTTTCGCCAGGATTTCGTTGGGGAGAATCCCAATAAGGGCGGTACGGTTTTTTCCGGCACCATATTTTGCCTTTAAATGGGACAGAGAAGAATCGGCTAATGCCAGCTGCTGGAAGAGGGGGGTTTAAGTCAATTCGAGGTCCGATTTCGGCCTGAAGACGGGCTAAGACATCCCCAGAATCCGCCGGCGATTCAACCATTGAGCTTGTCGTCCAACTCGTCTTGATGATAGGATAGGGGCTCTCGGTAAGCATTAGTAGGTCGCGATCCCTTCAGAAGTTCCTAGGATCCTTCCAGGGAGTGCTACAATAGCAAGTGAACAGGAGGGCCGGAAAGAAAGAATCGAAAGGGAAGCAACTGCTTTATCGGTCAGTAGCAGTGCCAAGTACAGGCACTGCCTTTCGTTGGCAGTCGGGCATACTTATAAACCCCGGAGTGATCCGACGACTTCGTTGGCTCACACTTCCCGGAGACTTCCTCGCATACTCGGCGACACGGGTGTCGGTGTGTGCGGTTTTCCCCGGTCTTCCGTACACTCATGCGTCTTTCACAGCTTAACATACCTCATTGCTTGGATTGCCACGAGAAAAGACGCCATGCCGTCTCCGCCACGCAACAGTCTAGATTCTTCCCCACTGCCTTTCGAAATGATATCCGAGATATTCTTTCACTGCCTCCCAAATGTTCGCACCGTTCCCGACAAATCCGAGGCTCCTCTGCTGCTGGGGCGTATTTGCAAAGAGTGGCGGGAAATAGCATTGACAACACCGAGTTTGTGGACCACATTCGTTGTTCACTGGACACACGTATCGGGAACCGTTCATCTCGCAAGTCTGTGGCTTTCGCGCGCGCGTGGATATCCTCTATCCATTCAGATCCATGACCCAGAGGGCAGCGACACACATACCCGACGGGCGTTTCTTAAAACAATCTGTCGGTATGCATCGCAATGGCGCGACGTGGAGCTTTCTCTGCCACTGGATGTACTTTCGCACCTTCGTATTGAAGGTCCTCTTCCCCTACTGGAAAGATTGGTCATAGGCTCTGAAGCTTCCATCCCAGAGAACGGGCGAGAAACCACAGTTTTCCGCGACGCTCCCTTGTTGCGCGAGCTTCATTTGACTTTGGACATCACGGGAATCGCTCAGCCGCGCACAATTGCTCTGCCGTGGGAGCGGCTCACCTCCTTCACCGGATGCCTTTTCACAAACGAGGAATGGCTGTACGTCCTCAGCCATGCCTCCTCTCTCGTGGAATGCAAATTCCATCATTGCATCGGGGGTCAGCAAGATCTAGATGTTTTGGCGCCGCTACCCCTGTTGAAAAGGCTAACGCTGGAAGGAAACTCCTACCGAAAACTCACGGGCGTCCTCCATTTTTTAACCCTACCGGCCCTTGACTTCCTCGAACTGCGAGAAGAGAAAGTGTCTTGGGAGCAGGACATGGAATCCCCTCTGAGGACTACTCTCTCATTCTTAACGCGGTCATCGTGCCCTCTGCGCGAGCTCCGCCTGACCGCGTACAACATATCCCCCGAGCTACTGTCGCAGTGTCTGCGCACCATTCCCGCGCTCGAAATCCTCGAAATCGCGCAGTTGACACACGAAATATTCGCGGTCCTACGGCTCCTACACGCCTCATCGAATTTGCTGCCCCGCCTGCAGTCATTCAACACACACCCTGCCTCCGGCGCACCCATCCCTTACGACGACTTGATCGCCATGCTTTTCTCCCGCTCGAGCGCCAAAAATGGTGGTGCAGTCCGGCTCGAGCGGTTCAAATTCACCTTTGCCGTCCTCCACACTCCATGCCCGGAAGCCTCGGTTCTGGATCGTTTCAAGGTGCTTGTCGGGAAGGGGATGGAAATCCACTTGGGACCCCCGGATATCTCATGGGTTAATTAAAATATACATGTACGCGGCGCCGGCATTCTTGTGGGAGAGGAGCTTCGAGCCCGGCGTACGCGTCGCCAACTTCTCCTTCTGTTGTGTTATATCGGTTTTTCACTTGCGGTGACAGCCCTTGCTTGGACTGTAGGCTGAAATTGGGTAAGTTGACGCGGTATGGGACCAGAAGGGGCTGCAAGTGGGTTTGCATGAATGCTCAACGGGTCGAGTATCTGTAGGACACTCTCTTCCGAACCAACTCCATATTTAATTGTACTGTGATATTTCAACCGAGTCTTTGTTGTCGATTTTTTCAATTTCCAGACAGCTGAGAAGCATCCGGTGTCAGTTATTCTATATACCGGCAAATGACTTTAGTCTCCCTGTCATATATAGTAAACTGGCTGTTCCAATTGTGGAGTATAATAAATATACTTCCGTCCTTCCTTCGTTCTTAAAACTTGCTCGAAAGAGTAAATTCCCCCTCGTTCCTACCCGGGGCCAGTTGAACAAAGTACGCGGTGTTTTCCATAATCGTCTGTGTTCGTCACCGCCACTGATACGGTGTATATCCGCCGAACTCTGTATATGGGGATACTAAGATCGTTACGTGTGGAGGTTGGAGGTTATTCGCACGAGTCACAGTTCCGAAAGATCAACTGCGACCGCCGCCGGCTGAAATCGATTTTTCTTCTTCAATCTTGGATGTACTCTCTCGGAAAACACGCGCCGTGGATGCTGCCCATCGTCAAGAGGTCTCTTCCTGTGATATGAGTTACAATGTTGCATGTGATAGCCTTAAGGAGCTTGAGCCTTGACAAGCCTTGACGCGATCACCACGACACGCTGAATCGCCTAGGCTGCAACAGCACAGCTTCAACAACTCCGAGTCCGCCGGAGCCTCCAAGCAATTCGTTTCTTTGTCTCCCGCCTTGCCGCCGTGGCGACATGAATGTCATTCAGTCGGGTGTTTCCCTTGATCAATATAATTCCGGTCACTCACTGGTGGATTCGGAATCTGATGCAGGGGGCCCCATTGCAAAGTGCAATGCGTTTGAATTTCTCTGTATATTTCAGTATACGGACAGAGACATGTTCACTTCAGGCGCACCGCGATGTGCAGCGTGGACCCACTTTTTTTCTCCCAACGCGCGGGGATCCGAAGAGATCAGAATCCAGATATGTCTGCACAATTGTGGCAGGGGAAACGATCAGCGCCGGCATTCTATAGAGGAGAAGTCGTGGCGTCGGTAGACGAATGGGGAAGGCAATCCCCTGGGCGGTGGCACTACCTGGGGCGGCGCCCCACATCCATGATCTCGGGAGCGGGTAGGGTAGTGACCGGTAGCCTGCAAACAAAAATTTAAAAGCATCAGATATGAGTGGGTATTAGACATTTCGGCAGAATTATGCGAGGCACGGGAGGCGCTTTCGGTGTGGACGTTAGGTGGATGATCCGTAGAAGCGGTAGCCATGTAGCCGTGAGGGAAAATATTGCCGCCCCACTGGGCGGGCCCCACAGTCTATCTTGGATTTCCAAATTTGCGTTCCGGATTCAAAACGGGGGTCGATGTGCGTGTAAATCGGCCGAGAAAACGTATACGGCGGAGACGTAATGGCTCGCCTGAGAACCTTGGATTCCAGCTGTATCTGGGTTTCAATTCTCCTTCAGGCTACATCGTACCAGACTTTATCTGTGGGGCGGAGTTGCAAGATAAGTGACCAGAAATACTTGTTCCCAATGCATTCCAGGTGTCGTCACCTCTCACCTTGGGATTTCGAGCACGAGGAGCGTAATACGGTGGTACGATTGGAAGCGCATTGAATTTATCGTTATAGTCGTTGCTTCAGATTTGAGCGATCCGAGCGATGCGAACGATGCGAACGAGGCCGAAATATATTGAGTAACGCCATTAAGACATGATATATCCGGAATCACCCAAGATTAGCAGGAAGTGACTTGTGTGTCCGCAGCGCGGGAGACCACGTTGGCCAAGTTCAAAGTTGATAACGTTAATCTCGAATGCAGCAAGATTCAAAGCGAGGATCCGCTATTCTTTGAGTATGCCACAATTATCCGCCAGGAGATCGAGGTAGGTAATAGAGTAGTCGAGCCTGTCGTGAGGGTCCCCAATTTACATCAGAGTGGATTCAGGGTAAATGTAAACCAGACAGCAAGATAACGATCCAACAGACTGAAACCCAAGCGACATGTCCCAAATTAGTTTCGGAGGCTCGGAAGCTCGGTGGATTATCGGGTCGACTTGACGGGGCGAGGGTTCAACTTTTGATTCTGGGTGAAGAATTGAGGGGGGGAGATGAGCTCAACCATTTTTCAGATGGTTGGTGCGGCTGAAGAAGGAACCCCCTATCAAAATCAAACTCCACCGCAAACTCCGCCAAACACGTGCAACAAAAACGCTCCGCGACCACCCGACATCGAATATTCTCGTGCTCTTCGCTTTTAGCAGCCATGGGCGCGTCTGAAGAGCTAGAATACCTCAAATCTCTCGTCGCAAAACTCTCCGACAAAATCAATGCTCTTGAGTCTAAGACGAAAGCAGCCGCACCGACACCAGCAGTCCAGCTGCGCACAATCCTCATGGGCCCTCCGGGAGCTGGTACGTCGGTCGGAGAGATGTACATGGCTTGTTATGTTGAGCGCTCAACTGGCCAGGCAAGGGCACTCAGGCTCCCCGTATAAGAGACGAGTTTTGCGTCTGCCATCTGGCTACGGGAGACATGCTTCGGGAACAGGTTACGCAAAAGACTCAGCTCGGGGTGGCTGCCAAAAAGATCATGGATGCGGGGGGTCTCGTTTCGGACGATATTATGGTGGGCATGATCAAGGACCAGCTGGAAAACAACAAGGATTGCAAGAATGGGTGCGTTCCGTTTACCTATAGGCATGTCATGTGCTAATTGGTGGCGGCGAATCGGTCCAGATTCGTTTTGGATGGCTTTCCCCGCACCGTGCCGCAAGCCCAGAAGCTGGACGGCATGCTCGAGGCCCGCAAAGAAACGCTGAATTCCGTTGTCCAACTGCAGATTGATGATCAGCTCCTCATTTCGCGTATTACTGGCCGCCTCATTCACCCTGCGAGTGGGAGAACTTATCACCGCGAGTTCCAGTAGGTGCCTCATGCCCTCTTAATTCACATTATCTGATGATCTCCTGCTCAAGTCCGCCCAAGAAGCCGATGGTTGACGATGTCACCGGTGAACCACTTATTCAGCGGTCGGATGATAATGTAGAGACCTTGACGAAGCGGTTGAGTTCCTTTCATTCTCAAACGGGCCCCGTAGTGGAGTACTACAAGGCCAAAGGCCTTTGGCATGGCATCGACGCCGCGCAGTCGCCAGCCGTCGTCTGGGACAACCTGCGCAAGATATTCGTCGGGAAACAATAGACACGTACTTGCATGTAGTACAACAACAAGTTTCCTTGGTGCTCGCTAGCTGCAACGATGCAGAAGAGTCCACGTGGTTCTGATGGTGTACGGTCCGAACGGTCCACACAACATTATTTCTGTCTCTGGTTTCCTTATTTCCGCCTTCCCTGGAGTCCTTGCCTTGTAAAGTTCTCTTTGACCTGCTAAAATGGTGCCTGGCCTCGCCATTGGCCCAATGAACGGCTTTCTCCAGCCGACGTACTCGGTACTTTTTTGATCGTGCTACTTGATACCCTGATAACATCAAAACAAGCCCAATGCGCAAATCCCTTAAAACCAGATCCACATCGAGATGTATACGGCATTTCTTCCGGTGTATATATTTGACCATATCAATTCCTCCGGGAAACTTTCTCCAACACCCGATGCCGACTCGCAAATCCTCTGCTGCTGCGACCCCTTTACAACGCGGTTCAGCCTGCTTGTGCTGCCGGTACGTGTTTTGCGCGCGAAATTGATCCAATAGTTTATGTGATCCTCAATCAGAAAGCGTAAACTTGTATGTGGATCCCAGCGAGGCGAAGGTGTCACTAACGGAGATGTTAGAAATGCGATGGAACGCGCCCGGTGTGCACCCAATGCATCAAGATGAACAGGGACGACGAGTGCGAGTATGACGACAAGAAACAGAAGAGCCGCACCCAGAAACTCAAGGAGAAACTCTCTGTTCTTGAGCAGCGTCTGCGCGAACTCGAGTCCGAGTGTGGGGCATCGGCGACGTCCCCCTCGAGCTCTGATTCGAGTTCACTGGGACTCCCGCTCACACAGCATTCGTCCCCGGAGATCACTGCACTGCCCTCCTTGTTCGAGAATGTACCTCTGCTGGACACCGACTGCCTCGGTAACCTTGACAGTCTGTTCGAGAACTGCGCCTGGTCCAACTCCTCCTCCTCTTCATCACTCTATGGTGGCGCGTCTGGATACGGCACCCCTAGCTTGGAGCTGGACGCGAACATGTTAATGGACCCAGACGACGCAGACCAGACCGTACACCCCTTTTTAGAGATGTCCCCGTTCTCCAGCCTCCCCTCGTCTTCGGAATTTCCCTACATGCCGCGATGGAATCCGCAAGATCCCCTACCGTACGAGAATAGGAAGATCCTGTACGTGAACCTACTATTTTAATGCTAGGTATGGGCCGTACTCACTCCCGCGCAGCTTAGATATCTTCCTTGCTCATCGTCACCAGTGTTGGTTTGACGGAAGGGTGGAGCGGTTCTCGTTATCCCATACCGCCCAATATGGATTCGAGCCGCACCCCGCCCTCATGAACGCGATCTATCTCCTAGCATGTCACTTTGCGCGTTCGCCCTATTGCTCCGAAATCGAGCCAGTCTTCTTCACGCGTGCACTACACGAGATTACCGTGGCACTCGACAACTCAGACCGTCTCGTCGACGTCGTACAGGCTTCGTGCCTCCTTGCGGTTTACCTCTACATTAACTGCCGCGCGCTCGAAGGTTACTGCCACTCCTTTTCAGCAGCGCGTCTCGCGGTCGGGCTCGGTCTTCACCAGATCCGACCCCTACAGCCCGGCGACGATCCGCAGCTGTCGTATGGCGAAGAAATCACACCGATCCCCATACCGCCGGCGCGAGACCGTGCGGAGGTCGCGGACCGCATCGCCGCGTTCTGGCAGGTCTTCATGGTCGATCGATGTTGGTCCGTCGCGAGCGGGCTTCCCGTGGCTCTGCCAGACGGAGATTGCCCACAGGTGCGGATCAACACTCCCTGGCCCACGGTGGCAATGGAGCATGATGGGGTCCGTCTTTTTTTTTTAATCGCCCCGCACTTCATGTGCTAACGGCCGTCTAGTCTAGCTTTGGCGAGCCCAATACGAACACCATCAGTGGCTTGTTTGAGCACCAGCCAATGCTCAGTCTCGAGGTAGATGCCATGTTTATGCCCGCGTTGCGCGCGAAGGCTGCGGCCCTGTACGAGCGCACGTACCGGCTCGCCTCAGGTCGGTACCGCCTCATCAACTACCCTCGGCGATTAAATTGATTTTCATGATACATAGCGACAAAGAAGAACGATGCGTACTGGGCGGATCATCACTCCGCGGAACTCGCACTGCAACGGTTCGCGCTGAACCTCCCGGCATTCGTGGGGTACGAGGCGTGGCGCACGCAGACACCACTGATCGACGTGGACCTGCTCGCTGTCCATACGATGATGCACGTCGCAACGCTGCACCTGTATAAGGACGCACTTGGCCGCGAGACACTCCATGCAGGAAACTCGATTCTCGCGCTCATCCGGCAACTGAACGACGGAGATTACGAGTATCTGGACCCGATTCTCATCGTGCGTGTGATTCTCTACTGTTCAGGACCTAATATTGACGCTGTTTCAAGGCATGCTGGTCGACTGTCGCGCGGACATACGTGCGCATGATGGGTATTGCGGGCCAGCAGGCTGAGGCGACGACGATGTACTCGATAGGGATCATCGAGCAGGAGCTTGAGGTTATCCTCAATGCCATGAAGACACTGAGCGCGTTCTTCCCTTTATCGGGTCCGTCCTCTCATCTCTGGCTGGCACTGAAACTAAAGTGATTTTCCAGGTGATCACGCGATGAAAATCGAACAAGAAGCTGCACAAGCGCGAAACTCTGTTATCAACTGAGACCGTTTTGGTCTGTATACTACCCGTGTATCCTCGCCTAATCTATGCACTGTATTTCTACTCATTAAGCACACTGTACCAGTACAAAGCACGTTACTATTAGCTTTTGGTCGCCTGACCCGCCTGTTTTCATTAACCGGCAAACCTATCGCCATCTTGACCAGTAGACGACACGCCGTCCTTTGAGAATACCGGATTGACTTCCTTCTAAGTAGCATGCGTTCAGGAACCGTGACGATCGCAAGCGGTGCGGAAGATCTGCCTATCCTGCCGAAGGCCCTGTACTGTATCGTCCAGTGTCTTAATCCAGCGCCCGACGTCTGAGGAGGTTTCGAGGATACTTGGACACGTACTTGTTCTCTCTCTCTGATTCTTGTCTCCTGAGCTGGCTCATCCTATGAACGGTTTGCAAACTTCGGCAGATTTCGGCCGACCCCATCAACGACTTCAGAAGCGCGGTGCTTTTCCCGCAAAAGGCTGTCTTGATAATGGCAACGATCCTGCAGAAGACTCGGACTACATACATCGGAGCGAACCAAAACTAATTGGAATTAAGATACCACCGGCGTTTTCACTCGAAATAGTTTGAAGGGGAACGAATGGTATGCAAGTACGGGGGTAATCCGGATATCTGGAAACTAGAGTGGTTCTTAATTCGCCATGTCAAGACAAATGGGACCGAATGATCGCTAGTAACCCCATAACCGCAAATCCTTATCGAAACAGACTGCACTCTTCGCCCTCGTCTTCTGCACCTTTTCCTCTGGAAGCTTCATATTCTCGTGGAAGAACCACGGGCGCTGACCGTCGTGTCAGCCGTTTCATGGAAATAAGTGCACGCGCGCGTGTACGTACCAAATATTCGCCGAACCAATACAGCCGCGCAATCTCCTCGAAGTTAGGGATGGTGGAGAAGGTCCCCACGTTCCGCGCCTTGAGAAAGCCATCCATCTTGTACGTGAGGAAAGCCTCTCCAATGCTGGGATCCAGTTCCGCGGGGATCGTGCCGGAGAGAAGCTGGGACCGGTTCAGTCATTGTTGGGCTTTTAGGGGGTGGGAACGACATACGTTAAGCGTAGCTTGACCTTGAGGCGAGTCAGGCCGGTCATAAGGGCCGCCATAGATGACTCCGGGTCCCGGCACGGAAAGCTGGGAGGTATCGTAAGCATAAGGAATAGTTGAAAGAACGTTATAGGACGAACGAAATATTCGTCTGATGCAGGTCCGAAGTGACTCCATTCAAAGTCCAATAACCCGGTGATGACATGAGGAACAGTGTCGGACACGAGTATATTCAAAACGTTGAAGTCGGCGTGTATGAATGTAGGAACGTCACAACCCTCGAGGCAGTTGAGTGCGGAATCCAAGCCCTCACGCACGAATTTTTCGATCCGCTCAGGGAGCCCGTCGACCTTCCAACCGTCGGCGCGGACATTCTTCTTGGCGTCTTCCCACTGTCCACTGATCCAGGCCTTGTAATAATCTTTCGCAGTCGCAAACGGCCCCTCGTCGTAGGCTAAGCACGTCGGGCCAAGGATGATCTTACCCTCTGTGTCGTACCCAAGGCCGCCAAAGCGGGCCCCTGGACCACCGGGGCAAGACAGGGCTTTGAGTTTCTGTAGTGGCAGCTCAGTTCTGTGACTTGAAATTGGAAGGGATGGACGAACGGCAAGGACATCTGCAACAGACTCGAGCATGCGGAGGTGCGTGTCTATGTCGGCGGTCTGCCATGCCTCATCCATCGCAACGCCGGGTAGCTTCCCTTCGACCATCCAGGCGTCTTCTGTGCTCACGTCGTACGCATACACTGGCGCGATAGGGATATCTGTGCCATCACGCACAAGCTGCATTGCCGCGACCGAGTTCAAGACTTTGCGAGCAGCTGGAGTTTGTGACTTGTTGCGCACGACGCGGAAGATAACAGCACCGGGCGTTTCTGCGGGGAACGGAAGGCAACCGGGCTGAAGTGCGTGGGACGTGGCATCTGCGGCACGGCTCGATGGGATGAGCTTCAAAAGATACACCTTGTTGTTGAAGCCCCGTGCGATGGGCTCGAGTGACTCCACCTGCTGTAGATTAGCACATACTGGATAGCAGAAAGATTGAGATTACCTCGATATTCAGGGCCTCTTTGAGGACGCGCTTGGCAAAGGCAAGCCGTTCCTTTAACACCTCAGACTGTTCATGAGTAAAGTTGGTGTAACCCACAACGACAGACATGGCGGAGAGAGAAAGAGTTTGGAGGGACGAGGATTCAAGACTCTTGTGCTTTTATAGTGGGTCGCTGAGTCAAGACGGCACCGAACAGTTCCATCATTTGATATGATTGATTGCATCCAGGGGGAGCATTCGTGCGGAAGGTATCTCGGGGAGACGGATACTCGTCCTGGGGCGAATACTAGATACATTGTGAAGAAAAAGCCCCGATATTGGGGAGCTTGGATCCTTTATGGGCCACCTAGGTGGCGCAAGTCGCAGGGGATGTCTGAGACGTGTACGAATGCGGTTTGGCGGGTCGATTCGAGGATTGAAGAAGGAACGAGCAGGAGCTTGGAAAAAACAAGGTAGCGATCCATTCGACTCGGCCAGACAGATCCAAAATGAAACATTCATAGTCCACATCTTCGTATGCATTTGAGGACGTATCCGGGAAATGGAAACGACGCGTTGTCGTCCATCGCGGACGACAAGAAGCAGGAAGGGGAGTACGATTGGCTTTGTTTGGTCGACCATCAAGATTTGATTGACAGTTCGATGAACCGCGGTGACAAAAGGTACCCACCCCTATCTCTAAATGTGACAAACACAAGTACTATGCTTCTCAGGCCTAC
This sequence comes from Mycena maculata, assembly GCA_029448575.1. Classification (NCBI taxonomy): domain Eukaryota; kingdom Fungi; phylum Basidiomycota; class Agaricomycetes; order Agaricales; family Mycenaceae; genus Mycena; species Mycena maculata. The sequence continues at coordinate 387,049 of JARJLG010000008.1, read as the reverse complement.
CAAGAAGTGAGGTCTCTCTGTACACGTTTTTAGGTTGGACAACGATGGCCAAGAGCGGCAAGAAACGCAAAAGAAAACTCGAGCAAAATGGGCAGCATTCTGCCCACCTTTCGGCGCTGAAGCTGTACGAGGAGGCTGCCTCGAAGGAGCGCGAGACGATGCGCATGAGCATCCTTCCTGTGAGATTCCCCGCCGAGTACCGGTACCTCTGTCCCCTGAAGCATGTTACTACAGGGTCGGGAACCCCCTTCCACCGACTTGTCGACTCCGCAGCACGTCGTGCCGGCGGCGTCCGATTCGCGCCTCCTTCCTACCGATCCTGAGGCGATCGAATACCCAAATAAGACGCTGGTGACACCGTCTGCGACTAACACAGCCCAGCGCAAGGAGCAGCGCGAAGGTGACGCCCGATTCTGCGCCAAGCACTTTCAAGGGCACGTCGTGTTATCACCACTCCACGTCGTGCTAGCCAGACTGGGCACGCAGGTGCTGGTCGAGAAGCTCCAGCAGCTCAAGGGAGTGGCGCGCAGTGGACTCAACGAGAGACTCAAGGCCGCCGTACTCAAGAACCTCAGCGAAGAGTCCATCTCATCGTCCAAGCCGGCCGACCGCATGATAGATAAACGCTACTGGCTTTCTCGGCTTGCAGATGTAGGTTTTTTTCCTCTGAAAGTATATCCTGCACGCCGCTGACACAATGAACTTGCGCAGGCTGCTGCAGATGACAACTCGCCGCTTGGGCTCGACTACTTCCCTATCCCCGCTGCCGAGCTGCCCCAGCAGCACGGCTACAACAAGAAGAGGAAGTACGACGCCTCCCTTCGCCCTTGCGCAGCAGAGGTTTCCACCATATTCAACATATTCGTGAACGTCGAGTTTACCAAAACCGACCCACCGACTGGCACATCTAACCCCCTCGTCGGTGCGAGCGCTGGTGTGGCCAAATGCCAGCAAGCTATCGCCAACGCGGACGACCTCCTCACATTCCAGTCAACGCGACTCTTTGTACCGACACTGTCTTTCCACGGCAAAGGGAAGAACACGAAGCTCTTCGTGTCGATTCTCAACCAGGAGCGCCTCGAGTTTGCCGTCGTTGACGAATGCTTCGAATCGGACAGCTTCCTCACAGTCTCGGCCCTCTTACATCTTTTCCGCACGGCCTCAATGTACCAGCTCGGCTACAACCCCCTCTTCACCTACAACCTCACCTCCCCTCCCTCCGACTTCTCGGTCGGCGACGCCGTACCCGCTTCCATCATTCTTCCTGGGTTGCGAGGACTAGTCCACCTCAATGGGAAGCGCCTGTCGCAGCTGCGTTCGACGCCTTTCCAACGCTCGACGGTTGTGCTCGAGGGTGAGCTCCATGCAGACGACAAGGAACCGATACCCGTCGTCGTTAAGGTGGCCTTCATTGCCGAGGACCGGGTCTGGCGGGAGAGGATCCTCGTCGACGCCCTGTACGCCGGCGACGAGGACGCCCCCGCTTACGCGCCAGAGCTCGTCGCGGCGTTTGCTGCGCATGGCTCACCTCCTCTTAACTGCGAGATTTTGCACACGAGGCGGAAGCGACCGGCAAGCGATGTCATGGCTCTCCCCGCTATGGTCCGTCGCCACCTCGAGGTCATGATCTTCGCCTCGCCGCGCGAGGCCCGCAAGCTCATGGACATCTCGGCAACCGACCTCCTTGCCGTTGCGAAGCAGCTTTTCCTATCGATCCTTGACGCTTTCCGACGCCATGGCGTCATCCATCGCGACATTTCCGTGAACAACATCCTCTTCGCTGACAATAAGCTTCTCATGATCGACTGGGAGCTCGGTCGACGCTTCGTGGAGCCGTTTACCGGGCAAGGCACCGTCACCGGCACGTTGGACACAATGTCAGTAGCAAACCTTATGATGGTGGATCCGCTCCCGCACGACGAGATCGAGTCTGCCATCTACGTGCTCGTCAAGGTGCTCACCCAGACATTCAAGCCCCGTGAGGACCTACGGGGCGAATGGAGGGATATTCTCACCCAGTACCACTGGGACAACCCTGATGTGAAACCGGGCACGCTCCAGCAACTTCGGATACTCTTATGGAGCAAGACTTCTTTCTATAGCGGGACGACAATCGGTGCCACTCTGAACATTTTCCGCTTGTCCGGACATCTGGCTAGTGCCCAGCTCCTCCAGGCACTCTTCTCCCTCCCTCTTCCTATCGAGCGTCATGAAGTCGACCGCTCCAACCACGCCACGGTCCTCTCGTCATTCACCGTCCTCGTGGATAAGGCGGTTGCCGCTTTGGCGTCTGTCGATGCAAGCAGCCTTGCCCGTGAGATCTGAATGAGAAGGTTACCTCTTTGGGGACTTGTGGACTTGGGAGGGGTGTGCGAAATGGGCCAGAACGCGAAGGGCGGCGTGAGGTGCAGCAGGAGCCGCCGGGCGCCCGTCGGTGAGAGAGCGTAGGCATGCGTGCAGAGCGGGCCACGGGATTGGATTTGGAGCGTGTGGTTTCGGTGAAGGGGGCGCGGTCGGGGGCCGGTTCGAGTGCAAGGTAGTACGATTCGTTCCTTGCAACAATGCAACACTCTTTCCTCCTTGGATATTACGAAATACCGCTATCGCCGAGAGGGTATAATTTATCCTGGAAGATTCCGGCGGCCGACCGCTAATTCACTCTGGATCTCGTCACCGGCAAAGTATTCCAAACCTCTGGCTCCCTGCTGAATTGACGGCCTAACACGTCGGTGTATACCAGATCTTCGCCGATGTCGAAATCGACAAAGAGACCGTAAGTACTAATGCGACTGAACTTCAGAGATCTACAACATATACTCTTGCCAACAATGCTATTATGCTCGTTGGTGCACCACCGACCAGCCTCTGAACGCGCAGTGCGAGATTTTTGTACCATCCGGTTATAACGAAACACGAGCGATGGTGGTGGCCATGGAGGAAGCGAAAGCACGCAGCCAAAATCAAACTTCAAAAGATAAATTCAGTGCCAGTGCATGGTCTCTGAACGTCAACGATCTGCTAACACACGACTCACTGTAATTATACACACCCTTCACCAAATATTCAATACTCAAAGTCACTCATGGGGGCAAGTGAACGTTTCAATATCCGAGCTTTTTTGAGCTCACCGCGTGTTCAGCATTCGTTCGACTGGAACTTCGGCGATTCCAAGGCGAAATCGGGACAGGAATCCGACGATAGACAGGCAACTCACTTCACCTGGGCCATCGATTTGCTGGACGAGGACGTCGTCAACCCATTACTTTTGAGTACAGATATAACAAGGTACCTACGATATCCTCTGGCCACTCGAAACGGACCCGGAATTCAAGGGTAAGCTCTATGTTCATGCAGTCTGACTCTAAAATTCATAGCTGTCCTGGCCCATAGGTAGAGGATGAGTCGTCGGTTCGTCGACATCTGGTTCGGTCTCTCGCAGGCCAGCGACGAGGGTTCTCTCAAGTCGTCACAGGAACTTGGATCCACTAATTTTATATGACGCTGAATCTGAGTCCGAGGATGATACGGACCCTCAGGCTCTCCTTGTGTTTGAACCGTGTATAGAACCCATTTTAAATTGTCTGACACCGTAACATCTCAGCGCCAGCTAAGCAGAAACAAAACCCATAAATTTAGCTAAGACAAAGCTTAAGTTGAAGGTATGTTACCATATATACCATGGACTTGAACTTGACTGTGGTGTGGGGTTGAACTGGCATAAAATGGAGAAAGTATGAGTGTTTTTTTCGTTGTTTATTACTGGTTTTCACTCTCCGGAGCGTGGACTTCGGCCAAAAATGATGGTCCTCCTGTCTGGTTTGTCGTCTGAATCAGAATTCACGACTTGTAATAAACGACGATAATCGTCAAGAAAGAGACGGAGCAGTTGAAGAATTACTTGACACGTGGGGTCATCGTGCACCCCAAATCCGAACCCTGTACATATGTCGGAAATCATTCAACCATGGAACTTCATAAAGCTTTATGGTAAATTGGGGTCTCATTCGCGGAGTTGGAATAATTACTCTTGTACCTCGAGAGCAAATCCAGTACACTATCCAGTTAGTCTATATTCCAGCGCCCGACACAAACTCAGCCGCCGCTCACTGGGTGTGCTCACAACAGCTCATACTTCCCCTCCAACTCGACGATCCGTCCCACCGCGCGCTTATAACTGGGGGTCGTCTCCAGCAGCTCGGTATATTGCCACAGTTTTGGATACTTCTCCTTGTTCAGAGGACCTGGCCCATCCAACGACAGACGTGCGACAAGCAGCGGGTAGCTCATCAGGATGTCCGCGCCGGTGAGATGCACTCCGCATAGATACGGGCCGCCGTCTGGCGCGGACGCGAGTTCTGCTTCGAGGAAGGCGAGGTGCGTGGCGAAGCCAGGCACCACGAATGCAGCATGTAGTTGGGCAGCGATGCGCGAGACGATGGGGCGCAAAAAGAAGGGCGTGGGCGCGCGTTTCATGGCTGGAATTCGATACGCGGTGAGCATGGCATTAAATTTGACTGAGGAGAAGCAAAGGCGCACCCATTGGGATCAGGGCGAGCATCATCATCGCCATAAGCGACCCTTCGCAGTAGTGCATGTAATACCGGTAACGCATCCACGATTCCGTTTCGCCATCAAGCTTGCCTTCGCACCCGTCCTTCCATTTCTGGGGGATTAATTGTGGGGCAAAGTGGTCTGAGACATATTCGGCGATGACTGCCGACTCCGCTATTGGGCGATCGCCGATGGTTAGAACCGGTGCGTGGCCGAGGCCATGCACGGCTTTGAGCTCGGGCGGGGCGAGCATCTTTTCGTCGCGCTTGTACCTCTTGATCTCGTAGGACACATTCGCCTCCTCAAGAAGCCACAGTATCCGCTGAGACCGCGACCTGTCGAGCCAGTGAAGGGTAATTTTTGGTGTGTTGCTGTCTGCGTCGACCATATGGCTAAAGGAGGAGCTACTTTGGGGTGCAGAAGAGTCCACTGTTTTTCGCGCCTTTATATCAAGGCAAGCCGTAACTCGTCGGGACTCGGAGGGACTCGGAGGGACTCGGAGGGACTCGGAATTGACTTTCAAATTTTCAAATCAGTAAATGACCCGGGTAGACCGCGGTAGCTCGAGGTGGCCCGAATGTAAATGGACCGCAAGGTACTTGCGATGCGGATGTACAAGCTGATTAGAATTGGGTCAGTGCAACCAAAAAATCAGAAAAAATCCCGCAGAATTATTTGAGAATTATGAACCGGCATAATCACCTGACCCACCCACATCTCCAGGAAAGGGCTTACATAGGCTTGTATTTGGGTGGTAAGAAGGAAAGCAATTTGGTTGTGGATTGCCACGAGGAGGTTGCAAGTTGGTTGCAAGCGACTCCCGCGATTCTCCGACCATACCGGTAATCAGATGGGAATTTGATGCCGCGCCGATACCAATATAAACATATTATACTTGCCTCTATTCCAACTCTATTCTCCAACTTCTCAATCCTTCGCGCTAAATGACACGTTCTCTACTCCCAAGTTACAGGGCGACAAACCACGGTGCGGCAGTAGCGCACTGTGAATACATGTACCGCCCAACTTATTTACGGAAAGCGTCGGAAACCACTGTTCCAAGTTGACTGATGCATCATTCAAGTTCCAAGTTCTCCGACCTTCTCCGACGTATGTTCTTACAATTTTCCCACTCACTCCACAAGAACTTGGAAAGACTCTGATTGATATTGTCTGAAGTTTTCCCGGATTTTCCCTCCTGCATACGGCACGCCGAGCACGCGTATCGGTGGAGCAAGAATCAAGAGAAGAGTCCACCTATCAAGCCGAGTCGTACCTTCGTCCTTTTGGACTACTGCTCAACACTGTCTTCGCCGACGTCGAGCCTGTTTCAATAAGTATCTTGCAGGTAAACAGCAAAGTGCTCGCCTTTCCAATGGATGTGTGGGGCACATCAGAATCAATGACCAAAGATACGAAACGAAACGCTTGGGGAGGATACGGTCTATATTGAGGCCGGCTTGACATCAAACGATCACCGATCCTAAATTAAAAAAACACCCTCCGGACCTTTAGGAAGCAGTTGCAATGATTTTCTGGAATCCCAGCTGGCCATTATAAACTTGACTGCCTGCACGAATCCCCACTTTTCCATCATGTCCTCTCAAGTCGGGCAGTTGTAAGTGTGTCGTTCCGTCCATTATTACCCGACTCAGTATGGCTCGAACTTCTCAGGACGATACCGATCGTACGTGATTCGTTTGGCAGAAAATCGACTTGACATTTGTTGTTTAGTTCATCGGCACTTCTATAAACTGGGCGCTCCTCGGAGCCCTTACGGTTTAAGTCTGTAAGTCGCAATCCATCCTCCAGGAATATACAGCAACTTGAACTTTTGTCTAGATCTTTACTTCCTAGCGTTCCCCGAGGATCGACGGATTTTCAAATTCCTCGTCACTCCATAACTCCATAGTCGTGACCGAGATCTTGGAGACGGTTGGCGACAGTCGGATGCGATTCGCATATGTTTTGGAGATGGATGGGGGAACCCCGAGCTTCTTGATGAGGTCGGCTGGGCGTGGTTCAGTGTTCCTATATTGTAAGTTGGCATTGAATTCTTGGCCGACTTCAACTTGAGACTGATAAAACTTAGGGGATCCATTAGTGAGGAATTCAACTTTCGATGATGTCCGAGACTCGACTAAAAACTTCGCTCTCAAGTTGCCTGTGTAGGCCAGATATTTTTCGCATGGCGAATATACATAATCGGAAAACTCTGTATGCCCCATTGCAATCGGACTCGTGAGTGAATCATTTGGTTGAATGTTATCGCAGCAAACTTGCGTACAGGTCACCCTCTTCCAAATGGGCGCGGGTATATGGTCTGGTGTGCAGATATGTCGCGCTGGGAGATTCTCCTTGTTGCAGTTTCGTCTCTTGCACCCCCCGGTGGTTCGTTACCAAAATTTGCATTGCAATAGATGCTAACGCGCTTTGCCCAGGCTTGGCTCGCAGCGACGGCCCTGGCTGACCTCTTGATCGTCGTCGGCACTGTGCTTTATGCCATGAAGGCACGGCAGCCCTGGATTCCAACACACACGGACAATACTTTCTCATTTAATCAAGGTCAGTGTTGATGTCGCGCCGTAAACCCCTTGTGAATCCAGAATTGATGACTCTTCAGGTCACAGTCGAAACCGGTTTGCTCTGCGCCCTTTTCGCCATCGTTGTCCTCGCCCTGTTCGTCAAATACGAGGGAAATAACTACCACCTGGGCGTCTGTATCTGGCTGTCAAAGGTAGGCTCAACCCGATTCAATATCCAACTAATTCCTAACTCTACGAAGGTCTATTTCAACAGCATCCTGGTGGTCAGTACATTCCTTCTGTCGGCTATAAATATCTGCCTGACTTGAAATTTGAAGATCATGAATTCGCGCATCCACATCGGGCATGAAGTTGCTTCGGATCCCAAGAGCGTCGGCGGGACGGATCTCGTGTTCCAAAGTTGTGGGGGACAACAAATTTCCAACCGAACCATGGGCAGTGCGGTGGTTTGAATTGATCTCGATAAGCGTCATCTGGGGCCAACCGTGTAGAATGCAACTGTGAAATCATGCATCAGCCTCGTTCGTGGTTATTTGTGATTGTGGCATATATTTATCGTCGCAAAACATTTGCTGATCTCAACCGTTTCTTGGGCGGGACGGGAAAATTGAAGGGCTGCAGAAATTTGACAATTAGTGCATCCCCTGGCCCTAAGTAGGTTTATCAAGCAAATGAGGTACGAGGCCTGGTCATGCTAGGCCCCCGGTCACTACCTTATATGGCGGTCCGAGATAGAGTAAATCAGTGCCCCAAAATGGCCCCTACCCCCGGCCCACTTTTAGGGTAAATCAGCTCTGAAGTCCGGGGGCTCGCTCTGCTATAGCGCAGCGAGAGAATTTTTTTTCAAACATACCTTGAGACCGCCGCAAAAAAGGGCCAGGAGCCAAAATTTGGGCCTGCGAAGAAAAAAAATGGCACTTTTACGAAACCTTAGTCCGAAATAGGGTAAATCAGCCGCCGGAGGCCAAAATTTGTTGGGTAAATCAACGATTTTTTTTGGAAAAATTCGGATCGACCTATAAGGTAGTGACCGGGGGCCTGCCAGGCTTGTGAGAAAAAATTGAATTCGACTCGGCGGTTGCTGGGAGTGACGCATCCTCAGGCTCCCGAACACACATCTGAACTTGAACTTGAACTCGTTGCGTTGCCACCCAACTTACGGCTTCCCGGAGTCATCGTTATTTTTTCGATCGCTCTACAGAAGGACTCTTCCTGAATAGGCCTGAGTATTTGGACAACCCGCGGGAGCGACTTTAAATCGACTCGGAATCAAGTCGGAATGCCAGTTTTTATTTAGTGACACCAGGCACGTCACTGGCAGCTTGCTCAAGATAGTGGCTCATTGAAGACTCTTTATGCTTTGACTGACTCTACAGTTGGATCGGATAACAGTCACGTTCAGACCCCACTTGGCAGCTCGACTACACTCGACTCTCTCCGGCACTCTCATCTCATGGTGTACCTCAACGAACGATTTGGACCATATTGCGGCTGTTTTCTGCCGTTTTGGTGGTAAAAGGTCCGGCGGAAGTTGTCAATGAGCGTGGGTAAGGTGGGCGAAGCGTCATCCGCCAAGTCCTGTAAGCATTCTACACATATCTACCACCGACTGGACCGCAAATGGCTGGACGACTCGGATTGACGAGAATCGGCAGTGCATTGCGGCCATGTACATGTACCTCGTTGCACCAACCTAACACCAACCTCTTATTGGCTCGATGATTAGCATCAAGAAAAGAACCTCGGGTGCACAGTCTGTTACAATCAATCTTATGGGATCTCCATATTTTTGGTGGGCAGTGATTATAAGAACCTGATTGGCGGCACAAAACTTTGCTTCTTCCACCATGTCCGCCGCGACCTTTCAAGTTGGACAGCTGTGCGTGTTCAGCACTAGTCATTTTTCAAAAACCTCGCCAACTTCGGCTCGAAAATGTTTTTCAGCACGATTCCTCTCGTACGCATTCTTTTTTCACACAGAAACTAGACGTCCTAACACTCGCGTTTAGTTTGTCGGCACTGTAATGAATTGGGCCCTTCTTGGGACCCTTGCAGTCCAAGTCTGTACGTTGCAACCCACTGCAGCGCGTACTCGTAGTTTAGGAATTTTCATTCAGATCTTTACTTCCTGGCCTTCCCCAAGGACCGCCTAATTTTGAAACTACTGGTTGCTTTCGTCGTCGTGGCTGAATTCTTGCAGACGCTTGGCGACAGCCACGATACGATTCGTGTTTTTGGAGCCGGCTGGGGCGACTTTGAGCTCCTGGATGAGGTCGGTTGGGCGTGGTTCAGTGTTCCTATACTGTAAAGCATTAAATTATTCTCCCACTTCCCAAAACTTATATGCCTTAGGGGGTCCCTCAGTGAGGAGTTCAACTTTCAGAGGCTGGCCGAGACTCAACTGAAAACTTCACTCCAGTTGCCAGCGTCGGCCAAATATTTTTCGCGTGGCGGATCTACATAATCGGCGACAAGACTCTGTTCCTCCCCTCAGCCATTGCACTTGTAAGTAACTTCTTTATCTCTCCGGTATTTACCACATTGACGTACTTACAGGTCACCGCGGTCCAGCAAGGCGCCGGAATATGGAGTGGCGTGCAGATATGCGAAGCCGGTAGATTTTCGCGGCTCGATTTTAGTACCTTGCGCACCCCGGTGGTTCGTCGGCTCTTGATTCTGTCAGAGGGAATGCTGAAACACATTCTAGGTTTGGCTTGCAGCGACTGCATTGTCCGACCTTATGATCGTCGCTGGCACCGTGTTCTACGTACTGAAAGCGCGGCAACCTGGCTTCCGCCACACGCGTGCAATACTGTCTCGTATAATCAAGGTCAGTACTGTGATGCGCTGCTGTAAACCCAATGGATCGATGGCTATCACAGGTCACCGTCGAAACCGGTCTGCTCTGCGCCCTATTCGCAATTGTCGATCTTGCCCTGTATGTCAAATACGACGGAAACAATTATCACCTTGGCACTTGTATCTGGCTCTCAAAGGTTTATTCGAACAGCATACTGGTCGTGAGTACATTCCCTGGGTTACCCACAATAAGTTGTAGTGTTTAACGTCATCTAAAGATCTTGAATTCCCGCGCACACATCGGGCATGGAGCTCCAGCATCCGAACCCAAGAGTCTGGGCGGGATGACGGAGATCGTGTTCCAAAGCCACAGTGGACCCCCATCGGGCGTGCACGTTTCCACCAAAGCAAGCACAGTGGTTCAGAGTCCCGATAAGCCCTATCTACAGATGACCGTCTAAAATTGTAAAATTCGGCGGAAAGTTGCGTCGAGATCTTTGTATTATTTTGATTTCGACTCCCCAGGGGGGAGATATATTTTCTGTGCACTTACGAGGTTTGCGTACTACTTAAATGCAGAATATTTGCTTGTACCAGCTAGTGTCGAAATAAAGATCCAATCATCCAACCATGATTGAGTTACCCACCAATCCCTCAAGCCATTGTGATAAGCCTCTACCCGGATTGCAATTCAGGCACCGCATAAGTATTTCATCCAGGCCGGATTTCAGAGTGTCGAACCCGAGATTCGTGAATAGAGAGAGAGTCATTCTTAGTTTCGTCATCGAAGCGCAGCCAGCCAGGGTCCGTCGGCACACCTGCGCCGACATGCGCCGACCCTCGTCGGGATACGTCGGCATACCTGTCGCCCCATGCCGGCCTCAAACCGAGGTATGCCGACGTGTGCCGACGAGAATCGGCACAGCTCGGCACATGTCCGCGCAGCTGTGCCGACGGACCCAGTTGAAGATCTGGAACCTGGTCATCCGAACAGAGCATGACAATCACAAAATGAGTTCATTCGCTGAAATAGGAAGGTGCCCGAATAAGATCGGGATGGCGGTGTAAACACGGGACATCCCGACGGGACCGCGCCGGAATATACCGACGAGTCTCTACTTTTCGAAAGCCAGCTCCCTTGTGTTTCTGCCCACACCAGGGTTCACCGGACACACAAAACGAATCTTTTTGTACTCACATCCCACCGGGACATGTCACGGTACCACTGTGGGATGAAGTACTAGATGTCAGTACTACGCAACGGTGCTACTTGTTGGGAATCTTGACCCAGACTGCCAGGGGCGGCGTCCTGGTGGCGCAAAACGAGCCGCCATCTCGCAGGTTCAACATCTGGATAAAGCTCCCGACCATACGACCCATTTTCACGGACTTCTCTCGGACTCGAAAATAACCGAAAATGGTTCCCACATGCCGCGATTCAGGCTCTGTTTCTGGGAATCTAGAATCTGGACCCAGACTGCCGGCGTCCTGGTGGCGCAAAATGATCCACCATCTCGCAGGATTCAACTCTGGAATCTGGATAAAGCTCCCGACCATATGACCCATTTTCACGGACTTCTCTAGAATCAGAGTCTAGATCTCGGACTCGAAATTCACCGAAAATGCATGCTCAACTGGCCAGAAAATTTTGGCCATACCTTTGACAATCAACATCCCTCTCGACCTTCAACCAGATGTAAGTACAGCAATACTTCTTGGCGAACTGGACGGAAACTCGAGCTCCACGTTGCACCAAGTCGGGCAGCTGTAATTGTGTCGCGTCTTTCATTCTCAATACGAGTCCAAAATTTCTCAGGACGATTCCGCGCGTATGTAACTTCGTTGGTTGCGATCTGGCATTTAAATGTAGTTTACCGGCACTTTGGTCAACTGGCCCTGGCTGCTCAGGTGTGCGCGCTATTCCACCCCCGCAGGAATATGCCAATTGACTTCTGCCCAGATCTTTACTTCCTTGCGTTCCCGAAGGACCAACGCCTCGTTTCACTTTGGTAGTCGTGGTCGACGTCACGATACGATTTGATGTGTGGGGGAATGCGGAGCTTTTCGACCGGCGTGGTTCAGTGCTCCTAACGCGACCTTGGAGTCTTGTACACAATGCCGAGATTGTTGATATAATTTAGGTGCGCAATTCAACCTTGCCTTGGATCCATCTGTGTCGGTCAAATATTGTTCGCGTGGCATCGGAAACAGAACTCTGTATGTTCCCCTTGTAATTGGTTTGGTGAGCATTGCATTTTATCACACAACAACTCGCGTGCAGGTCACCCTCTTCCCATTGGGCGCGGGCATGGGGTCTGGTGGAAAACTCTTTATGTTCCCCAACTTGTGATTGGTTTGGTGACCAAATTACTCCGTCGCATATCAGCACAACAACTTGCGTGCGGGCCACCCTCTTCCAATTGGGCGCGGTGGCGTGCAGGTATCGTTGGAATTTCGCCTCTTGCACCCCCCCGCTGGTGCGTTGGCTCTTGATTACTTGATATTCGCCTTGAGATATCACCCACGGTTGAACTGGGGTGAATTCTGAATCAAGAGTTTCCTCTCGACTCGTGACGAACCGTGGGGACACCGTTGTGTTGCGCACCTAGTGTTCTGACGTAGATAATTCGTCAGGCTTGCGAGAACTGATTCTCATCATCAGTCGTTTTTTTCCCTCGGCTATACACTTAGTTCCCTCGTCGTTGGCTTGTTCTGTTCTATAGGTCGTCTTTTGATCTAGCACTCTTCGACACACACACATCCACGCACCACGGTGAAATTGACCGCAACTCCACTTGAAAATAAGCGTTCTCCTACCCACCTAAAGTGGTGCACGACATTTCGGTCCCCGCTAGCAAGGTGATAGCTTCAAACTACCGCGTTCGTGCTGTAGGATGATGGGATGGGATGGTGAAGTCCTGTAAAGTACACCGAGTCTAGAAAACTAAGTTGCTCAGCTGTGTCCGTAGCATGTTGCCGCGTCATAACGATAATCACGGCGTAGAAGAGCGAGCGCCGCCATACCGAAGCGGATGCCACCCCAAGACACGGGACGACGCAAGTATATTTATATTCCTTACGCGTTTTCATAGCCACGCAATTCATTCCACGCCCCGCCCGGCAGTGCACAAAACCCCGCCCGCTCGAAATAAATCGCGGGCGGCCACGTCGGGTCCTCACCGTGTGATGCCCAACAGCGGAATAATACCCCGCATTGCAACCTCTTCGACACTTTGTGGGGCGAAAGTCATATTCGCGTCATCGTTCTGTTCTGACAGGGAGCAGTTCCCGCGGTTGTAACTTGTGGGTATTATGTTCGTCGGCAAATGAGGCGAGTCGCGGCGGCGCCGCGCTCCAGGTGTGGACCAGGATAGATACGATATGATATGCAGATCGTGATACACGACACGAACTCGCGGATTGGATGTGCAAAGTTGCAGATCGACGTTGAACCATCGCACATGTGGACTCCTGTCGTTTAGGGATCGACGTTTGTTGGTGGGGGGCCGGACGGCAGGCACCGAAGACAGGTTAATTCAACGCGATCCTTTCGTCGGAGAGGGGCCGGGGCGCGTGGCTGAAGAGGGGCCCCGTGGGCAGAGGAGTGACCCTATATCAATAAATGCGAGATGATTGAATTCGATCAGACCTCTTTTGCGGAAGCAAAATCAGAGCAACTTGTGACGGGCAAAAAGGAGTACAAATGTCAAAGAAATTGGCCAGCGAGGGGCGCGTCATGATGTGCGTCGACCCCGACGTGAATCAAAGATCAGACCAGGGTCTGTGAGTTGAACATCGGCTGCGTGAGAAACATCACGTCAATGATGTAATCCATGACGCTCTCAGCATTCCCGTCGATCTCCGCGAAAAGGCTTCAAGGCTTGCCTCTGAAAGTACAAGAGAAAGACGGCCAGTCGTTTGTGCGATACAAGATTTGGGACCTAGAGACACAGCCACTCCGTGCATTTCCCGTGCGTTTCCTTGGGGATAAGTAAACGGAAAAGACCAAGTCGTATTTGGGGATAATAAAGTTTGGTAACCGGGATGTTGACAAGAGACGTTTGTGCAGGTGCAAGGGCGCTGCTCTGCCCATTGCTGACGGTCAGCGACCCAGAAATCTGACGAAGCTGCACGAAGAACAAGATAAGGCAAAGAACGATCTGGGCCAATCTAGTTCTGGACGTCATTGATCACAAAATATCGGTAACATCGGCTGACAAAATTCGGAGATTGTATAAAAAAGACTTGTGGCTCTGTCCGCGCCTCAGCTGCGCGCCTCCCCCTCCCCTTCCCCGCCCCCGCCGACAAGGACGCCAGTGCCGTGGCTCTATTTCTCTAGGTCCTCTCCTGCTGCCCCCTTCCCGCTTTTCCCCTGTTGCTCCCCCCCTCTAAAGAGTCGTCCCGCCAGCTCATCCATTCAGTCGCCAGCAGTACAGTTTGAGCTCTTGATCCGTCTGCACTGCGACCTGATCTCTCTACGGTCTCCGGCTGTCTTCGCGACCATCACGTCCTCGGCCTTTTAACGCTCGTCCAGAGACCCGCGACCCCTTCTCGCTACCCCAGATTCACTTCTTGGGAATACGAAATCTTCTTGTTTGCCTTTCTTACTTTGCGAGCCAAAGCAAGAACACCATTAAATTTAAAGTGAGCGCTCCCGTACTGTCCGTCCGATGCCTATCTAATATTAACCAGCCTCTCTAATGATTGCAACGCTCGCCATGTCCCGCTCAATGGATTTCCGCAATTCCAATACAGCGGGCGCACCGCTACCTCTCCTCCCCCGCCGCTCGCCCTCTGCGACCCGCTCCTCCCACATCTTCCCCTCCACCACTCCACCGAAAACGAGCCCGATAAAGCTCATTGTACAACACGCCACGCCCCCTGAGGATCCCCCAGAGGCCTCCACCTCGTCTTCATCCTCGTCCGCAGACGGTCGCCCCACCGTCTCCATTCGAGCCAAGCGCGTCCGCGGCGTACGGTCCCCAGACCAGAGCACGCCCACGCCCGCCGTCTTCCTTGCACGGCAACTACCGTTCCCCTCACCGCCGGTGGATGCGGATGACGCCGAGGCGACCCCTCGCCCTCCCGCGCGGCCCCTGGTCTACGCCCCAGGCTCCGGCACCACCCTGCGAGCCCTCTCGACCTCGCACCTACCCGTCGTTTCGCCATCGCCATCGCCATCGCCATCGCCATCGCCACCAAAGGCCGCGGACGAGACGCCCCGCATGGTCCGCAAAAAATCCGGCCAGCCCGTCAAGTCGTCGCTAAAGTCGACGACCCCGAAGGCGCGTGGCTCGCTCGCGGTCGTGATCGGTGCCGGGAGCAGCAAGAGCGCGCCGAGCACACCCACGCACGGTACGCGCTCGCGCGTGCACTTTGACACACAGCTCGAGCACGTCAAGCTATTCCTTGCAGAGCAAAAGCCACTCGCTGTGAGCCGCGACGGCTCGCCGACGGACGACACGAGCGGGACGGAGGACTTCCCCGAGTGGATATTCGGCAAAGGGCGAGAGCGCGAGGAGGGGCGGCTGGAGATGCTCGTGGACGTGCCGCCGGCGAGGGGCGAGGTCGACGTGAAGCTCCAGACGCTTGTGCTGACGGAGGACGGGACGGGCCTCACGGGCACGACAGCGGTGCGGAATCTGGCGTTCGACAAGTGGGTCGCGGTGCGTTTCACCTTCGATGGCTGGCAGACGACGAGCGAGGTGACTGCGCGCTACTCGCACTCGCTGCCCGGCGGCGCGGTCGACGTCTTCTCCTTCAGCATACGCCTGAACGACCTGCTCGCGCGCATAGAGGGGAAGGAGATGGTCCTCGCTGTGCGGTATACGTCTGCGGGCCGCGAGATGTGGGACAACAACGGCGGCGGAAACTACCTCGCAAAATTCAGGCGGGCACGGGAGGAAGCGAAGCGGGAGGGGCAGACAAAGGGCGCCGAAGGCGAGGTTGTCGCGGACCTGCGCAGCCGGCTCGAGCACGTTGTCAAGGGCCAGGAGGGCTCCAAGCCTGTCCAGCTACGCGGGAAGAGCACCTCGGAGACCGACAAGTTCAAGGAGGGAGGCTCCCTCGCGGCGCGCTACGACTTTGGCAAGTCCTCACGCCATCCGTGGCGCCCCACCGTCATGCACCAGCGCGCGCAGTCGCACCCTGTCCTCGACTCGCCGAGCCCGCCCAGCAGCACGATCCCGTGGCCGAGCGTGCCCAAGCCGATGCTCAAGGCCAAGGGCGCGCTCGGCTCCCCGCGCGACGTCACGGAGGACACGGCATTCCGCCCCGCGCCGTACGTCACGTCGGACAACGAGGACGCGCCGTTCGCGCTCGCGCTCCCGGTACGCCACCACCCGCGCGGGTACTTTGACGTCCCGGTGCGCGATGTTGCGGGGCTGCGGCGGACGCCGCCGGGCACGCCGCGCCTGCACTCGCTCGACGATCTCACGCCGCTCGCGAGCCCGGGGCGCTTCAACTCGTTCCCGCCGCTGGAGCCGCGCCACGGGATGGGGCTGGCGCTCGAGGTGGATTCGCGGCTGACGCCGCGCGCGCTGGCCCAGGACGTGAGCCAGGTCAGCACACCGAGCTTCGTGAGCAGCACCGGGACGTCTCCGAGCGGAACGTTGTCGCCCGTGAGCCCGCCGGACTACGGAGGCCTTGGCGGACTGCAGGTTACTGCGAGCCCGGCGACGTACCATACTTTTCTGGACAAGTAAGTTTTTGCGTAGCTTTTTTCATTATGGGGCGGGTTACTCATTACCGGTACCTACTCTAGGTTCTGCTTCTACACTGGGCCCGAGGCCGCGGGTGTTGAAGGCCTCCCGCGCGCGCAGTCTGTATCGAGCGTGGAGGAGCTTCTGTCCGCTGCGTCCGCGTCGCCACGCCTGCACACCTTTGCGCAGAAGCAGCATGCGCCGACACCGCTGCGCTTCGACGACGTCCGTAGCGATGGCAGCGGCGCAACGACCCCCACCGCCTCCTTTGCCTCATCCGCTTCGGAATCGCGAGCTGCTACCCCGGTTGCTGCATAGAGATTTTGATTTTTCCATTCGTTCGAAGTATCTACCTTCCTTTCTTTATCTTTATGGTTTCTACACGCGACAGATTGTATTGTTGTAACCCCACACCGGAGGCGGCGTTCCACCCACACCACCCCATCATCCTTGCTCCGGATTGATTATACGATATCCTGCAGGCTGTACACCTAGTAGCAAAATCTTGACCCCCACTGTACGTTTTACATAGCGCGCTTCGTTCGACGACCATATACGCCTTACATTCACCTATACACCATCGCACCGATATAAAGACATACATACTATCACCATACTATCATCACGTCAATTGAATTGAATTAGCACGACGCAAGTGGGCGGAGGAGTACAAGTTTAATATCGCCCGCCACCACCACCGCGATTTCGTGGGCCCCAGCGGCTCTGGCGGCTGTTGTTGCTGCTGCGGTTGCCCCATTCGTCGCCACCTCCGCCTCCGTTCCCATTACGGCCGCTCCAAGAATCTTCTTGGGGGTAGAGGTCCTGCGCTGGCAACGGGCCTCCCTGTCGCGATGCAACCTCCGCCGACGCCCCAAATCCGGGAATGTTGTCGTCCCCGTCGTACCCCCTCGAGTTCCGGCCGTACGCATCCCCGTGCGAGTCGTACCCGCCCCCGTCGTCCTCCCGGCTATACCATGCGCCGCCGGCGCCCCCGCCCCCGCCAAAGCCCGGCGCCATCGCCTCCTCCTCGTCGTCCTGCCCGCCCTGGTCGACCACCTCCGGCGGCTTCTCCCCGCCGCCGGAGAACACGGACGTGGCGTCGCCCGGGCGCTCGCGCGACCAGAAGCGCGTCGTGTGGTCGTTCGACGCGCTCGCGAGTAGGTGCCCGAGCGGGTGGAACGCGAGCGACCAGACGTTCGAGTCGTGCGCCTGCGAGAGCGTCGCGCGCGGAAGGGCCGTCGGCTGTGCGAAGGTCGGCTCGGGCGTCGCGAGGTCCCAGTGCAGGATCGCGCCCTCGGAGCCGCCTGATACGAGGATGGGGTGCACCGGGTGCCAGGTCACGGCTGTAAAACGGATATTTTAAGCGATTATGCACTGTGCGGAGAGGTGTGACTCACAGCAGACTTCCTTCTTGTGGCCTTTGAAGGTGCGGAACTCCTTCATTGCGCGGATGTCAAAGACGCGCACGGTCTGGTCCCGTGAGGCGCTGGCGACCATGTCGCCGTTTGGGGACCAGGATAGAGCCTGAATAGTGTTCTTGTGCTGGTGTCTGGGCAACAAGAGGACGAGATCTGTCAGCAGCATCTTTGTGGGGATGGAAACTGGGATACGTACAAGGTTGAGAGGACGGTTCTTGTACGGGGATCCCAAAACTTGATGTCGTTGTCCTTACTCCCAGACACAAGAAGACCCTTTGTAGGATGCCATTCGACACACTTTACATCCCAACCGTGGCCTATTGACCAGGATTAGTAAATGTATATTTAAGTAGATAAAAGTCCCCACCAGTGAGGGTGCTCTCTATTCGCCGCTCCTGGAATGACCAAATACGAATACTAGAGTCATCACTAGCAGTTGCGAAGCGTCGGTCGTCCGGGCTGAAACTCAGGCCACGGATTGCCTCGTGATTTGCGGAGCCTTGCCACGCAGCCAAGTTATTCATGTTGGGCTCAAAGTACTTGATGGTCCCAGATTTATCTGCCGACGCCAGGTACGCGCCAGAATGCGTGAATGTCAGAGCACAAATGGCCGTGTCGTGCGCTTGGAGAATGGTCTCGAAGTTGAACGTCAGACCGTTCCAGAGTGTGAACTCGCCGCTCGTCGAGCCAGTTAGTACTCGTCGGCCTTCGGGAGTCCACTATTTGGGAGTCAGTTGGGATGTTGGGACTTGGAATGGGGACGGAACTCACTGTTACGATGTTCACTGGACATCGGACTTTATTCGTGGATGTGTGCACGAATTTAGTACAGAGCGAAGTGGATGAATTGTCTGGATATGCTTTTGGCGGCAGCAGCTGCAACAATGCATAACATTTATTTCCCATCGATATTGAAATGAAATGCGTTTTCGTACATCGATGATATACGGAGGACTAGGCCGCAAATAAGGTACATACCCACGGCTGGGACGCAATTTGCGCAGCTGGACGTTATACATGAATGTCGCGGAACTCCCACATTCGGGATAAACGTACTAGTGCCCAACGACCTAGTCCGCCATTGTAATCCACGGTCCGACGCGGTCTTGTTTTCTTTACGGGTTTTCCGTCGGCAAACTGACGCGCATTGGCTTCGAGCTCTTGCATGCGTGTAGCATCATCAATTGGAGGAGGTTGGGATGCAGTCAGGTACCGAGAGGGGGTCCATTCCACATGGGGAACAGAGGGGGGATGAGGTACCGCTCTTGGAGGAAGCAGGACAGGAAGCGGCCCGGCGGACATTTTCCAGTCTACTTGAGTTCTGGCTTGTAGGCTCAGGATCTGGGAGCCAGAGAGAGTATATGACAATCGCTATAGACTAGCACCCAAATCTTGCAACCTTTCCGGTGGAATCCCCAAGTTATTTCATTCGAAAGCGGAAAAAGCGGAACGAGTGGAGAGGTGTAAATGTATGCTGTTGTTTTAACTTGTTTGGTTCTGCCGCCATCGTCTAGTAGCCTCCGCCATCATTCCGGAGATATCATCTTCTGTTCTTCTGCCAAGTCCCATGGCGCAGATTGGCGCAGATTAGCGGGAGATTGGCACCGAAAGCGGCCAGCTAAGCGGCCTTTACCGCGGGCGCGATTACGTATAGGTGCGCTTTCTTCTCGCTCGATTCCTTGCTGGTATTTTCGCACCCAGGCGCTCGTTATCGTGATTTTTCACGGACGCCGCTGTCTCCGTCTCTCTCCATGCTCTGATCTTGCGTGCGCTCGTGATCAACACCAAATACACAGATTTTGTATTACCAGACCCTGGGGTCCTCGGTAAACACACGCCATAGACGAAACGGACCAACCCGCTAACACCAACGGAGAAAGAAAGGATCGAACTGCGATGCTCTGGATATCTATCAGATTCTGCTCTGATCTTTTAGCCGCCTTCTATTTCTCCTAGGCAACTTGCGGGACCGGCTACTAGTACCCATATACACATTGCCGCTAATTGTTTCAATTGCAAAACCTCCCGCAGGGTGAATTTTCCAGCGGGCGAGGCGGTTTGGGCACCTTTCGAGTCCCGTACTCGGATAATCCATTGCAAACTTTTATACGTCGACCCCTTTTTCCCGCGTGCATTTCGATCTCCTATTGATCCCAACTTGTGGATGTGAGACCCCGGAATCTAAGACCCACATTAGACACTTGCATATGTTCAACGTTGATGCCCCGGGCCACTCCGAAACCATCTTCTGCCGAGATCTACATGGGTTGATCATCAATGGACATGAGAAGGTCGCGAAATCTTTCATGTCTCAAGAGGGACCGCTGCTTAAAATCCGACTTCCATTGGGCAGTCATGACCTGCTCTGGCCCTACAATATAGTACGGAACGCTGGGCCCGTTATTTTGTGATCCGCTTTGCTGCGTAACATTTGTTGAACGCTCAATCGAGGTATGTCTAGTTGTGAAGATGATTGGTCCTAAATTCAGTTGTTGATCAACTCTGGTTCCATCCGCGATCGTAACTCAGTCGAGCGCGTGCTGGAATTCATGCACATACGATATCTCGACTCATCCGAGGGAATTAGATATGCTCCGATCTCCTCCGATTCGCGACAATAATCCAATGTTACTCTAATGGTCACTGGTATCCGTGGTATGAGTGTGGTATGTCATGGAAATCCGTTTATCCTTCTTCATCTTTGATTTTGACCCGTGTTGAATTCCTCCATCACTCACATTGGCAGGACTAGAATAGATGACTTTCAGTTCCACTTTGCTTCCAGATGATGTCCAAAAATTGCGAAAATACCCGTGGCTATATTATTGTGGCCTGAGACCGGCAGAAGCAGAGAGCCACATCATGTCAACTGATTCTTCCGAACCATTTAAATTGCTTGACAGTTCACAGAGGCATTGGGCGAGCTGATGAAAACCACTTCCTGCTACATATACACTGGATGTCGCCGTAAGGCGGGGGGGCGACTCGATCGGCTTGAAGTTGCGATTTGCCTCGCAAATTGCTAAAGGCGGCCATTGGGACGAGTGCTATATTTCCGCTTTAGGATTCTACACCCTACGGCTATACTGATTTGAAGGCTCTGTGTCTCACGGGTCCCTTCCTCTGGCCCATTTGGAATTTGACCCAGTCATTCTCCGCATGGATTCATCACCTTGATGCGGCAAATCATTGGTTGAATCTCAGATCTCGGGCTCTATACGGAGATTCGCGACGCAACCCTTCATCGTATTTCCATACACCTCCCTTGTCGGGTTCCTGGGCTTTATCGTTCGAAAGTCGGCTGACCGGCCGCAACCCCATCTGTAACTGCGCGACCTTGGTGGTTATTCCTGTCTTCTGCGTCCATCCCCACCCACTGATCTTTCGCAGACATCTGCAGATACACAGCCTACGTCGGGCTTGACTTGGAAAGGGAATCCCATACCATCCCATATCACTCGTCTGCTGATCTCTTGATTCTGACCCGGACCTTCTTTATACTCTCCTTGCGCCGGATACCATCTGATTCTGTACACCTCTCTCTCAGGTTGCTCTCAGGTGGATATCTAGGCGAGGACTTGTCCCAGGAACTCTTTTGACCCCCCCCCCCGATGACCTCTACTCACTCCGACCCGCCTCACCGGGCGCCGATTCGCGACGTTAGCAAATTCCATTATTCTCCGGCACTATTGATGCTGACTGGCGCATCTTAGGCCCCGCCTTACGTTTCTCCCAGAGTCCCAGCACATTCTCCCAGAGTTGCGGCGCACTCTCCCAGAGTTTCAATGCATTCTCCCCGAGTTCCACTCCAGTCTCCTAGAGTTCCACAGGCGCATTCTCCGCTGTCTTCTGAGCCTCTCCCACCTGGCTGGGTGAAACAATACGACCCAGCATCTAAGCGCGACTTTTATGTGAACATTCTCATAATATCAATTGGATATAGCAACTGATGCATAGCAGGTGGACACTGCGGTGCCCAGATCTACTTGGGTACATCCGTACAAAGACGAACAGTACATGCGTGAACATGGACGCCGCGACAAGCAGAACATCCGTCGCCACAGTTCTGCCAGTCAAGGTATCGCTTCTCCCGTCATTGTAGGTCCACAAAGCCAGCAGTGTGCCGATGGCCAGCCAGCACGAAAGAAAATGAGACTGGCGAGCTCCCCCGAGAGCTTTCCGGCGTCGTCTGCCCACGAGGATATTACGGTACGTCTTGTGGCGTGAACCTACTCCGCTCTCTCAATACATTTCCGGTTAGCGTGAATTGGAGCTCCTGTTACGGCGGGATTTTTCATTCCCCGGAAAATATTGCCATGCCGCAACGACCGCTTCCGCCGCAAACCCAGGTCTAACTGTTAAAGGGATCGGCATCCTTGGCCTCCCTCTCAGCGAACGGGACGCCAAATTGGTCCAGACGCGCATATCGGCTTCCACAAATGAGGCGCATCCCGTCGGGAATGTCTGGGAGCTCGACGCCCGGGATATCGAATGCAGCAACCCTGCGTGGGCGAAGTACCTGGAGGAAATCGTTCTCAAGGACATATGGAAGAAGCTTGCCCCGCATTGCAGTCGCCCGCGGTTAGAACTCCAGAGTTTGCTCCTTTGGGAAGCCAGCACCGAGTATGTTCCGGCATCCTCTACTTGTTGTATCAAGCGTTTACTGACTCTTACCTTAGCATTTTGGAATACGAATGGTTGGTAGCCATCTACAGATTGATCTTCTTGTGCTGATCCTTCCGGTAGCACGGAAAACCCGCAGCGAAAGACAGATGAGTTCGCCACCATACATGTGATCCTTCCCTCCTTCTATACGGGCGGCCATGTCCAATTGTCGTATGCCGACTGCTCGGAGAACTATGATCTGTCCGCGACGTCAAGGTACGTCTATCTCCTATCATCGATCCAGCATCTCTGAAATCCTTGACCGGAAGTTTTTCGACATCACTTGTTGCTTGGTACCATGGCGTGGATTGCTTGATCAAGCCCGTCGAGTCTGGCCGACGGCTCGCCCTCTCCTATCACCTCGTCACCGGGGAGGGTCCGCGGCCAAAATTACCCGCAATGCCCGAGAAGCTGATGGATCTCCGCCGGTTCCTTCGCCAGTGGTCTGATATCCAGGAATATGAGCCAGACGCCGCTCCGAACATCATTGCCTATCCCCTCAAACATGAATATCGTGATAACGACCTCCGCGCAGATACCCTCAAACTCGAGGACAGACACAAGGTCATCCATTTGAAAGTCCTTTGCGACGAATTAGGCTTCCAGCTTGGGCTCGCCACTCTGGACGACCACCTCATCGGCACTGCTGACGAGGCTTCCAATCGGGACGGCCAGGGCCGACCTCGCATGCTACGGGTCAATAGCCGCCGTCTGACGATCAAGGAAGTTTTCGACTTCGACGGCGTTTCCCTTCCGGGACTGACAAAACTGGAACTCCACGAAGCGGATCTCGTTAAGACACTACCGCCTCCCGAGTCCGCGCCAGACCTTGTGGTGTATGAATCAAAGGCAAGCTCTAGCTTACCGGACACGACGAATTTCTGACCTCGAGTTTTCAAAGGACCCACATGTGATCGAGTTCCGTAAGTCCGGTCGGCTATCTGTCTTGTCACTCCGCTCACTCGCAGTAGACCATTACCGTACGGTCGTGGTGCTGTTCGAACGTCGCCGTACCGTCGAGGCGCTTCTGCACACCAGGAAGGCGTCCTATGCGCTAGAACGACTATATAACGTCGACCGGGCAAAAGCTTCACCGGTCGACAGGAAAATAGTTGCTTATGTTCTGGCCTCGCTCTACCGGCAACAACCATACAACTTCTCTGCCCAAAGTGCCCTCGCAGACATCGCTCTCGGCTGGAACGATGTCAAGCTGTGGAACGATACTGCTCTCAGTACTTGCTCCCACGGCTCCTTGGTCTCTGCCCTTGACTCGATACAATGGCTCGCTGCCTGGAAGCAGTTTTCGTTCGCGGGTATACGTGAAAGGTAAACATGCCCGAGATATGCGTAAACTTCATCACGCTGATGACGATCGTAGCATTGAATTTTGCTGCCAAAAGAAGGGAGTCAGGAAATGCTTGGACTTCTTCCTCGAGACGGACCAAGAAGTCTTCGCCTCACTCACTTCACTCGAGACTGGATCGAACCGAGAAGTTGTCTCACGGTGGTCGACCGACCAGCTTCAAAAGGCCCTCGATACGATGCAACACCTCGAGCGAGACGAAGCTCCGCTGTTCATCGCTTTGATACGCAAGAAGGGCGTACAGTTCTTCTGGCATGTGTAAGATTCTTCCATCCGTCTCTCCGTTCACTCTTATTCACATGGCCTTCAGTGTAATGCGTTCTGTGACCCGGATCCCGAATGCGTACGACTTTTGGGTTGAGTTCCTCAGATCCCTTTACAGCATACGCCCCGAAGCCATAAATTCCGATGAAGACGCGAAGACCTTTGACTCCCTCACGGACGAAGGCCTGGACACGATCTTGAGCGACTTTTCGCTTATCGTCCGATCCGGAGATATCTCGTTGCGCAATCGTCGCCTATCGGAGATCATCGATCTCTGTCTCTCTACCCGCCGACTCGATATGTGCCGGCGGGTCCTCTTCATAACCGTTCCCCGTGACCAGAGCGCAGACTGGGTCCCCGATATCTTGAGTCCACTCTACGTCCCCCAACTACGACGCACCCTTCATGATCACGGCATGGAGGTGTACCACAAACCCTTTAGCGACTTCTTCCGCGCCGTGATCGGCTGCTACCTCCACCATGTCCTTGGTCCATTCAACGGCGGGGTTAGGAAGATTTGCGGATCCTGCAGCGTCTGCGCCGCCTTGGACGACTTCGTCCTTTCGGCCAAATTGACGCAAGCTCATTTTGTCGGCGCTAAAACCCATACCGCCCACTTGCAGACACATCTCACCGGGGCCAGTGACATCGTGTCTTTCTACTCCATCACGGATCCCGCTGTCGTGGGGGGGAATGTCATGATCGTCGATAAGCACCGGGACGCTGAAGTGGATTTGCAATGGCGCTCGCGAAAGAATCGAGCGACGGAGTTTTTGACGTCGATCGGCGAGCTTTCGAGCATCGAAAGGATCATGGGCAGGCGGTACAACGACGTCCTCCTTGCGTTGGATGGCAAGGTTCATTTTGCCCATCTCGAAGAGGGTTCGCGCGGTGGGAGCCAGAGCCCGGGTCGAGGGATCGCCATTCACCACTTGCTACAGGGTCGCTGGGTGGCCACTAGCCTTACGGATGTGAATACCAGCTGATTGTCATCTATCTTATCCCATGTATCTTTGATATCTCTCGCATAGATTTTCTCCACGCATCCGGTTCTCGACGCACTCTTTCATCATTTGTACTTGCTACAGTTCACCCATGCAATCCTGTATAACATCCAAATAGCATCTGTCTGATCTGGAAACTGGAAGCGAGTCGCACGCAGGGCGATCGGAAATCAGAGAGTCTGAGAGCTTCTGAGAGAGTCGGAGCCCTCGGAGACGTCGGAGGAACTTCCCGGGTAAGGAAGTTGATCGCTCACCACGTGTGGGAAAAGAAGCAAGGCCACGAATAGATTTAATGGCGCATCAGTGGCAGTGCCACAGATCGCCAAGCAGTGTTTGTACTCTGTCCTCGAGTGTGGATAAAAGTCCAATGTAAGTAATATGACCAGTGTAATATTCGGGGAGTGGATAGCTAGTTTAACTGAAGGGGGTAGAGTATATCTATAAACGATTGCAAAGGAATGGCGGTAACAGCAGTGCGTTAAGATAATGAGCCCGAAAGAGCGGGCGGACGATGGTAAAGTATGTCTAGGAAAGTAAATAAAAAGGAAATTTTCACATGGCCATTCCGTTGTCGATCTCCAGGAGCTGTTTGGCCAGCTCGTGTCTGGGCCTCAATTTCATCCTGGACGACGGAGGTATGCGCCGGGAGGATTCTTCCAGAGCCACCAATGGTTTCATTCTTCTTTGCTGTCCCCTGGTCACCAGGCTCCCATGTAACGGTGCGTGAGAGAGTCCACACTGTTGATTGAAAAGCTTATTCCGCGGCAATCAAATTATCAATATGAGCTTTCCCAATCTGGGAGGCAGCGACATGTTTGACTTCTTAATTGGCTTTTTGCATGGGCTGGTCGGGTCTGGCCTCAAGTTTCATCAGAGCACTCAGTTTTGATCTATCAGGCCTCGGAAACAATGAACGCAAATTTACTACGGGAATATTCCACGCATTACTAGATACTGTCGCTAAGGAGGCTTGCCCCGGCTTGCAATTTTTTAACGGCTTCATCGTGAAGTTCACGCAAGACATCCTGGTCATAATCAGCGGGCGAATCCGGCGGCTCAGTATAAACGAACTGATGCAGGCTTTATTTCACTGGTCATACCGACCCCGACGCCGGCCCAGATGATGAGGCGCGAGTTTTCGCCCTTCGCAGCACTGTCGTCGAATTTAGCGATACGTTCTTCGAGGCTGAGGCCAGCGGCGAAGTCGTCCATGATCTTGTTTGAAATCGCACGCCCGTCGTGCTTGGCTGGCCATCCATTGGTCCGCCCCACCTCATCGAACGCAAGAGTTCGAACCGTGGAATTAAAGCCCGCTTTGAGTATGACCTCTTTCTTGTCGGGTGTATAGCAACATTCGGGGGTGAAGAGGAATCTCGTGCCCAGAACAACGCCATCTGCACCCATGGTGAGAAGGGATGCGATTTGGGCGCCGGTGGAGATGCCGCCGGCTGCCACAATCAGTGGCCCCGACGGTACCGCGAGGAGAACTGCTTGAAGCAAACTGAGAAGCGGAGGGGACTCTGAGCTGCCGTGGCCACCAGCTTCGATGCCTGAATAGATATTCATATTAATCGCACGGAGGGAGCATAAGTCGTGATTTGCCTTGTACAACCAGGCAGTCAACTTCGGGCGCATAGCGAAGGGCACTTTCAACCGAGCCGACGATCACGAATATAAAGGTTTTACGGCCGTGCTTCTGGTCGTGGGCATGCACTTGGGCGATATATTTACCAAGATCCGAGCCGAACGCAAACCAAATGGCAGTCGGAAGCTCGTCGAGAAAGGCGAGAAGACGTGGATCGTCCGAAGGTTCCGTTATATCGAGAATCCAACCGATGAAGCCGATTGCCAGAGGGACGGGAGCCCCGGGCGCTATCATCAGGTCTGTTCGGATTTTCTGGATTTTGGTCTTCAGCTCCGCGGTCGAATCAAAACCTGAGTATCACGGATGTCGAGAACCTGCTCGATAATTCGAGCAGATGCTTACCAGCACCAATGCATCCCAAACCACCCGCCGCGGTCACTGCCGCCGCGAGCTCGGGCGTGGAAGCAAAGGCCATTGGGGCCGCGATGATGGGCGTTTTAAGACCTGCCTTGAATTGTCAGTATGATGTTTGGGAATTTCTACCTGGGTTTCTTACCAAGGCGCTGAGAGAGCGGGGTTTTGATTGGGATCATGATGGATTTCGAGTCGGAGACTGGTGGACGAGTGAAGATTGAGTGAAGACGAGTGAAGAGGACAATGTGAGCGAAGAAACGTCGGTGGAGCTTGGTGGGTTTAGTCAAACTCGGTTGTATAAATGGAGCACAGAGCGTGGGTCCAAACTTAAAGCGGTATGCTTCTTGCCGAATCGCCTCTTTCATCATCCATCGCTTAGTAATGATCTCCCAGACTGGTTTGTTGCTTCGATTGACCAGGACACGTCGGCTCTGGTTGAAATATTTGAATGGGACCACCGGCCGGGGTACTTAGAAGTTCCTGACACTATACGCAGTAGCGCGATCAGAACGCAACGGTGGTTCGAATTCCCGCAAGTTCAGGTGGAACGGGAACACCACAGGGTTTCGTTTTGCCTACGGAGGTACAACCGCGGTACTAGATGAAAGAGTCTCAGACGGTCATCAGTCACATTCAGAATCGAGACGGATAACCGGCGTACGCTCAGCATGAAATATGGCGGCAACCTGAGACCCGTTAGACTTGAAGTAAATATTGGACGTACCGTGCGTTTCCGGCGCAATCAAACAGATTTTTCTATTCTATACCAATACACTTTTTTCTTGAAAAAGACAAAAGCCTCCGAGAATGGAGGACACATTCGACACCCACTTACGCCCACTATTCCATGATAGAAATGGTACCGCTCCCGATGGGCGGGAGGGGAGGTACGTCATGGAAAGCAAGCTCCGTAGCCGTGAAAGAACCGCAGGAGGGTCGCAGTTAAACCATCGGTCGTCGGAACGGAAAGCCGATCAATGGCAAAGAAAACCAAACACACTAAACCTGTGATGCCGGACTTTCAGAAACGCCCTATCTCACTGTCCCAATTTTCTCTTGGGAGATTGAGCCACATCCTGAGAAACTACGATCTATTTTTCACCCTTTCCTGCTGACCGACTTTTTCGCATTGACATCACGAAAAAGCGGGAAATAATTGAGGTTACGAGTGGTCAGTCTGTCTGTCATGATCAAGGGAGACTAGGAAATAATTGGCTACCTATGCATGCACTTGCAGACACCACTTCAGTCCGGAAAATTCATTACGAAGCACTACAAAGCAGGTATGATTTTGGAAGACAAAGATCTTAGGACTCGGAATCCGGTTCCGGTCACGCTCATCGATACGCAACTCGGGACGTGCAGAGAAACAGAGTCGGGAGAGATGGAGCGCTCCAGCGAGATTCCGACGGCCAGCCATCCTCAATAACAGCCCGGTAGCGTGTCATAAACGAGGCTGAGTTAAGGATTCGCATTGGCAGATGACAAGTTCGGCAGAACGAAGGTATATCTCGAGAAGATTCCCAGATTTTTTCGGTGTTAGTCTGATTGCGAATTTGAGACATTACCGTCAGTCTCGGTTTTACTTACTCTGAGCAACCGTTTAAGTTGATTTCTGACTTGTGGTTGAAAGTTCGGACCGGACGGGCCGGTGGTTCAATTTCTCAATATCCACTCGCTCGGAAAGAATTGTTACAAGAAGGATCAAAGGAGGGACGATAATCATGGCCGTTCTACCGGCTGTCAGGTGGTGAGGTGGCTCCCAAGTGTACGCTGACATTTGTATCGTTACCCCGAGACTTGAGTAAAAGAACAGAGACAGACGAGGATCGATTTGATCAACGCGCCCCGAGGTGGGCCTGCAACCCCTGCAGATAGAACTTTTCAAAAAGCGCGGGATAATATTTCGACGTGGCGCCCGGATCTTCTCCTTCAAGACGACGACACCAGCCACGTGGTGGTCATTCTGTGTGTATCCTGACTTCCCGGGATCCATACGAGTAATTGGAGGGAACACGGGGGAGTGAAATGCGCACACTCTGTAGTGTCGTTGGTGCGCACGTCGCGGGCTTTCTTCATGTCCAAGACTTCCTGAGGGACTCGAAAACATGTCAGACGGACCATCTGCGGGCTAGATAGATACTTGAACTGCGTACATTCAAACTGCACATCCGCGATCCGGACGTGCATTGCCAAACTAGAGAAGAACCCGATAGAGTGCCTCCGAACCTCGAATGGGGAGATCACGCGGTGCATCGTGGCGATCGCCAACCGGTGGGTTGTCTGCAGCGCTGGACCGAGGTTACGAACCGCAATAAAATTTGCTGAAAGGAGAGTCACCTCGCCCGAGATTGATAACAAAGGTCCCGCGAATAGGCGGGACAGGCACCCAGTCTCCGGAGTGGTTTTTGACCTCAAGCCCAGGCTGCTCTGACGCTGGAGCAGCTATGATTCACACCAATGATTAACTGCTAGCCAGAGCATTTTATACGGGGACGAACATATGTCAGAAAACTGTTGTCGATGTGTGGGCGGCAATGTGGGCGGATACCCGAGGCGGTGCCGGTGGTGCCCGGAGGGCCGGGCGGGTACCGAAGCAATTTGCACCTGGGCTGCAACTTGGAGCGATCCGACCCGAAGAGGTGATGCAACTCGTGGGCCTCCAGACCCAGAGCCTGGGACGTAAAGGCCCAGCTCAGGTCCTCGAGGCGCGTGTAGTAATCCAGCATGGTTTCGCGGAAACGCGGCAGGTGATCATTCTCGGGCCACTGTGGACAGGGAAGAAATCATGAGCGCCGTTAGCGCCGACAGATGACCTACGAGCGCATCTCCATGGAGTTTGAGGTTCTCTGGCTTTCCTTCCTCAAAACGGCATACCCTGTCTCCGCCGAAATTGTTCGCGTGTGTCTGGGTTCCAGTCGCGGGTATCGCCTCCGACACGCAGGTAGCTGTGAAAATGGGCAGATTGGCTCATATCGACCCGATTCTTGAATCTTGATCGCCTGTGGAAGGTTGAAAAATTTGGGTGTACGATGGACGACCCGGTCGACGAGGTCAATGGGAACAGGGTGGTTGGAAAGATAGAGTAATCCGACGTTGATCATGGCACCGCGCAGCTGCTTGAGGAATAGTGGCTTGTCCCTCTCCGCGAGCGTCCAGTCGATCACAGGAATTTCGGTGTACTCGAGCGACATGGTGGTTCTGAGGATTCCTGTCGGTTTTAAGCGGTTTCACCTGGAGTTAAGACGCCGAACCGATGTTCGTCCAACAAGGTTACACTATCATGGAATGTCTAGCATCTTGTCATTTAGAGAGAGAGTCCCATCTGGACCACGGGTATGAGCGGCGGAGTGAATTGAATCCTGCTCGTTACAATTGATTCCGGACTTCAAGGAAGGCGGGAGAAGCGCGAGACGTGGGTGGGGTGGCTTAGACTAAAGTAAGGTTATAGATAGTAGTCTTTGAGGGGTAAAAAAGTTGAACATTGGTTGAACATGTGATACTTCGGCAACAGAGCAATCTTATCAACTATCTATTACGTCACCGCCAGATTAGGGACAGATTAGCTTGCAGCCAATCATGGGCAATCGATTACTGCTTCCGGGTTGTATAAAAGGGTACCAGTGGCCATCTTAATCTTTAACCTTTACTTCGATATAACAATGGCCCCCAACCCCCAATGCGCCGCCCTCGCTGCCGCGAAAGCGCGCACAGGTACCGGCCCAAGCTTCCTCTCAAATCAAATTTGTGTCTCACGTCCACTTCTAGGCCTGTCTTACGCCGACATCGCGGCCAGGATCGACAAGACCGAGCAGCACGTCATCGACAGTGCGCCATCTCCTTGTTGCCTTGAATGAATCAGCTGAGCGGCGCCTAGTCTGCACCGGGAAGCAGAGGCCCACCTCCAGCGAGTTCAACGAGCTCGCGCGGGTGCTTGGCATCCAGGACGCGGTATGTCCTTCCCTTGCAAATATTCGGTACGGACCTCTGAATGCTGCGTGCAGCCGCCCGCAACCTCCGCCCACGCCACCAAGTGAGGCAGTGTGTATTTACTCACCTCTGTATGATATAAATGGAAAGAAACTGTATTTTGAGACGTCCGGGAATGTGTGAAGAGATCCGGAACCCGGGTATCCAGGCATGAAGACTCCGGCGAGACCGGGTACCAAAAGTATCCTGGCGTTAATATTTGACACGGAACTACTCATACTGCTCTCACTATATGGTGGTGGCTATCACTTCATGACAAGCCCCAAATTTTGAGTTTTTTGTCCAGAATTTAGATTCGGGCAGGGAATAGCCTGTTTTATAGGTATACGTAGAATTCTCGTTTCAGAAAAATTGGACCATGTCCGAGTCCTTGCTTAGGGTTAAAAGCATGAGAAACTTGAAATTTTTGGGTATTCAAATTTGTGTTCTGGGCAATCGGGTTTCTCTCGCAACTTTAGTGGCTTTCTGGGTCTCCCAAACATGCTGGGCACCGCCAGTCGGGATTGGGCGAGCAGGAGCGGGAATTGATGGTGCGGCACAGCCACCAGAAAGCCTGGCCCGTGATCAAAAGCGCGAAATCCATCGAGGAAAAACAACAAAACTTCACCTTTTTTGAGGTTTTGCTCCCACAGATCTCTAGAGGGATGCCTTCTAGTACCATTTCTATCATTGATTTGGTCTTGCCAAAACATCTGAGTTCTCAGGTCATAGTAGCAATCACCAAATCGAGTCTGAAACTTGTCACAAGGCTGTGATAGCCGCCACCATACAAGAGCGGGTATCCAGTTCGGCGAGACCGGGTAGACGACTGTTCCCTTCCCGTTTGCTGCCAAAGGTATGTTGGCATTAATATTCGACACGGAACCCACTCGTACATCACCCTCTCTATACCCCAGTCATGTATATATAAAGCATTCGTTTCGTCGTCATTGATAACATTAATTCGCGTCCGGCCGGGACCGCATACTCATCGTCCTCATCGTAGGGACTAGATTCACGAGTATCAGCGAACGCCTTCTCAGAAAATAGCAATGGCGGGACGTACACATCTGCAAGCCCTTGATATCCTTGACCCGCTGATTCTCGATCGATTTCCGCAGGATGAGCACGCGGATGGACGCCCACACGAGCAACAAGCAGCCAAACGCAGCCGGGATGAGCCAGTACAGCGGCGACAGGTGGAACGACCCGCCAAAGACGACGTGCAGCGGCGGCGTGTAGATAATGAACATCCCGAGACACGCGCCCCCCAAGATCCCCGCAAAGTTCAACTTGTTGCCGACGACGTGCTTGCCGAAGGGGAACGTGAACTTGGCCTTGACCGCAAACACCTGACGCCACGTAAGTATGGCAAGACGAACTGAGGGAGTGAAAGCGTACGTTGAAACACTGCATGATGAAGATGGAGAGATAGACTAGGAGATATTGAGTACGACTTGATGTAATACCAGCACGACACTTTACCAATCGACTGTGCCTTGCCCAAGGCGGTGACTTGCTCCGGGCCCGTAATCGTCTGCCCGCGAGCGTTGATGAAGTCGGGGCTACCCGACGAGAAGTACGCTGCCCATAATTTAGCATCCACAGACCGTCTGCAAAAAATAAACTCACATCCGTCCTTCTGGGCGCGCCTCAAGTCACTCGGCGAGAACCCAGACTTGAAGAACACGACAAAGTACGCGACGAGGCTGAAACATCGTGAGCATGTATGCTATCGAAGAAGAGGCCAAGGACACGCACGAGCCGAGCGTCTCGATGATGCCCGCCTCGAGATACGCGTACGACAGCAGCTTGCCATCGACGAGCGTCTCGCCGTCGGTCGGCTCCATCGCGTCTTCCCAGTACGTCCGCGTGAACGGCTTCCGCAGCTTCTCCGCCAGGACGGAGACCCGGCTCGGCGGGAGGACCTCCTGCGTCTCGGGGTCGCGTCGCAGCGTCTTCGTGCGCCGCAGCGCCTTCTTCTTCAGCGAGAGGATCGAGCGGTCGTTCACCGGCTTCCGCGGCGTCATGCGCATCAGGCCGTCGATCGTCTCGGGCTTGTCCCACGCGAAGGACAGCTGCGCGAAATTAACTTTCGAGCGAGGCTTCGATATGCAGAAAACTTACCGCCACAAAGAGCTCGAACCCAAGATCTGCGCGGACAGCTCAGGGCCGTGTGTTCCCGCGATCGCAAAGAAACGTACCGATGACCAAAATGAGGATGGCGGACAAGGGCAGCGGGATGGGGACCACGACATCTGCGGCCGACGTTAGATGGCGGCCAATGGAGACGACAGCGACATACAGAGCAGTTGCGGAATAACCTCCGGCGTGCTGTGCGAGATGGTATATCTGAAGACGGATAAGAATTGGCCGAGAGTCGAGCTGGCTCATTAGACTGACTGGATCGACCGCTTAAGGTTCACGAAGATTTGACGGCCCTCGGCGACTCCCTCTGCACGCGGAGTTCAGAAGGTGCCCGATCTAGATACAACATCAAAGCACTCACTGACGGTGGACGCGAAGTTATCGTCTGCGGCGATATCAGCAAGGACAACACCCGGGATGGCGGGAGACATACCCAAAAGAATCATATTCGCAGCTTCCTTCGAGACATCCGATCCTGTGGGGGTTGTTTCAGCCGACATCGCATGAGGTGCAGCAGACGGCGCACCCGAAATGTTCATCGCAATGCCCAGATCGGCCTTCTTGAGCGCAGGCGAATCGTTAACACCATCACCGGTCCTGGTGAGCCGTCAGGAAGGTCCGAAGCGTGAAAAGAAAGTCGAGACTGACACTCCAACAATGTGGCCCAGGGCTTGCGCGCGTTTCACTGACGTAGCGGAACAGTCAGCACACGAAGCACGCAGTATTAAGAGCGCATGCCACACACCGATCTCGAGCTTGTGCTTGGGCGACGTCCGCGCGAACACGATCTCCTCCTTGCTGAAGACTGGAAGCGGGTCGTCAGCTCAACGGATTCTTCTGGCAGCACGTACGCCGTACTTTGGTCCCACTGCCAGCCCTGCAGGTCGTCGATCTCGTCTCCGTGAATGACCACCGCGGTGACCTCGTCCTCGTAGACCTCGTCTACCGACCGGCCCGTGCGCGCAGCGAGCGTCTCCCGCGTGTCCCCGATGATCAGGTTGATCTTGCGCGCGATCGCCTCCGCCGTCTTGGGGTGGTCGCCTAGCCGCGAGAAGGAAAGGAAAAGAAATGATCAGCTCAAACCGCCCGCCCCCGGACCGCATCGACGCGCACCTGTGACCATCATGACCTTGATCCCGGCGAGCCGCAGCGTGCCGATCGCCTCCCGCACGCCGTGTTTCGGCGGGTCCTCGAGCGACACGAGACCAACAAAGCAGTAGTCCGACTCCGGGTAGTCCGTGCGCGAGAACTCGTGCTCCGCAGGGTACGTCGCGCCGGGGAGGAGCGCCTGTGCGCACGCGATGACGCGGTGGCCGCGCGACGCCATGTACTAGGGGCGCAGTCAGACTTGAACGCTCGACGGCGGGACGGGCACATACGTTGTAGGCCTCGTCGTATTCCGCGCGGAACTCGTCCGTGATGGGCACCTGCGCGCCGTCCTTCAGATACGACGTGCACTTAGCGAGCACGCGCTCTGGCGCGCCTTTGATGTATGCCGTGAGCACGCCGTCGGCGTGCGGCTTGTTCACCTGAAACCCGAAACGTCAGGGCCAAATCTCATCCAAAAAAGCAGACTTACGATCACGAGCGCCCACTTGTTCGTCGAGTTGAACGGCACCTCAAAGACCTTGGGGAACGACTTCTGGTGTTGGTCGTAGCCCGAGCTGAGCGAGCGACCGGCAAAGCGCGTAAGGCCAGTCTCCGTCGCGTCGCCGAGGATCTGACGCTGGTCGAAAGGCACGTCCATCTTGTCGAACTTGACGCGCGAGTTGAGCGCCGCGATGTCGACCATCTCCGTCATGCCAGACGCCTGGATGGAGAACGCCTCGGTCGTCGCCTCGTCGTTGTTCGACTGGAATGCAGAGTACATGCGCCCGGCGCTCCACCAATTCGTGACGGTCATCTGGTTGCGCGTCAGCGTCCCCGTCTTGTCCGTCGCCAGGAGGGTCAGCTACGAGGACGTCAGCACCCCGTTAAAAAGATATGCGAACGACGATGTACCGATCCCAGCGTCTCTACACCCTGCAGATCTTTCACCAATACGTTCTGGTTCGCCATGCGCTTGGCCGCGATGGACAGGAGCAAGGTCACGACGGAGGGCAGACCTATTCGACAAGGTTCATCTCAGTTATTTTTTTGACCAGTGTAGCCGGCTGGACGCACCCTCCGGCACGAACGCTACCAGGATCGACACGGCGAACGTGACGGTTTGCGACGCCTTGCCCTTGTACGCGGTCGTGATACCGACGACGAAGAACACGATGGCAAACATGACGGCAATGATCGAGACCTTGACAACGAATTGGCCGCTAGAAAGTCACGTATCAGCATTAGATCCATAGAATCCCAGAAGACGAACATTTCATGCGCAAGTGGACTCTCGTTGCCAGACTCACCACCGGTGAGCGATGCAATCTGTCCGATGAAGGTGTGGTCACCCGTGCGCACCACGACTAACAAAAAGCAAGTTGGGACATAGACGAGATATAGAGGGCAGCTACTGACCACCCCAGGCCTCGCCGTTGACGACAAGGGTCGAGTTAAAGGCCTGTCTTTCTTTAGTTTCATTGCACACTAGTTCCGAGAGCGACTGACCAAGTTGTGCGCTTCCACCGGGCGGCTGTCCGATCCGTGGGGAAGGGGAAAACGCTCCTGCGGTTCGGACTCGCCCGTAAGACTGCTGTTGTCGACCTTGAGGTCCGTCGCGGCGAAGAGCACGAGATCTGCAGGGGTCTTGTCTCCAACGCGGAGGAGCACGACGTCGCCCTTGACCAGGTCCGCGGCGGCGATGGAGAGGATCGACCCGTCGCGCACGACGCGGCACGAGGGCGGGATCATTGCCAGGAAGGACGCGAGGATGGCCTCGGATTTTTGGACCTGATACCCTAAAAAAATCGTGCACGTGAGTATCAAAGTGGCGACAATGGGAAGGGACTTGCAGTCGATGAACGCATTGAGGAACGCGACGGCGATCAGGATACCACCAAGGTACGTGTTGGCAAAATTCTCGTGAAAGTTGATGCCCAAAAGGGCGTATTCCAAGACACCGGCGACCATCAGCAGAATGTTGAACTGAGTACGGAATGTTAGACGGAGGCGGGGATGCGGGGTAGTCGGCGTACCATCGTCAACAGTCGATCAATGTACTGCGTGAATCACTCAAGTTAGGATGGGGCGCCACGAAGACTGAGCAACGGTGCTGACCTGGCGGAACGGCGAGCGCTTTTTCGGGGGGGTGAGGATGTTGGGGCCGTCACGCTTGAGGCGCTCGGCGGCCTCGGTGGCGGTAAGGCCATGGGAGGCTGCGGGATCTTTCACATCGATTGACGTGGCCAACGCTTCCCCTAAGCCGCTGAGCGGGTTCTTGTGCTCGGTAATGTCGACATTGGCCTCCTCAACCGCCTTCTTTTCTTCAAGATGCCCGTACCCAGCTGCCGCGAGCTCCTTGTCTTCTTGGGTTAACGTGTGCTTCAATTCGACACCTTTGTTCCATGTCAGACGACGTGCAAAAAATGGCTCCACTCCAACCTTTTGGGCGGGTCTTCTCCTCGATTTCCTGCTCGTCATGGAACGCGACAGCGCGTGTGCCGACGTTGTCCTCCTCGTTCGGTAGGGTCTCTGCCATTGGCGTGGACACCGTTTCGGGCTTGGAGTCCATGGGTGCTAGGAGTAAGACGAGGGTTCTGGAAGAAAGAGCCTTCGGTTTTTCTGGCAAACTACCGGATCTCCGAATAGGCGGCCCGTCGTTCGCGAAAGCCACTGGCTTAAAACCCTCACTGACGTCACTTGAAATTCCCGTCTCAAAATGCGGGTCAAAGCTCGGATTTGGGAAACATAGCGGTGCCCTCCGCAATCACAACACAGCCACACAAAATTCTGGCAGCGGGTTTTCTGCGAACCAATCGATGTGACTTGTGTGATTGGCGGGTGGCTAGGCCAAGACGTCCAAAATAATCGCGGGTTGCAGCGAGTGCAGCCAGGAACGTGCGCCACGTCGATTGAGTCTCAGAAGGGGTCTAGGAGGTCCATTCAGATCGGAGGGGCGATGTCGAGTAACCTAGACAGAGGGGACGCGGAGCACCGATGTCCCAGACTACCATTAATTCCAGTTTCGAGGTGCGTCGAAAAAATGAAGCCTCGGAGTCGGTAACCTCCCGACAGAATAGAACACCACGGGGTTGAAGAAGCGAAGTTTCGTCAATGGGTGCAATCAAGATTCAAGGTGCAATAGAGTAGTCATTAGCCTCAGGACCGCCTCCCCTCAGCTCCCGCACAATCCGAGAGGATTTGCTTATCGAGCGGGGTTCAGATTCGCCGCTGGTATAATCGATTCGGTTCGCGCTCAGCTCGCGAAGACAGGGAGTCAATCAAGGTTTCGCTCGGCCCAAACGGGTTGCAGCACGGCAGGTACCCTCGTTATTCCGCACACGCGGCTTCGCCCAGGGACATGAGGGGAGAGGACAAGTAGTAATATGCGCCCTTGGCGCCTCGTTCCGAATCTTGGCGAATTCGGCCGACTAAGCACGATTCGGCACGTCGGCATCCGCCGGGCGGCATTACGTCTCGGATCATTCGGCATGTTCAAGTTTTACTTTTCGAACTCTTCTCATGTGGTTGTCAGTCCTTCGGGACATCTATAAGTACTGGATTTCCTGCTTCAAAATTTCCCCACAAATTTTGATTCATTCCACTTCACGGAATTCTCGACAGGCTCAAGATCTGTTCAACACTGTATTTAAAGGACCAGCTCCACATCCGCTTCCTCATACGTCTACCTGACCAGCTTATACCCCTCCCTGTCCCCAGCCTCCAAGACCGCCCGTGGAGCCTCCGGGTTGCCAAACTCAACCATGCTGTGCACCCTCCCACCTGTAGTATACCTCACCATCGTCACTGCATCACTTCGCTTATTTCTGTGAAGCTTCGTCACTTTGATGAATTGACGTGAAAGTTCATCACTCGGACGAGTTTCTGAGAATACTCGTCACTACAGTGATATTTTACAAGTCCCTCATCAACATTTTTTTTACAATATCCCTGGGACTAACCCTAACCAAACCCTAACCAAACCTAACCCCCCACACAAAGTGGATACAGAGTTCCACCCCTGCCGAGCTTCAGCCGTAGACAGGAATCTATCAATAGGACACAGAGTAAGTAACGAAGTTCTACTAAATTCAGGTGAAGTAACAAACTTTCACAGAATGCGATCAAAGTCACGAACTTCCACACAGTTGAGTGAAGTGATGCAGTGATGAAGATGGCGTGGACTCTCCCACCTGTGCACTGGAATGTCATCATATACTCGAGCCAGAGCACATCACCCATCACCAACTTGCTGTCGCCCAGCATCTATGGAGCAGCCCGCTGCCTAAATTTATGGGGTAGCAGTTGAAATAAACACATACATGCATGACGACGGTGTTGCCGCTCTGCACCATGTCGAGCGGCGGGCTCGTCTTGAGCTGCATCGGAATTAGTGTTAGGTTGACATATTATTCTAGAGGTAATTTCCAACCTTGAGGGACGTGTAGATGCGCCCAAGCTCCGCCGTCTGTAGGAGGTACTCGTGCCTGTTCTTTGAGGGTACGCCGAGCGACACGGGGAACATGCACCATGTAAAGTTGTCCGCCATAAGGGCTGCCATCGCGGGCCCGTCGCTGCTGCAAATTGCTGTGAGGAGCGTGCATGCGGTGTCCATTGGGGTGTGGCTTGGGGTGGTGTCGGTCATTGAGGGTAGGTTGAGGAGAAATTTGGGTGAGGTGCAGAAGTACGGCAAGTCTGACAGGCAGCCCTGATATATACCACCACCTGACAGTCACTCGGACCCTCTAACGTCACTGCTAGTGCAAGACTGTCCGACAGGCTGCCTCCTATAAACGGATTTGGACAGCAGCTTAGACTGACCGTCTGCGTTTCCTCTGTTTAACTTAGTAAACAGACACCCCAACAAGATTCACTCGCTCTCTCTGAATTGTGTGTTGAACTCTGAATATCACTCAGGTTGTTCGTCCATTCCTTTCCCCTTCCGCTTGGTTGGATAGCCGTTTCACGTCACCTTCAAGCTGGGAGCAGACAAGGAGCCAAATAAATTCAATTTGAACCCATACTTGAACCCAATCTGATAATTGGTGCATCCAGTTCAATTTCTCTCCTGGTCGTTCAAACCAATCATCAAACAATGCCGTTCAATTCTTCTCGGATGGCATGTGGGGCCCAATCCTGTGTTTTATCCAAGCACAACCCGATTTGACCGTAGTCTCTCGTAGACAGACACTTCAACAAATTGACACCTCGTACCTCGGCTTGTTGAAGTCTGTTAGTTACCGTGGGGGTCCAATCGGGTCAGAATCTTATTAATACATAAACTTTTCCCAAGTAAAAACGCTCACCGACAGTGAAACTTAGACTCGCCACCAGTCTGCCCTAAAGACGGCAATACTAAGTGGCGAGCACTTTGCCGTAGGCAGACTGGTACTTCTCAGCTCGATCACATGGGCTGGGCCTGAGTTTGAATTTCTTCCTTCTTGCCTATACCGGGCTCAAATATTGGTATTTTATCTTCGTCCAAGTGTAAGATCTAGACGAATCATCTATAGCTACATTTCTGTCTCTTCAAAATTTCTAATTGTTGCCTTGAGGAACGGGATACCTGTGCCCAGTTTAATTGGGAAAGTTAATCGTCGGACCGAAGTAACCGATGCCGATCGTCGGCACCTGCCAAATATTTCAAACTCAGGCCCAGGCCAATTGTTTGATCCAAGATGTACCAGTCTGCCTACGGCAAAGTGCTCGCCACTTAGAATTGCCGGGGCAGACTGGTAATGAGTCTAAATGAAACTCACCTTTCTCACGAGATGGTCCGCTCAACAGGTATGCCTCACCTATAACTTGGTTGTGGCCATCTCCCAGATTTTTCAGCGTCCATTGGGGCCGTGTGGATTATTGCGTCGGCCGATGGATCACGGGGCTATCAGCAGTCCCTCAAAACCATGATTCACGCTCAATTTTCGACATTCTGAAGAGACAGAATGCACAGGAATGGATGCAGAGATAATTATGCACACTCAATTTATGCAAAGACAAGTTGAGTCTGAACCAGCGCTCACATTGAAATTTAAACTCCGATGTTTTTGTAATAAGATTCTAGCCCAATCAGACTCCATCGGTAACAACAAGACTAATTTGACCGTGAATGTATCAGAGAAATGATGGTTCAACAAACACCTTTCCTCCATTTTCAACTCAGGATTCCCCTGCATTTATTTCTCCCACTCCGAGGCTATCCGGTTCACTGTGCACTCTCTTTAGAATTTACAGCTGTTTGCAAAATTATTGAGAATTCTGCTCCTGTGACAGTTGGTGGTGGTTGTCCGGAGCCAAGATCACCATGGGGGATGTCAGTGATGTGCGACAAGTGCGCTGGTACATACCGGCAGCCCTAGAAGTCTGGTCCATGTTAGAATCACAGAGCAGTACAGCTCCGTCTTTTTGGCCGTCCTGCTGGCACTTTGAGCGTACAAAGTAGATAGAAATGATCTACAAAGTCATGCAAGTCTCATGGATGTCACAAATACCGTATGAGAGAAAGTTTGAGAAAAGTTTCCTTTTTGGGATAACAAAAAAAAACCGATCGTCTCAATAATTTCGCAATCAGCTGTAATTGGTTTGCTGGACAATCATGTAATGCCTCACTGCCCATCGGATCCACGCTCTTTGCGTATTTACTCCTGCAGGACTTCTGCATCGGGTCGGAGTTTGTCTTTGGCTTCTTGGCCACTCCTCTGGTCTTATATTATATTCTCTTCTTAATCTTCCTCCGAGCCACTATCCATCCCCCAGAAATCGAGTTCAACCACGCGTTGTCGGAGCTAATTCAATTTCTAACTTGACGCTTTCGCTTTTAAACCAACAAGGTACAAGCTAGTTTAAGCGTCTAGAGACTAGCTTCCACTTACGTTTGAACATATGGCAAACTTTGGGCGAACTTCAATTTGGACACAGGTATCTAGGACCGGTGTGTTTCTATCAAATGAAACCTTACAATGGACCATTTCCGCCTAAGTGATGGATGCTAATCCTGGACATTGCAGACGAAACAAGATGTATTTTTCGAGCACGCAGCAGTTACTATTTCGTGTCCACAGAGCCCTCGTCTAAACGTAGGGATCCACTGAGGCCGCAGGAGACAGCTCGCTCAGCAGACAGAGCCTCTTCACGCAAAATCGAATACAGAATGTTAACCACCCAGATCCCCATTTGGACACCTATTTTTCCTGCCGCAACCACAAAGAATTTGGTACGGCCCGATGCAACTTGAGGAGGGCTACAAAACTGGCCTATTGCCACCCAGAAAGATGGAGAACTGAACAAATTTGGGGGCTTTTTTTCCCTCCAGGATTGCCAGCCATGCTCATTTAAATTTGTTCTTGTTTCCTCCCCACCTCAGCCCTCTGTCTCATCACGTGTTAGGGTATATACTGGCTTCGCTCAGGCAAGTGGCATAGCCCTTGATATGTCCGATCCGAAAATGCTGATTTTGGCCAGTTCCGTCCTCGACTCTTGCCGCCAAATCCGTCCGCACTAGGATCAAGTAACCTTTTTTTCACCGGTTTTCGTCCGCATGACGGATCGGAGCTCGTTGCAACCAGGGTCCGTCCGCATATGAGATCGGACCTTCAAAAACCCGTTTCCCGTCTGCATAACAATTGATTTGGGCTAAATGAGAAGTACTGGTGGTGTATAGGTGTATCTGGAGCATGTAACAATAGTATACAATGAAATTAAAGGCGTATAATGGTAGAATAAAGGTGGATGATAGGTCAAGATTTCTCCTCCTCCTCAGAGGTAGTGTCCTCGTGCTCGGAGGGAATCTCACACAGGGGGCAAAGGAGGTGGCACTTGTCATAAGGGCATCCGAGTGGCATTTGCTGCGGCATTCCAAGGGCACTTGCTCAGTACTTGCTATAGGCTTATGTAATACAAGTATATCTGTGCACGAGTTCGATTCTCTCCAATGACATCCTTTCATTTTGGACCCATTCTCAACCCAGTGACCATTCAGGTTGCATATGTCATGGATTTCAGTCCAGCAAAAATAAACTTGCACCATAAAACCTTCACTGCATAAGGGGACAATGAGATAAAATAGGATTGTCAAAGTTGTATGCACGTATACAACACGGTATTATTCAAAACAGTGCTGAGTGGACGGTGCAAGCAAGTATGGGATGGCTGTGATGTGATGCAAAGATATTGCAAAAAGGATACATTGGGGGAGAGAAGGAAAAGAGGATCAGGTGAAATATATGACTTGGATTGGGCCTCTCCGAGGCGGGCGCTGAACCTTTAGGTGAGTGAGTAGACCCATTATTTTTTATTCTCCCTGACTTTTGCTGAAGTGATATCATTTCTTAAGTAAGTACTTCTATTACGTGATTCACGACTTGAAAGTTCAGAGCCAAGAGTTGGAAGAACAAAGGTACAGTATATATAGGTAGGTATGGGAGCACGGGCACATGCTCGGATAAATCTCCTGCCTTGTCTGCGGGGAGAAGGCCTCGAGGGCGGTGAATGGGGAGGAGTCCGGACCGCAGAAACGACTCCTGCCTGATTCGGTTAATTCT
This sequence comes from Mycena maculata, assembly GCA_029448575.1. Lineage (NCBI taxonomy): Eukaryota > Fungi > Basidiomycota > Agaricomycetes > Agaricales > Mycenaceae > Mycena > Mycena maculata. The sequence continues at coordinate 343,996 of JARJLG010000008.1, read as the reverse complement.
CACGTCAACGGATACTGACCCGATGTTATATACCTTGCCGGAATGGACCTAGAACGAGATGGAAGATGGGCCGGAGGTTCCGGAGGCTCCGGTTAGGACCGGAGGTACCGGAAGGCCCGGAGGAGGTCCGGTGCAGTATAAAGGAAAGATAGCAACACCACAGGGGATTAAGGGTGAGCTAATGCCTTGACTGACGGATAACCGGAAGTCGAGGTACCGGAGGTGATAAGGAGGTACGAAGACGACTCAGATCAAGAGGAAGAACCAGGCAACGATTAACGTTAATAATCAAACTGAAGTACATGAAGTAAAGACGTAGTATTTAAATGGAATACCTAATTGTATTCCCAAATAGGAAGGAGAGTGGTTCATGACAATAAGACTTGTCATGAGGACTGATGATAAGTTGTAAGACAATTAAAAGGAAGATGAGAAGACGGATAAACGGGAAACGCTCAGTAAGCCTTCATTGCGTAAAAACCCGATGCTTCCGGAAGGTCCGGAGGCTCCGGGATATGACCGGAGCTCCGGAACCTACCGGAGCGACCGGAAGGTCGACGGGAGGCTCTGGGATGTTGCATGGATATAACAGTATCCCCCTCTTAGGTTCCTCTCCCATGAGGAACCCAAGAGATGACGAGTTGGTCGAACAATGAAGGAGCGTGGGAAAATAAACAAGATCAAAAAGTCACGTGCTGTTGGTTTTGACTCAGACGTTTCTTTCTTTTCTACCACCACCACCTCCGGTCACCAAACACACACCACAATGCAACACGGCGGAAGCGACAACGGCGGGCGCGATGGAGACTCGGAGGACAACCGCGGCGACGCCGGCAAGGGGAAGAGTTCCGGGAAGGGGAAGGCTCGCGCGACGACGTCGGAGCTGCGCGACGAGGCAACGCAGCGCTTCTACGAGGAGCGCGAGGAGCGCCGGGCCCGCCTCATTTCCGCCTACGAGGAACAGGCACAGGAGGCCGCGCAACGGGCGGAGGTCGCCAGCGAGGAGGCTGTGCGAGCTCTCCAGCTCGTGCACGACTTGGAGCTTCTCGACGCGGAGGCTCCGGAGTTCGATGATGTGCCCATCATCGAGACGTTGAAGTCGGCGTCCCCGGAGCGTCCTGAAGGTCCGGAAGGTGAGGAGGGTGGTGACGATGAGTTGAATGACGAGGTGGACAGCGATGTGGAGCAGGAAGGAGACAAAGGTACGTCGCAGTCCATACCGGAGGTTCCGGTACTAACCTAATATTTGCTTTTTCCTAGCCTGCGATTCCTGCCGCAAGAGCAGTGAGGTGTGCATTGTGGAATACGGACGCACTGCGTGCCGGCGCTGCCGCGCTAAGCACATCCACTGCAGCCGCGCCCGCCCCCTCGGTCCACCGCGCATCAACAAGCGCGAAATGGCGAAGGCCCATAGACAGGGTTCCGGACCTGTCGCGGGGCCCTCGCGGACGCGCCGGAGCACCCGGAACGTCGGGGGCGACCGGAGCGACCGCGAGGTGCGGGCTCGCACGAGGAAGGAACGGGAGCGGAGGGCGCGCAAGGATGGGAAAACGGAGGGAGGAGGCCGGAGGTTCCGGGCACTCGTCGATCGAGTGGAGTTCCTCGAGCAGGAGCACATCCGGGTGATGGGGCGATACAAGTTGGCGTATCGCGCGTCCCATATCATCCTCCGCACGCTCTCGGCTCCGGGAAGTACGACGGAGGTGCCCCGGGGGGCTCGTAGGATGCTCCGGTGGATGGAGGAGGACGCTGGGTACAACGACTGGGATATGACCCTGCCGCAGGAGGAAGGAGGGTCGTCCGAAGAAGAGGAGCATCCGGAGCGCGGAGTGAAGCGTCGGAGGTTGATGAGGCGGGCGAGCCCGGAAGTGGAGGAGAGAGAGGTGGAGCCCGTCGAGTCGGAGGACTCGGAGGCGGAACCGGAAGCTCCGGTTGCGCTTCGAGCCCGTTCCGAATCCTGGCCGGAGGATTTCCGGTCCACGGACGGCGGGGAGGATGAGAGGATGGTCGTGGACATTCCCGAGGTTCCGGAAGCCCCGGAAGCACCCGCAGAGACGGAGGAAATGGGGGAAGTCATGGAGCTGGATGTGGCAGAGGCGCCGGAGGGGCAGGGAACGCCCGAGGAACGCACCACGGGCCAGGCGGAGGCGAGGACCATCACGGTCCTTACCTTCAAGCCTGATCCTGAGCCAGTGCCGCCTCCGCCTCCCACCCCGCCACCTGTACCGGAGGCTCCGGTACCGGTGAAGAGGGAGTCGGAAGAGCGAGAGTTCCAGACCTTGGTGCTCCAGCCAGGAGCGCCAGCGGGATTCCACGAGGAGGACGGGGTGTTCGTCTTGGACGACGAGGATGCGGAGATGGGGGAGCCGGAGGCTCCGGGAGGCAAGCCGGAGTCGTCCGGAGGTGAAGGCGAAGGTCCAAAGTGACCGACGAACAATATAGAGACAATTGTAAATAATGAATGTTTTGTATTTGTGGATTTGGAAGAATTCTTTTTCTTGATTTGATTTATGTTGAACTTGAGTGAAATGGGAAGGATCCGGAGATTCCGGTTTATTACCGGAGGGTCCGGAGAAAGAATGGTGAGGATTCCGAAGTGACGGAATAGAAGGCAACGTTCCGGAGCAGTTCCGGAACCGGAACGCATCGTATACGATACGGGTTGGGTTCCACTGTAGGAACTGTTGCATTCAAAGAATGAATAATTGGAGAAATGATGAATGATTGGAATATCGATGAATGATAAGAGGAGTGTTATTCCGTTGATTGGAAAAGCGACCAAATCAAGATGTCGATTGGTCCACTCCATCTGTCGATAAGTGACCAGAGTAATTCCCGGACACGAACCGAAAATGAATTGGCAAAGGAGTGTGATGCCGGAAGTGAACCGGAAGAATTCGGAAGCGATCCGAAAGGAAACCGGAAAGAATAGAAGGAGAGTCGGTAGGACACCGGAAGGGTTCCGGGGAGAATATCCGGAAATGTACCGGAAAGGTTCCGGAAGTGTACCGGAGGCGATCCGGAAGTATGCCAATGGATAGGCGGCAAAGAAGGGAAAGTGGTTGGGCAGATGAGTGATTAAATGAAGTTGCCCAAGATCCCGAATGGGATAAGAGAAGGTGATGTGAATTGAGTACCGATGCAAGAGTTGATCGTGACGACTCTCGGGGAATCAGATAATACTCGATATGTGCCCGGAAGTGAAGGGATGGGCGAAGGTGGGTGGAATAATCGGAGGGATAGATTGATGCACCCAGATGCGCAGATGCCGTATGGATAACAGAAGGTTGTCGACCACTATGTCTGGAAACTCCGGAGGTTCCGGAGGATCCGGAGCTCACGGAAGGATCCGTTGATGCATGGGTAAGGGTTGTCGGATGGTTCTGGTACCGGTTGGATAATTGGTGGATGGTCCGGAGGGTGAACGATGTCCGGAACAAGACCGGAATACCGGAATACCGATGAATGATACCCTGGAATGCGTAGTGGTAGTTGGTTGAAGATTGATTGGATCTGAAATCGAATAGCGAGCGCAATTGTGCCGTCTGCAGAGAGGAAGGCAAAACGACAAGAGATGGACTGAGAGGATGTGTTCCGCGTGGTATGCTGACGTTTAGATCAATAGTCGGCAATTCCTGCACAGAAAAGTTGAAAATTATCGGAGTTTTTATAGGCTTATCCCCCTCTTAAGGGTAGACGTCCCATCGTCTGCCGACAATTTCACATCCTCCGAGTCACTCCGGTAAGCGCCGGAGAACTCCGGAAATTACCGGAGAGGCCCGGAAAGGCCGGAGAACCACCGGAAGGTGGGAGGATTGAAGAATCCCGACAGCTCGAAAGCAGGAGAAATCTCGACTGCAACGAGAGCGATAGGGATTAATGGTCGTAACTCGGAATTTGGAATCTTGGGCTCCGGAGAAGAGCTCCGGAAATCGGAGATACCGGAGGTTGATTCGGAGCGTCGGAACGCCGCACGGCGAGGAATCCAGGATGTGGAGAGAGTTTCCGAGAGGTCCGAGCGACCAAACTTGGAATACGACCGGATGAACACCACCTCCGAAGATACATGGAGGCGGAATGGGTGGAGCTGTTCGCCAAAAAATAGAATGGAAAAGGCGAAATTTGATGGAAAAGCTCCAGGTGCCCGAAAAATTCTTCAAGCCAAGTACGTCCGGTTCAAAGACGTTGACTCCGAAAATGCAGACATCGATGAGTACTATAATGGCACTCGAAAATGGATGGTCTGGGGGCTCCGGTAATGACGTAGTATCCGGAGCCTCCGGATCAAGCACACGATGATGCTGGAACGGAGGAATCAAAGGTGGGATAATTGAACGGTAGAACCAGAGGTTTCGAAGTTGCTGCCAAGCGAATAATCTTGTTTTTGTACGATGTGCGAACTCCTTGTCGGAGGGAGCCGGAGATGATCGGAGGTCTCCGGACAAAGTCGAGGAGACGTCCGGCAAAGACCCTTGCAGTCTGACTCCGGAGATCACCGGAGGATGACGTACGAGTGATCCGGAGACGTCAAGGACAATTGACAGTAAGCCGCCGGAGAACACGGATCTCCGGAGGTCATCGAAGGATGACCTACGATGGAACGGGTGAACTGGAGAATCCGGAAGATGGCCTACTTGTGAACCGGAGAAGAACGATGGACTCCAGAGGAGATCAAGGGCAAGCTCCGGAGGAAGCCGGAGGAGAACACAAGTCTCCGGAGGCTCCGGAATAGAAGTGGATGATGTGCCCATGATCAATGCAGTGAATCCGGAGGACATTGGTCGAAAGGTTCAAACAGGAGTTTTGGATGCACAAGGAAAGTTTCCTGACTTGCGACGTGGAAATTGATCCGAATTCCACGGAGTCCAGGAAATGGCGTAACTTCGAAATGATTGTTTAAAGACGAAGACCGAAAAGGGCGAGGATGAACAATAAGGCTAATAGCCTAAAAGTAAAATTGGGAAAGAGGTTATTTGGTCTCTTGAGAAGAGCGATCCACAAGCGGAAGCCAAGCAAATGCCGGAACGCCCGGAAGACCGTGAAGCGAATAGCCTCGGGGTATGACTGGAGATTACACAGAGCAATATTGCTCCGGAGGTTACCGGAAGTAAAGTGCTCAACGGATGTCGACGAGACAACCGGAGTGAGCGGAGGGGTGTCCGGAGAGTATCCGGGACGATGTCCGGAACCGGAGAGTGTCCGGAAGGACTTCTGGAAGATGGTGACGAGTCAAGATCCGGAAAAGAGAGACAGATGTCTCGGAGATGTTCCGGAGGAACGGGATGACGTTCCGGAGGAACGGTGGCACGCAGGCCGATGAGACCGAAGGGACTCGAGGTGATGGCGTTAAAATTGTCGGTATGAGCAGCGGAGGGTGTCGGAGCTCCGGCGCAGCATTGCTCTACCCGTGATTGGGTACCGAACCAATATCCGACATTGCTGCCGGTCGTGTGCACACTAAGCCCCATGTGAATAAGGAACAGATCAGTTGGAAACTTCCGACTAGTCAATCAACGGATTGATACGGTGGAGTTTGCCGGTATCCAGGAACCAGATTGATGGGGAATCAGAATCGATGACACCGAGTTCCGAATAGGAACATCACCAGATGATGGAATTATGACAGACGAGGCTGCCGATTAGAGGGAAGAAGATGCCGATGAGATCCGGATGGGAGATTATATCCGGAACTTCCGTGAACGGAGAAAAACCCATAGATTCACAGATAAGTAAACAAAAACAGATCCGGAACGGAGAGGGAGTCTCCGGACGGAAGTTGAAAACCACGGCAAATTCCGGGATGATAGAGATAATGAGATCATAGATCCGGCTCATAAGAGCGGGACTGTCGTGAGAGTGGAAAAAGAATGGATGCGTGGGTATGATGAACTCGGAAATGCCTCCGGAGGCCGACGCGGACGACCGGAGCGCGAGTTTTCGAGGCTGCTGGTCAGTTAGGCACTGATATTGGTCGGAACGGTGGATTTGGCAGATGAGGTTGCGCCGGAATGAGCCGGACGCTTCCTACACTCGGCAACTTGGTGTCCAGAGCCTCCGCAGTACATGCAAAGACCCTGGACCTTCCGTCGTTCGTGTTCCGCAGGGAGAATCCGTCCGTTTTTACCGAGTAGCTTGTTGACAGACTCCGGAAACTTCGGGTGACGAGCCCCGGAGACTCCGGAGGCTTGACCGGAAAGTTCCAGTGCTGCAGACTGCGGTACGGATGGTGCCGAAGACGCGAAACTGAGGACGGAAAGTGCCGGTGACAGGGTGCCAAAATCGGAACTGCCGGAATCTCCTCCGAGGGATCCGGAATCATCCGGAAGTTGAGTATCTTCGACTCCGCCTTGCTCTTCATCGATTCGCTGCCAGTACCAATAGTCGATACGGCGTGCGATTGCGCGGACACCTGCGAGAGAGCTCGGATAGGTGTACTGATCCATCTCCGAGGTGATCCGGAGAGGGAGAGCGGCGCGGAGAGCGTGACTGAGAGCGGAATCGCTCCAATCGAGAAGAGAAGCGATTTTGTCGAAGTTTACGAGGAATGGGATGATCCGGTCGGAATGTTTCATCCGGAGGTGTCGGAGCTGATCCTCTGCGTCGTCGGTCGGATCCGGAGGACCGAATACGTCGAAAAACTCCATGATGAACAAGGAAAAATTCCCTTGCCAAGGAAGTCCCTGCTGCGTGCCGGAGGTTACGAATAGGCGTGCAGCATCGCCCCGGAGGAACGACAAGATGAATAGATTCTTGTCTTCGTCCGTGCGGAAGTCCCGAGGACGCTCCGCAAAATGCAGGTAGCATTGGGCGAGGAAAGGATGGAGTTTCGAAGGATCGGTACCGTAGAAGAATTCCGGATTCCGGAGGTTAGACCGGAGCGAACGAGGAGCTGCGTTGGAGGAGTATAGAATGGTATCCGGAACTCCGTCCGTGAACGCTGATGAGCTCGGAGGACGCGATGAAAGGAGATTGATGTGATGGGAAAGATTTCCGCCGATGCTGTCATGAGTGCCATGGAAACCGTAGTTCGTGGAACCGGAGTACGACGGAGGATCCACCGGTAGTTGGATATGATGTACCGGTTGACAATAGTGATGGGAGACGGCGGATGGAACGGGATAAGTCTGTCCGGCCTCAGCGTTTCCGGAGAACACTCCGGAGATTCCCGGAATGGGAACCGGAGGTTCCGGAGAATACGCCAAGGGTTGTGGAAAGCCGGTATAAACCTGATGAAAACCCGAGCTCCATGGACCGATTGGACTGGAAGTACCCGGAACAAGGTACGGGGTCCATGGATTGGCAGAAAATACGTCGGAGGACGAAGTCAACTCCGAGGCATCACAAGGTGTGGCAGTGTTGTGACCAAGGTGACACTCCTCAACACCCAGCGGAGAGTCCGCGAGCGATGGGAAGACAAGAGGAGTGGTGCCGAAGGAAGATGTTATGTAACGTGCCTGCAAGCTAACACTGTTACCAACTGAGCCAAAAGGCCACTATGACAGGTTAATCCTGTCATAGGCTGCAGACTATATATACATGATTACACACATTTTACATGCATGTAACAGTGCCCCCCCATTAGGCACTGAGCCCTCGAAGTGCGAAATGATCCTAGAATGGATCCGAAATGATCCTGAAATGGATCCGAGATGTCCCGGAATGGGACGGAAGCCCAGGAATGGGCCGGACCGGGGACGGAACCCCGGGTGCACTTCCGAGAACCACATGATACACAGTAGACCCCCAGGTCACATGATCGACCTGCCGGACGTTGCCGAGTTCAAATAATGACAAATTTCCCAGGTTCTCCAGGCCTGAAAAAGAATGCCACCAACAGGGATTGAACTCGCGACCGGTTTAAACCTGTCATACTGTTATGTAACGTGCCTGCAAGCTAACACTGTTACCAACTGAGCCAAAAGGCCACTATGACAGGTTAATCCTGTCATAGGCTGCAGACTATATATACATGATTACACACATTTTACATGCATGTAACAGAAGAATAAGACATAATTGCCAGCCAAGACAGTGAGTTTGATTATACTGTTATATACCTTGCCGGAATGGACCTAGAACGAGATGGAAGATGGGCCGGAGGTTCCGGAGGCTCCGGTTAGGACCGGAGGTACCGGAAGGCCCGGAGGAGGTCCGGTGCAGTATAAAGGAAAGATAGCAACACCACAGGGGATTAAGGGTGAGCTAATGCCTTGACTGACGGATAACCGGAAGTCGAGGTACCGGAGGTGATAAGGAGGTACGAAGACGACTCAGATCAAGAGGAAGAACCAGGCAACGATTAACGTTAATAATCAAACTGAAGTACATGAAGTAAAGACGTAGTATTTAAATGGAATACCTAATTGTATTCCCAAATAGGAAGGAGAGTGGTTCATGACAATAAGACTTGTCATGAGGACTGATGATAAGTTGTAAGACAATTAAAAGGAAGATGAGAAGACGGATAAACGGGAAACGCTCAGTAAGCCTTCATTGCGTAAAAACCCGATGCTTCCGGAAGGTCCGGAGGCTCCGGGATATGACCGGAGCTCCGGAACCTACCGGAGCGACCGGAAGGTCGACGGGAGGCTCTGGGATGTTGCATGGATATAACACCCGAACATAAAGCAGAAATGACAAACGGACAGTGTTCAATATATCGTGAATACCATTGCCTTCTCTTTACAATCTGGCATTGGAACGAGTAAAAACACATAAGAAGATGTCAAATGAATATTTTCGCATTTTTTATTGCCTACTTTCCAGCTTCCTGAATCCTCACTTGCATTCCGAATTTTTCCGAATCCATGACAAGCAGAATATGATGAAGTTTTGTTTGCACTTGTAGCAGAAAATGGAACAAAATCGATCTTCCCCAGGGTAGCCAAACCTAAAGGTTCAGCAATAATGTAATTGAAATCTCACAACACGGCCATGGCTAAGACTAGACTATTGGGTTACTGACATGTGGCCATATCAGGCAGTTAAGAACTGGAAAAAATACCAAGTACAAGTGACTCCCCCATCAGACATCCAAATATTAATACAGTAGTACAGACAAGCTGGGGCAAAATTTTAGAACTGTTTGCTGCGCCCATGAAGGGAACAGCTATTGTTTTGACAGGGTAGGTTGCGCAGGGCCAGAGCTTAAGCACTAGAATTCAAGTTCTAAAGGAGGTACCACCTCCTTGTGAATAATGTCTGGTCAGCTATAAATGTGAAATTGTCAGCAAGAAACTTCCATGGCCCAGAGCTAGAGTGCACAAAGGCATATCTTGTTCTATGTTCATTTTCCATTGACCAAACTCCATGACATATGCAACTTAAATGGTCACTGGGTTGAGAATGGGTCTAAATGAAAGGATGTCATTAGAGAGAATTGAACTCATGCACAGATATACTTGTATTACATAAGCTCATGGCAAGTACCGAGCAAGTGCCATTAGAATGCCGCAGCAAATGCCCCTCGGATGCCCTTATGACAAGTGCCACCTCCTTTGCCCCCTGTGTCAGGGGCGTGGCAGCACCAGCTGCTTTCTTCTTCCTGAGCTCTCAAATGGCGAGAAATAAGGCATTCTGCTCAGCCTTGAAAGCGGTAAACAGTGCCAGTGACTCGTGGCAGAGTGTGACCAGCGTGAGGGGATGAGCAGCAGTCACGACTTCTTGCCGCTGGATCTTGGAGAAAGACGCAAGGGAGAACAAGATGTGGGTGCATGGAATTTGAAGGAATGCGGGGCATGCGAGTGCTTGGCAAGACATCGACGAAAACAGAGATCCTCCGAATTGCCGGTAGACCCTCACGTAAATGTATGAAGGCGTTCCGACGCTGTCGGCGAAGGGTATCCAATCGTGATGCATGCTCTTTGAGTACATTGTCAACACTATTCGAAGGAAGTTAGTGGTCGCCCAGTGAAGCAGACACTAATACCGACCTTCTCCGACAATAATTTCGGCGGGTGCAGCACCCGGTTTCATGGCTAACACGAAATCCCCCTCCTTGAGTGGATTCAACTTGCTAATGTTGGCCGAATACACATTTGGATGGATGAACTGGAATTGGGATAGGCCTGTCGCGCGAAGCTGTACGAATTTCTGTTCCCAAGTGTCAATATACGGAACGACATCAGATGGAAGATGACATACCGTGGCAGCAGCCTCCTGAACAGTTGCCTTGTTCTCAGCGCGCTTGGTACCAGCTGGGGCTTCAGGTCCAGAAAATGTGCCAGCGTGTCTGATGTGGCGGTCAATGCCTGTGGTTTTATTGAAGGTCTCAGAAGCAGGGACAGCCGTGGCCAATCTCTTGATGAGAGTCTCGCGCAATGAAGGGCCAGTCTCTTTTGTCTCGCCCTTGTTCCGGTTGACCATCACAGTTGACAGCCGGCCGTGCTGTCGCACTGCCTTTGCAGTCAATTTGGTTTCGTGCCGGAGTCGTTCCGTGACGAGGAGAGGCCCATTAAGCTTGCCGTTGACGACGAGGGGCAGTGCACAGTCAATATTATCTGTTGCGAGCGGACGTAACTAATGTATGAATCAGGGCCCATCTCGATAGATGAATAATGAGTGGAATTTACCTTCACTGTCGGCATGTCTTTAAGATGAGCTCGAATCTCGGCGCGAATCTCCTGCAATGATTCTTCGGTTGAATCTGGAAGGGCATCACTGTAAAGGGTGAGCAGGAACTCAAGTACTAGAATGAAAATAGCCTACATTGTGAGAGTTTTGTCGAGTGCTTCAGCAGCCAGAGCCAGCTCGCATGTCTCGAATATGTCTTCTTCCTTGGACGATGGGAATGACACCGGCTGATAAAGAGCCAGAAGGTCTAGAAGGGTCTGCGGGTGCTTCGACTTGCGGGTATGTCGCTGTGCGGTGGTCTCCTTCGTGGTTTTGGGATCTACATATTCCTTGAGCATGGCCTCAGCATCGATACCGACGAGCTTCAAAAGCTGTGCAGCCTCTTCGAATGCTTGCTCTGACGCATCCGCCAACTGCGCATCCGTGGGATATTCCATCAGGGCTAGAATATCAAGGTCGGGCGCCGTGAAGTAAGTGTGATGGTAACCGGCGGAAGTCTGAGTTGCCTGTTCATCTGGAGACAGGTTGCTGAATGCACCACGCATAAAGGCATGAAGTTTGCGCTCGAAATTCAAGACATCAGCATAATTGAAGTCCTTCTTGAGCTGGCGGAGCATTCCGAACAGATGCTCGCAGACTTCTGTCGAATGAAGCCATGGGAGGAGCGGGTAGGTGGGGAAGAACTGGCGGTAGACGAGGATAAGGGAGAGACAGATGGTGAGAAAGATATCAAAGGACTCTCGGGAGATGAAGTGGGTATTGAGATTGTGGTCGGGATGTGCGACAATGTGGGAGCGCCACGCCATCAGAAAGAAGCGTGCCCGTAACACCATTTTGACCCGATCACGGTGAAATATATTCCGATTTTGCCAGGCGTCAACGAGTTCTCCAAGAACAAACAGATAAATGGAAAGACCAGGCTGGTCTTGATGATTTTCGAAGTGAAATCCAAGATTGGCGGCAGAGAATAAATGAGCAGCTGCACGGTCATCCTGCTTGTCGACCTTCTCGACATCGTGGGTGAAAAGTGGCGAGAAGATATTGAAAGCAATGTTGCGTAACATTGAATAGAAAACAGTGAAGAACCCGAGGACGATCATACGAGCACCCGTCATGAGTTGGTTACGGGCTGTTTTCAAAGCATGTTTTGAGTCCTGCGTGATGATGGTAGGGTGTTCACCGTAATACTTCGGGATCTCCAAAGTAATTGTACATCCCGGCTTTGAATTGGGGATGGAATAAACAAAATAGGCAGGGGCAGTCTCGGCGATGATGCGCTGCGCTGAACGTTCTACCTCTGCGCCATCAGAAGAGAGAGAGACAGGATGGATGTTATGCTCGTGAAGGATGTCTGACAGCTTGTGGTGCATGGCCACTAGCTCAGAGGCATTGGTCGAGGACCCGCGAGCGACGGCTGCAATGAGGATAGGCGGAATTTTTGGCAAAGGTATTGATAGGACCCAGACCCGAAGCTATGGACGATCAGAAAGATAAGCATTGACTGAAGGATTGACCATACCTTGTCTGCCTTTTGGAGCTGTGCCTTCTCGAAGAGAGCATCAAGATCATCGTTCTCTGTCACCCGAATAACACCTTCGCTGGCACCGAGGATCAGGCAAACATCTTTGGATTCTGCATGCACGGAAATGGCAGCTTCCAGGGCTGTATCATCCCATGAGAGGGCGAGAGGACCGTGGTAATCAAGGACTTTTAGAACCTCGGCAGCCCGGCCGACATTGAGGGCAGAGATATCAGGTCGGAAGGCAGGAAGCTTGGCACGGATATGGCTACAAAGAAGAAATAAGAACATGCAGGATGTGTCTGCATTGGAAAAAACGTACTGCATGCTACGAAGCCCTCGTCCACCGAAGTGTTTTTGGAAGGTGAGGTATGCTCGTTTCGAGATTGAGGCGAGCAAGTCACAGAACTGGTCGAATGCGGAATCATACTGCATACTCCGCAAAGACTTTCCTTGCTGGATCCGAGTTTGCTTTAAAGCTAGAGCTTTGACCATTCCGGTCAGCGTATCTGACTCGTAAGTTCCGTCAGCACATCCCTGGGCAAACTTGAGGTATGGGGATCGGCCGTCATCCTAGTAGAAGAGATTAATGAGGCAAAGGTATTTGGAACAAGACTGGGCTGACCTGCTCAACGAGTTGACGGACCCCATGATACTTGAGATAAATCTTGGCTAGCTCGGCATCTCGGTGTGCCACAGGTACATACTTCATCTTGCTCTCATTGGGCGATGAATGGCGACCTGGAATGTATGAAGAGATAGTAACTTGTGGCATTCGGAGCAGGGCCCTGGATCGGTACCATCTGGGACAGATACATCACGGCAACAATCACTTGCAAATATTGCTCCGACGCTGCGCCCGACCTTCCATTTCTGCAAGGTGACTTCCCGACGAATGACCATACGCTGATCGGATGCACTGAGATCCTGCCATTTGACCTTATCCAAGGAAAATAAGTCCTTTGCGATCCGAGCACGGGACGGTGCACCTCCCCCCGCTGCACTAGTGTGAGTCATATATCTCGCAACCTCTTCATTAGACTCGCGAGCAAGACCAGGGCAAGGAAGGATTCTGATTTTTGGAGGTGGAGGGAGGGGCTGGAGGGCACCAGATGTCGGCAGCTTCTTGAATCCCAGGGAGAAGAGAGACTGTGTTGATAGCCCAATCTTCCTTGATTTACTGCATTTAGTGGTAGCACGATGCTCCGTCCAGCGCCGAATCTCGTACAGTGTGCGCATTGTCACCCATGTTGTGCAATGAGAGCAACACACGAGACGGACATCAGTGTCATCGAATTCGGCCTTGGGATCATCCTCAAGCACTTTGGCATGGAAACTTCCGAGTGGAGATGTGCGAGCTACGAAGTTGGGGTTCTTTGCATCTGCGTTTAATTTCTTCTGACGGGCCCACGATGAGCAGGATTTAGGCTCTGTCTTGGGGAGGCGGCGGCGACGTGTCCGTGACTCATTCGAGTCGGAGTCTTCTCCATCAGACTTGTCATAGTAGTCTGAGGAAAATTTGGGCAACGTAGGAGGGGCGGCTGGTGTCGGAATATGCTCTGGGAATTCGGTGTCAGACATGGTAATATCTTCACAGGAAGCGGTGCCGGGGTCTTGATCATCAATGCCAATGTCCTTGGCGTCAGGTACATCAAAGTCCTCATCACCAGGAGCGGTGGTGTCACTGTCTGGTCGATCGAGGAAGAGGTCCACTTCGTCAAGACCGAAACTGAATACATCTGGTGCATCGAGAAGTTCGTCGTCATCCACGGGGCCGGGGAGCTCGGGTGATATGAAACGCGAGGGAAATGGGCTCGAAAATAACATGCCGCCATCATCCGACGACAGTTCCGGCGTTGTAGGAGCGGTAGTAGGAACCTCGTCAAAATCCGTCTCATGCTCTCCCTGCAGTGGAGAATCAGCTCTTATATCAGTGCGCATATTAAATGAGTGCTTACCATCTCCGCAAACGGTAAGGAAAGGTTAAGGAACCACTGTATTCGTTGAGATACTGCGTGTTTGGGGGTCCACAGGTCGTATTCGAGGAGTAGGAACACAAGGATGCTCAAGACAATGATGCCGCATGAGTGGGAATCACGCTGGCGTGGGCATGGGAAATCGGGGTCGATGATCTTGAATTCAGCGGAGGACCGAAAAAGGGATTGGAGCCACCATTGCACAAGGGCTATTTCCTCTGCTGGCAGCGTACCGTCCAGCGAATCTGCAAACGCGATGGTCTTTGACACGATATTAATTTTGAGGAGGGTCCAATGATTGCCGGAAACATGTAAAGGGAACCATACAGCGTCCACCAACCCCGCACGGATGGCCTTATCGATCAGGGAAGATGTCGGAGGGCTGTAGCTGTCATTGTTCCCGTGGGCGGTGCGGAGTGACTGTATAAAGAGGCAATTGAGGATCCGGGTACGACTCCCAGGCCCAACGCGCTGCAGGATGTAATCCACGCCGGCATTGATCATGTCATCGTTAAGCCATTTGGAGCTGAGGAACAAGGCTAAATCTTCTGTGGTAAGTGTTACAGCGGGGCTCAAGCCAGGGACGATGGTATCCCATGGCAAAAATTCGAAGGTGTTGAAACACTCCTGGATTACGTGCGCTGGGAGTTCTGCAGATTTTCGTAAGAGCCATTTGGAAGCCCGCTCCCAATAGGCCCGCTTGTCGAGATAAACTTTGACATCGAACAAGAGGTTCTCAATCCATAATGGATAATGTGCGGGGAGGTGAGGGAATTCGATGGAGAGTGCCCTGGAAAGCCAGGCGTTGTTAAAATAGCCACGCAGGTCGGGTAGAAATCTTGTGGTCGTGAATATGGAGGCACGCCACGTAGAATCGAGAGTCAATGCCACCTCTGGAGTGACTTGGCCTTCAGATGCTTTAGTCGAAGGAACGTCTTCCTCCAACAGCTCCTTGACCGTTAGCATCGAGCTGGGAATGGCCACAGCATGGGCGTCGCGAGGAACACGCCGGGCAGCAGTCCGAGCACGCTTAACCGATTTGGGTAGATCATCTCCCCAAGTTCAGCCGGCATATTGGGCCAAATCGACTGGTGGTGGGTTGACATCCGACTCCAGCTCTGAATCAGATGTAATGTTCACCATAGGCTCTTCTCGGCTGGGCTCCCCTTCTCCTCCTCCGATGTAAGTGGCACGGCGAGGTTGACATGAGCGACATGAACGGCAGGGAGTTTTGGGAAATGGTAGCTTCCGGAAGGCTGGATGATTTGGGATGCGGAATGAATCCCCATCGCTGCTACTGTCTCTGTCACTGTCACTTCCTTCACTTCGTTCATTGTCACCCTCGCTATTAACAGCCGGGTTCGTCAACTGCGGTGCAGCAGCAGGATCCAGCAGCTGACTTCTAGGATGATGAGAACGGGACACTGGATAGGTTTCCTTGCGCAAGGGGCGTGATGGGAGCGATGGGTGCTGTTTAAAGACCTTCGTGACCCGATCGAGACGTAGATGCGATATGTGCGTGCGATGGTATCGTTGTGGCGGATCCAGCCATCGGTGAAGAGAAAGTAAATTGGGGGATACATGTTGAGCTAACAGAGGTGGATTTTAGAGAGTGGTCAATGAAAGAAGAACATGGTAAGCTACACACCAATACATAAAAAAAAAGAGGACGAGAAGTTCCCCAAGATATACAAGGACGGCAGTGACCATGGTGGTCTGTTCGACAGCGGCATCTCGAGCGACAAGCTTGACGGCACGAATAAAGCCGCTGCTTGAAATAAATGCAACCAGCGTCGAAACAACTGTGATGAACAGACACAATATGGGCCTGTAATTGTCGTCGTGCCCTATTGTGCGAGATGTGGAGGCGTTGAGAACGGGATTATGACGGCGATGATCTGGGCCATTATCAAAGGTATTCCAACGGCACACAGACACCGGGAACTGACCTCTTTTTCGCATTTTGGCTGAAGTGCAAGCAAGCGGAAGAGGATGAGATTGATTTGGTCTGGTCAAACTGTATCGTTTGCAGCCATATCAGGTCTCTGACCCTTTTGGGTCAATACCAGAGCCTAGTATTTCAAATGTCTCAGTGCAGCTCAGCAACATTGTGCAGGGTCCGACCTGATGTGCCCCGGCGGCACATGTTCTTAAGTTGGTGCCAGGTGAACAGTAGTTATGCCTAGTAGAGCCTCAATTTTGGAGTTGAAAGGTTGAATATGTTGTCCCTTGACTTCTCAGCGAGACCCAAGGTCAAGGGCGATAGTAGGGATGGTTGGTTGATGCAAAGAGCTGCAAAGAGGCGCAAAGATCGGGAGGTCACAAAGCTGTCACGCTGCGAAACGAGCGAAAGAGAACTCAGTTTGTTCGCGCTACAACTTTCGGGGGGGTCTTCAAGCATGTACATAAAAAACAAGGGACCTATAACCAATGGCATATCTTCGATTCGTAGGGTATTCAGGTTCTGCAAGCCAAAAATCAGGCCAGCATTAAATTTAAATATTTACAGCTAGGATATTATTATCTGCTTGGCACTCTCCGTAGCAGATTCTGGGGCTTTACACATATTGGCGAAGGGAGGTACGGAAAGAACTCATTTTGACGTGCTTTCAACACGCGACAAAAACTAGAAACAGAAAGATAGTCGAGACACATGAGCGCGTCGACGTCTCGCGTCCGTCCGCATACGGATGAGACATCAGGCATGGCCGGCCATTTCCGTCGACATTTGTGATCGAACATAAGGCCCTCTTTCGGTCCTTTCCGTCCGCATGGTGATGATACATTTGGCGGTTTTTGGGGCCATTTCCGTCCGCATTGGGATCGGACATTTCAAGGGCTATGCCACTTGCCTCTTTGCTCGCAATTAGTGTGGGAATATTTGGACAACAGCCACGATGTACCGAGCGGCTAAAAATCCTCGTTGGAGCACACGTCTCTTGCTCCATCGTCAAATCCGACTGGCGAGACCACTTCCTCCGAGTCTAAATCCGGTGTACGCTCAAAATAATGTTCTGTTCCGCGGAAATGTCTCGGAGAATTTTCGCGGCTCTCGTATACATGTACACACCGAGGATGGGAACCTTTTAAGGTTGCTTAAAAGACCTATGGAAAGAATGTGTATTTGTAGTCTAATATATCTTGATTGATTTAGGGAGATTCAATGAAGTAAGAAAGGATTACAGACACAACCAGAATTCATAGGCCTTTTCGACTTGATTGGTTTCTATCTTATTCACCATGTAAGAAAGGTGTCTGAAAAGAACATCAATCAGGTGCCACCAAATCAACCATATTTGATTTTTGGGGTATCGACGGTACACAAAAGCACATTGTAAAGTACATGTTTTAAACCAATGAGGGATTTTTGCCATTGGATCGGAAAATGCCGGACAAATAGCAAAAATCCCTCATTGGCCTAAAACATGTACTTTACAATGTGCTTTTATTCACTGTCGATACCCCAAAAATCAAATATGGTTGATTTGGCACCTGATTGATGTTCTTTTCAGACACCTTTCTTACATGGTGAATAAGATAGAAATCAATCAAGTCGAAAAGACCTATGAATTCTAGTTGTGTCTGTAATCCTTTCTTACTTCATTGAATCTCGCTAAATCAATCAAGATATATTAGACTACAAATACACATTCTTTTCATAGGTCTTTTAAGCGACCTTAAAAGGTTCCCATCCTGGGTGTGGTACCTCTCTTGTGACGATTGAGGGTCAGTGCGCCATCATGTCAATTCTGTCTCCGGGTGAGCACCGGCTGTTCCTGCGGCGATTGGTCTTATCAAACCGCCGATATCACAAACGTTCGAGGGTGAACGGATCAGTTGTTTCAAATCTCCGTAAAGTTCCGGTTCGGGCCGTATTGCGCTAGCCCGCAACTTTTTTGTGAATTAGAGTTTGTTGGCCCCATTGAACCATAGCTACTTCTACGGGATCTCTCCTTAATTTTTTTTTCCGCTTCCAACAAAACCACCTTGCGTTTTTGAACTCGCTTAATATCTGAAATATCCTTTTTGGTGGTCTTGGCGTTGTTTTGGCCAGGCTCTATTTGTTGTGCAAAAGCTTTCCGTCATGTTACCTCTCCAACCAAAAGTTACAACCGCGTCTCTACTCTAGCATCGTCTCTTCGAATACCGTGTCTCCGACTGGCATCGCGGATAAAAAGTGCTGATAGCACCGCGGTCCACCAACGGTCAAACGCGCCCGCTGGTGTACCCTGTCTCCCACGTATGCCTATCATGTTCTGTGGGTTTCAGGCCCTGATTTTACGCGCCTTTCCTTCACCACATAGTCGTACCATCGCTGTCTGGCTCCTCTCACAGTCAGTCTCGTTTTTCCCCCTTCGCCATTCGATTCCGAGTACGGGCTCAAGCGGTATTGCTGTAGCAGTATCGGTGATTCCTCTGCCGTCATCTTTGACGTTCGCAGAGGACCCGGATCCTCTTCTTGATCCTAAGAGTGAGGACTTGTGGAGTCTCAGTTATCTCGACTCGCCAATGGAGTTCTGCTCTCCCCCCTCGTCTTCTTCGTCTCTGACTTCTTCTCCGCGTCTCTCTGGCCTCAGCACATCCACCTCGACGTCTCTCTCGTCCGCCTTCTCCGGATCCGAGCTGTCGTCCTTGCCGTCCCCATCCGTCTCCCCGCCTCCCCGCGAAAGTCTCTCGGACTTTATCAGTCCAGGCGCGAAAACCCACGCATTTTTTGCCTCGCCGTTCTCCACCCGCCCCCCTTCGCCGCTCGCGCACAGTGTCAATGCGAGTACAAGTACCATTTCAGCACCAGCACCGATTACCCCGGTGATAGTCCCGCCTCAAGCCGTGCAAGGCACCCCCCCCAAGAAGCGCGATTTTCTATGGTTAGACCTCAACCCGCGCAGTGTCCAAGATCTTAGCACTGTCCCCACTCCGGTCTTTGCCCAACCGCCTGATGAAACTACTCCCAGGCTTCCCTCTGTTACCCCGACAATGGTGCAGGAAGAGCTCGCCATCGGTTCGATCATCCGTGCGCGCGCTCCCCCGCGTTCTCGCAATGTCTCCACGGACAATTCGGGAATCCTCACCTCGTCCGACTCCGTTTCCTCATCGCCATTAACCCAATCGCCGATATCCCAGGCATTCTCGGGCCTCCCGGAGACAAATACCGCGTATTCCGTGTCGTTCCCGGGACTGCCACCAGAGTCCCCCGACACCGGAACTCCGATGCTGACGGTCGAACCTCCTCCGCCGTCGGGCACGACGCTCCGGCTCACCGCACCTCTGGGAACGGGGGCATTTTCAAGCGTCTGGCTCGCGGAGGACCTCTCCGATGACCCGTTAGTGCTGCGTAGCCGACGCAGCCTCCGCAACCTGCGGCGAGAGGGGTCTGCGTCCCTCTCACGAGCAAGTTCGCTGCGGAAAGTCCGCGTCCCGGGCGTGCGGCCTCTTGGCGCGGGGAAGCGGCTGTTGGAACAACAGGAGCGCTCGGGGACCATGTCGCACCTGCAATCGTCACCGTCGGGCTCGGCGCTGAGCTCGACGCGCCTCGTTGCGCTCAAGATGACCGCACGCTCGATGTTCGCGACGTGCTCCGGCCGCGAGGAGGAGCTGCAGCGCGACCGGACGCGCGTGAGCTTTGTGCGCGAGGTCGAGGTGCTGCGGCACATTTCGCACCCGAACATCACGAAGCTGCTCACGCACCTGACGACGCCGTCGTACCACGTCCTCGTGCTGCCGTACGTCTCCGGCGGGGACCTCCTCGGGCTCGTGAATAACGACGAGGCGCACAACGCGCTGAGCGAGTCGCTCCTGCGGCGCATGTGGAGCGAGCTGTGCAAGGCGGTCGGGTGGATGCACGGCGTGGGGCTCGTGCACCGCGACGTCAAGCTGGAGAGTAGGTATCCCCCACGTCTCTTGTGCCCCGCTTGCTCACGTGCTGCAGACATCCTCCTGACGCATGCGCTCCCGTGCGCGACGCCACCCTCGGGCCCGCTGATCAAGCTGACCGACTTTGGGCTGTCGCGTTTCATCGACACGGAGGCGCCCCTGCTGAGCACGCGCTGCGGGAGCGAGGCGTACGCGGCGCCGGAGCTTGTCATCAGCGGGCGACGGTACGACGCCCGCGAGACGGACGCGTGGGCATGCGGCGTGGTGCTGTATGCGCTGTGTGCGCGCCGGCTGCCGTTCGGCGAGGGCGTCGCGAGTCCTGCCATCGGTCGGCGAATTGGGCGCGAGGGTGGGACGAGGGAGGCTGCAGGTGCGCGACGGCACTGGCTGATGTGCATCGCGCGGGGGGAGTATGAATGGCCGGAGTGCGCGATGGCGCCGGTTGGCGGGGGCGAGGACGGGGGCGAGGGACTGCAGAGCTCGCAGTCGGGGGACTCGGAGCTGACCGTCTCACCTAATAAGGACGGGGATAAGGCGGAAGAGGAGCTTGTTGGACCGCGGCTTGTGGAAAGCGCGGGGGCACGCGGTATTGTGGCGCGGTTGCTCGTGCGGGATCCGAGTAGACGCGCCAAGATCAGCCAACTATGGGACGATCCGTGGATGGGGGGAGTCAATGCGGGCGCCGGGACCTCGAGTGCCGCGTCGAGTGCGCGGCTCATCAGCAGCGATGTCGAGACGCAGAGCCCCGACTCGGACACGGACGGATACCGGGGCGAATACGACCACGCGGACCTTCAGGTGGAGGGGTTCGAGGACGAGGACCTAGAGGAGGATGACGAAGAAGACGACGATGGGCTGCTGCTGGACCAGGACGGGATCGATAGCATTGCGCGGCAGGAAGTGCAATAACGCTGCTTCCTTTGAGTTTGTTTCGATTGCTTCCTCGTCCCCTTCTGCCTTGCCCCTCGCTGTTTCAATCCACTCACGTCGATAGTATTTACTTCTACAGCCTACCATATACCTACATGTTCATCTTAGCGCACGTTCCCTATCCCTGCCATCTCGTACCAACTATACTTATAGATCCACACCTAGCTGTTTCAATATCTCTGTACCTGTATGCGCCGGCTGTTTACTTGGGAGGCACTTTAACTGTGTAGTTATAGACATGAAAGATGGTTTCATCTTCTTAGGGTTCTTGAGATAAAAGACGCGTTCGACGCGTCGACGTCTCGCGATCACGTGTTGCATGAACTTCGAAAATAAAAAATTATTGGGAATTTAAAACAAAGATATCTATCCAACCATCGTCTACGCTAGAGAGTGGGAACACCTACCCTCGTCGGCCGAAGGGATCAAGGTTCAACGCCTTGTAATGTGGGCAATCATCAGATTGAGAAAGCTGTGTAAGCTTCTTTTAGCTTTCTCTTCTCGACGTCAACGAGCACTGGCATTCGACTTTGCCTGTGAGTGTACATCTAACCGAACCGTATACGATTAATTTCGCCCCGCCACAAAGCTAAGGGCACAAACACGTTGTTTCGGCACCTCGCCACAACTCCAGACTCCAATGGCCATGGCCGCGCTTCCCTATCTGTGCCTGGAGATCATACAACAGATTGGAGGAGAAGTAAACATCGTCTAACTTCACATTCTTCGTTCGCTGAACACCACGACAGCTCCCCAACTGCGACCAAATGAATCTCCGTGCCGTATGCAGAGAGCTAGGTGTTGCGATCGACCCTCTCTTCTACACGTTCTTTACCTTGAGGGGCGACCGCATGCGCCGAGACAACGGGCTGTATATCATGGAAAGGCTTGCGGCGCGGCAGATAGGATGGTCCCACTTCGCCAAAACTGTTCATATCATGCCGGGGAGCAAGCCAGAAACCGGGGAAGCTACTGGACCAAAATATTATCCGTCGGACCCTGCGTTACCTAATCTTCTTGTCTCAGCACTCGCGTCGATGCATAATATTCAAACTGTTGTGTGCGTGTCGTGTATCTCATTCGAGGCTGCGGCTTGACTGACTTGGATGTCTTACAGGTGGACCGTGCACGCGAACGATCCCGACTGGGTCCGAGAAGCCATCTGCGATTCCCTCAACACGCTGCCTCTTCTTTCCGATCTCCAGCTGAAGACAGAGGGCGGCGTCCACCTCGGTTTGACTCCGGTGCCAAGCCTGACCAAGCTGAGGATCGAGAGTTTGGACTGGCGACCGGTGGAAATGGTCCAGGATATATGTCAGGTCGTCGGGCGGAGCCACCACCTCTCTTCTCTGCATCTCTCCGGCACTAGCGACTGGTCTAAAGTTTGGACACTCCTGCGGGCCACGCTGCTGCGGCCGAAGGACAGCGCGCGAATCCATCTCAAAGAACTTACCACAAGCTTCGTCACGTCTGATCTCCTTACCTATCTCCATTCGTATTCCGGCCTGGAGAGCATCTCGCTGGAAACGTCCCAGAACCATCGCCCCAAACCCGACCCACTTGCAGATAGATTTTTTGGCACCGTTCTCGCGTCCCACGCCTTGACGCTTGTCGAGCTCAGCTGCCCCGCGGGCCATGAAGGCCGCTGGAGCTTCGGGCCGCACAACGTCGACGCGATCCTGCCCCTGCGCAAGTTGGAGATACTACATTTGAGCGTCAACCCGCAGGACGTCGCGGATGTCGAGCCGCCGATGAATGCTGTGGTACGTACCCAGCGTCTGCCGTCCAGCGCTTGCCGCTAGTAACCGCGAGCGCAGACCCTTCTCCTCTCCACTGCCCAGATGCTCCCCGCGCTCCGCCTCCTGGAGATATCCTCTGCGGCCCGCTACAGAGGAAGGTGCGAGGAAAATATCAAGACGGCGATCGAGAACTTTACGTCCCACCTTGAATCGGCCGCCGTCGTATGCGCGGACGAGGATGTCTACGAGCTTGCGCCGGTTCTTTCCGACGAGCCAGGCGAGCGAAGCACAATTTTGGCTTACCGAATTCTCGATCCAGTACCGTCGGCAGTCCAAATCTTGCGAACGTGAAGATGACATTTTGAATCCATAGTATCTTTGTATGCGCATGTGTCACATTTTTTTTGGTGGGTCAAATTCTACTGTGTATCAGTTATGTATCCCGACATGAAACATTGTTGCATCTCCTCCACATTTTTTCCTTCGCCGAAAAGATGGTGGAAGTTTTGACCTAATACCGACCACCTCATTTTCCTTGAAATCTTTTGAGCTTGTTTCAGAGAAAGAGGTGCTTATGGCGTTATTTTTCGCTGTTTATTAGTACTTTGTAGTCCATGTTTCGAGGTAGGACGAAGTCCCAACTTCAAAGTTTTGATCATGGGTTGATCCCGGCCCGGGTTGTCCCGACTGCCCAAATGGGAAGTTTTTGCCCCTATCCTACTGTTTCGCCTGCACAAGGGGATCCATTTGTCCCGTAGAGCCAAGAACAATTTGCAATCACAATTAGTAAGGTAAGCTCGACTTCTTGCTGCTTTTCCTTCAATTGGGAAATAATTTAGCTGCTCAATGAGTGTTTTCAATCGTGGTCTCCTGCAGAGTCATATTTGAGTTCTTGATTTCACTGGGGATATGTCCCATACATGTGAAAAGCACTAGCTCATTCATTCAAAGGTATTCAAATATATTTGAAGGGATTTGGGTCTCCAAATACCTTAAATGGCTTGCTTATCATGTTCAAATCAAGCTGTAGATGTGGACAAGGGGTTATTCCCATGAGCCATACATTCACAGCAGGGGCTTACACCGGATCCCTTTTAACAAACTCTCCATTTCTGTGATCTAACCAAACCCCCGAAGCAGATACATATTTGGAACCTGGCTGATATTTTTTTTTGATGTTTGTATTGGCATGTATGAAAGAGTTCAATTATAATTACGTTGCTTGGTTGTGGCCAGAGAAATGTGTTGTAGTAGTGACCACGCTGTCCAGTCCGGATGGGGACGCGACACGTAGCCGGTGTTTGGTTCGCGGGGGGACGCCGTGTATATATCGGAGGCCTGCGGCCGATCTCTTCAGTCTGAAGAGAACGGTCGCAGGTGAGTAGTCTGTATTCATGCCAATACATTCAGTCTGAAGAGAACAGTCGCAGGACCCTGAACTCTTGAAATACTACAGGTTATGGGCACCCGAGATGCTTCCAGTTCGACGTGCTACGCTTTTAATCTGCTCGACAAATCAAACTGGAAAACCTTTTCATTCAAAGCAAAAAACAAGTTTGAAGACGAAGGTCATTGGCAGTACATCAGCGACCCGCCGGTCCCCGAAAAGATAATAACCCAAAGTCCTGCGGCATCGCCTGCCACAGGGACGATAGATGTCGTCACCAACAATCCAGCTTATGCAGCCGGGGTCGAGGGCAATGCGAAGACCATGCACAGGATCGTAGAGATGGTCAGCGACAACCAGGTGCCGTATATCGAACATGCCAAAACCGCTGTGGAGATGTGGAACAATCTTCGATTGATCTACGAAGCAGTGGGCATGCAGTCCATGATTGCGGTACAGGACAAGCTCTCCACAATCAAGTATGCGGGGATCGAGAGCGGACCCCTCCAGGCCCACATCGACATCATCCTGGGCTACACCATCTCGATCGTCGCCAACCCACACACCACATTGGGGACAGTCACCCCGATGCTCCTCGAGAAAGAAGTGCGGCAGCGGGGTATTCTTGCGGCCAAGCTTTGTGAAGAGCATGCACTGAAAGCTCACACAGAGAAGCTTGCACTTGCGAAGGCCCACGAAGACAAGATCGCTGTGAATGCAGTTAAGGCATACGTTGCGACGCAGAGAGGTTCTTGGCGTGGGCGAGGTGGACGTGGTGGTACCGGTGGTGGACGTGGCGGCAGTGCCGGTGGTGACTGGAAGAAGAATGTAACATGCTACGGCTGCAGTGGGAAGGGGCACATTGCGCGAGACTGCCCGCTGGGCGCAAAGGACCAGGCCAAGGAGAAGCTCCGCCTTGCCCAGCTGGCATACAACGCCATCGGTGATGATGAAGTTGATCATCCCAAAGTTCTTCTCACGAAGAAGACCACGAATGTGTTGCGCTCCGACGCGCTTTTCGTCGACTCGGGCGTGTCCCGCCATCTCACGCCAGATCACTCTTCCTTCATCACCTACACCATCCTAGCCAAGCCAATTCCAATCCAACTTGGGGACAACAGTGAAATTTTCGCTATCGGCTGTGGAACCCGCCGCACGCACATCATGTCTCCTTCAGGAACCTGAACTGTGGACTTCACACGCACGCTACATGCCCCGGAACTCGCAGGCTCCCTTCTGTCAGTCGGACAGCTGACGGCCATCCCTGGCGTCAAGCTTGAGTTCGAAGGACCAATATGCTTTATCAAATTGCGCGAGGTGATCCTCTGCCAAGCAGTTTTCAAGCATGGCCTATACACTCTCGACCTTGCGAATTTGGTGGTATCCCCTCAAGGCTCTTCATCACCTTCCATACCTTCCGTCCTTATGGCCAAAACACCCACGCCTGCTGGTAAGCATCTCGACATCCTTACGCTGCACCGGCGCCTCAGCCATCTGAATATCTCTGATCTCAGAAAACTCATCACATCGAAGATGGTTGACGGACTGGATCTGGGGATTGCGGGCGATGATTTCTTGTGCGAGGCATGTCTGCATGGGAAGACGGCGCGCAAGTCCTTTCCAAAGGGAGGGAGAGAGCAGGCAACTCGTGTTCTAGAACTCGTGCATTCTGATGTATGCGGCCCGTTACTGAATTCCATTGGCGGAAGCCGTTATTTCATCACCTTCACGGACGATCACACCGGGCGCGCCGACGTCGACTTCTTAAAGAAGAAAAGTGATGCACTTCGGAGTTTCCGTGCATGGAAGGCGCGTGTCGAGAAAGAAACAGGCAAGAAAGTTGGGAAGGTGCGAACAGACAATGGGGGTGAATACACTTCCGATGCGTTCGAGGAATGCCTATAGTCCATCAGACCACTGCTCCACACAGCTCGCAGCAAGGCGGTGTCGCTGAACGCATTAACAGGACTCTGGAAGAGAGCGCCCGGGCCAATCTGCATGAGGCAGATCTCTCCATAGGCTTCTGGGCCGACGCCGTTGCGTATGGTGCTTATACACGCAACTTCTGCCCTACACGTTCCTCCCTGGACGGCCGCATCCCAGAGGAGGCATGGACGAACCAACGGCAGGATGTGAGCCATTTGCGGCCGTTCGGGTGTGAGGTGTGGCTTCCGGTGAAGGGTCGCCCCAAGCTTGCGGACACGGCAGTTCAGTGCATTCTATTGGGGTACTACACCCTTCCTGGGACGCAGTCTAAGGCATACAAATGCTGTGAAAGGTCTACAAATCCAGAGACGTGACATTTTTTGAGCGTGGACGTAGCTCTGGATGGACAGAGGTTATCACAGACCTTTGTAACCTTCCCCCGATCATCCTGAACCCCCCCCCGTCGCCGCCGCTGAGGCCCCTTCTGCTCATGAGGATGCTCCGAGGTCACCTAGAACATTTGATGTTCCTGAAGTTGAAACCAGCGAGTTGGAAGTCGATGATCTTGATGGACCCGGCAAGGAAAGGGAGCTACATGCACCCGAGGTCCTTGTTGAGGAACCCCTGGCACCAAGGGTGCGCAAGCTCCCTGCGCGCTTTGGCGACATGGTGGATGAGCGCGAAAAGCTGCCAAAGGGTCGTTATAAGCCAAAGGCAGCTCCGGTGGAACCTGTGGACGCACCTGTGCTTGAGGAGGAGGAGGAGCTCGAGTTCCAAGCTCAGGCTCGTCCTTCCCGTGTTCCGGCGCCTCCCATTGTCGTTCCCTTGACCTTCAGGCAAGCAATGGCCAGTGCAGAATCCGAGGAATGGGCGAACGCAATGGCAGCTGAATTCGGCTCGCTTGTCGAGACGGGGACCTTCGAATATGCTGACCTTCCAGAAGGAAGGAAGGTGGTAACGTGCAAGTGGGTCTTCAGCGTGAAGACAAACCAGTGGAATGAGTTTGAGAGATTCAAAGCTCGACTCGTGGCACGGGGTTTTACCCAAATATTTGGAATTGATTACAAGGAAACATTTGCCCCTGTCGTTAAATTCACCTCCCTTCGTGTTATGTTTGCCGTCGCTGCCCACTATGGCCTCACTATCTACCAAATGGATGTTGTCACGGCCTTCCTCAATGCTGAACTCGACGAGGAAATCTACATGTCCCAGCCCCCTGGTCTTCCCCCGAAACTCAATGTGCACGGTGAAGAGATGGTCCTGCGCCTCCATAAATCCATCTACGGCCTCAAACAAGCTTCTCGACAATGGTACCGTCTCATTGACTCTATCTTCAAGTCCCTGGGCTTCACACGCCTCCAATCGGATCATAGCATCTTGGTGTCGCATCGTTCTGTTTGGGACTAGAAATTGAACAGGATCTCGAGGCGGGAACTGTTCGTATTTCGCAACGAAAGTACTTCGAGGGTGTGCTTGAGCGTTTTGGCATGTCAGATTGTCGGCCCGTTTCCACTCCATTCCCCGTCGGCACAAAACTCACGAAAGACATGTCTCCGAAGACAGCGGAGGAGTGACAGCTTATGGTCGGCAAAGACTACTTGGGTGTCCTTGGATGCGTGATGTACGGGATGCTGGGTACACGTGCCGATCTGTCATTTGCTGTGGGAGTCGGCAGTCGATATAGCTCGAACCCCGGCATTGATCACTGGAACGCACTGATGCATCTTTTGCGTTACATTAAAGGCACCCTCAACCTTGGCATCACCTACCGCCGCGGACCGGGGCGTTCGACGGCGCCCATCTCGCAATCATTGAGTTGCTACACGGATGCAGACTGGGCCGGTGACAAGGACAAGATGCGCTCAACTTCCGGCACCGTTATTCTCCTTGCTGGCGGTGCTGTCTCGTGGATCAGCCGCCTGCAGAGCGTTGCTGCCCAATCTACAATGGAAGCAGAGTACATTGCAGGTAGCCATTCTAGCAGGGAGCTCATGTTTGTCCGGAACTTGCTTGGGGAACTGATGGGACAGCCGTTGGATCATCCATCCCCATTATATTGCGACAATCAATCCACTATCTCCGTTGCCGAGAATCCAGCCATGCACGACAAGGCCAAGCACATTGCACTGAAGTACCACTACATCCGCGATGTAATTGAGAGCAAAGATGTCACCGTTCACTACTGCCCCTCCGGTCAAAATCCTGCTGACCTCCTTACCAAAGTCCTTCCGCGGGATACGACATCTCGGCTGCGCCGCATGATCGGGTTGGACGATGGAACTACTGGATAGCGCGGTCAGGGGAAGTGTTGTAGTAGTGACCACGCTGTCCAGTCCGGATGGGGACGCGACGTGTAGCCGGTGTTTGGTTTGCGGGGGGACGCCGTGTATATATCGGAGGCCTGCGGCCGGTCTCTTCAGTCTGAAGAGAACGGTCGCAGGTGAGTAGTCTGTATTCATGCCAATACATTCAGTCTGAAGAGAACGGTTGCAGGACCCTGAACTCTTGAAATACTACAAAATGTCTTGAAGGACATCTTGCCATATGCATCTGCTACAGTGGCAGATGGTGCCCTCGGCTCAAGGGGACGCACAAGGTAGTATTTTACAAGGCGTGGGAACAAACCTGTCAATGTCCCGGTGACAATGCCGAGATCAATCAGACTTCCAACTTCGAGCACTTTCGACTGCTGCTTTCAGCTTTGTATAAGAATGCCGACTTAGCACTAGGCCCTTATGAAATCTGTTGAGAGTACGAATTTACATCGAAAATTGATCTCATAGGTGCTTGCGAAGGCTGTTTCCGGTCTTAAGTAATAAGGTGTGAAGGAAGGGAAAGGCGAATGTTCAGTAGTACATACCTACCAGAAGGAATTTTCTGTGATTATAACAGCATTTTGCGAAAAGTCGAAGTCGGACTAGATCAGATCGAGGACACTCAGACTCTCTATCTGACCCATAGGGACAAAAAAATTGAGAGTCCGTTCTAGTCTCTTATAAACAGACGCTACAACATAATCATACCTTGCAAGTTCTGGCGGCAATCACCGGTTTCACCCTTTCTGCGATCACATGTTAAACACTCTTTGTCGTTAGATTTTCATGATCTTTTGCCCTTGCGTTGCCCTCTTCTGCCAGTGCTTGTGCAGCTCTTTGTGCATTGGAGCTTACGAGTCAGTGCGGACTACTGCATAAATCAGAAATAACCTTTACGATCTACGTTCCATCTCACTTAGAGGCAGCTACTACTGTCATTACTGCGGCATGGAAAAGCCCACGATCGCTCAGGCTGCTGGCTCCCAAATCGAACCCAAAGGGACCCGGAATTATGGTTCGAGGACGGGAATGTGGTCGTCCAGGCAGAAGATTATGAGTTCCGCCTTTTCAAGAGTTTTTTAAGCAAACGATCACCCATCTTCGAAGACACGTTTTCCATGCGCCAACCGGAGGGCGGGGAACACATCGACGGGTCCCCTGTGGTTCGCATCCATGATTAGGGTGCGGATGCAGTCCATTTTTTCAAGGCTATCTTTGAACCTGAGTTCGTGCGTTGAGTTCACTCCGATGCATCCATTCATATTCATGTCCAGATCATTCTTGCCTCCTCGCCATTAACCTTGCCCGTGAGGTTGATTGCCCATGGATCCTTCCTACCGCGTTCTATGCCTACTGCAAGCTTACAGGACCATTGGAGATATTACGTGGTACGGAGCGGGACGGGGTATGTACTGGTATCTTTATCCGAAGCCGACGAACAGCTTTGTCTCGTGGCGAGAGAATCGCTGCAGGAAGCTAGCCTGAATTTCGCAACTTTGTATATACTCGACGCCGATCCCAGACAATTGCACAGGGAAGACGAACAACTGCTGCGCGGCCAGCAGACTAGCTTGGGTTCAGTTCCTTAGCAAACGCCGTAATCGGCTGGATCCGACGGAGGGCTGGCCGCATTGGAAGAAATTTGGAAGTCATGTGTGCGAGCTGTGTTTGAAGGCACGCCAAAAGGCCTACGAGGACGGGCAACAAAGTTTCTGGCTCTCTCTTCCATCCATGTTCGACCTTCCAAGCTGGAAGTTGGAGGAGAGAAGGAGCGCACAAAACATCAACTTATGGCCGTTCCCTTAGTTTCTTGCACTATCCACATAAAGACGGTAGATTTGGTATCTGTACGAAAATTTCGGTACGCCATGGTATCTCTATATTGACCGACTCCCTCGTCTATGCGCACTAATTTCTGGTAATTATCTTTTGACAAGTTCGCGCCGGACGCCGTCCCTCCTCGGTTCTACCTCCACGATCACGTGCCAAACTCTCTTGCCATTCACCGCCGTCTGCAGCCTCATTTTTGCGAGTGAGTGTCGACTGCTGAAGAAATGAGAAGTAATCAATAGCCATTCTGCCTTCGTAGAAGAAACTGCTCATTATCGCAACATGGAAAACCCCACTGATCGGACGATCGCGCAGGCCGCCGCTAGCTCCCAAATCAAACCAAAGAGGGACCTGGAGCTATGGTTCGAGGAGGGAAATTTAGTCGTCCAGGCAGAAGATTATCAGTTCTGCCTTTTCAAGAGTTTTTTAACCAAACGATCACCCATCTTCAAAGACACGCTGTCCATGCCACAGCCAGAGGGCGCGGAGCGAATCAACGGGTGTCCTGTGGTTCGCATCCACGATTCGGGCGCAGATGCGGTGCATTTCTTCAAGGCGATTTTTGACCCTGAGTTCGTGCGTTGAGTCCATTACTCCGATCAATATACTAATTTAGTATCTCCAGGACATTCTTGCCTCCACAGACAGGAACGACATTCGAGAAAATTGCTGCCATCCTCCGGTTGAGCACTAAATACGAGGTGGAATATCTTCGCCAGCGTGCTCTAGAGCACCTGTCCACTGGGTATTCCACAAGCTTTCTACAGTGGACTATAAAGACTTCCGCGACATTTACTGCCCTCCCATGCGATGCCCTCGACACTATCATCCTTGCCCGCAAGGTTGATTGCCCATGGATCCTTCCTACCGCGTTCTATGCCTACTGCAGATTTGCAAACTCATCGGAAATTTTCCGCGGCACAGAAAAAAACGGGGTACTCGTATCTCTGTCCGACGCCGACAAATAGCTTTGTTTGATGGCGAGAGAATCCAACGCTAGGCTGGATTTTGGGTTGACTTTCCTGTCGACGCACGTCCCAGACCGTTGCACAGGGAAGGCGAACAACCGCTGCACGGCCAACAGACTAGCTTGGGTTCAACTCCTTAACAAACGCCGTCAGGAGGGTCATTGGCTGGATCCGGCGGAGACTGGCCCCATTGGCAGGAATTCGGAAAGCATGTATGTGAACCGTGTTTGAAGGAATGTCGGAAGAGGTATGAGGATGGACAAAAAGCTTTTTGGCTCTCCCTTCCAACCATGTTCAACCTCCCAAGTTGGACAGAATTGGAGGAGAAAAGTACTGCCCAAAACATCTCACTCATTAGTCTGTAGTTCGCATGAGCCTTGTTGTACTTCAAATAAGCTTAGCGTATGTTCATACGAGACCAGCTATCACGCAATAGATTGAAGGAGCCTGTTGGCCATACCGCAGTGCGGGTTTCAGTTGATGTCGATGTTGACAACTGCGAATCGGGACTTGATTGGGCACTGGGATAAGACTTGATCTGTACTTGCGCATGGATTTGGATCGAATTTACACAGAAAGAGAGTGGATTTGGTATCTATACAACGAGTGTGGAGGCTTCAGTACGCGGGGGCGCCAATGAAGCGGGCGAATGCTCTTCGGGCCGCATCGAGCTCGATGTTCGGCAGGATTTCTTGTTCGTATGCTTGCAGCAGCGCCAACACGGATGCCACTATGTACACCTCAGATCCACGGCACAGAAATCAAATCAACGAATGACGCACTGTTTAGGCGTCGTAAATCGGCAAGCGTCCGGGGGAAGAGGTGTGGGATCCGGTTCGCGGTCGTAAGGAGGGGTCGGAGAACGTGCGTGTTAACGCTCGCGCGGCCGTTTTGGAGTCGGCACTTCGACCATTGGTCGCTGTCGAACATACGTTGAGTGGATCACAGAAGACAGAAGACAGCTAGACGTACTGAATTGACAGTTTGAAGAACCACCCCGCGAGCTGCTTCTCGAGTTGGTGATACTCGTCCGACGCGCCGCCGAAGAGCGCCGCCGCGTCTGAGCTCGGGGCGCTCCCGTGGAAGACCAGCGGCGTCGTGTGCGCTGCGGCCTGCATCCTGATGGATATGGGGTGACAACGGCGAAGAAAGCCCCTGTGAAAGTCTTTTAAGAAATCGTGAGTATCAGGGGCGGACGCTTGACAGCGCGCGGGTTCCTGGCTCCGCTATTTCGCGCCGCCCAGTCCGAAAAATCGCGCCTTAGACGTCCTAGAGACGACCGCCTTGGAAACGCACACCGAGAAGGCGTGGTGGGAATTGTCTTTGTTATTCACTGCGTCGACCGTCGGGCCGACGATCATTGAGGGTCAGATAGGGCATTCTGCAGAAAGATTGAAATCAATAACCCTGATAGAATTTTCCAGTTGGAAGTAGAAAAGAGGACGGAAGATGGAATACAAGTCGAAAACATCGTTTGGTTCAACTTTCAAATCGTCTGAAGCTATTACCTGGGGAATGTCTTATATTTGCAAAGCTTTAAACTGTATTGGCGATGTACCGAGGGGTTTGCTGATTCGGGGCCTAATAGAAAAATTAATTTGTAACATTCCCATTGTCCATTCATCCTCCTCCCATGACTGTAGCCAATAAATTTTTGGTCCTCTCACTCCGATCCAGAGTGGGGCAAGGGGGTGTTGGAAGGGTTCGTTGCACAGCCTGAGTCCTCGTTATGCATGTAAAAATTCGTCGGCCTGCCGTCAGTGACTAGTGACTGCCCGGTCCATGACGAAGCGTAGAAATCAAAGCGGCTTTTACTGATTCCCCCGGCCGCGAGTATCCTAGTCCGACGTCGGACTTCCATGGGGTAACGGGTAAGCAGCATATTATACATGGGATATCTTCAAGTTCCACGTGGGGAGAGAAATAATATTCAGAAGGCTGTCCTCGGGTCGTTTACTCATTCTGGCCCATCAGCCTGGTGCGCTCTCGAGTTTGTTGGTTGCCGTCGGCGACAAGTTGGCGAGAACCCGGGCCTGGACTTAAGAGTCTAGACCACCGGACAGCCACAGCCGGATTCTGCCGAGAGGCCTAGACCCAGCTTCTTGCATGCTGCTTGCCCGAGTCCCGCAGTGTATTGACCAGCGTACGCGCAATAAATACCCAGGAGGAGGGGAGCAGAGCTGGGTGCGACCGTAGTCAAAAAGCGCAAGAAAAAATCAGAGGAAATGGGAAGAAACCAAGATACTCGGAAAATCACGCAAGGGTGGGGAGTGGGCATACACTTATAAGTAGAAGAAGGGCTGGGCCCACGAGCCCCAAACCCCGCTGTAGCAAACACCGAATGGACGAGCGATACCGTGTCCAGCAGCCCTTGTTGCCCCTGCTCTCCATTGCCGCCTCCCGAGCACAATACTCCCCGACCCAGCAGTGGGCCCCGAGCACAAGTGTGAGTTTGTGTTTTACCGTATGCGTGCAGGACGCGTCGAGAAAGTTTGGAAATGGATTGTGTTGCCTTGATTGCAAGCGCCCGTCTACGCTTGTCCCGCGCGTCCACGCCGCTATATAGGTGCACTTGGTTGATGCTTTTGTCCTGTAGCAACTTCCAACTCTTGGTGTCAAACACGAGGGCGCGTCGCCAGAGCACTCCATGGCCGACCACAAGGACAGTGCCAGCCATGAAGACAGCATGTCGTCCACCAGCGATTTCGTGAAGAAACTGTACAAGTCTGTTCATTTTTTACTTTTTTTGTCGCCTTCTCATCGTGTAGAATGCTCGAAGACCAGACGTTCCAAAACGTCGTGTCTTGGGGGCCACAGGGTGACTGCTTTGTCGTGAAGGTACGAAACAACGCGCTTATTTCTCACTCTACTTGGCTAACTAGGCATAGGACATGAATGAATTCACGAAATCAATATTACCCCGCATGTTCAAGCACTCAAATTTTGCAAGCTTCGTACGCCAACTGAACAAGTACGACTTTCACAAGGTCAAGAATACAGACGACAACCAATTCGGCGAACATGTACGCATTTTTTCCCCGGCAAAACCAACGTTATACTTAATCTACTTAGAGCTGGACGTTCCGGCATCCAGATTTCCACGCGGACCGCCGCGACGCGCTGGAAAATATAAAGCGCAAAGTGCCCGCCCAGCGCAAATCCACTGCAGGCGCACCCCCACCTCTAACACCCGCCTCGGCGGCGTATCCTCCGCCGACAGCCTACCCGCAATCCTCAGCTTCAGGCTCCTTCTCCGCAAACCCATACCAGTCAGACGCCGCCAAGGTCGATGCCCTGCAGGCACAGGTCGCAGCAATGCAAGCACAACTTGCATCTCTCGGCGCCGCACACGACGATGTCCTCTCCCACGTTCGGAATCTTGAGCGCAACTACCAGGAGGTTCTCGTCGAGATGGTCGGCTTCCAGCGCGGCATGGCGCAGCAGGACGGGCTCATGCAGAACCTCATACAGTATTTCTTACGAGAGAATAATGGGAACGGCGCCGGTGAGTGACAGGTTCGCCTATGTTGCTTGCCTAGCCACACCCCGCGCCTAATCAATGCAATTTTTTTTTTTCTTGGCTCGGTGCGATTAAAAAATGAAAAGGCAAAATGAAGGAACTACCTGGAAGCAACAGCCTGGAGGGGGGGAACCCGTTTTTGTTCATGCAGACCCAGGAGACGCAGCGAATGCTCGACAAGAACTTCCCTGAGACGGACGTTGCGCGGGCGACGCTCGTGCAGATGAGCGAAATCTCGCGCCGCGCGGAGGCGGTGGGGATGTCGTTCGGCACGCCGGGTTCGAGTTTGGGCGGCAGCAGCAGCAATTCACGCCTGGGCGGCGGCGTTGGGGCGAGCGGGATCGGCGCGGCGATGAGCAGGATGGACATGCTCGCGCGCATCGAGGAGCTACAGGTACAACGGGGACGGAACAGCGCCTCGCGCCTCAACACACCCCTCTTCAACAGCAGCAATAACAATGAACCACAGAACGGCCGCACAACGAGCCCGGAGCAGGAGCAGATGGTGTCGCAGCAGCGGACGGCGAGCCCAGACTCGGACGACTTCGAGGAGGACGAGGTGGTCCAGCCCACGCCGACGAACCCGCCAAATTTGGATGTGGCGCTGGCATCCAGTCCGGAGGGGTGGAATGGGGACGCGCACGCAGGGCTGGAGGTGTACACCGTTGGGCACCTCATGCCGCGCGGGAGCACTGGGTTCACCGATGCGCAGGGGAACTGGTCGTTCGACGGTAACGCTTTTGCGAGTGAGATGGTTGGAAACCAGGAGTCGGCGTTCGCGAGTACGAGTAGCGGGAGCGCGAGCAGTGGGAGTCCGCCGCAGTCGCAGACACTGCGTGTGCGGCGGTCGACCTTCGTGCCGGGGTGGGCGGTGCCCCCGCGCGTGCTGCTGGTCGACGATGATGCCGTGAGCCGGAAACTCAGCAGCAAGTTCCTGCAGGTGTTTGGGTGCACGATCGACGTCGCCGTCGATGGCGTCGGTGCGGTCAACAAGATGAATCTCGAAAAGTACGACCTGGTATTGATGGTGTGTCGATGTCGTTTTGTATCGGTCTGCTCTGGCTGACTCAAGCACAGGATATTGTTATGCCCAAATTGGACGGGGTCTCTGCGACGTCGATGATTCGAAAATTCGACGAACGAACCCCCATTATTTCCATGACAAGTAATTCAAGACCGAACGAGATCATGACCTACTATTCCTCTGGTTTGTTCTCTTCCCCTCTCGTACATCCGTTCGCTCATACTTCCCCAGGTATGAACGACATACTACCGAAGCCGTTCACAAAAGAAGGGTTGCTCGACATGCTTGAGGCATTTCTTCCCAGCACTCTTTCTCCCGCAGCTGATCAACCTTCCACAGAAACATCTGACACACCTGACGGTGATCAAACAACAAATGCGTATTGGCCGACCGCCGTCAGGGATCCCGCCGCTCAACGACGCAGGGTTCGAGAACGCGCTGCAGGCGGGCGCAGCGTCCTCAATCGACAATAATGCCCTCATGGGCTACGGGCTGGGTAGCCCAGACGCGGGCGACGGGCGCATCAATGTCCTCGCTGGCATGGGACTCACGGACGAGCAGTACAACGTAATGCTCGCCGGCATCGTCAACGGCGAGGGATTCAGTTTCGGGGGCAAGCGTACGCGCGATCAAGAGGAAGAGGGCCTGGAAGGGCGCGACGGCAAGCGTAGCCGATTTGAGGTCGTCGAGTAACACATTTTGCATTCCATTTTTGTTCTCCCTCGACGTATCCTCATCTCTTCGATTATTAATCTTGTATCCAAAGTCATGTACCCTATTACTCTGTATGATTTTCAAGTTATAGATGATTCTTGACATCACGTCCTTCTGTATGCACCGTAGGCTATTGATAGTCTCAGTCTTGCCACCGGTTACGATACAGCGAGAAAATTGGTGGGGCCAATTTTCCAGGGGCCGCCTTCAATAAATGGTCAGTTCAAGACTTTCAACTGGTTTCCTGTGCGCCAAGTTGACATTCTTCAAGTACGGCGTTGCCGTCAATAATGCCATTAATGGGGAAAAAGATCCAGACTTGACCGACGCTCTCATGCCAGTACCTGGCATCGAGGCTGGATCATTGGATGATAAAACATCATAAAAGGGCAGAGAAAACCAACACCTCTCTCACCACTGTACTAATCTATGAACTCTGAAGTACACATTCATCACCTTGAAGTTACTATTGTTGACACTTCAGTCGTTCGGCCCCGCTTAGTACTACTTACTGCGATCCCGCTCAGGTTTATGGCTTTGGAGACAGTGATCATCTCGGGTTGAACTTCAAGCGCTTCAAGGCGGGCATCGATCTGTCATGTCAGAACGTGGGATCCAAGTTGGATCCAGGGCCAGCCGGCCCGGCCAACACTGCTCATCGATCTCTTCCTCGGTTTGTGCTTGAAGATGAGAATCGCCTCGATATTGATGATTTTAGATGATTTTGGTCTTTGGGACGACGGGTTTTGTGGCGGCTAGCGAGCGACGTTCACCCCACTGCAGCCAGTCGAATGAGGTCGATCTCGTCAGTCCAGTGTGCATTTTCCGGAAGCCATCCTGAATGAGTCTTAAGGTTCGCAGGCGGCTCGGTTCTGGTGTTTGTGGCATCAAATTTCCTTAAAGAGCCCAACCGTTTACGGTTGGGCTAATTTTAGCCTAACCGTAAGAGGTTGGAGCGTAACCAGATCCGGTAATATTTCATGTGACTCGGCGATATCCGGGAATCCCCGAGATCTTTGGCTTCAGTTCTCGCGGTACAAATTCAGAGCCTGGGCGTCGTTACAATGAAAATGGAGACTGTTGTGGTTGGAATTGGGAGCCCAACTAGTCTATATATATTGGGGAAATTTCCCCAGCAAATTTGATTGATCATGGTCCATTTTATTACCGTACCTATGAAAGTTGCTTCAACATATGTAACGGACCTTGAAAGGTGCTCGGTGGCAGGGGTACACAACCTATAATGGGCCCTTAGCCCCCTCTTCTTCCGAGAATATTTCCGGTCAGTAGGTGTCATGCTAAAAGGCCAGGGCCACATGAACATCCCGAAATTTGGAAATTCAATGCAAGGAGAGGAATAATCGAGGAGGCCGCGCAGCGCCCGAAAATAAATATGAGAATACACTGTTACCAAAATGAACCCCATCAAATATATGTCGGAGATCATCGAAAGGCATAGTAGGCGCCTTGCAGGCGCCCTGACATATCTTGCTTACGTGTGGGCCTCCGCCCATATCTTTTTATTTATTTGGCTAGATCCTCAGTCGTTTCACTCTCATCGCAGTGCGGCTGAGGTATGTTATTAATCTACTTATATCTGACCTGTACTTATTTTATTTAGACGCTATCTGCGTTACTTCTTAGGTACAGTTAATTTCAGTCGTTTCACTCTCATCGCAGTGCGGCTGAGACGCTATCTGCGTTACTTCTATACCTCTGATAATATATGAGCATTGAACATTGGCCATGCAAAAACTCTCACAAGGATATTCCACTTTCCTTGAATTCCACTTCAAAAAAAGCCGCACAGCGCCGAAAAAAAATGACATGTTCTGATGTCACCAAAAAATAGTCCCAAGTGCCTCCAAACCTTCCTCAGTTTCCTTGCTGAGGAGGTATCTAAATCTCCCTTTCTCTCCTTTTTCCTCTTTCCTTTTTGGGCGTATTTTTCATAATTCTTTTGGGCACCCACAAACACCGTAACCGAGCCTCGCAGGCAGACTCGGAGGAGGTCAACCACGTTCGTCCATTATAGATGACCTCGGACAACCGTGACTTGCTTATTTCTGTATTATTGTCGACTGGGTAACCGGCCACTTAAGTATTTAGGGCTGGTTCTCGAAGGCCACATTGGCTCTATACAAGTCATCGCGTATTGGAACAAAGGCAGGCATCCTATGAGTAGTTGTAGACAATTTCTTCGATTTTACGTGCCTTGTGAATACAGCAGTGAATTTATTTTGGTCGCTACCACCAACATGGCCAAATACTAGGAAACCAGCCACCCCGCCAGTCGAGTGCAATGAGCACAAACCCATGGTCTTTTCAATTAGCAATAGACCAGGCCTGGTCTGGGCACCATATGGTATGCTTGGGGGGTATTTTCAAGGCATGGGACTGGGCAAATTCGGTGGGTGTAAGGGCAGAGGGAACGGCCGGAATCAAGGATCTCCGTTATAACAGTGGCCCGTCGGGACCACCCGCCGTGGCGGGCCAAGATGAGCAATATATCATTTAATATGAAGTATGCCGACATGCTATACCACTCATTGTCCTGCCGAGATGGCACCAGTTCCCCAGAAAAATACAAATATCTCGCGCACCAAATTTCAGGCGGTCGGGGTAAAAGACAATAAATGAGATGGGACCTGAAAGCAGGAGGGTTTGAGCACATACCACAGCGTAGAATACCTAATTACAGAAACTCTCGAAAAAATCCAGACCCATAGCATGGATGGGTTGCATGTTGTAGACATAACCAGCCTGAGCCACTCCGGAGTGAATTGCAGGTTAAGTGGGCTCATTGCGGCAGAGCGGCAGGTGAATGTGCGTTGAATTTCACCCAGGATTGAAGCGCGGGGTCGTACGAGAAGAATGAGCCCAAGAAGTCGCCAAAAGACAGAGAATTGGTAGACCTTGAATGACGACGGTCGTGGCGGAACAGGAAAACGGTGATCGGAGCTCTTCGGCCGGTGCTGCATGTGTCGTAACTTGTGATCCGACTACCACTTTTGGTTGAAACTTGGTATGCACCAGCCTTTGAGGTCCTATTCCCTCCCAAAACTCCAAACTTAGATGTAACAGGAGTGGAAGTAAGTGGCTGGTATCCTAGTTTGGCTGGTTTCCCAGTCACCGATAATATTACTATTAGCTGGCGCAGGCGAATGGAATCAACTCAAGGTCCAACAAGCACATGGGCCCAAATGAGTTTCGACCTTGTAAGTCCAAATCCTTATAGGAAAGATGGTCAGTTACTGAGTGGTAATGTCACTCAGGCGGAAGAATCCATCGTCGACTCGCGAGACGCAAGCTGTTGAAGCCATGCACATGTTGACCTGGATTCCGGGGCTAATTCCAGGACAGGAAAGCCGCTGGGGCGGAGATGGAGGAGAAGACGATATAAACCGACCCTCGTGCCAGTTGGAGGGTAATTCTTTTGAATTCACCATCTCGATTCCCCGAGTCTGGAAGACGAATCCCGAATGTAATTATGGTGTTTGGAACAAGATGAAGCAAAAACAAACAACGGGGAATTATGAGGTCATTCCAAAGTTGTTTTGTGCCGGCATCGACTAGCTTTGCATCGAGTTCACTATCTGACTCCCCTGCCGCCCGGCTGCGGACGCCCACGTCGAGGACGCGGTCTTTCGCTTCTCCGTCCAACTCTGCGGCAAAAAACTCAATCGCAGTCACCAATTCCCGTCCATACGCGATTAGGGCCTGTCGCTTGAAATAGAGGGAAGCTCGAGGTACGCGAGTCCCGTATGAGTCGAGAAACGCGGAAATGAATGTGCGTACGGCCTCTTCTACCTCTGGAATATTTCTGCTCTTCAAGATGACCAAGTGGAGATGGGCAACTGCCTGTTCGGTAAGTGATCTGCCTGCATCCTGTTGTGATTTCGTCTTACCGAACATGCCAATTTCCGCTCCGGGTGTGGACATCCCGAAGTATTCCCAGTCAACCAGACAGCGGCTGCTCCCGGGCCCGATGAAGATGCTGCCTGGCCAAAAGTCGACCATGCCTAGGCATGGCTCGAGTTTCTCCTTGGCCTGCATTGTGGCTTTTACGCGGGAACTGAGGACCTCCGCGTCCTGGATGTTGTATTTTGACAGGAAGCGCTGTTGAAGGAAGGAAATATACAGGATCGCCCTTGTCGTCTGGGCGGTTGAGAAGAGCGACAGTCTCCGTAGTGGCAGTGGGATTCGCCGTAATTTCCCAAAACCTCGCCTTGAAGGCTCCGAGGGCAGTCGCGTTCTCGCATACAATTGGGATGGGGGGTGAGGTAGTCAGAAACTCGGATAATGTTTAGCTCAGCCCGAGATCCGTTATCCAGAGGACGTTTGCAGCTTTATCGTGATGGATTAGATGTGGGATCTTTAGTTCCGGAAACCGCGCAGCCAAGACCCGCATTTCTGGTTCATCGTCCAAATATCGCAATGCGGTCGCTTCGATGACCTGGTGATATATGGACATGGGCTGAGTAGGATCAGATGCCACAAAGGGTGGCGCATATTTCAGGGCCACGGAGCTGAAGGCACCAGGCTGTGAATCGAACAAACTGATGGGGCTGGCAAAGGTTGTCCGGATGGTGATATTGGTTCAACCTCCCGTTAAAACCTCAACTTGTAGATCCGGCAACTGCAGTGAAAGCTTCGAGACCAGATACGAGGGAAAGTCGAACATGGCCGTTTGTCAAGACGCTTCCAGTGATGGCGGCAAAGTCCGAAGGATCCCCTCAGAGTCACTGCCATTAGCACTCACTGCTCACAGCGTTCTGAATCTAAGAATCCATAGTCAACCTCCTCCGCGTCTTTATGAAGTCGAAAAACACGCCAATCCGACTTGCTGTCGGTAGATTCATTCACGATGGATCCAGTCGAGAAGTGACTCCACCATTTAATTACTACTATTTCGGACTGGGTAGTTGGCCGGACTAGGTAGTTGGCCACTTGTGAAACACAAGACAGTAGATCAGAACATACCACAAGTTGTGTGTTGGGGGAGGGAATGGGACCTCTGACGATGGTCCATAATAAATTTCGGGTCAAAATGATGGCGTGATCAGAAATTATGGCAAGTCGGATCGCGGCCGAGTGTGAACATCACTTTCTTAACATCAACCACCAAATGGCGGCTCGTTCTCGACCAATTCCCCTTCAATTCACAAGATCCTGGGCTCTTTCCGCTCCCAGGATGCGGGGCTTTGACTCAGAGCATCACACAGAAGTCCCACCCTCCACCTAACTGTGCTACGCATGGACAAAGTCATTGCTTCCGCTTTGAGTAGCTCCAGGTCGCTGCCCCCGTCACGGACGTTTTGGAAGGACTATCGTTCTGAAACTTGGCAGGGGTAGTAATGTTGATGAGAGCATCCCCCGAGTACGTGCATCACTATTTTCCTGAAGTCCCTCCCTTCTCACCATGATCCATTACCACAAACCACCCAGTTTGGGTGTCCCGGACATTCAAATTTTTTCTGGGAACCACCGACATCTAGGGATAAAGGCGAGCATATAGATGAGTTGTAATACTTCCCATTTGTCCCTCCGGAAGTTATTTTGGTTGTGCCGCCACTGTATCCCGCACACGACACGTGAATAGCTATGAAGTTGGTTCCCACCATCCCGATCCCCTCCGAATCAGATTTTTCGATCCCATAGCATGTATGCAGCTTCCGACGACATGGAATACTACATACACCTTATATCAATTATTCCTGGGCGATATGGTAGGGGACGCGACTTCATGTCAAGTCGCAATTTTGCGAATTTTGGGTGGAAATTAGGTGCAAACGACAGGAAAATAACATGTTTCCATTCAAATTTCACGTTTCGGGCTCTGGGTATATAATTACGTAACCAACCCGCTAAATCTCAGTAGACAATTTTTTAAGTGAGTGTTCTGAGCCTGTTTGAAGGACAAGAAAGGAAAACCAGATTTTGCACTTTAGACAGCAGCTTGAGCTGCCACTGCATCCGAAAATTGTGTTTAATAGATTACACGTGATCACCACGTGACCATAACCCGCCAAATTGGCTCTCGAAAACTTGATTTTGAAGATATTGAAATTTTGGCCCATGCACTGTCTTCTAGCTACCAAGAGCTGCTCGAATATGTATTTACAGAGTATTCAAACAATATTTGATCTTGCTATCAAGGTTGCAAGTTTCTTGGATTAAAGTTGTCACGAAGTCGCGTCCCCTACCATACCACGGCCGGATTCGCTGTCCACGGGTTATTATACGGGGTGGCCAACTACCTAGTTATTTACTGTTGTTAGATGGCCGCCAGGAAAATATTCAGTACACCTTTCACACCCTGTCTAAATTCGCAGAAACCACCTTGATTCATTCATAGGATGCGCACCTTGATTTAGACCCCACAGGGACCTGATCCGTCAAATAGTGTCGTCGAGCATAGGCTCTAAATACGAAAGTGGCCAACTAGCCAGTCCCAAATAGTACTACAGAAATTCCCTTCTTTCTGCCTCTAAGTAGTTCTTCCCAGCTCTGAAGTTTAAACATCCCCGGTATCGAGGCCCAGACTGCTTCCCGCCCCTCCTCGTATTTTCCTCGGCAGGACTCGAGACAGCGTTTACAAACAGACGACTCGAATGCACCCCAATATTACCAAGCCTCTGTCGGATCCAACCAGAATCCGTCCTGGCGTCGCTTGTTAAGAATATGCGTCCAGGTTAACCTGTTGACTGCACATCCTCCGTCCCCTGTGCAGTCTGCGGGGAGGGGGGACGTCAAGAAACTTTCCATATCCTTGCTTGCTTCTTTCTGGGATTCTCTCGCCTCCAAACAAAGCTGCTTGTCGGCATCGGATAACGACAGGAGCACTCCGTCCTGAACTGTTCCAGAGAAAATCTCCGCCGGCCCTGTGAATTTACAGTAGTCATATAGAGCCGTCGGCAGGACCCATGTGCAGTCGACCTCGCGCGCCAGATTGATGGTGGCAAGGGCGCTTGGGAACACAGGAAATGTGGTGAGAGACGTTTCACATGCCTTCCAAAGAGGTAAGGATATGGGGTACGCCAAGGACAGGTGTTGTAGAGCACGGAGATATTCCACTTCGTATTTGGTGCTTAGCCGGAGGATTGCCGCGACCTTCTCGAATGAAGTGGGCGCGGGCCCGCCGCGGGGCAGGGCAAGAAGGTCCTAAAAATGCTGTTCAGATACACAGATGCGGAGGGAACGATAAGTACGAACTCGGAGTCGAAGATTGCCTTGAAGAAGTGCGCCGCGTCTGCAGCCGAATCGTGAATGTGCAGAACAGGCAATCCATTGACACACTCTGCGTCCTCCGGCTGCGGCATAGAGAAAGTATCTTGAAAGATGGGCGATCTCTTTGTCAAGAAACTCTTGAGCAAGCAGAACTGATAATCTTCTGCCTCGATAATACAGTTTCCGTCCTCGAACCAGACGTCTATGACCCGTTTCGGTTCGAGTTGGTGGACAGGAGGGGCCACTATCTCAGTGCGATCCATGGAATTGTCAAAAGTCGGAGTGTGTCAGACTCCCTCTGTTGGCTCGAAGTCCGATTGCAGCGGTCTCCTGACGTGGGATAAAAGTGGAGTGAAAAGAGTCAGAAATTTGAAGCTTATCCGAATCGCACGTAACCAAATGCGCACTTGTTGAGATCTCAAATTCGCCCGATCCAGTCGAGGGAAAATGCAGCTTTGCGAAATGTTTCCAAGATGATTACTTACAAGAATACATGATGCACAATGTCAATTATAAGGACCATACCCATCCATCGCGGAGAATATCACCGCCGCTCTCGAACCTTCAACCACACGATCCCAATCACACCCAGTCCAAACCCAGCAATAAACGCGAACAGCACCAACACATCCCGGTAATAATTGTTCTCCCCGAATCCAAACAGCTGGGAACCGCTGTCAGCACCGTTTCCCGGACGCAAGAGAGCAGGACGCACCAAATTCATGATGAGGCTCGCCGACACGTCCACGGGCACGCCCTGCAGGGTGTCCTGGATCATCAGCCCCGAGCCAACCTCGTTCACCGCGAGCGCCTCAAGTGAGTATTTTAATGGGCACAGCCACTGCAGCCAGCGCAGCACTGGCGGGATCGAGTTGAGGTGCACGAAGAAGCCCGCGAAGGTCATCTGGTAGAGCGCCGACAGCGCCGAGAGCAGGATCGCGACCCCGCCGTTGTGGAAGAACGTGCCAAGGAGGAAATTCTGGGTCAGGATTAGCACGCGAAGGCAGGAGGTTCAGAGGGTAATTATTACATAGAGCGTCATGGCGAGGGTATAGAGGACGAGGATGAAAAGGAACTTGAAATAATGTGCCGCGTCGTGCGCGAGGCCTGCCATCCAGTACGTGCTAGCCAGTGTCAGCCAGAACAGACTCGAGAATAAGCAGTAGCTGCTCACATCGTAGAAACAATAATTGTCGGAATGATTCGCAAGGGTATGACGTCGAATATCAGCCGAGAGAGCAGCCATGCTGTTGGGCTGAGGGCGGATTAAGCATATGCAGCTATTCCGAGAGTAGGCTGGTCACCTGTAATACGAGCTAGATCTTTCGCGTAAAAAGAGGGGCCGGATCTCCACAATATTATAGAGCGCGCTCAGAGATGAGAACGCAATCAATGCACCCTGATGGCGAGCGTGAGCACACGAAGGAAAATGGGACTTCTAACGAACCAAGAA
Source organism: Mycena maculata (assembly GCA_029448575.1). Taxonomy (NCBI): domain Eukaryota; kingdom Fungi; phylum Basidiomycota; class Agaricomycetes; order Agaricales; family Mycenaceae; genus Mycena; species Mycena maculata. Next base: position 299,019 of record JARJLG010000008.1, on the reverse strand, counting down.
AAACAGACAGCCAACACGGGATTGGAACCCGGCGATGGTGATGCCAGTTTTGAAGTACAGTCCGCCTAAGGCGCAATTGAGCAAAGTAATAGCTGCAGCGCAAAAAGCTCACCACAAAACACTCCCAGCACCGAGGAAACGGCGACATGAGTAAAGAAGAGCGTCTTGTCTCTGTGATTTATGTGAGCAACCGTGCCGCAACTAATGAGGTAGGCACTCACCGTCGCAAGATCTTCCACTCTCGCCCAGAGAGGCGCTGCAGCTGCGTCAAGAACGTCGCCGCGTACTTTTGCCTTCCCGCCGATTTTGAGTGTTTGTTGGATGCGGCGCGCTTCTCCGCCGATGCGCTTTCTGCAGAGCCCTTCTCCGATCTGTCACCCTCCTCCCACTCCGGGACAGAGTTGGTGCGGGGAAGTTGGAACAACGCCGCCGGCGGGTCACTCGCGACTTCCAGCAGGTAGTCCGCAACGTTGTATCCTTGTGGGCAGGCCGGGGCGATGCCAGCAGCTGCGCTGGCGAAGTGTTCGGCAGGGGCGAAAGCCCCTGGGCCCGAGTACAGAGCCCGGCCGTGCGACAGAAGGAGGATCGAGTCGAAGATCTGGTACAATTGAGAACTGGGAGCTGTTAACAAATGGCTCGCGTCGATAACAAGAAACATACGAGGGCTGATGGATGGATGCGATGACGGGGATTGGGTTCTCTGAGTCGTGCGCAATGGCGCGCAGGACCTTCGCTACTCGGGACGCAGAAACCGAGTCCAACCCTGGCGTACCATATCAACAACGGACTCTTCCATGAGAATAAACACGAACCCGAGGTAGGCTCATCCAAAATCAAGACGTCGGGGCTTGCGATGAGCTCGAGCCCGATGCTCACCCGCCGCATCTCGCCGCCGCTTATCCCCCGCGCCTTTCCGCCACCGACATCGCCCCCCCACCCAATGCGCACGTTGCGCAGCGATGCGATCCCAAGGGTCTCCATGAGCCCCTCGACGCGCGTGCGCTTATCTTCGTCCGACACGTTTTCGGGGAGGCGCAGGCGCGCGCCGAAGAGCAGCGCCTCGTACACCGTGAGCATTGGCGGCAGCACGTCCTGCTGCGGCACGAACCCGATGCGCGGGGGCGCGCCGCCTGCGGACGGGAAGGACACGCGGCCCGTCGTTGTCCCTGACTTGCGCTTCCCCGCAAGGATCTCGACGAGGGTCGTTTTGCCTGCGCCGCTCGGCCCAAGGATAGCCATCATCTGCCCGGGCGCGACGCGCCCGCTGACATTGTCCAGCACGACCTTGTCGTCTTCTGCACCCTTCGCCCGCTTCCCGAGCCACGAGCGGCTGCCGAGGCCGTGTACCACGTACGACACGCGCGCCCACTCGACCGCGACGCGGCTTCCGTCGGCCAGGTCGGGCTTCACTCTGCGCGCCGCGCGCTGCTTCAAAAGCCCAAGAAGCAGGAACAGAAGTGCGATGAGCAGGAGCCCGCCCACGACCGCGAGACCGCCAATGACACCGCCACTGAGCTGGGCGCTCTTCGTACTGCCGGAAGTGGTCGAGTTGCCACTAGTGGAGTCGATGACACTCTGCGCCACACACTCGCCAAACATACACCCGGTCAGCGAGAGCCCAGCAGAGCCGAAGAGCGCCTGCAGTGTGGCCTCTTTGAACGCGCAAGTAGTGGAGTTATCGCAGTCTATGGACAGTGAGCCGCTCAACGTGTCGATTGCGCCTGTTGCGTCGAAATTAGGATAACCCATCGGCGCGAATAACTACGCACCAGTAATGTCCTCAGCCCCTCCCCCGCAGAAAGTTGTGTTCGTGATGCAATTACATTTAAGATTTTGACAATCCCAATTGGTGTCGCCGCCCGTTAGGTCCTGTGTGCACGAGTCGGCCAAACAATAGAACTGCTCGACCCCTGCGTAGAACAACGAGGCGAAGACGGTCCCCGCGGTGCCGAACGAGGTCGCATTCGGGAGAGGGGATAGGCCGGGCTGGAGGGTACGGATGATATTGAGATTGGTGTTCAGGGGGAAAATGGCCTGAAGGGTGGGGTTCTACGACGGGCAGTTCAGCACGCTGCTCGAGTCCATGCACGAGGTATACTCACGACGACCGAGCAGCTCATTTGGCTTGCAGCGTAGACTTGAGCGGCAGAATTGCATACGAGGGTACTGTTCTCGCCAGTCTCAGACCCGGTGACGGACTGAGCGCTGGAAGGCGCGCTCCCAGAGGAAGAATACGCCGTCTGGCACGCAGAGGAGCTCTGGCATACATTGCATCCAGCTCCTCCCCAACCAGATTCGCAAGCGCACGTAGTGATGTTCGGGAAAGCACCCTGCTGCGGTGCAAGAGCACGACCGGACTGAAAAATGTCTCCCCCACATCCTGGACTAGCGCAAGTAGCACCCCCGAAACCGGTTGGACAGTTGCAAGCTGAGCCGTTCTGGACCCCGTAGTTGTCGCAAGAGGTCTGAGCAATCACCAGACCAACCAGGAGAAAGAGAAAAGCGAACCCAGTGACAGTCATGGTGGGAAGCGTAGGGACTTCATTTAAACGTCCTCCATTTTTGGCTGGCCGATCGGGTCACCCAAGGGGTCACCTGTCACTGTGGCATTCCGCGGCGTGCGAAACGTCCTGCAAGTTCGTGAGCTTAACCTAATAGTCCAATGCTGAACCAGGAAAATGAATATGGTTGGAAATCTGAGAATCCCGAAGGAGAGAGGATGAAGAAGATAAAAGGTAAGATTTCCTTCGGAACAATTCGGACCGACATGTGCCATCACTCAAATTCAACCTTATGTTCAAATTTTGCCGCATTCGCTGGGTGAATTTGTTCAGAAGACGAGGGGAACTCGAGGCAGTGCATGAATCACGGTCATAGATTTTTACTTGTATAGAACAAACATTCGGCACAATATTTCCTACTATCCGTCCTTTCACGGACCAGAAAGATCCAAACCTTCGAGTGCTGGGATGGGGCGCTCTACCTGCGGGGTAATACGCGCACCGTGACGACGAGCCTTAGTGCCGGCATAACCGAATAAGGCCGAGTGCAAGCAAACCCTATTCCTGATAAGGAAAAGCTCAACTAAGGTTCAAGCATACCACATACCTATTATCCCAGGCCACAACGGTGGCCGGCTCCCAGCGCACCCGGGCCCTGGCCTGCATATCGATTCCCGCAGCGATGTGGTTGTACAATAATTTGATGATCAGGTCGTTCTCCTCCTTCTTGTAGCCGACAATGCTCTGCGTGCACTCCGGGTTGATGAACAAAGTCTCTTCACCGGTGACTGGGTGTCTCCGAATGACGGGGTGGACGGAGGTAACGAGATCGCGGCGACTGGAATGCTTTCTCTTCCCGGCCCGGTTGAGGGCGACAGGGTCGACGCCCAGCTGGATTTGTTTGAGGGTGCGGAGGTATGCGACGAATTCTGGAGAGAATCTCTTCAATGCGGCAACGCCCGACGAGAAGAGCGTGTCCCCGCCGGTGTCGGCTGGGAGAATACTGTCAGCGGGCACTCAATTTCTGCACAAGCATCCGTATGACGGGAAGAAGAACGTGAGACCAGGCGGCTGCTTCCCGAAAGACATCCGTGTGCCACATCGTGGTCGATGTGTGGTCATTATCATAGTACACGGTGTTTTCGTCCCGGTAGATCATGTGAATTTCAGGGAGTCCCTCAGGATATCCTCCCGTGGGGTGAACGTGGAGACGACCTGAAAAAAAAAGGTTCAGGTCTTGAATACACTCATGAAATAACTTATCACCAAAGTGGGACCCGCACTCCTTCCAAAATTCCCCACCCGCGTCAATGAAGCCTTGTTGGCCACGGAAGATCTGTCATTGCATTAAATTACAATTAAACCGACCGCGCCAGATCATACCATCATTCCGCGACGAGCGACCTCCAACGTGAGTTCATCACGCTCGTCGGAATCGAGCTTCGCAAGAGAGACGCCATGGACCTGGTACCAATGCCGGTGTGAGATGGAGGATGCGTGTAGCCTCGGAAAGGAATGCACGGGGGTTCGTGTGCTTGAGCGCACGGTGCCCAGGATCCACATGCTCAAAGTCCTCCAACGGGGGCTGGTGTGATTCGGCAGTCGGAATAACCTGAGGCAAGAGATGCCTGTACAGGTAGTCTTTGAAGGGGCCCTGGCCGCGTTGTTGCGGCGTAGGCTGCCCCGGGAGGGTCGAGGTGAGCGGGTCGACCTCCTTCTCCCCAGCAGGGAGACGCAAAACATAGCGCTCCTCGGTGACGGTTCCCGTCGTGCTTGACATTGTGGGCAGGAGTGCGATTAGCGAAGGGGTCCCACTTTTAAGGTGGACGGAGCCGTGTCGTCGTATGTTTTGGAAGCTCCATTCGCACTCCATCTCACGCCCGTGGATAGAAAAGGACATGCCTGTGGATGAGCCAAGGGGTTGGGGAGACCATTGTCAATTCTGCTTTTACGCCGTCAAGTGCGTGCGCTTCTCACGAGGTAAGGAGATCTAACCGCACTCAATTTTATTAGATCAGAATTCAATTGGTGAATGGCGCCGCTATCCAAGGAGTCACGGAGAGTTTTAAAGAGTCCACGACCATGTGTAATGACCGGGGTAAGAGCTCTCCACCGAATCGCATGCGAATGATTCGTGTTCGGCGTGCGAGACTAATGAAGGTTCAACGTCATTTGACTTGAATCTCAGAGCTGAGAAACGGGCGAACAGACTGTAACAGCTGGAGGTTTCCGTAGACCTCGCGGCAGAGAAAATATGGGGAGAGCACAGGAACTTGGGAGCCGATTCGGACTCGGGGCCTCAGAATTTTTTTTGATTTGTCGTGCTTTTTTGATAGTTCCCCACGGTGCTTATTTTGTACCATCCTGGCAAGAAGTGGAGCCTGTCACAACCATCTGGCTTGGTCCTTTTTGCTTGAATTTGGAGCAAATTGAACTTTTGAGATGAAAGAGCTAAGGAAAGCTGTGCAGGCGGACCGAGCCGCCGAAACTCCATGGCAGTGATCACGACGGAGATCACAAAATCCTCTTCGCAACCATGTCGGCCTACGATGCTGATGCTTTCCTCCTGCTGAATCTCTCCAACTGCTCTCTCAATACGGTGCACCAATCCGGTTCTCTTGCGTTGCAGTGTGTCACCATTCAAGTTCCCGGTGCGCCCGCCGTATACCTTGTTCTTCGATTGAACGAAACCGAGTTTCCCATCGAGCCAACCCGGGTTATCCGCACCAATTTCTCGGAATCAGGTTTAAGAACGTATACATTTCTGCCGACGGAAGCAGACCCGGTTGAATTAGTGCTGACTGTCGCCCTGCCCAAGTTTCCGGACTCTCATTTCCTGGAAGATATCGAGGTTTTCGAAAGCATTCTTACCCAATACGCGGATCTACAGGGCTTTCTCGCACCACAGGATGTCCTGGACGACAACCCCAACATCTACGACAAGACGGATTTGAAGGAGCTCCGTGGCCACCTTGTCTTTGTCAATGAAGACAACGGAGAAGTAATCGGCGAATTTGATAAGAAATTTGCCGTTCAAGAGGACCCTCAGCTCGGTACAAAAGGCCGCGAGGGCGACCCCGTTTTCATTGAAATCAACGAGTTCCTGACCGATGAAGACCACGATACAAGCGCCATGCAGATATTTGCTCGCGCTATACCTCCGGAAAACCAGGATTGGATCACCAAGAGCGCCACAGTAATTAGGTTCGAGCCCGAGCTTTCTGATTACGCACGGCGATTTAACCTGGCGCAACAGCCACGCAATTTCTGGGGGAACAACGCTACTTCTCACAGCGATCTCGGCAGGTTCTTCCTATTACACGAGTCACTCAAAGCCTTCCCCCGGACATGCGGCTTCTTCTTCCTCAGGACCCCCACCGCTTCCACCTAGAGCCGTGGCCTTCCTGTCCTCCGCACGCACGCGTAAAGGACTTACAGCCATCCACTCCGTGAGCGGGGAGGCTGTCAAAGTCAGCGCCAAGACCGTTGAACTCATAGACGGGTTGATCAAGAGCGCCGTTGGTAGCTCAAAAGGGAAAGCTAAAGCATCCAGCACTCTTTCCCCGAACCCGAAACCTCCTCTCCCCCCACGGGCTCCAACCCCGTCCTCGTCTTACCTCGCTCCACCCCCGCCGTATACGCCTTCTGCCAGTGCTCCTCCATCTAGCGAAAAGCCACCTCTCCCTGCGCGCCGACAGCCGTCCCCTTCTCCGTCGTCATCGAGGAAACCTCCACTCCCACCCCGCACTGAAAGTGGGATGCCCATCGGCGCTGTACCCCCCGTTCCGAAAGAAAAATTTGTTGTGAAGCTATCCACAACAACGCGCATTTTCCTCTCCGCCGATCTCATCCTCTCAACGATCGATAATTCGACGCGGCGACTGCTCGATTCTGGGACAGACAACATCGGGACTGTCGTCGGACACAAGTATGCTAACTATCCTTTTATTTTTTCGACGTTTCTTTAAATGATTGAAAAAATTAGATATGGCGCAGAAGCTGGAGAGAGCTCGGTGCTGCTGGCTGGCACTGCACGGAACGTTGGCTTGGTTTATATCGACATGCGGGGTATCGGCCGACGGGCTCTCTTGAGGAGGGTGGGGAAGGAGTTTGTCAAAGGACGAGTATCGGATATGGCGCAGAAGAAAGCTTAACTCGATGTAAGCCATTTCGTCCAGAGATTGAAACCGTGGGATCTAGTACGGAGTCCTACGTAACGTTTCAAGTTGTTCTGAAGAGACAAAGCCGTAACTTTAACCTAACATGCTAAAGTGTAGTACGCGTCAGTGCTAATTTGCCTCTGCTGACTTGGTCGATTCCCCGTGCTGCGATGTGCTACATAATAGTCCCTTGCTCGATTTACTTCACGTCATGTTCTGAATGCCTTGCTTCTCACCCCCGCGTCACAGACGGCTCAATTTGTCGTCTACGGTGCTCCGACTCGGAGTCGTGCCGTTGTCAAACTGCCGGCTGGCAGAAATAAAAACCAAAACACGTTCCCCGGTGACTCGGTGGCGAGTTCGAACACTTTGTTAACTTGGTTACCGTTTGCCCGGTTCCACGGATTATTCGTGGCCTCGACTAGCGGGAACTAGAAGGTTCACTCGTCGGCCTTTACGAGGCAGTCCTCCTCCGAGTAACAGAGCCCATCGTTTTACCTATCATTTTGTCAGCACGATTAGCTGATGGATCCTTCGCTGGCTTACGGTAGGATAAATTTTGTCTCCGTTTCTGGGTTCGTTACGTCAAATAAGAAAGCAAGATTTGGTCTAGAAGTAAAAATTCAACCAGAACCCCTTTGCATCACCCCGAGGGCTGAACCGAGAGACGACGGAATTCAAGGAGTATAATAATACTAAAGCACTGCATGCTTATGAAGAAGGCCCTTGAGACGGTTGACCGTCAGAATGTCTTCACTCGCAAATTGTACGTCCCCCTAATACACCCATATTACTTGCAACACTCAACATTTTACCTTTTGGCCAGGATCCTCGATCCGCTTGAATATCTCCGCTTCACTCTGCACAGTTTCGTTCATGCTATATGGCCACATTGACAACTCTTCGTCGGTGGTAAAAGTTCTGGCAATCAAGGAAAAGTGGTCACCAAGAAAGCATTTTAATGTAAGGTCACCACTCGAGGCCCGGGGAAAATCCATCTCCCCTCGTACCAGAGCAACACAGGTCTTCCGGACCACGTCGGCACTACTTCGACCCCGAACGCAGGAGAGACTCGGTTCCTCATCTCCACTCGTACACATTCACCGGATTCGCATTCTTGCGAGGGACTCGTCGAGGCGGTGTGGACCTTGGGCGATAGCTTGATGCGGCAGCCGCGCCATACGGTGACCAGGCTGTGGCTTCCGTTAATGTGCAGAGCCAGGCGGGGTCTGCAGTCGTGCGCGACAACGAAGCCACATGCTTCATCATCCCGGGTCTCACCTAGGTTATGTGTGGAGAAATACCCATGAATTGGCGCTGAAAGTGGTGGCATGTCAATAGACTTTTGTATCTGTGTCGTTGCTCAACCAACATCATCAGTTCTTTTCGACTGCCATGAATCTGAATGTGTCCCGTTTGCACGAAAGACCATCACTAAAATTGGAATGTCGAGGATGTGGAGAGTGATCGTTAAATTTAGGTGGAACCCAGCGTGAGATGACCACCCTGAGCCCAGAGATGATTTGGCCGTGTTGGGTTCGAACCGTGGGAATTCAGCACAAGTTCGGGAAAACCACGGCGAAACATGCACGTGAAACACCGAATATCTCGCAGATCGGTTCATGACCCGATCAGCTGGGTTGTTATCTGCCAGTGGCTGTGTGTTATTGTCCCGGCTACTCCCGGGGCCGCAAGTTATCGAGCACTGTTGTCATTTGGGGTGTCTTTAAATCACGAAAATAATGGAACATCGTCTATACACCACTTAGAGAAGTTTGTACGATTCAGAATGTCAAAGTCGGACCAGAGTGCGATAAACGAGGATGATGGTCAATAACCGTGACGTTAATCAATAACCGTGACATCTTACCTTTTTACTTCGCACCACCTCCACATCGCGTCGCGCTCCTTCAATTCCCTTTCAGTCCACTTCAGAGTTTTCAAATTTGATGGCCGACTCAATCTACGCAGGCTAGGACACAAATTGGCCATCAGTTCAGCTCCTTTTATCGTTAACTTTTAGGCCTCTCCAGTCTTCTCGTTCTGCATGGTCAGCCCGAAACCCCGAAAGTTGCACTACTCGGACTACTTACAACATTCCCAGACTGCCTCCTATGCTCTCTTGGTCCAGGAAATGCGGATCTACCTCACTCTGTTCCGTCCTTGTTTTGAAGAATTAAATGTAAGAAATCAATTCTGGGCCACTTTGACCATTTCAGAGGACAGGTGAACTCACCCGAGGACCTTGGCTGCTTCCAGCTGTCTCGGAGCAGGATGTGGAAAAGTCTGAAGCACGAGAAATGGACGGGTCGGAGACTGGTGCGGATATTTGTTTTATGCTTCTGAATAATTCTCTGATGAACTCGAAAATTATGTGGTCTCCTCACACAGCTGCCATGCTGCCATATCGCCGACCCCGCGCATCTCCTTGCCAATTCCACATGTGCTGCAGAATATTTTTTATGATCCACGCCCCACCAGCTCTTGAACTTGAGTCCCGTGCTTAGCCCCTCAATATGAAGGCCAACCCCCTCTCTGTTCCAAGCTGATATCGAACGGCATCCGCACGCGTAAACGGGCCAATGACGCGTGGTTTGTCCACTAGCAGTCGCATGTATTTCTATTCCTGTACATAGCATATGTAATTGAGGAATGGATCTCAACATTTTCAAGTGTGTTTTCCTTGAATCTCGAGATCTCCCCTTTTCCCCTCTCTTCCGATTTCTTTTTCGTGTTTGTACCAGTTGATGCCCAGTACATTGAAAAAAAAAACCCGCAGATCCACGTCGCAGCGTTGTTGGGAGCACACACACTGGGACTTTGAAGATTTCGGGCCGTCGGAAGTTGATTACGATTTGGAAAGTATCGTATCGCGAATCGACTCACCTGAAATGGGAGCCGAAGCCACATTCGAAATGCTTCGGGGTTGCCATATATAGCAACCCCGAAGCAATTCGGTGGTACCGAGACCAATCGAAACTCTAGGTTTCGAGTCAACACCGATTTCTGATATGAAACTTAACAAATCGTAATCAACTTCCGCTGGGACGAAATTCGTGGATTCCCGGTGTGACATCATATTACAGCAATTCCTGAAAATAATGATACTCGCGTTTTTTTTTTGTGCGATTCCAAATTTGGAAATTCCGAATGCAGACGGTCGTGAGTTCGATTCCGGCACCCTGGACCTTTTTTCAACAGGCATTTTTGAGACTCCCAGAGCCAGTAGGGCCTCAACATGGCATTCATATTGATTTTAAGGCAATATTCATTATTTTCAATGGCATGAGAGCAAGTTGCATTGTGTATGTACCACTAAAGGGCTGCTTCACCACGGTGGGCTTTTTTTTCCACAATGAACCATGTTACATATGTATGACCTCGAGCATGTCTGACCCTCAAAAGCTACGATGGAATTGTTCAGTGTCAACACCACTTACGGAATATCCAGGCTGGGCTCAAATACTGGCTTTGAACATTGATTTTTGGGAGTACCAGCATCCATATCTACTCCATAATGTGTCAGATCTTTATAAATAGTGAAGATTTTACTCTGAGGTAGTCTCTCTAATTGAAAGATTGGATAAGATGTGTTCTAGCCATTTCCTGGACATATGGCAAACCGTCGGAAGATGGTTTTGTGTTCAGAACGGGTTTTTGCAGTATACTGCAGCATATCTGCGAGGTACTTGGGCTTTCAGAATGAATCAATGTCTAATAATGCATTTTTAGTCCATTTATACCTCGAGTTTATTGTGTAGCACAACAAGAGGCATCAGAGATGCCAGGATGGCCCACAGAATAAATCGCTAGACCACGGATTCGAACCCACGACCGTCTGCATTTGGAATCTCCAAATTGGGAATCGTGCAAAAAAAAAAAAAAAACGCGAGTGCCATTATTTTCAGGAATTGCTGTAATATTTGCCGAAAGATATGTACATGTGATGGCGTGCACTGCGTATTTTCTCTAGTATGATCTAACGGTATGAGCAGAGCCAGCGCCAACAACAACAACGAATTAATCCGCCGCCTATCATAATACCGTTGTGCGCTCACCAAACCGAGAACCCAGATGGCGTTCAGGGCCCTAGCAGCAGACGTCGCCCAGTGCGTGAGAGGCCGTGCTGCCCGGTTCTTGATGTGAACATCATGATCACCGTTTCGTCAATCCACATACTGAACGGGTAGTAGCCATCTTCGTCACTTAGTTACTTCGCTTATTTTCACGAAACCTCGTCACTTTGATGGCATTTAATGAAAGTTCGTTACTTCCAATGGTTTTCTGCGAAAGTTCGTCATTTTGACTCGGCACGTTTCAGAACCCGGAATATCGGCCATCATTGTTCCTTCAACACAAGGCCGGGCAGTTTTTCCATATAGATACCTTACCCTAACACTAACCACTAACTCTGTTATATCCGTGCTTTGTCGGACCGGCCGGCCCGGTCCGGCAATTCCCGAGAGGGTTTTCACGCTATGAAGGTCTACTGAGCGTTTCCCTTCTAATCACTGATTACTCATCGGGCCAACGGACTTGTATTTCTCCGAGGCCTTATTGTCTAGTCCGACTTCTTTCTCAGGCGTCCTTACCAAGCCCGAAGTCCTTTATTGTTTAACCTTACTAAGTCACCTTGCTACCTTATTGTTTAACGTTTCTTACTTACCAATATCTCGCACGCTATTGTATTCAATAGACAATAGCGTACTTAGTTTAAAAAGCTAGTTAGATATGTTTTGTACTTCAGTTTGATTATTGATTGTTTCTTCGCTATCTCGGCGTTGGTCGAGCCTCTGTCTTCATCCTCTATTCGGACTTGAACTCCGAACTCCGAACCCCGTGACTCCGGACTATAGTCTTGTGCGGAACTGCGGACCTGAATAGTCGCTCACTCTATTCTTTGTAGTGTTGCGAGAAACCGCGAACTCCGAGGTCGGACTTCCTTGGCCTTGGCCTGACTCGACATATAACAGTATAATCAAACTCACCTATTCGGTTCGCCATGTCTGGATCATACTTCAATCCCAATCTCTTTACACCGGGCAATACCGCCCCTAACCCTTTAATTCCGACACACCAACACCGAGAACGTCGAGAATCCCGACTTTTTTCTAACATTCCTACACTTGGTCAAACTCCGGTTCAACCACCTACTTTCGGCCAATCTTCAGAACAACCTCCATCTCCTATTGTCTTTCATCCCATACCTCGTCTTCGTTCGGCATCAGTTCCAAATACCGCACCAGTTCCGCTTCTCCGTCGGGGTGCAACTCCGGTGACTCCATCCCCAATTGGAATCCCTCCGGCTCAGATGCGAGTGCCCTCCGTGGCCTCTATTCAGGAGGTAGATACCGAGGAGGCTCCAGTCCCGGAGCCCGAGGCAGAGAACCCCGAGCGCCCTCCTCGGAACACCGAACCCGAGGAACCTGTGGGAGGTGCCCCCGATGGGGGTGACGACGGGGATGATGATGGTCCTGGTGGGCCCGGAGGTGGTGGACCTGTCCCTCAGCGTCGGCCTCGGACTCCGGACGACGCCGAGATCGGTGCTCGGATTTTCAGCGGACTCAACGATCTTACTACCGTCCTTCGGTCGCTTTCGGGAGCTAATTCGGGTCCCGTTCGGAGTTCCCGATCCAACCTCCGAAACCCCGAGCCTTTCGACAGCTCGGACCCCTCCAAGCTTCCTTTGTTCCTCTCGCAATGCGGACTTCACTTCGCTGAGCGAGTTCAGGACTTTCCTTCGGATGACGACCGCATCATCTTTGTCCTTTCATACTTGAAAGGGGCAGCGGCCGCTTGGTTCCAACCCGCTATGTTTGCCACGGACAGTACTGTCCCCGACTGGGACGGCAACTTTTCACTCTTCATTCAGGAGTTGATGTCGGTCTTCGGACCGCATGACCCTGTCGGAGATGCCGAAAGCAAACTCCGAACGCTTCGGATGAAGCCCTCGGACCCGATCTCGACCTACATCGTCGAATTCAACACCCAGGCAGCTATGACTCGCTGGGGTGAAGCGGCACTTCGGTCCCAATTCTACGAAGGATTGCCTAGTCGGATCAAGAACCAGCTCGCGGTGCTTGATCCTCCGACAAATCTCGTCGGACTTCGGACTTTGGCACAGCACATTGATCAGCGCTATTGGAAACGGGAGTCGGAGAAGAAGCGTGAAGGCAACACCGACTCAACCCCGAACACCGCGTCTCGGTCTTCGGGTCACGGTGGTGGCGGCGGTGGAAAGAAACCACAACAAACTCCGAAATCCACCAACAATCCTTCCTCGGCATCCACCTTGTCGACCGGAGCAGCCTTGGGGTCCGCAACCCCGAGAACTCCGAAGCCCTACGCCGACAAGTTAGGCAAGAACGGCAAAATCACGGACACCGAGCGCGCTCGGCGATTGAAGGAAGGGTTGTGCATGTATTGTGGTGGGAAGGGGCATCAGGCTGCGGATTGTAAGAAGAGGACTACGCCTTCACAGGGTCGGGCATCCGCCACGACTCCGAACTCCGAGGCCACTCCGTCCACTGAGTCAAAAAAATGACCAGCAACTCCGAAACTCCAGCACCCGTTCGGAGTTGCGTTGACTCGCTCGGAGTGCCCACAGAAGAAGTCTATCTCAACGCGTCCTCTCTTTCACCTAATGCCTTATACCTCGATCTCTATGCTACTACTTTATCGGACTCACTCGCCTCGGGACTCGACACCATTTTACGGACACTTATCGACTCGGGGTCGTCACATTGTTTTATTTCTTCAGACATTGTAATGAAGAACGCATGGCCGACCTCCGAAATACGTCCGATCCGGTTGCGATACCTCGATGGATCGTCCTCTATTATCAAAAAGCAGATCACTCTGTCAATCCGATTTCCAACCGGTGAAGCCCATTTAATGGAATTCTACGTCACCCGTCTTGATTCACCTTCTGAACTGGTTCTTGGATACAACTGGCTCCACCGCTTCAATCCGTTGATTGACTGGTCGGCAGCTAGTATCTCTTTCCGTTCCACTCTGCTTGGTCCATCAGTGTCGACACCACAGGACACTAGTCCTGCCTCAGTTCTGCCAGACTCCGAGTTGTTGAACAACTCCGAGCCGACTCCGACAACTGGCTTACCAGCGTTCGGAGTTGTACCAGAAACCCCGACGATGTCTTTACCGGACCCCGGTCCTTCTATGGACTCCTCTTCGGGCTTTACCAGCCCTCCGATCTCCACACCCTTGGTTTCACTCGTCTCCGCTGCCGCTTACTCCATGATCATCGGACAAGCCGGTACGGTGCAGTATACTCTTCGCGCAACCCCGAAGGCCGAAGATGTCCGCGCTCGGTCCTCGACACTAGCTTCGGACCAGTCGGACTTGCCGTCGGAGTACCATGACTACGCCGACGTGTTCTCGGAGTCCGAAGCGTACAACCTTCCTCCTCATCGGGAGTTTGACCTCCGAATAGACACCGAGGACGGTGAAGTACCGCCGATCGGACATATTTACTCGTTGTCCGAGTCCGAACTCACGGCCTTGCGCGAGTTCATTGACAAGAACTTGAAGGCGGGCTTCATTTACCCTTCGAAGTCCAGTCACGGTGCTCCGATACTCTTCGCTAAGAAGAAAGACGGAAGCCTTCGGCTTTGCGTCGATTACCGAGGACTTAACCGCATTGCAAAGAAGGATCGCTACCCTCTTCCGCTCATTTCGGACTTACTCGACGCTCCGGGCAAAGCCCGAATCTATACCAAGCTCGATCTCCGACATGCCTACCACCTTTTGCGTATCACTGAAGGTGATGAGCCGAAGACGGCCTTTCGGACTCGCTACGGCTCTTATGAGTGGCGAGTCGTCCCCGAAGGGCTGACTAACGCACCCGCGGCCTTTCAACGTTTTGTGAATAGCCTCTTTTCGGACTTGCTCGATATCTGCGTGGTCGTCTATCTTGACGATATCCTAATCTACTCCGACAACTCCGATGTGCATACCTCGCATGTCCGAGAAGTCCTTCGGAGATTACGCGCAGCTGGACTTTACTGCAAACTTCCGAAGTGCGAGTTCGGAGTTACGACTTGTGAATACCTCGGTTACATTCTCTCCCCCGATGGTTTCACGATGGCCTCGGACAAGGTTGATGCCATTCTTGGCTGGCCGGCCCCTCGGAAGGTTAAAGACATTCAATCCTTCCTCGGCTTTTGCAACTTCTATCGGTGTTTCATCAACGGCTACTCCGACATCACCATTCCCCTTACTTGCTTGACCCCATCCGGAGTTAAATGGGACTGGTCAGAGTTGGCCCAATCGGCGTTCGAACGCCTCAAGAACGTGTTCTCCGAAGCCCCGATCCTTCACCATTGGGTTCCGGGCCGACAAATCATCGTCGAGACCGATGCTTCGGACTACGCTCTAGCCGCCATACTCTCGATCTTTGGAGATGACGGTGAAATCCACCCGGTGGCTTTTCGGAGTCGTTCCTTCAATCCTTCGGAGTTGAACTATGACGTTCATGACAAGGAACTTCTAGCCATCTTTGATGCCTTCAAAACTTGGCGTCACTATCTCGAAGGCGCACCACTGACTATCGACGTGGTCACTGACCACAAGAACCTGGAGTACTTCTCTACTTCAAAGGTCTTGACTCGTCGTCAAGTGCGCTGGTCCGAGTACCTTTGCCATTTCAATATGGTCATTCGCTTTCGCCCTGGTCGCTTAGGTGGCAAGCCGGACACATTAACTAGACGATGGGACGTCTACCCTAAAGAGGGGGATAGGGCTTACAGCCAAGTTAACCCTCACAATTTTCGCCCCGTTTTCACTCAGGATCAGTTATCAGCGTCACTCCGAGCCACTTATCTTGAAGAACCAGTCCTTCGGGCTTCGGTCATTATGGACACCGAGCAGCTTCACTCCGACATTTTAGCCCATCTCCGAGATGACCCCGCGGCGGTCATCGGACTCGGACATGCTGCTTCGGACTCCGGCCGATGGTCTATTGACAACAAAGGCCTTCTCCGACTTGATGAACGCATCTACGTGCCTTTAGTCAACGGAGTTTCGGATGAACTCCGAGTCCGAGTTCTTCAATACCACCACGACCACGTCCTTTCGGGGCACTTCGGACAGAATCGGACTTTGGAGCTTGTGCGTCGGGGTTACACCTGGCCCGACCTTCGGAGTTTCGTTCGGGATTTCTGTCTATCTTGTGTCTTGTGCAAACGCAACAAGAAGCCTAGGCACAAACCTTACGGGCTTTTGAAGCCTCTTCCGGTCCCACTTCGGCCTTGGCACTCAATTTCTATGGACTTCATCGAGGAACTACCTTTATCCGGTGGTTTCAACAACATTCTCGTCATTATTGACCGCTCTTCAAAGCAAGGAATCTTCATCCCTTGCACCATTCACATCACTTCAGTGGAGCTGGCTCAACTCTTTCTTATTCACGTCTTTTCAAAACACGGAGTTCCTTCCCACGTCACCTGTGATCGGGGTTCGGAGTTCATTTCGGCGTTCTTTCGGTCTTTAGGCGAGCTGCTTGACATGGAATTGCACTTCACTTCGGGGTATCACCCCGAGGCCGATGGGCAAACCGAGCGCACTAATCAGACCCTGGAACAGTACATCCGAATGTATACTTCTTACCAACAGGACGACTGGGACCGCCTATTACCTCTGGCGGAGTTCGCATACAACAACTCTCCGAACGCATCTACCGGAGTTTCACCTTTCTTCGCGAACAAGGGCTACCATCCTGCTTTAACCATTCATTCGGAGCGTGATGTGGCTAACACTTACGCTAAAGACATGGCCGTCGACCTTCAAAGTCTCCACGAATTCCTCCGAGAGCAGATCACCTCCGCTCAACTCCGATATAAGGACACGGCCGATCGGCGTCGCAACCCCGGTCCGACCTTTAGCATCAGAGATTCGGCCTACGTCTTGGCAAAGCATATCCGAACCACTCGACCAACTCCGAAGTTCTCTGAGCAGTATCTCGGACCTTACGAAGTCATCGCCAAACCCAGCTCCATGTCCTATACACTTCGGCTTCCGAAGGAGCTTCGGAGTATCCATCCGGTCTTTCACGTCTCTCAGCTTGAGACTCACCTTCCTAATCCTTATCCTTCTCGGGCCCCCGAGCCTCCGGCGGCTGTTGAAGTCGTTGACGGCGAGGAGCACTTTGAAGTTAAGGACATCGTTGACTCAAAGCTAGATCGGAGATTCCGAGTCAAACTCCGTTACAAGCTAGAATGGCTCGGATACGAGAACACCGATGAGCAGTATACATGGGTCGGAGCTGACGACGTTCACGCACCAGAACTTGTCGATAGCTTCCACCTCCGATACCCCGACAAGCCAGGTCCGAACTATTGATCTTCGGACATCGGACATTGAGACTTCTTCTTACATCGGCCTTCACATCGGACATCGGACATCGGACACGACTTCGCATTACAACCAAGAAAATTATTCTATGTACAACCCCGAGGCTTTTATCTACAAGTCCTCCGGGGGAATTCCTCCCCACTCCGAACCTTCCTCTTGTTCTTCCTCCTCCTCTTCGGACTCCGACTCCACTGCTTTTCCCTTGCCTTTCTCCGCGGACGTCAACCCCGACCCCGAGGCACCGGGGGTCGACCCCGAGGCCTCGGTCTGGCCCACCGTACTCTCCTTCTCCTTCCGCATGCCCTCGGCCACCGACCCCGAGACCTCCGAAACATCCACATCCATCGGCTCGGGCTTGATCTTCGGACCCCGATACCGAACCCCGTCCTCAATCACATCATCCCCGAACCCATACCAAATCGTGTCTTGATCGGGATCGAGGTCGGGGTCATCGAGCCGAGTAACCTCGGACAGTTCGGGGGACGGGGAGACGGGGGCGCGGAACATCGGCAGCGGGTACAGAGTAAAGTCCTCGTCGGCGGACTTGATCCACTCCTCGATCCTCAAGATGGCGTGGTTGAGCTGCAAGCGGCTCAGGCGGTTGCGTCGGTGTTGAGCGCGGATCAAGCGATAGCGTTCATTGGCGGTCTTGACCACCAGTTTCAGCTGGGCGATTTCGAACCAGCAGGGGCAGGCGAGGCCGCAGTTGTGGCGGGGAGGGCGGTAACGTTTGGTCGCGGGGACCCCGGGGTGCGACCTCGGACTCCGACGTCTCGGACTCCGAGGCGACTCGGACGAGGGGCCCGCTACCGCGACAGCGTCGGGCGCCGAAGGCCCAGAGCCGCTAGCCACGGCGGCCGCGGAGTTCGGGGGTCGGGGGTCGGAGTCCGTGGTGTGCGACGTCCACTCGCACTTCACCTTCGACTGCTGGCACTCGATGCAGCCATGGGATTTTCCAATCTTCTTCAAACAAGTCCGCCCGGTGCGGCGGCAGCGGCGGCAGGCTGTCGGTGTTGTCAGCAACGACGCCGACGAAAACCGATGCACGACTTACCGTGGGGTTGGACATTCTCGAACATTCTCGGACATCGGTGATTTCGGCAACCGCTATTTTCCGGGCGGATCAAACAGGATTAACTCCGAAGACTCTTGAGGGTAAGAGTCTTAAGAGGGGGATACTATTATATCCGTGCTTTGTCGGACCGGCCGGCCCGGCCGGCCCGGTCCGGCAATTCCCGAGAGGGTTTTCACGCTATGAAGGTCTACTGAGCGTTTCCCTTCTAATCACTGATTACTCATCGGGCCGACGGACTTGTATTTCTCCGAGGCCTTATTGTCTAGTCCGACTTCTTTCTCGGGCGTCCTTACCAAGCCCGAAGTCCTTTATTGTTTGACCTTACTAAGTCACCTTGCTACCTTATTGTTTAACGTTTCTTACTTACCAATATCTCGCACGCTATTGTATTCAATAGACAATAGCGTACTTAGTTTAAAAAGCTAGTTAGATATGTTTTGTACTTCAGTTTGATTATTGATTGTTTCTTCGCTATCTCGGCATTGGTCGAGCCTCTGTCTTCATCCTCTATTCGGACTTGAACTCCGAACTCCGAACCCCGTGACTCCGGACTATAGTCTTGTGCGGAACTGCGGACCTGAATAGTCGCTCACTCTATTCTTTGTAGTGTTGCGAGAAACCGTGAACTCCGAGGTCGGACTTCCTTGGCCTTGGCCTGACTCGACATATAACAAACTCTAACTGCTAACCACTAACCACTAACCCTAACCTCCTAACCCGCTAACCCAAACCTAACCGGCCCTTTTGGCAACCTGCTGATTCCCATCACTCTGTGATGTGCCGGAGAGCTGTCGCCGCTCGATAAGCCCGGAATACAAAGTGACGAGCTTTCAGCCTTTCACAGAATAGCATCTAAGTCACGAACTTTCACAGATTGCCATCAAAGTGATGAAGATCCACAACGCTACGCGAAGTAACGAAGTGACAAAGATGGCGTGGACTCATACCGAACCGTTTAACAGTTTAGAAAAACCAGTGGCTCGCCGTCAAACAGACCCAAGGATTTCAAGAAATCTCAATGACCAAGTGGCGCATTATATCTACTGCCAATCAAGCAGCACATATTACGGTTGATCATTCTGGGACACTGATTTGTTGATGCTACTGAAGCGAATCCTCCAGTGAGCGTCCTGAGGCGATGAACGCCGTTCATTACCATTGTCATCAAGTACCCGTGTACCTGTGGAGGAAGCTGGCAACCCAATGGATGCGCGTGCCAGCAAACCTGAGTGCCGACAGTTCCTCGATGCATATAAGAAGGCCTTGGAGACGTTGGCCATCTTCATTCACAATTGTCACATTCGCAATTGTCACATCCGATCTCATCAAGGGGGACCAAAGATTAGAAAAAATGATATCACCTACAATTTTTTATTTTGAGAGGGTCGACGTACCCCCCCTCCCCACAGCCACTGATGGCATCATAATTCCCTTTTGGGGAACGGCCGTTCCCGAAATTCGGGCGGCGATCAGCCGGAAAGTATTTCACATGTTAATCAGAATGCTTTTCTGGCAACTATTACACTACTCCACCGCCCAACCATACCCTTACAATCAATTCCTTCCATGCAAATGTGAAGTGAGCACATATCCCTCAACGACTTCGATTTGGAGAGTACTATCTACAGCCTGTACTGCTCTTTGAACTATTCTGAGCTGAGTTATTCACTTCCTTTCCCAGAACTCAATTGCTATTACAACTATATCACTGATCTTTTCACTGCCAGTGAGGCCCTTCTGATCGAGGAAAACCCCAACGAACTCGACTCTGTGATCCCCGAGCAACCTGATTCAATGGACAGCTGCATGTATATTTTTCTGGGTGAGCTGAAGCCTGACATGGGATGATAGCATGAGGGGTAGTCAAGGTCATAGTGTTTGTTTTTCCTGTTTGCAGGGTAACATGTCATTGTAGAAACGTCTGCAAAATGAGGCAAAAGGGAAAAAAAACACCTCATATGCACGGTTCGAACCCATGCATAACCAAAATTGTAGACATGAAAGTCTAAAGAACACAGCAGACTGACACATAGACTAAACAGATCATAGAGGTCAATAACACACTGTTTACCTCGCTCATCCGAGCTTGTGCAGCCCCTGGAACCTCTTTTTGACCCCCTAAAAATCTGTATACAATTTTTTATTTTGGCCGACCAGGGTACCCCCCCCCCCCCTACCCCATATGGCAATCTCTTATCTTTGGTCCCCCTTGGATCTCATAGACCCAGACTTGCGGCCATTAATACTCCACGACTTGGCTCTCAATTTGCTTGAATATCTCTGTTTCGAATCGGACAGTCGGCCATATTGTATGCTTCCCATAGGCCAGTTATGATGAAATGTTCTGACAATTTGTGGTCGAAGGAAAAGATGAGGTCCCCCTAAGGAAGTAATCCATAACGGAGTCACGTTGCCCACTCGAGGCCCAGGGAGGAAACATCTCCTCTCGTACGTCAACAACACCGGTATTACGAACCACATGGGTAGTATCTCGACCACGAACGCGGGAGAGACCCGGTTCCTCATCTCCCACTCGTACACTTTCGAAGGATTCGCGTTTTACTGGGACGGACACGGCAAAGCAGTGGACCCTAGGCGACAGTTTGATGCGCCGGACCGAAGTTGAAAATAGTTGGGTCGCGGCATCCTCCGCGCCACCACCCTGTGGCTGCCATGGATGTGCAGAGTGAGGCGGCGAATGTGGTCTTGCGCGATGATGAAGTTACATGCTTCATTATTCCAGGGCTTACCTAGGTTACCTAGGTTATGGAAGGTGCGGAAACATTTCCACTAAATTGATGTGCTGAAATCTGCGACGACGGATTCTTACCCCGGGCCCAGTGTACTTAGCGCCGTTGTCAAGCCGTTGTTCAACTTAATTACTTTTGGACCGCCGTGAATCAGAGGAAAAAATTCCCTTTGCACGCTAGACTCAACGGCGGTTCTGAACTCGATATTAGCCCAAATAACGTGGGAACAAGCCAGCTTACTCGGAGTAAGCAGTGAACCTTTCGTGTGTTTCAACCTTACACGTGACCATTTCAACCAGACCACGGTTCAAGTTGAATATCTGGATTTGGTCGGATCTGGTGAAGGCGCAAGACGCGCGCGCATTGAGGTAATATCGGACGATTATAACCATTTTCGCTACGTATCACAGGACACAAATATAGTATACACGAACCGGAGAAACGAGTTAATTCGCCTTGTCAAAACGTTCCCGGTAGAATTCTTGTGAAGTTTTCAGCGTGTCATACTCAAGGAGGATACGCTGAATCTCGAGAGCTGTGCAGTAGAATATGAGCGGGGGTCTTGTATTGCAGCAATTACGCTCACATCTGTCGAATGCAACAGGTTTCGATGCTTGGTCCACGGATTCCTTTCTCACGAAGTCTCCGCGTTCTTTGCGGAGATCCTGATACGCCTGGAGTCTGGCCGGGATATCTTCGCGTCTAGTTCCCACAGGAAGCAAACATCCGAGGGCACCGCCCTCCTCGATTGCCATCCCTGCGCCTTGAGCTAACAGTGGTGCTGTGGCGTGCGCTGCATCTCCAAGGAGGGCCGCTCGACCGAGGATCCAGGTAGGTAACATGGGCAAAGCCCGAATCTTCCATTTTCGAATGGAGTCACGAACTGGGAGATCGAAAAGTCGCAGAAACTTAGAATCGAGGCCGTGAAACTTGTCCAGAACTTCTTCCCTTGTTGCCGTGGGGACCGACCCTACCATCAATGGTATTCAACATCGTAATCCGGTCTAAATAATAGACCACCCACCTGCTTCATCTTCGGGTGAATCTTCGTAGAGTGCCACCACATTGATAAGAGTCCGGTTTTGGACTGGGTAAATGATCAATCTCCGAAACGGTGGTCCCTTCACGAGGACGACGCGGACGCCGGACACTCCCTCGTAAAACCACGCGAGTTCAGGGCTCTCCTTCACATTCGACCCTTCGAGAACCATGCGGAAGCAAGAAAAGTCACAACGCGGTGCATCCTGGACGTATCCGAGAATATTAGTACGGATGATCGACTGAAACAAGAGTCAGTTTCGCCGAGAAAGGCCAATTGTGTGCCTACGTTGACTCCATCGGCGCCGAGCACGAAATCGGCATGAACAGCCTCGCCGCTCTCTAAGCTTATCGACCCTTCTTCGGCATTACACCCGACCACCTTGGATCCAAGGTGTAGTTTCACGGGCGGTCCTTCGCCTTCGCCTGTCGCCAGCCTGTTCAATTCTTCGTACAGATCGTTTCGATGACAAAGGAGGCCCTGGAAAATATCAACAATGGCATTCATTGAGATTCAACGAGGAAATAGAACATTCGTGGGCCCGATCAACCAACTCATAGTTCGGCCCTCTCCACCTTGGCTATCGAACGTTACACTCTGTCATAACAGCTTAGGCTTCCGCTGATGAGGAAAGCTGTCCTAACATACACCATCGAAGGGGGTGCTCTTCAAGTTGTTCTTAGACACCCCGAGGTGTTCCAGAACTCGTAATGCGTTGATCTGGACTCCCAAGCCAGCACCTATCTCTGTCTTGGTTTCGGCGGTTTCAAATATCTGGGTAATTGGAATGAACAGCGCAACAAGGCAAGGAGGTGAACATGTGCAGACCTCGACAAGGTGCCCGTTTCTTCTCAGGGCTATGGCAGCTGTCAAGCCACCAATTCCCGCGCCGACGATAGAGATGTTGAGAGGGCGGGAGGATTCGTCGGATGTGCCCATTGTTCTGAGTTGCACGTGCACGTCTGTCAAGCTGGCTTTTACATCCTATCCAACAGCCAAATGGGTCGGAAGAATCTTCTTGTCGTGACGTGCGCACATCCCGTTTATCCAGCTTTTCCGTTTATCCTTACTTTGTGTCAAGGTGCTTATGCACAGGTGTGAGATCTGTCCATCGTGGGAGTGCATCAGGGCAGGTGTCCTAGTGGATTAGCGGGTCAGATCGTCGTACCGTCGGCAGGAATGAGAAGAAAAAGTGTTACGACTCTCTTACGACTCTCCACCTTTGCAGTTGGGCCAAGGCGTCCTCTGCGCCATGGAGTGGCCGCCCTGTAGCCGCCATGAGTATGCAGAATGAGGCGGCGAATGCGGTCTTGTGCGATGATGAAGTTACATGCTTCATTATTCCAGGGCTTACCTAGGTTACGGAAGGTGCGGAAACATTTCCACGAAATTGATGTGCTGAAATCTGCGACGACGGATTACCCCGGGCCTGTACTTAGCGCCGTTGTCAAGCCGTTGTTCAACTTAATTACTTTTGGACCGCCGTGAATCAGAGGGAAAAATCCCCTTTGCACGCTAGACGGTTCTGAACTCGATATTAGCCCAAATAACGTGGGAACAAGCCAGCTTACTCGGAGTCGTAAGCAGTGAACCTTTCGTGTGTTTCAACCTTACACGTGACCATTTCAACCAGACCACGGTTCAAGTTGAATATCTGGATTCGGTCGGATCTGGTGAAGGCGCAAGACGCGCGCGCATTGAGGTAATATCGGGCGATTATAACCATTATCTCTACGTATCATATGCCGAACGCAGATACAGATGGGCCGGAGAAGCGGGTTAATCCGCCTTGCCAAAACGTTCTTGGTAGAATTCTTGTGAAGTTTTCAGCGTGTCATACTCAAGGAGGATACGCTGAATCTCGAGAGCTGTGCAGTAGAATATAAGATGGGGTCTTGTTTCGCAGCAATTACACTCACATCTGACAAATATTGCGGGTTTCGATGCTTGGTCCACGGATTCCTTTCTCACGAAGTCTCCGCGTTCTTTGCGGAGATCCTGATACGCCTGGAGTCTGGCCGGGATATCTTCGCGTCTTGTTCCAGCAGGAAGCAAACATCCGAGGGCACCGCCCTCCTCAATTGCCATCCCTGCGCCTTGAGCTAACAGTGGTGCTGTGGCGTGCGCAGCATCTCCAAGAAGGGCCGCTCGCCCGAGGACCCAGGTAGGTAACATGGGTAAAGCCCGAATCTTCCATTTTCGAATGGAGCCACGAACTGGGAGATCGAAAAGTCGCAGAAACTTGGGGTCGAGGCGGCCGTGAAACTTGTCCAGAACTTCTTCCCTTGTTACCGTGGGGACCGACCCTACCATCAATGGTATTCAATATCGTAGTCCGGTCTAAATAATAGACCACTCACCTGCTTCATCTTCGGGTGAATCTGCGTAGAATGCCACCACATTGATAAGAGTCCGGTTTTGGACTAGGTAAATGATCAATCTCCGAAACGGTTCTCCATTCACGAGGATGACGCGGGTGCCGGACGCTCCCTCGTAAAACCACGCGAGTTCAGGGTTCTCCTGCGCATTCGACGCTTCGAGAACCATGCGGAAACAAGAAAAGCCGCAACTCGGTGCATTCTGGACGTATCCGAGAATATTAGTACGGATGATCGACTGAAACAAGAGTCAGTTTCGCCGAGAAAGGCCAATTGTGTGCCTACGTTGACTCCATCGGCGCCGAGCACGAAATCGGCATGAACAACCTCGCCGCTCTCTAAGCTTATCGACCCTTCTTCGGCATTGCACCGGACCACCTTGGATCCAAGGCGTAGTTTCGCGGGCGGTCCTTCGCCTTCGCCTGTCGCCAGCCTGTTCAATTCTTCGTACAGATCGTTTCGATGACAAAGGAGGCCCTGGAAAATATCAACGATGGCATTCATTGAGATTCAATGAGGAGATAGAACATTGGTGGGCCCGATCAACCAACTCATAGTTCGGCCCTCTCCACTTCGACCATCGAACACTACATTCTGTAACAGCTTAGACTTCCGCTGATGAAGAAAGCTGTCGTAACATACGCCATCCGAGGGGGTGCTCTTCAAGTTGTCCTTAGACAACCCGAGGTGTTCCAAAACTCGCAGTGCATTGATCTGGACTCCTAAGCCAGCACCTATCTCTGCCTTGGTTTCGGCGGCTTCAAATATCTGGGGAATTGAAATGAACGCCGCAACAAGGCAAGGAGGTGAACATGTGCAGACCTCGACAAGGTGCCCGTTTCTTCTCAGGGCTATGGCAGCTGTCAAGCCACCAATTCCCGCGCCGACGATAGAGATGTTGAGAGGGCGGGAGGAATCGTTGGGGGTCGCCATTGTTCTGAGTTCGAGTCGGCGTGCCGAGCTTGCTTTTGCATCCCTCTTAAACCCCCTCCAACAGCCAAATGGGTCGGGAGAATCTTCTTGTCATGACGTGCGTCGTTTATAGGCCCCTGGTCACTGTCCCATAACTCCGTCCGGAATAGCGTAAATCAGGGAGCAAAAATTGGTGTTTTCCTGTCCGATATATAGCGTAAATCAACCTGTGAGGGCCTCATCTCTGTCCGCCATGGCGTAAATCAAGCCCCGCTGGAGAATTCTTTTGGAGGATCGATTTTGAGTCTGGTTTGAGCCTCGAAGCGATCGGAAATCATCCGCACCGAAGGTCCGTGGCACGGGAAGGCCGTAAAGAGGCTCTGGTTGCGGGAAAAGTCGTTGAAAAATGGCATGGGAGAAAAAAATTGAATTTTCCGTCCCTCATAGCGCAAATCAACGAAAATTTTCGGAGAAAGGCGGACCGGGTTAAGGGTAAGTGACCGGAGGCCTCCGTTTATCCTTACCTTGCGTCAAGGTGCTTATGCATAGGTGTGAGATCCGGAGGTCCATCGCGGGAGCGCACCATGGGGGGATGTCTTAGTGGATTAGCGGTATCGTGAGGGTCAGATCGTTGTACCGTCGGTAGGAATGAGAAGAAAAGGTGTTACTTCAAGTTTCGCACAGGCCAAGTAAACTTTGAACTGAATTTGTCAATTGTAGTTTAACGAAATCGGAAGTTCAAGGGGGTAGGTGTATTCCGGCGCGGTCCCGCTAAGAAACAAGTCAAATGCCACGAATCCGAGTCCCGCAAGGTTTTGTAATTGAAAGAACCCAGTGCAATACCGCGGCTTACAGACGGGAGACTTCCAAGCTGTAGCGGGGGTCACTCACGGTCACGACGGGATCAAATCACATGATTCTTTCAAACTCCGACTATAAAGGCCGCGGACTTTTGGGAAACTTTTTCTTCAAGTGTCCGCTCAAACAGCTGAAGCGTTAGCGTCCGCGCGGACGTTCACTCGTCTGATAACGTTTTATTTCGGGTTGACGGAGCGAGGCGTCCTTCGGGATGCTCACGAGAACAAGCACCGCTGCTGCTTTCACCCTCAGTCCGAGTCCGCTTCGGCGTCGATTCGGATTGAGAGTCGGAGGAGCAGTTGGTGTGGCATCATATTCCTGTACCTCCCGTATTTCCTGCTACTATGTAGCATTGACGGTCTGGTCAAACCATGATGCATACATTTTTTTTGGTTTCTTCATTGCGGCGATGAATTATTTCCGAGCTTCTTCACATTCCGTATGTAGTTGAAGTTGATTACTTGTGCAATATCTTGCTCGTTTATCCTTTCTCGAGCTGTGGCTTCGTCTGGCTTCGTACCTACGTTCTTAACTTGAGGGAACGTTTGTTCATGCTTGATTCCAAGGTTGATCCAAGCGGGATTCCTGTTTCCGTTTGCTCTCCGTTCACCACATACGACGCGCTACACCGCGCGGGAAAACATCCTTTCTATGGCCGACACGGTTCTGTACGTGTCGAGTGCTGAGGTCCTATCAATATGCCAGTCAATGAACGATGACTTGGAGGGTCTGTTACACCCAGAAACCGGATTTGCACCCCGTCTTCGACAAATTTGCCATAACCAGTGAGTTCGGAGCTCTTAATTTCTCTTCTATTTCCTGAAAGGCGGTAGATTGGTGGACTATGAAGAAAACGGAGACGGAAGGTCGACTCAAGAAGAGCTCGATCTTCTCCGCCTAGAACGCGATACATGGGGTCTCCTGCAGGCGGTAATGCCGTGAGTTAGGTCGTATACTTCTCCAGACACGTCCCGACTCAACATATAGAGCCCGTAAAACGGAGGGTCCATCCGCCGCGACTGCACGCGACCTTCTCGCCGAAAATCCGTACACACCGACCTCGACGCTTGCACAGGCCATAATGCACGCATCTCCTCTGCTTTCCGAGCTCGTCGTCGTCCGAGAGTGGCTCCAGGACACCGCGCCGCCACCCCACCATCCCGAAGCGACCACAGGTTACTGGAAGTTCACAAAGCACGGTGTCATGCAGGCGCTGCGCATGGGTGGCGGCGGTGCGCGCGACGGCCTGGTCAAGGAGATGGACCCGGACGCGGTGAACCGCGGGGACGGACGGATGCTTGCGGCGGACGATACTGTGAGTAGCCCACCGTTGATTCGCGTTTCCCATCGTTCATCAGGCCTGCAGAACTACGAAAAAGGCCTCGCGCAGGCTTTGTACGGGTATGTGCGCGCAGGGCGGCTGGGAGACGCCATCAACCTGTGCCGGAAGGCGCATCAGCCCTGGCGAGCCGCAAGCATCCGAGGCTCGCTGCTGTTCCAGTGGCGCGCAATTTGTATGTAGCTTTGCGCGTGGAGAACATGTGCTCAATACAGCCGCAGCAAATGAGCAATATGAGGACCACGCAATGGAGGAGGATCTCACGGACGCTTGGGAAGGCAACCGACAGAGACAGCTCTGGAAGTCCACATGCACGCGTTTTGCAGTCAACGCAAGTTTTCATTCTCTCATACGTCTTCTCTGCTGACATTCGGTTTCAGCCAAACATCTCTGACCACGATCGAATACTTTACGCGGCCCTCGCGCCTTCCCCTCAAACCTCCAGCCTGCTCAAAACCGCGTGCCGCACATGGGAAGACCATCTGTGGGCGCAAATTAGCGTTGTGTGCGAGGAAAAGCAGAGCATGGAGATGCTCCGTGTTGGCGGGAGCTTTTGGGAGGGCGGTCTTCCCGCTGTGGAGACTGGTGTGCGCGTTCTCTCTGCCGAGGCAGAGGAATTGGAGGCGGAAGAGTGGGAGAAGGAGGTCGTTGGGTCGTTGGAGACCCTCAAAACTGTCGCTGTGCAAGAGGGGTGAGCTCAGCTTGCCCTTCGTTCTCGTGTTTAAACAACTGAATATCACCACGCAGGCCCGGGGCAGAGCATCCTTTCCATTATTCGCAATTACAGATAATTCTGAATCGCACAGGACCGCTCATGGAGAATTTCGCTGCAGGAGTGCAGGACGGGACGTATGCACAGTCGTCTTTCGAGTATTGGTATTCCACTCTCCGTCGGTATGCCACTGACCCGTTAGTTAAAAGGTACACGACGATGTGTCGATTCTTCGCCCATCTCTGCCTCTTCCTCCAAATGATCGACATCCCCGTTCCCCCGCTGGCCACCCAGGTCATCCTGGAGTCCTACCTCCAAGTGCTCGAGGTTTGTGTTTCCGTTCTCCAGTTTCGCATCCTTGATCGTTGACATGATGTCTCTAGGCTGCTGGCCAGAGAGATCTGATTGCCATGTATGCTGGCGCGCTTGGAGACAACGCCGTGGAGCGCTACGCCCTCTTCCTTGTGTCCCTGGAGCTGTCCGCAGACATCACCGAACGGCGGTTAGCGCTCACTCGCGCACGGGAACACGGTCTTGACATGGACCGCGTCGCAATTGTCACTGCAGAGCGGACGATCGAGAAGGCATTCGAGGTAAGCATTGTCCCCAATGTCTCGTTAACGCCCTCATTTTGTCTTCGAAGCTTCTCCCACCGTTGAAGGGCCGACTCCCGTCAATAATAGCGATGCAGCCCCCGCCGTCGGACGAGGAACTGTTCCTCCTCCGCTCGATCGAGTGGACGATCTTCACGGAGGCGACGTACGAAACTGCGCTGGAGCAGACCAACGTCATTCTGCGATACTTCCTCGGTAATATTTGCCTCTTCCTTTAATCGCATCTAATACCATATAGGTTCGGGCCGAGTGCAAGTCGCGCAGAAGCTGCTGGTGATGCTACCGTTGGAGCTGGCGTCGATCAGCGAGCCGGAGGAGCGCGCGACGGAGTACCTGCATTATCGGCAGTTCTTCATCATCTGGGACACATTGGAACGCGTGGTGGAGTGCCAGGCACTCGAAACTCCCCAGATGAATCGGAATACGCGTGCGGCGTGGCTGGACGATTATCGGGTAGACAGGCTCTTTGTGGTATTCTCCATCTTTTCGCTGATGCACAGCATGCAGGCTCTCGTGGACCAAGCCCACGACCAGATTTCCAAGCTGCTGACGTCGGAGTGGCTCATCAGTGATGTAGAGGAGGGTGGAGGTGAGTTTCGACAGTAGGCTCGGCATAGTTCGGCTGGCTCATGAATATGTTTTCCCCTTCAGGTGATCGCCGCCGCCGCGACCTCATCCGCATTCGGCAGATCTACGTCCCCGAACTTATCATCCGCCTACACTTCCTGCTGTTCGCCTCGCGCGTCCAGTTCCCCGAGTACGCATTCGTTCCTCTTCCTCCGTCATATGTGGGTGCATGACTGAATATTTCATTTTTTAGGAACTTGAAGCGCGCGCTAGAACTGGCGAATGTCGTCGCGGATTCGCGGTACAAGCTCTATGAGGACTTTGTCAACGAGGACGGGAAGCGGTTGGGCGATTACCTGGGTGCGGTGCGGCAGGCGATATTGGGGGGTCTGGAGGGCGGTGGTTCAGATCCGTTCAGGATATTATCGTCCTGAACTTGTGTCGTGAACTTGTATCATGAGCCCCTGTATTTTTTCCTGGATCCGTATGATAGCGGACCAAACTTCATGACAAGTTGGCGTCCGGATTTGGAAATTGTTAATACTGCCTGAGTTTTCACTGGATCATGATGAAAATGCATGAATAGTACCACAAGAAGGTGCTCTAAAGATCCCCCGGACCAAAAGTTTGAAAACTCAAAAAATATTTTTTCCCACTTGGATTTCGCGCTTTTGATCTCGGCCCGGTGGTAGCCGGTGGCTGTGTACGTCAATCAATTTCCTTTTTTGATGCCTTACCATACTACCAAGTCAAAAATTGTCCACCTTTGGGCTCTAGGAGCAGAAATATCTCATTCAATCATTTCTTTAGTGTAAGAAGTATCACCAGAGTCACCCTCACGGCCACAAAGGTATACAGAATTTTAAATCTCTCGGCCAAATTTCGCGCTTTTTTTCCCACGGTATAACACCCCTCAAAATGAAAATTTTGTCTATAAAACAGCTTTCTGAGGCTCTAAATCTTCAATCCTGGATGAAATCACCGAAAATTAGAGGTTGTCATGAAGTTTGGTCTGCTATCCAAGGCTGCTTCTGCAGAGTTTTGGCCTTTCTGAAAATTTAAGCAAACACTGGGAATCGAACCCACGCGTGTCTCGATATGGAAGGTCTAGATCGGGAACGCGAAAAAAAAAGAAGATTTGTCTCATACTATCTAGGAACAAATGTAAAACAGCGCACAGCCTTTCAAAATTCTTTGAAGAACAAATCTATTGCCGATATGGATGTCCAAGGCGAGTTATTGGGTGACTTCCCGTAAGATAAATCTATTCCTGCGGAATTTCCGAACCTGTTTGAGGGTGCCAGTGATGACATCAATACGACAGATATTCGCGTCGTTCGTGTCTTTTATATTCAGGAAACACAGATTCTGGAGGGGGGGTAGCTACCCCCCCTCCAGAAATTTAATCTCTTGGGGCGATTCAGAATAAAATCGGTTCATTTGTGGGTGATCCAATGATGGGGTCCTGACAGCTGCCCCGGCATCGCCCCGAAATATTCTGGGGGGATAAATCTACCTTACGGGAAGTCACCCATTACCGATAATGGCTCCGAGGTCAAGGCAGGATTTGCGGAGTTGATGAAACACTTGAATATTCCACATGTCAGAATTTCGGCTTATAACAAACACACTACAGGAGCGGTGGAACATGGACATTTTACCTTGCAAGAAGCAGTAGTGTGATCGTGTGGAGGAGCCATCAGCAAGTGGCCAGAGAAATTGCCATTAGCAGTGTTTGCAGATCGAATCACCATTAGTCGGATCACCGGATTCTTGCCGTATCAATTACTACATGCCGCGGAACCAATTCTGCTGTTTGACTTGATGGAAGCAACCTTTTTAGTGGAAGGTTTCCATTCTGGGATGACCACAACCGAATTGCTTACTTTGTGAATACGGCAATTGGCCAAACATCCTCGCGATATTCAACGAGCAGCGGAAACCCTCAAACGTTCACGCTTCTATTCCAAGGCTCAGTTTGAGAAGAAATTTCGGAATAAGCTGCAAAAAGGAGAATACAAACGAGGAGAACTGGTTTTAGTCCGAAATGTAGGAATTGAAATGGAAGTCGCATCTACTGAAAAGACAGATGACAAATATTTCGGACCCTTCGAAGTTGTGCGGAAAAATCGCGGAGGAGCTTATATTCTTCAGGAATTAGATGGGTCAGTCTTTTTGCATAATCCTATGGCCGGATTCCGTCTGCTTCCTTACATCACCAGGGTTCATTGGTTCATGCGTACAGGGTGGATGACAGATGAGAATGAAAAGGAAGAAGGTTCGACAGAGATCACCACCGAAGAAGAATTTTTGACAAGCAAAGACGAATAAATTGAATTAGAAGCATCACAAAGGCATGGAAAATTGAGGCGTTAAAGTTTGATGCCTAACAAGATGGCCCGGACACCTATAAAAACCGTGTAAAAACATGAAGACGGTCACCTTTTTGCCATTCCATTTTCTCTTTTTCAAGTTTCCAAGTCGTTTTTTTTTTTTCCTTTCAATCTTCGTCTACACCATGCCCAAGCACGTAACTTTTGTAGGTCTAGTGACTTCCGCTCCCTTTATGTCGCCTTCAACCTTATTACAGGACATTCTGACCATGATACCACCCATTGAACGAGAGCAGTTGCAGTCTCGTCAGACTGTTCCCTTCCGCCAGAAGATTTTGAAATGGTTTCATAAACTTGCACGCAACAATACAGTTATCACCCCACCCAGTACCCAGGATAGTTTGCCGGCTGCCACCGAACAAATTTCCGTCCCATCCACCATTCCTATGTCGTCCCCATCCCCGAGTCTCGACAACGATAACCACATGTGTCTCTCCACTTTCGAAGGAGCCGAAGCGATTGCAGCTTCTATTGAAGGACACATCATGACGCGCACTCTGCTGCACGAAATTCTTCGGTATCAGTCGCAAGAAAGCGAGAGAGTTCAAGTCCATGCGATGGAAGGCTTGGATGACGACACTATTAGCTTGATTCTAGAACCATACTCTGAACCCCAAACAGCGTCGACATCCCATCCACTTATTGACCAGCTTCCAATCTCAGTCGTGCCCAGTACGCACACAAAGAAGACACACCATTCGAGTCACTCCATAAACGCCACATGCGATGAAGACGAGGCGTTGAGCAGCCGGTTCTTGATGGATAACCTCTAGGAAATCATCTACCCCGACCCAAATTTTCCCCATAACCAAGTCATTCGGCATGCTGCACGTCGTGAAGTCTTGTATGCCACTCCACCGCCCAGCACCAGATTCACAAAGTTCCTTGAGCGGTTGTTCATACGCTGTCGTGATAGGGATGTTCCAGCCCTACCAGTGCGAGACAGCAGAGTTCCACGAGTTGAGATTCAAGTCATCAAAGACTCTTTCGGGTTGACGCTTTTCGAGGTAACCTCAGCCTTGATGGATGTGATATCACCAGGAGTCACTCTCGCTTGTCAAGGATCTTTAAGCGGGGACTGGGTTTTCATTACCGTGCGGCGTTGGCAGACAGGTTACGCGTATTTATGGTTTGCGTGCGCCGCCACCCATCAGCAGACACTTATACGCGTCAACAAGAAGTACGTCCAAGACTATACTGAGGACGTGTCCATTCATCGGTGGTGCCCAAGTCCGTGCGTCGTTAGAAAGAGATGGATGGCACAGAAGTAGTAGAATATGAACAGTTTACATACACGCGGACCAATTTGTACAAATGGCTTGACCGAAATTTTTACTATGGCCTTATCTTCGTGCAACTGAGGACAGTTGATTTTATTCCATTCACCGTGGATGTCGTGTCTAAAAATTGTTTGTTATACACGAAGAAAGGCCATATAAAAATCACGTCTCACTAAATTGTACATATTTGGTTAAGACACGTAGACGTGTTCAGTCACATGATTATTCTTGGACTCAAAATCACCCGGATGGACTCCTGAGTGATCCTACAAAGTGAGTCAGTTCGAGTCATGTAGAATATGAGTCAAAAGAAGCTGAGACGAGTCAGTAGGAGTCATAAGAACCCCAATTGAGTCATAAGAATTTTGACAAGAAGGATAGAAGTGGAAATAGTTTCCCACGGAAAAGGTATATAAGACCAGTCAAATTGTAGTACAAGGGGGCCTACTCCCTAGCACTTTCCTGTATCCTGTAGCTTCTACTCCAATTCAGTTCAAGTTCTTTTTCATCCGACTCCTTGAGTTCTTGAGTCTGGTTAAGAATCTGTATCCACAGTGGGAATCTCTTGTACCTAAGTTGTCTGAAGTTCAAGCCCATCTCCCGTTTAATGTTCAACCTACTCAAATCTGTTGAGTTTGTTGACATCCGTAAGCAAGAATCCAAACTGCAAGTCAAGTTACTGCACCGAATATTATCTCTTGTTTCTATAAATTTTGTTCACACCTAGTTGGTTGAATTAGTAGTGGGTTCAACTTGAATAATGATATTTCCAGTTACCTACTAGGGAACATATTTTCCACACGACATTGCCGATCGGGTCAGAATCTTGTTACATAAACTTTTCCCAAGTAAAAATGCTCGCCAACAATAAAACTCAGCCTGTTCTACCCATCATATAGTCTCTTGTAGACGGACACTTCAACAAAATTGACCTCGTACCTTGGCTT
The DNA here is from genome assembly GCA_029448575.1 of Mycena maculata. Lineage (NCBI taxonomy): Eukaryota > Fungi > Basidiomycota > Agaricomycetes > Agaricales > Mycenaceae > Mycena > Mycena maculata. The sequence continues at coordinate 265,123 of JARJLG010000008.1, read as the reverse complement.
GTTGAAGTCTGTTAGTTACCACAGGGTCCGATCGGGTCAGAATCTTATTACATAAACTTTTCCCAAGTAAAAAAGCTCGCCGACAATAAAACTCAGCTTTCTCGCCAGATGACCCTCTCACTAGGTATTTCTGACTTACACTGGGGGCAAAAGCTGAGGCACCCGGGTCCCACCTGTGTTTCACTCATGTGGACCGCAGGTGGTCGGCAGGTGTGATCGGCCAGACAAAGAGTCTTTCAAGAGACTTATTGTTCTGCCCAACAAAGTCACATTTATTAATTAGATAGCACAAGATAATACTGTTACTTTGGGAGACTTAATTTTCTCTTACAACATATGGGCACTACACAAAAAGTGTTTGTTTTTGCATGCCGCTGAAAACGCTAACTCTCAGGTATGTGTGAATGCAAAATGCAAAATGCTAATGCAGCAGAGCTATGAACTCTAAACCACACACAACACACAACACTATCAACAACTAACCCCTCAATAGAGAGAGTCAGAGTGCAAGTTCGGGGGTGTAAGTCAAGTATTAGACTTGATAGCAGCTGGTTTCTCGGTTGATTGCTTAGCTAACTAAGGGTCGCTCGCGCTTTTGCAAGGTTTTGACTGGTCAAGTCAAGTTGTATCGGACAAGTAACGTCTAGGACGTCAAGGAGACAGTATAGGGTAGGTTTTAAGACCGTTAAGTCTGCGCTTTTGTGTCTTTCAACGGTTTCAGTGTTCTATTCAGTGTTCTGGGTCTGTTTGCTGTGTTCTGACTATTGCCGTGTTCTATCAATTACCATGTTCTGATTCTGAGTCTGGTATACAATTCGTTCAAAGCAATCTAACCTCTATGGCTATCAGAGTGACGGTTCCAGTGGCTGACACAATGTGTACAGCGCCCCTAGATGTGCTAGCTTGCCCTCTTCTGCTGCCCTTTTATACTACTGCCCTATGGTTTACATCACAATGATTACTGTACAATGTCCGTTGGTTCGCGGCACCCAAATCCTAATCCCTGGCCCCTGATTGGTCGTGTCTTGTTGAGACATATGGTAGACATGTGGTGTTTGACACGACACATGTGATTGCTGATTAAGTGGAAAGAAAGTGTCTTCTTCGTCTGTAGCCTCTTGTCCCGGGCCTGAATAGTCTTGAAGCTCATGCACCTCTCTTCTACCTTCCAAATGATACCCCATAGTCCCTGGTTTGGTTTGGTGGTTCATCCACAATATCACAATCTGTCTCTCTCTCTCTGGTTTATCCTTGTGGCTAAACGGCTGGATCATGTCCTTCTGTTCAATTCATCACCAGACTCGGTCTGGACCCAATGCGTGATCAAATGTGTCCTCAGTTTTGGGTAAAACAGGTCTAAATAGTCTTGTCGTGAATAATTGGGTTCTTCCCACTGTTGCTTGCCAGCAATTGGTATATTGACCTCACAACCTCTTTGGTATGCTTTTTGTGTCCTAGCAAGCAGCCTTGGGCCTTGTATGTCCTAGTTTCTCTGCCACTATCATCAAGTTTCCTTAATTAACTAAGATATCTGGTGGCCCCATTTGTGAAGGTACCGGTAGAAGTCCTTGCTAACCTCGTAGCTTGTGCTAATAGACTGGACCACTCAGTCAGAGTGCCCTGATGGTCCCTCAGTGCGTTGATAAGCCGTGAAATTTGCGAAACCTCAAATTTTACAAATGCATGACATTCAGCGCTCATCCAGAGGTTGGCGTGAGCTCCAAACGTGCAACTCAGAGCCATATTGCATTATCATCTTAAACTGGCAATAACAGCTTATTCCTGGAAACTTCACCTTTCGGACATTTGGGGGTTGAATCCGGATTAAGGCTCAAAGCCCATACATCAAAGTCCTGAAACACCCTCTATACGTGGGAAGGCAAAGCAATGCTCACTATCAAAGGGAGAATCATATTATCCACCTCTGGCATTTATTGGCACACTGGGAACCTTATTCGGGAGGGAAACACCTAGTTGTTTACACGACTTTGGCTTACCTGACGCGACGCGATGGGTCACCTGATCTAGGCCTGGACCTACAATTCTTACTCCTATACACCGGATCCGTGACAGCGCGATCACCCGATAAGCTGCAGACCGGATTAAGCTTGTACTGCATGTTTCTGGATACTGATTAAGGGCATCTGGGGTATCATCGGAAAGGTATTAAACCATACAATCCAGTCAACGATACTAGAAGTTGAGGCATCTACCACAGAGGAAGATATGGGTCATTTACCCTATTCAGGGGACTAATTACACATATAATCCCCTGATCAATGGGAGTCATTGGACGAACATATAGGAGAGCTCAAGTAGCGAATAAGGGCGCCAGGACGCACGCAGCTGATACCGATTGCAGGCTAATTAATTAAGTAGAATACCCGAGGCCTAGTAATCACGCACATGTAATAGTTTTTGTACAGTATATAAGGAGGCAGGACTAGGGAGGACGGCACTGAACCAGACCCCAGAAAGTGAGGAGCAATACAGCCCTTGCGTACGGAGTTGAAGTTTAGGCTTGAATCTTTGGCTGCCAATTAGTCTCAGAATTTAAGTTCGGTTTTGGAATAGCATCAGTGGGATTTATAAGTGTCAGTTACGGGGCGTGAGCCATACCAAGTTCGAGGCGTGAGCCATTGTGTGTGTTTTGAGGCGTGAGCCATAGTTACGGGCAAGTCAGTTTGAGGCGCGAGCCAAGTCAGTGGAATATGGCGTGAGCCAAACAACTGGGTCTAAACAGCCCACCGGATTAATAGTCCACCAAAACAAACCGGTCTAGAGCCATTATATCTGCATAGTTGGGAAACTTAAATCCACGTTGGGAACCAACCAATAAATTCAGGTTGTGTCTCGAACGCCACTTCAAGAAACTAGTTGAGACTTAGCCACCCTTGGGGGAACGGGAATTGAATACTTTCGTGACAAATACGTTTACTCGTGGTTTCCTTGGACCTATACTTGTGTCCAAAAAGACCCAAATCTCGTCAGTGCATCAAGGTCATTAAGGGAGTGTGTTGATGTTGGAGTCTGCCTATTGTCGGTTTAGTCGTGCTTAATCTCACTTTGTGAGTTAGGTGTAAACTCAGTCGTTTGATAGGGGGGATTTTGGCAGTTGCATATTTAGACGTTGAACCTGAGCAACCCTTTCAGCGTGTTGACACGCTGAATCGTGCAAAATCGCAAAATTCATGTGTACGTGATTTCACGGCTTATCACCGCAAGACAGACAAAGATGCCGTGGCGCGAATGCCGTGCCACGGCATGATGGCACCATCAACAATGCCATGTGAAAATGGCATGCTGGTCCATCTGTGAGCAACGCCTGCAGCCGGGCTCACCTCGGTCATGTCTACGGCAGGGGTGGCATGGTCACCAACCCCTTACACATCACATACACCATGCGGCGGCGCTTAGTGCGACACCATCATGCTTTACAATTGTCCTCTTTGTTAGCATAGAGCCCTACCTGTTTGTCTTCTTTGTCAGCACCCTACCCTATCTGCTCATTGCCTCTGTTCGTGTGCGGGGCCTCCCATTGATTACCTTTGTCGGTACCCTGACCCACCTGCTTGTTGCCATCCTCGGGGATCATCCCGCCCTCACAGCCAATTTGATCAAAACACTGCCATAGCTTTGTGCTCAAACCTGTGCGCCCTTGTCTGTGCCTAATCAGAGCAGGAGTGGTGGTTTACCCTGTGCCTGGCAGAACAAACTGGGACAGTACAGAGGACTTGGATGGGGCAAAAGCATCCGAAATTTAAACAATATCCTGTTGGCAGTAGCACATGCCAGTATAGGGGGTGGTAAGGCATAAAACCAGACATATGCCAAAGAGATACTGTGCAGCTTGAATCTAGTCCAATATGTACTGAAGGACGAGTGTGGGAGAGCCCGCCCCGAGAACAAAGCCGCAGCACAGTTCCGATCAAGGATCAATTTGGTGTGATGGTGGGATGATCCCGACGATGGCAACGAGCGGACGAGTTAGGGTATCGATAAACACGATGGGCAAGAGCCCTGCATGCCACCAGAGGTGATGAGTGCATGGGGTAGGGTGCCAACAAAGACGATGAGCAGGCAGGGCTGCATGTCAACAAAGAAGACAAGTATAAAGCACAATGGTGTCAGACTAAGCAGTGCCACACGGAGCATGTAATGAGAGTGAGGTTGGTGGCTATGTGACCCCTGCTGTAGACATGACTGATGTGAGCCTGGCCGCAGGGGTTGCTCACAAATGGACCAGCATGCCATTTTCACACGGCATTATTGATGGTGCCATCATGCCGTGGCGCGGCATTCGTGCCACGGCATCTTTGTCTGTCTCACGGCTCACGAAAACAAACACTCCTTGTGTAGTACCAATATGTTCAAAGAGAAAAATATGTATGCCAAAGTAACAGTATTATCTTGCACTATCTAATTAAATAATAAATGCCACTTTGTTATACAGAACAATAAGTCTGTTGAAAGACTCTTTGTCCAGCCAATCACACCTGCCAACCACCTGCCGACCACATGAGTGAAACGCAGGTGGACTCCGGGTGCCTTGGCTTTTGCCCCCGGTGTTATAACTTGATTTTGGAAAATCCCAGATTTTTTCTGCATGCATTGGGGCCATGTGGAATATTTTATTCACGTCGGCCGATGGATCACGGGATTATTGGTGGTCGCTCGAAACCACCATTCACGCTCAATTCTTGACATTCTGAAGAGATGGAATGCACAGGGATGGATATAGGACTCATTCTGAGCACTCAATTTATGCAAAGACAAGTCGAGTCTGAACCGGCGCTTGCATGGAAATTGAAACTCCGATGTTTATGTAATAAGATCATGACCCAATCGGACCCCCGCAGTAACAACAAGACTAGAGGCAAGTCACCTTTTGCAAGAAATTTGGACATTAATTCAAGCACTTAAGATCCAAGATTACAATAATGGCTGCAGTGTGCCCAAAGCAGCCCCACATTGTTATTGTGATCACTAAACAATGACTATAGTGTGCCCAGAGGGCCATCACTTCTTCAACCATCTATTCAGAAACTTTGGATGACAACATCTAGTCTACAGTGTGCCCAGAGGGTACTCATCTCTTACAAATTCAGTCATCAATTTAATGACTTGAGAGAAGATAATAACAACTACAGTGCTTCTTGCCAAAAAAATTCCAACCTTTGAAAATTTGGACTGGACTGGAATGTGTCAAAGTAAATGCTGACCAGCGTAGTATGTATGTACAGTCGCCTCTGTCTTAACCCATACCCTCGGTGGACTCTAAGACCTATGGGTTATTGCAGAGTATGGTTCACGATAGAGGTCATGTGACCATTAAGCCAATCAAAATGGGATGAAATATTCAAAAAAGTTGGTCAAAGTGGAACATAATATGTGCACACAGCCTCTGAAGCTTCGGAAACCTATTTGAGCTCCATCTAGAGCTCAAATGGCTTGGAAAACATCACCACATCAAGGATCAGATCCATTGATACCACCAAATCCATACCCACAGCTCTGAAATGATGTTTGGAACAAGTTTGCTGCCTTTGTTGGGTTTTAGAGGACTAAATGATGATATTGAACATCGAAATTTGATGAAATTCCAGGAGAAAATAGCAGAAATACAGGGGAACTTATGGGCTATGGGCCATCCAAAATGTATGGGTTATGGAGTAACAAAGAGTTATGGGTTTTTTGGTCAATTTGAGTGGGAACACACATGGTGGACTTGAAAATCCATGGGGTTGGGCAAAGTATGGGTTATGGCAGGTATGGGTTAAGACAGAGGTGACTGTACCTAAAAACAAGACCATGAGGTGAAAATCTATTCTGGCAAATTTTTGGCATGGAAAAGGTTGAAGGAATCTGGACGATGTTTGGGATAGACCGGAACCCAGATCTGCCTGGAGGGCGCTAATATTGGAGGTGGCGGTGCTAATTTAATGGGCACCTAACAACACCAAATTTGGAGTCATGTCTTATCCATCCACCTCCAAGCGCAAACGTGTTCTTTCGACCTCGAGTGGGTCAGAAGACAGTGATACCTCACTGGTCTCTGCGGGCTCCTTGATATGGCAACGTAGAGCGATCTGCTCTCGACGTGCAGTGATCTGCTCTCTGATCCGATGCTGCCGCTTGATTCCCGACGGCAGGGCGGCAATGGGACCTTTGGAACAGTCCAAATAACTCCGGCACCACTTCAACCTCACTTATCCATATTCTTTGTGTCTGCTGATACCTTGGTCAACAGCAAAGTTCATTTACCGTAACTGCAGTGTTTCACGCGACGCTGAATCTGAATATGTAACATTTGCCGGTTGAACTCTATCTATGTATTCCATAGAGATGATCCTGAGGCGCAATTTCGATCAGAACAGGGATGAACTAATACAGCTTCTGAAAGGCTTGAAAGCCCTGATGGAGTAGAAGGAATGAGAGGTTAAATGGTTCCAGTGAAGTGATTACACTACCTCACCACGTTTACACCCCCATTACTAGTCTCATATGAACGAGTGCTACAAGAAATTTTGCAGCCCCTCATTCAGTAGGAGTGAAGAGTCAAAAACCACGAGAATTTCAAAGATGATAGCAGTGGGACCCAGAACAGGAAATATTGAAATGCTAAAGAGTTTGCCTAGCAAATCCTCACCAATAATGTTTCAACAATGCCGAAGAGCTCGAAGCAATGAATTTGAAATATAAGAAAGACATAGTGGTGTGTTTCTGTGAAGGTTATGAAATTGCTCAGGGACAATTCCAAGTACCTTGCTTCTAGCCCATGCCAATGTTGGTGGTGGATGAATATGATGTGACTCAGATGAAAGTTGCTGTGCTCAACAAATGTTCCATTTCAGTGGAGAGTATATGAATTCAAGTTGCTGGGTGATCCATGCATATCATGAATCACTGTCTTCATGAGGAGTATTCAGACTAGTAAGTATGAATCAAGACAGAATAATGCACTGACACCACTTATATTTTCATGGAAAGATCCACATAGCAGTTCTGTTCCTTACCAGGAACTCCCCCAAGGTGAGTGTTGCTGCTTCAGAGGAAATGAAGGGGCAAAAACCCTGAAGACTGGGACCATAGTGGGGTCTGGCTCAGTGTTTATGGCAGGGGGGAAGACTATCGGCCAGACAGACAACACTGAGAAAGAAACACACCAAGACTGTATATTTGAGAGGTGAGCTACGACAGACAAGATGGTAAAAGGCAAGGTACAGCTAGCGTATGTAAGCAGGGATCAGACCATAGTAAGCCAGCAGGATTACACAGGGATTGCTTTTGCGGACCTGCTCAACATTATAACAAGTTGAGAACAAGGTATGTGGTTTCAAGGTTATTGAGCAACCATTTCAGTTCTGGGCCCCACCTTGAAAATGGGGGGCAAACAAGCGAGTATATAATTGCATAGACTAAATTTGATGCTCTCATTTGAGCTGCGGCAATTTGTGGTGTCAATTTCCAGCTGAGTTGGGCATGAATTTTTGCAACATTGTCAAGGGCAGCTCCATACCCCATTCTACCGAGGGGGCAGTATGTTTGCTTCAACCTTTTCAACGTTGACATAACTGACCTGGAGATAGCAATGAGGGATTATCGCCTCAAGGATTTCGAGATCGCCACATTGCCTTACTTCAAATTCGAAAATGAATACTGCCCCGCTGTACCGGGGAAGTCATATATGGTTGCCGAGCTTGACAGACTCGTTTACCGCAAGTTTGCGACCCTAAACGGTGTTCCATGGTGGGGGGCGTCAATCTCCCATTTCTTGAGGGAGGGGCGGAGGCTTTTTGAAGAAGAGTAGGTTACTTCCATCTCACCTACTATTTTCTCTGACATGTCCCAGCACGGCTAAACTTGAAGCACGATCCCCCCGGAAGGAGCCCAAGATCTACCACATCAAAGTGGTCGAGGAGCCCCTCGGCGTGAACTTCCCCATCGGCCATTTGGCCCGTGGGTGTCCCCAGTGTATGAGAATGGACAAGTCATCGGTTGGGAGCTCAACTTCCAGTTTGACCCCGAGGGCAACGACGACGGGTTCTATGACCAGTTCGAGATGTTTCACCTATATGCCCGGGTCCTGTAAGCCGGTCCAAGGCGCATCTAGACCACTACACCAAAAGGCAGATAATTGATTAGATAGTACTAATCAATTGTGCGCCTATATAAGGACATTGGGAGTGTGTCGTAAGCTGGCAGGCTTACAGGTCCGAGGGGAACAATTATGATGCCAATCCTACTGAGATGAATGTGGTCTATGGCAAGGGTCTGAAGATTTATTGAAGTACTTGTATCGTCAGCGGCGTTATATATTACTTTTTCGCTTTGGGTGGCGGAGATCCATTTATGGTGATGTCCACTCCCTGTTTCAACCTTTCAGCCTTGAATCGTCGACAGCATTCGGCAAGGCATCATGCCCTCGAACTTGAGGCGCTTATGGTCATGTAACAGGTCAACATTTGTCAAATCGCAGTGCGGCCACATCACCATGACTTCCTCTCTCACCACCATGTCCAAGCACCAGCACTCCAAAGGTCGTAAACCAGGTTCGATTTCCCGCAGGCCTAGGGCGGCTCGCTCTAGGGCCGTGATTTTGAGCGAGGCTATCGCGGCTCTATACCGCAAGCGGGGTAAATCCCAGTGGAAGAAATGGGTCGCAAACCCAAATAACGCTTGGAAGGACGACTTGGATATTAGATACTGTCATCCAGCCGATGTGATGGTATCTTATCTTATCTGCGTATGCTTCTGGATTGATCTGATCGCCAAGAGATCGGTGGCGGTGCTGCTACTACCGCCCATCGCACAAAAAGGAAATAAAATATGTAGTTGGAATCTTTTGACCGTATGCAACATGATAGGCGAGCCAATAAATTTTAAATTTGTGAACAGGTTTGTGTATCACTTTTAGGACGAGTAAGCTAAGCATCCCAACTCCACACTGCCAATTAGTCAAGGGGTCCAGGGCGAATATGGTGCACGTCATCAAACCTAAAATCCTGCCCATATGAATGGTCAGAGCGACCGCGCAACTGGTCATTTGACATGCGTTTAACGCCCCTCCACCAGCAGAACACACTCCATAGGGGCGCCAGCGCACCTAAGCGCACGCTTGCAGACAGGAACGATGGCGGAACCAAAGACACTTGGTACCAAATATACCTTGATTCTCCTGATGATAGCGGCATCTCTCCGGACGCGGTGATACCGCCTACTGGTCGCGAGGAGAAAACCAACGACGCTACTGCGTGTGCGTCAATTTGGCGGGCGGCAGTTCTGATATGCACCTATCGGAGGTCTTATGCCTGGTCTACGCCTCGTGGGTTTCGCGCTGAGAAGCAGCCACTTGCACGTGGTTCTAGCTTTAGAAGTTGAACCGTCCGCCCCACGTCATAGTAAGTTGTTTTGTGGATAGCGATGCATGTTTCATCCTGCTAAATGACCGCCACCGACTGTCTCATTTTCGGGTTATCCTCTCTATCTGATTCACGAGTTCAAGTGTCGCCTGCGATTTAAGCGCCCGTGCTTCGTATAAAGTCCACAGGCAAGGTCGACGAACAGACATCACGTCGAAGTTCCATCCCCAGTTTTCCACTCAGCTTGCACACACAACGATGCCCTTCTTCGTTCAGTGTTTCCAAATTAACGTCCACGGCGGGAGATTCGAGGAAATCAACGGGAACGTTACCAAAAATATAACCGTGTCGATCGGCCAGGGAACTCCTCGCGCAAGGGACGAAAGCAATGCACAAGTTGCCGGTAGATCCGGTAAGTACGACAAGTCATTCCCGGGCCCCGGTTTGACTTTGTTTCAGGCCGTGGCCGCCGAATGGATCCTAACGTCAGGAACGGGCAGTATGACAGACAGCGAAACGACGGAGGAAAGGGTGAATCTTCTGAGAACCAAGTTTCATTCTGCCCCCACTGATTGTGCTTTCGTTCCTCGAAGACCAGACCAGGGGCGCAGAAATCCAAGCAATCGCCCGGCGTGACCACGGGATGGCCCAGGATTATAAGGCGCCAACCAAGGCACTCCCGGATCCGACCAGAATCTCTGCTGCGGACCAGATCAGCGCTCAGATCCGTGGCAGAGACTCGAAAAATTCAAAGCCGGTCCCGGCCGCTCCTGCGCCGTCCCAGCCGATTATTCATGAGGCGAGTCCGGGCCCTGGACAGAGTCATCCCGCTGGCGGAAAGTTGAGCGTCCCGCAGAAGGCGCCCCAAAAGCGCTCCGCATCGGCGCACAACGAATCGGGCGCTGGGCGCACCTGATATCTCAAATCCATTAATACTGCATAATATTTTGTTATATCCCCGTTCGCAGGGCAATATTTTAGTGCACCCGTGTATATCTTGACGGGTCTGATTTTTTGGCGTCTCCAGCTGTAGGAATCCTCATAGCATAGCGGTTAATGGTTAGCATTTCTCTCATTTCACTATCGTATCTGATCCCCGGGGTGCATTGCGATGCCAGTGGTCCGCAACTCCCGAAGCAGCAATGAACTGTTCAGATCCCATTTTCCGGGTCAATATAGGAGCTGTCATTTTGCTGTTGCGAGGTCCACAGTGTGGTTCAACAGCCCACCATGTTTGAAGGCAGTGAGAGGCAGTGTCGTAGCTGCTTGAAGAAGACGCGGGCGCCCCGACCACGCCCCGAGCGAGCTGCTCATCGAGTCAAGCTAATAGGGGGTCGGATGGGAGATACGGGTATAACGGAGACTCTTGGAGGCTTGAGGTTAACGTTCTGGCTGGTGGCAAGGTCACGGTGTGGTAAAGCGTGGGTATTCCGAGTGACAGGGTTGATCGTACTTCTTCTGAGTCACTCCGGATGTTCAACATTGCTCTTTGGTTCCGCCCACTCCTTCGTGCTGTCTCGGACAATATCCTCATGGGTTTACAATGCACTCCTTACAGCTATCTTCGAAGTCTTGTACCGCATCAAGGCGCTTATTCGACTATATCACGAAATCTGAAAACGGCCTGGGATTACCACTTTGCTCCACTTGGATTCATTTCCGCACTTGAATTTCCTGCCCACTTTCTGTTATCATGCCATCCACCGCTTCGTTCTTCGAGAATTGCACGAATTGCACCATTTCCGGCATCAAGATAAATGTCTTGAACGGTGGTGTATCGTCCCATAGAACGACAACCACCACAACTATAATTGCATCTCATCGTCCACCTCCTACCGCCCGGAATCAATTCTCTAGAAACTCGTGTCCTCCTCGTGGGCCAAATCGCGGCGGTGGCCCTGGCGCAGATGACCATGAGACACCGGACAACGGATCCAACGGGGTCCACGAAGACAGCGGAGCGCGCGGAAGGGATTCATCTCCTCACTCACCTCGGCAAACCGCGAGCGTGCCAAGTTGCGCTGGACGTGAATCCAGGGATAGCACCCAATCGCGGGCAGCCGGAGCCAATAGCTATGATCCGTCCAACCTTTCGGCCAGTCTCGAGACCACCTCTACGACATATGAAACGCAGGGTTAGATGAACAACTCCACAGCTTTCGGCTTCTTAAATGTCTTCCAATATTTCATTAGATATTACACCTGGCCCGGTCTTTGCCGTACACGGTGGAAAGAATAACTCCAAACCAGGTAGGTTTGGATGTGGTTCCGATAATCTGCACATGCTCATTTGTGGCAGATGAAACCCCTCCGAGCTCGGCCTCTGGAATCCAGGGAAACACATCGTCAAACGTATTCCAGCCTTTCACTGCGTTTGGTGTATCTGACTCCTGCCGGGTTGCAGGGTTCGACAACTACCAGCACTATCGAACACATAAGGTTTGGGGTGGAAAACCTGGAGATGTAGGAGCAGTAGGGATAAATTCTTTTGCAAACCTTTACGGCAATGTGCAGGGCCATGATCTCTGATGGTGAACATGTATTACGTATTGAACTCTTTCTGGATCTCCATGTATCGAAGAAAGGCGACATAAGCGATATTGAGCTTGTTGACTTCACGGAGTAGGTGCCCAAAAGTGGCAATAGTTTCTTGCCGAGGCATGCCCATGTCTCAATCCTCCAGCTATCGGGAATCCTCCGTCAATTCTCACTCGAGACAAAGGCAAAAAACATACTTGGGCTGACTTTCAATGCGACGTCACGCCCGAACACCTCTCTGAGCGCCTTGAGAATCTCCAGCGCAAAGCGAGTGTGATTTTCCACGCTCCCGCCCCACTTGTCGATGCGCTTGTTGGAGCTAGAATCGAGGAATTCGTGGACTAAGTATCCACCGGCCGCGTGGACTGTGGGCTTCCGTTAATAATCTACATGTCGAACGACGCCGGGTGAACGCACGCTCAACGCCATCGAAACCGGCCTCCTTCGCATTGACAGCAGCTTCTTTGAATTGCGCGATTATGATGGCAGGGTCCGGGATCTCCGTCGGCTGGTTTCGTTCAGTTAGTACGAACAAAAAGGGTCCGACGGAAGGACGCGCACCGTCACGTATCCAGGCGTCCCCGGGAAATAATAGAACTTTCCACCGCGCGCAGCGATGGCGGAGGGCGCGTAGACGGGCTGAGTGCCATGAGCACGCGGCCGTTATGGAGGCTCGGAGACCTACCACGCCAGCAGCAATTTGTTCCGGGGTTTCAGGGTGAGCGCAACGGCCCGCTGGAGCTCGTTAAAACGGGTCAGCTAACAGAAAGAATATCCATACGGTGGGAGATCTGCGGAGGCGTTAGGTGGACCACGGACAAGGCGCGCGACGAACCTGACAATACATTTTGCTACCATGAGCATGGACGGCATCGGTGATCCTCTTCCAGCCAGCGGCTTGAGCCTTGTTCCAGATGCCAGGTGCATCGGGCCACGCGGATCTTCGGTATACATCCATCTCAGCTTACGTGCATGACCACAAAAGTTCGGCACACCTTTGCTGCGTAACGAGTGTGTCCTCAGAAACAATGAGACCTGCGCCGCCGGCTGCGCGCTGCTCGTAATATTATCTCATTATTTCGTTCGGGACACTCGCCGAGGAGCGGTTTCGCGTCATGGGACTCATCCCTGCACGCCCGGCGTCAGCATGCAATCTAATGGAAGGGAAATGCAGATTTACCGATCCTATTCGGGATAGTGAGGCTTCCGAGTTCTAGGGGAGTGAATAGCGCAGACATTTGCAAGAACTTACTGGTGTAGCGCAATGCGACACGCAGTCCCTTTATACGCCAACCTCAACGCAGACGCTTGTTATCTGGGACCCGATTTACCCCATCGACCAGGTGGACACGGAAGCGGGCCCGCTTCAAGTTGCCGCCAGGACCGATGCCTTAGACCAGACACTGACAAATATCATGCGGCCCCGGGTGTCGGTAGACCGCCCGTGGACCAGCTGTTTGGACGCGCAAGCCCTCGCCGCCAGGACCGCTGTGATTATCGCGCGCTAGGTCGGACACTGACAAATGTCCGAAAGTCCTGAAACTGAGCAATTACTAGACCTCGCAAAATAAGCCCGTCGTCCATTTACCGGGCGAAGCGGTCGCCATCCATGCAGAGAATTCCGTTTAGTACACAATCAAGTAAATGACATACAGTAAGGTATATAGATGGTCCTCGCCACCTCAAAGGGCATCAAAATTAATATGGTGCGACGCCCGCCGCCTCTCCAGCTCATCCTCGCGCTACAAACATATCCATCAGCATCAGTGAATCGTGCAACGTGGAAAAGCACAATACCTTCTCATTCAGATGCAGCACCAGCACGATGACCGCGAGCAGTGCCGTCCCGACCACAACCGTCAGCGTCACCCACGGGATCCACTCCCCGGGCCTTAGGAACAGCTCGCGCTTCCAAGGGTCGCCCGTCCGCGACGGCGGGAGGATCACGACTTTCGAGTTGGGGATGACGCCCTCCATGTTGATGTAGTGCTGCGCCGTGTGCATCGTCGACCCGACGAACAGGTTCTCGATGTAGTTGTTCGTGCGCCCGAGCCCGAAGAAGGAGTACGGCGTCTGCAGCGACTGGTAGGACGTCTGCGGGAGCTGGCCGACTGGTTTTCGTACCCGTGTCAGCAACGGGCCTGCGTGGAAGGAAAGGACGCACCTTGGGCAGCTGAACGGCCACCTGTGGTATCTAGCACCGTGTATTTATACGACGCGCCGGAGTAGCTCACGCCGAACGGCTGGGGAGGATAGGTTAGAAGTAGTATGGGGCGGCCGGAGCCACAGTTCAACGCACATGGTATCTCTCGGTGCCATTGGGCCCGTAGCACCACCCGTTGCCGCAGGCGCCATTCAGCACTATTCGCAGGGCTCGTCAGTATACGGATAATGAGCGCAAACGAAGCGACGCACCGATGGCCTTCAAGAAAAAGGCGTCGTAGTAGAAGTTGTTTTGGATGAACAAGATGTTTCCCTGGCCCGAGCCACCTGTCCGTTGCACCATGATATCGAGGGTCCCCTAAACTCGTTCATCAGCATGCATGCGTCTCCAAGTACCCAGGGCACCCACATCCTCGTCCATATCTAAGAACGACAGACTCCGCGCATCCTTGACGGCGTCCAGAATCTCCGTTCCCTTGGTAGCCACACTCCAGCCGCGCTTTCCGGAGCCATTCCCGCAGCCGACGACGCTGGAACCACACGGGACGGAAAAGAGCATCTTGGGGATGTGGTCTTGTGCCGTCGCGATGATGATCAACAGATCGGGGAAGCCATCGAGGTTTGCGTCGCCCAACTTGAGGGAGATCGGCAACGGGGGCACTTGGGTAGTATCGAGGACCACGAGGGAAGACCCCGGGAAGAGGGAATTTATTGGGACGCTAGCATACGCCTGTAACAAATCAGTGGCGGTTTCTTGAGACGGAGATGGTACTTACATCGTTGGATATGCTGTAGGTCAAGTCGAATTTGAACGCTGGGTCAGCGGTGCAGAGGTCCTCGGGCGGCCGGCAAGTGCGTACACCCTTCTTAAGGCCAGAATCGCCGGCCTTGCAAAGCGATAATTGTTGATTGTACGCGATGTTGATGGCGCAATCGGTGCCTACACCAGTCAAGGTAGAGACAGACGAGCAGGTGGTAAAGACCATGTCGATGGTGCCATCACGGTCTGTGCACGGTAAGAGAGTGAAATGAAGACGGTATTGGAACATACCGACGTCGGCAAACGATACTGTCTGGACGCCAGAAGGCATGGCCCCTTGTGATGCGAGCGAAAAGCCTTCTGTCTTGTTGTTCACCCAGATCTGGTACGTCTTCCCTCCCTTCCCATCATCACAGAGAAGAAAAACGTCTAGTCCAAGCTGGTAAGGAGTTGAGCATGTCGCAGAGTTGACATGAATACCTGCTAAACAGTCTCCATCAAGATCCACCACAGCATTACTGTGAGGGCTTGCTAACGTGCATTGTGCCCCTTGGAAAAGAGGATCCGTGCTGCAAAACAAAGCATGAGTGCAATGGACCTAAACAGACACATGAACGTACACGCTGAATAATGGCGAATGAGGCTGCGAAGCATTCCAAACATTTTGCCAAACTTGGAACGGTGAACTGGACCCTTGGGACGAAGGCGTGATTCCAAGCAGGTCGATCTTCATGTCGCCGTCGACGTCGATGGGTATCGGCTGGGCAAGGACCGACGAGGGAACCGAGAGCGGATTGCTCGTGTCTGTTGCTTGGTTACTTGGCGTCCAGAGCAGTAAAGAGGTCGCGCACCAAAACCGCCGCCTGGTAAAGCCGGGTAAAGAGATAAATCGAGCTGATTGCTCGTGGAACTTTGAGCCATGACGAGCAAGTCAAGCTTGCCCGAATGTGTAAAGTCTCCAGGCACCACGTTGTAGATTTTTCGGGGATGCTGGAATGATGGAGTGCTTTGGAATGTAAAATCATCTTAGACCTTGTTCAAACTTTCACGTCTTCAATGCATTCACGACTGAAACACACCATGACTCCATAAATAAACTGTGAGGGTTTGCTGATCAGACCCAAGGGTCAGTGCGTCAAGGCTGAGGAGTACTGAGAGTAGGAAAATGAAAAGACACGAAATTCTTACAACTGGTCGCCATTGAAATCTCCAAAAGCTACAACGCAACCCTGAACGTTTATGCCCATAGAACCGGCATCGACCAGTGAATTTCCGGAGAATCTCTTGGGCGGAAAGGGCCACACGGCATATACAGAGTTCGAGTACCATGTTAGAGCGATAAAAGCGCTCCAGAGGCTCTTCCGTCGGCCTAGCAGATGACGGTACATGCGAGAATGTGGTTGTGTTTCGCAATGGCCCTGACGACGCCCATTTCAAACAAGACAAAATAAAGGCCTCTCACCTGAATTGGCTGGACACAACCTCCCTGACCTTGTGGGATCCTCAAATATAGGCACTCATCGGTCCAATGGTGTAGTTTTACTTCAAGTCAAACATCTTCTTGGCTCCCTTGCCCGATGTATGAACGAGGAACGAACTGTCTGTCTAGAGAGACTGCTGAACGCCCCGGAAATTGGAGTCTGCCCTATTGGTTCAGCAAATGACCATTAAAGGGGTTGATGGCCTGTTGATAGCCATCCTCCAGATTCGAAGCTTACCGCCAAATATCTATCTGCCAGTGATAAATTCTTGATTCATTTTCTGGCGCTGGTACAACAACAATCTGCCAAAATCAGTCAGACCAACTCACGAACTGCGAGCTTCTTTATTTAATCTACCTGCATGCTTTAAAGCGGATATCAAACTCCAAGAGACTCCTTCTACCATGCCCAAAGATACCACCCCAAACTGCTCCGCTTCAACCTGGACTATCGAAGATGCAAAACAGTCTTCAAAAGGTGAGCTATTCCCATCCAACTTGGACTTTTATTCAACACCAATGAGCCAGACCGGTCGCGCGCCCACCAGGAATCAACTCATCCACAAGAATTTAGGTTTACGGGCAGTCCAGACTTTCATCTGCTGCCCGGCGACACACCGCGTATAAACCGCATGAGCATACCCTATCTGCTGAATCCATACCCTGGCCTGATAAGACGCAAGAGAGGCAAGAAGCCCGTCATTTACCTCTTCTCCCCGGAAATTGTCGACGCCTCCGTCCATTTGTCCCTTGTGCCGGAGTGGTCTTTCTCCTCTGTCTTCCCTGTTGTGCCCGTCCAAACCTCGAAAGCCGGAAGAGACGCCGTGCAGTGGAATGTCCGGACACACATGAACGGCAGCTTGACCGAACTCTGCACCGGCATGGAAGTCTCGTACTTGTTCTGGGAGGCGGAGTGAGTGTCTTGCGTCATTTTT
Source organism: Mycena maculata (assembly GCA_029448575.1). NCBI lineage: Eukaryota > Fungi > Basidiomycota > Agaricomycetes > Agaricales > Mycenaceae > Mycena > Mycena maculata. Next base: position 247,885 of record JARJLG010000008.1, on the reverse strand, counting down.
TCTGTTGGGATTTGATTCCAACTCCATCCGCAGTGTTGTTCCCGAACCATGTAGGGCTTCACTTAAAGCGGAAGAATCCCCTGAGCGATTTAACCCCGCCTCATGCGATCTTTCGAACGCAAATGCTGTACTGCTTCCCGCCCCCGACGTCGTGCCGTACCTCAACAACGTACTCGAAATGCTCGGCCTTCACACTGAAGCCCGAACATCGTTCATAACGTGCGGATATGCCCAACATCGTCCCAGTCAACGCTTACAGTTCGCAGGTTCTGGATCCCGTACTTCTTCCGGCACAAATACGTCGCGTTTCGATTCCTCCCTCAATCGGCGTACAGCGAGGCCGCGCCACTCACTGTGGATCCTGAACCGGACGTCGTCACCAGAATATTCATGCTCTTCATGGGCGTTGCAGACGAGGATCGAGCCAAGTGGGGCGCGGCTGAGTTGCGGGCCCGTCAAGACCCCGCTTGGTGGAAATGGGTTGTCGGAATTGAAGAGGCCCAATTTACGGACGAAACACTGTTCCGGGTCTTGGAGTGGGGAGGAATGGAGATTTAAACGAGTCTGTAATGGCCACAAATTACGTTTGGTACAGGTCTTCCCTCTGCTATAAAGAGCCTTGCATTTTGGTAGAGGTAGTACATTCGGTCGCAGTAGCATCCGACGCTTGAAATCTTTAACCGAAAGACCCTCGTTCGAGAGGTTGAGCCATGTCCAGTTCTTTTTTCCTCTTTCTTTTTCTTGGTCATATCATGTAATCTAAATACCTCTCGTGTTCACAATTTCAAGAGTCCCAACTCGATTGCCTTGATCTCCAGAGCCTGAAATGAAGAAATGATCAATGTTTCGCCGTCATCTGAAGGTTCGTGGAGGTGTCACACCAACTGCTTTGAAGAAATGCGCGACGGGGAGAAATCGCCCGCGGCAAACCACAGCTATCGAAGCAGTCACTGAGGTGCATTGGTAGGCAAAATCAGACTCACCCCTGGATGGCCCGTGGGTCGATAGCATCCTCGCAACTCCCCCTCCTCATCCAGCCCGTAGACGGGCCCGACCCGATCGATAGCGGCGTCGCCGAACACGCCGCGCATGCTACCGCAAATCCCTTCGTAGGACGTGCTACAAGCCGGGTTATCCAGACTACTTCAGGGAGTAGATTAGATGGAAAAACCCACGCGAATATAACCGCGTCCGCTTCGAGGGAGGAGCCGTCTGTGAAAACGACCGCCTTCTCGGTGAAGCTTCCAATTTCGGCTCCTTGCTTGATTTTCACTTTCCCTGTCCTAATGAGCTCTGCGCATCCCACGTCAAGCCCTGCAATTGTCAGCCCACGGAGCGATGATTTTCAGAGAACTAATTACAGAAACCTATGTGGACAGTGTTAGCAATATGGGAAAGGCAAAATGCCAACACTCTCACCGCCATGTCCCTCATAGAAGAGAACGAAGAAGTCCTTCCCCGATGAAATATTGAGCCCAGCCTCTCGGAGCCCTCTGTGCGTCTCTTTCTCCTGCTCCAGCATCTGGGCCTCGGATTTCTTGTTGAGCCTCTTCATCAATGCCAATGGCCGTGCCATTGACATGATATCGCACACGTCGACCGGTAGCTCCTCAGGATACATGCGCTCCATCAGCACGCGTGAAGCGCTGCGCGACACCACCCACGTCCCGGACCGTTGCACCATTGTAACAGACTTTGCGCCGTGGAACGTCAGGTCCTGGCATAGATCGGCGGCGGTGTTTCCTGCACCTACGACGACAACGCGCTGCCCCGCAAAATATTTACCGCCATCATACTCGGAAGAGTGGAGAGTCGTGCCACTGAAGAGCGCTTTATCGCGGATGACGGGTATACGAGGAGCACCCAGTGCACCCGCGGCAACGACGATATGGGCCGGGTGGAGAGTAACAAGGTCCCCGGCGCGATCAATCACGACCGTCCACCGTTTGGTCGCACTGTCATATACCGGCTGAGGGACCGGCCGAGAGTTCGTCCACACGACCAAGTCCAGCGACTGGACGTACTGTTCTAGCCAATCCGCCATCTTGTCGCGGGGAGTGAACACAGGCCATGTGCTCGGATACGACTGATAAAGCACTAGTTAGGTATAAGTATCACTGCTTTAGAAGGGAAAGAAATAGAGACTTGCTTGAATTGATTCTTCTGGGAGAGTGAAGCGACAAAGTGGGGTACCGTTTCCTCCAGTTATCGCCCACGCGGGGGTTAGTTTCGACTACAAGCGCGCTTATGTTCATCTGCTTGAATCGGGCGGCAGCATTGAGGCCAGTTTGGCCCGCGCCGACTGCATACAATCAGCAGAGCATCAAGTTATCAAAGAACTGAGGAACGTACTGATAACGACATCTGGATTGGTCTCTATGGCTTTGCGCCGCTCGTTATTCACGTCGCTCCACGCAAGGGTGTGCCCTCCATAATCACCCTCCTCGTGGCCCATTTCCTCGTGTCCTTTGATATCAGCGAGTGCCATCATCACGACCAAAGCTTTCCATTCTCCAGAGTCTGTGGAAATCAGAGAAAAATACCCATCGCCGAAGCCGAGGGCGCAGGTGAAGGTGAAGCCAGCAGATACCGCGGTCAGTGGCAGCTTATCCGTCAAGCGCCCATACTCGGACGTCAATCCAGGCCGCGTATCCAGTTGGACATTCGCGATCGATGACTTCTTCAAGGCTTCGGCGTTGGTCAGATACGCTGTGATTTTTCTGTGGCCATGTAAGCAGCGGTTATTCCAGCTGAACACCAAGACATCGCGCAAGTAGCCGTCTGGGTGAATGCAGGAGACTGTTTCGTCGATGGACGGTGTTTGGAGGGCCTTTCCGAACTGCTGGAGCCAGGACGAGGCGATTTTGAAATGATCTGGCATGGGTGCGGGTGACGACGGATGGGACGATGGTAGCCTTTTAATATCGATATCGACGCCGAAGAGTAGTTCCAGAAGCATCGAATCTACGAACATTCCACATCCAGTGTAAGTCTAAAGCTTACGCTGTCCGGTCTTGTCTTTCAGGCTAATTGGTAACCCTGCATAGAAGATTGGGCGCACCGAATACTCGATCTACATAGCACAGTCAACCCTCGAAGAAATGCCCGCGTTGAGACCACAGTAATAGACGGACACGATTGGACACGATACTGGCCCGCATCGATATCGAAAGTCAGCTTGCCCGAGAACCTGCATTCTACTCGCGACCGACCGACCCACAGATGCATGTAATCCCATTCCTTTGTCCCCTCTGCTGAGAGCCTTTCAGAAGGGCAGGAATAAGCCCGCCGCTAGTAGGCGGTCCATCGATCCGAGTCTCGTCCAACGTCGATACTGGCCGGAAGACAGTGAAGATTTCTGGTATTCAAACAGAATTCTGGAGACAGGCGAGTGGTGGTATAACCTTAAATGAACTGGGGAAAAGCAGGGAGGCCTCAATAGTTTCTGAGAAACCAGAAGTGAATTGTCGCGGTCACGGGACCACATCAAATCGCGCACATGCGCGCGAAAGGTCCAAGGAGCAAACTATGACTCGATACTTGTATGTGGGTGAGTCACTGTGAGTCACCGGTCGGGTTTGATGCGCCTAATAATGCTCAGGAAACCGAACCGCTGTCGATTCTCAATGCATCTCTGACAGAATGCCGTACTGACGATGTAAGTTCACCTGCAATTATTCAGCGGTTTGTGTAGACAACCGCCCGCGAAACACCGCCCGAACGCCGCTATCTCAAATAAAATACGCGCTCCGCTGCTTCTCAAGACCATCCCACAATACATCTTCGAGCAATTCTCCCAATGGCAATGCAAACCTACCAACCCGCGCCAAATGAGACCCTGGGCGAATTCGTCGACCTCCTCTTCCAACGGATGTTCTTCACGCCGGATGACATGCCGCTCGCGCTCTCGACGTTCGAGAACGACGTCGCCCCCGATGTCGCGATCGAGTGAGCGCCGCACGCGTTCCAGCGCGGGGAACCGCAAAACTGATGAGACGAAATAACTAGACTCAACGGGCGGCGCGTGCCCCCCGCAGCGTTCCTCGAGGCCATCAAGGGCTTTCACGCCACCACGGTCGGGAAGTTGACGACAATCGAGGATCTGGCGGTCGTGCCTTTGGACCCGGCGGCGCGAACGGGATCCGTGGCGCAAGTGTCCAAGTTTACCGGCACATCGAAGAAGGACGGGAGTGTCAAGGAGCATGTGTCGGTGACAATTGTAAAAGTCGAGGAGAGGGAAGGGAGGAGGGTCATGACCGGTTTGGTGGAGACACAAACTCTGTGAAGTAATGCAGTAAAAAGGCTGGTCTTCGGATCTTGCAGCGACGGAGAATTGAATATGCTTCATTGTCCGTATTTGATGCGCCGGTGAAACCATTACATTCAGGATGCTGTCCTCCGAGCTTGTGAGCTCGCCCACATTAGAATTCGAATTGTCCAGCAACCTGTGTAGACGTATGGAATATGCCCGCCCGTGAAACGGACTCGGACCGAGGAGGCCACCCCGATCCGCCGACTTGCTCGTATAAAAGATACGCCCTTTACTGCTGCTCATAATCATCCGATACCACAGTGGCAATTGAGTCGTACCAGCCCGCGCCAAACGAGACCCTCGGCGAATTCGCATCAAGCGCCCTGTCTTCACCCCAGATAACCTGCCGCTCGCGGTCTCGACGTTCGAGAACGATATCGCGGCCGACGCGGTGATCGAGTGAGCGACCGTTACGCGCATATTACCAGGAGAGGGCCAAACTGACGAGAGGGGGAACAGATACAACGGTAAGAGTGTGCCGCCCGCAGCGTTCCTCGAGAGCATCAAAGGCTTTCACGCGACCGCGCTCGGGAAGTTGACGAGCGTCGAGGACTTGGCGGTCGTTCCCTTGGACCCGGCGGCGCAGACGGCAATGGTCGCAAGTGACGAAGTTTACGACCACGTCAAAGCCGGACGGGATAGTGAAGGAGTATGTGTCGGTGACGATCGTAAAAGTCGAGGAGAAGGAGGGAAGGAGGATCATGACCAGTATTGTAGAGGCGCAAGAGGAGTGAAAGTAGTAAGGAGGGCTCCGACTCCATTGGATTCGAGATGGATTGGGTCAGAAGATCGGCGGCACGCGGCCCGGTGCTTCGCAGCAGGGAGATTATTTAGCATAGCGCACCTGAACGAGAAATCGCGAGAACATCGCCCAACCATTATGTCCTCTAAACGTGTTTGCCAGTTAATAAAGGTGCGCGGCCCCATCGTTCTTAATCGCGCATGCATGAACGGACGATGTGTGGTACCGCCAGCTCAAGCCCTCTGCGGAAGCAGAATACCGCGCGATCCACTCAGCAGTGTGGCCGAGCGTCCTCGCCGCGCTCGAGCGGGCCCACGTCACGGACTACTCGATCCACTACTACGCACCGCTGCAGCTGTTGATCGCGACCTTCAAGTACACCGGGGCGGACTATGAGAGGGACATGAAGACGGTTGCGGAGGACCCCGAGACGCAGCGGTGGTGGGGGGTGACCGACGTGATGCAAGAGACGCTCGTCGACGGGGCACAGGGCAGTGGTGGAGAGATTCCTTGGTGGGCGGTCGGTGCTCTCTTGCTGCATTTTTTTCAGATGTTTGACCTCGCGGGTGTAGGAAGCAGAGGAGGTGTTCAGGTTCGAGGGGAAGGCTTGAAAGCTGGTATATGATAGAGATAGTGATAATACGGTTCGTTCAAGTTGAACTGCCAACTCGGAGAGAAAGATTGAAAGAAATGAGAACACGAGAGGTTTCATAAAGGGCGGCGGTAAATTGTAAGCTCCCGTCCTGAGGGCTGAGAGCAAAGACTTAGACTGCAAAGAGAGTAGAGTTACACGTGATCATTCTTACGAGTCCTAAATTTATTTAGACTCGTTCTTGTCAGCGCAGCGTCCGCGAAAATTTGAATCACGATTCAGCCCTTTTTGATTGAAGTTGTCGTTATTTGTTGTTGCATTGATGCACGTGCTGATGCATTTTTCCTCGCCTTTTTTTCCGCTGTTTCAGCCCTTTTCCTTCTGCAGCACGTGTTCTCCTCTCCACGTGTTTTTTTTCTCCTCAACTTTCTCTTCCGAGGCCTCCAATCCTGGCGCGATACTCGTGCTCGTGTGATACTAAATATTATGTAATATTTCACGTGATCTCAACGCGTCAATTCTTTCTGAGCCGAAACATCCAACAACAAAAGATGCTCAGCTGGTTGCTTTGCCTCAGAAACAATTATTGGCAGACAGCCAAGGTGTCCATACATTATATCAGGCCATTCTGGCCAGCAAGTCACAGGTTTGTTATGCTGTGACACCTATAAAGAATCAACAATCTTAGATAGGAGCTTGATACTCTAGGAGTGCCACAGACTTGAAAAAAATGGCCAGGACACAAAATATGGTAATTGTAATTCCCTTGGATCCATTTTCATGTTCCACAGGGTTCATTTATTTTCCTGTTGGCAGAATCCCAAGAAAAGGTACTGAATGATGTATCAGTGTTGTCTGGGAGTGCTGCGGGCCTAAAAAAAAAATGAGGATTACATGAGAGGAAACCCTATAAGGTCAAGCAAAATTTCTTTGGTGGAAAGGTTTGGCAGAACTCCCAAGTTCAGTTTGCATTGACATCATAAGTGTGAATCTCAGATGGTTCTGGTGGTGCCGCAGGCAGGGAAAAAAAGCTTTCTATATGTGAAGGGCATGGATTTCCAAGAACCCACTGTTGCCTTTAAGTTCCTTCAGTGATACTTTGAGGGTAGAGCAGCATTGATTTATTTAGTCCACAAGGAACTTGGTTTGAGAGTGCTGCAGGCTGAAAAAAATTGTTTACCACATTGGAATGGTCAGTTTTGAATACCGAGATTCTAATCAATCCCACCTGTAGGGTAAATATGCTATGAGAAGGTAATAGAGATGATATACCCAGAAAACTGGCCTGGGATCTAGAAAACCCAGGAGGTGTAGATGCTTTACAGGGACAGACAGAGGATAGGGTTGACAAAATGAGGACTGGGAGATTGGATCCAATACTCCAGGGTAATTTGGAAGATAATGAAGAGACGGTGAGGTGAAACAGAAAGAAAAGCCAAAATAGAGAGCAGTGGGGATTGAACTCAAGGAGGAAAAAAAAGCAAGTGACACACTAACCAACTGAGCCAAACCATTGATATAAGGGCATCTGAAGTCACCCGACTCAGCAGCTATCCGCATTGGGAATATTTATTATAATTTTTATTTTTTGACCACAGACATCAGTATCGGGCCAGCTTCCTTGCTTTCACCCCTTTTCCTTCTGCAGCACGTGTCTATTCTTTCTCCTTGACTTTCTCTTTGTGGCCCGATACTGATGTCTGGTCAAAAAATGAAAATTATAAAAAATATTCCCTATGCAGGTAGCTGCTGACTTTGGATGCCTTTGTATGAGTGGTTTGGCTCAGTTGGTTAGTGTCTGTGCTTTCTTGCTTCCTTGAGTTCAATCTTTGCTGCTCTCTTATTTTGGCTTTTCACCTTACCATCTTTTCATTATCTTCCAAATTACTCTGGAGTATTGGATCCAGTCCTCATTTTGTCAACCCTATCCACTGTCCCTGTAAAGCATCTACACTTCCTGGGTTTTCTGGATCCCAGGCCAATTTTCTGGGTATACCTTCTCATAGCTTATTTACCCTACAGGTGGGATTGATTAGAATCTCAGTATTCAAAACTGACCATTCAAATGTGGTAAGCAATTTTTTTCAGCCTGCGGCGCTCTCAGACCAAGTTCCTTGTGGACTAAATAAATCAATGCTGCTCTACCCTCAAAGTATCACTGAAGGAACTTGAAGACAACAGTGGGTTCTTGACAATAGGGGAGTTCAAAGTTAAAACGCGCCGGACGCTTTTTCGCTTTTTCGCCGGACGCTTGTCATCAGGTGATTTATTGATTTTGTTTGGATCATCAATGGACAGTCACATCACAAAGTGGGCATCGTTGGCGACGCGGTCATCGTAGGCCCCCGGTCACTGACCCATAACTCCGTCCGCCTTTTTCCGAAAATTTTCGTTGATTTACGCTATGAAATTTGGCCTTCTGGGGCCTGATTTACGCTATGACGGACGGAAAATTCAATTTTTTTTTCTCCCACGCCATTTTTCACTGATTTTTTCCGCAACCAGAGCCTCTTTGCGGCCTTCCCGGGCCCCGGACCTTCGATGCGGATGATTTCCGCCCGCTTCGAAGCTCAAATCGGACTCAAAATTGGCGGCAGCAAGCCTCTTTACTCCAAAAAAAAATCTCGACCGAGCCCTGATTTACGCTATGGCGGACAGAGACGAGGGCCTCACAGGTTGATTTACGATATATAGCGGACGGGAAAACACCTATTTTCGCCCCCTGATTTACGCTATTCCGGACGGAGTTATGGGTGAGTGACCGGGGGCCTGTCATCGTTCCCGGTGCCGTTGGCGTCGATGTTGGCAGCGTCGATAGGCCCAATGCTAATACGGAGCAGTCACCTAACTACCTATTAGATCACTTATATTAATCTTATTGGTTTTCACGGTAGGATTGGTGCGCTCAATGGCGCTCTCAACGTTGAAAACCATTCCCGACGTCGGGCGACATCGCGCCCGACAGTGAAGGCGATGATCGGGAAAGTCGGCCTGATTGTTTGGCATCGTCTGATGTGACACGGAATCGGCCGAAAATCACATGACGAAAAGCATCCGGCGAGAAAAGCGAAAAAGTGTCCGGCGCGTTTTAACTTTGAACTCCCCTAATCCATGCCCTTTGGATGTAGAAAGCTTTTTTTTCCTGCCTGCAGCACCACCGGAACCATCTGAGATTCACACTTGTCATGTCAATGCAAATTGAACTTGGGAGCTCTGCCAAACGTTTCCAACAACGAAATGTTGCTTCCTCTCATGTAATCCTCATTTTTTTTAGGCCTGCAGTGCTCCCAGACAACACTGATACATCATTCAGTACCTTTTTGTTGGGATTCCGCCAACAGAAAAATAAGTGAACCCTGTGGAACATGAAAATGGATCCAAGGGAATTCAAATTGCCATATTGTGTGCCCTTGAAAGTCCTGGCCATTTTTTTTCAAGTCTGTAGCACTCCCAGAGTATCAAGCCCCTATTCAAAATTATTGATTCTACATGGGTGTCACAGGATAACAAACCTGTGACTTACTCTCCAGAAAGGCCTGATGTGATGTATAAATACCTTGGCTATCTGCCAATAATTGTTTCTGAGGCAAAGCAACCAGCTGAGCATCTTGTTGTTGGATGTTTCAGCTCAGAATCGACGCATCAAGGTCACATGAAATATTACATAATAATTAGTATTAGTATCTGCCAGTATCGTACCCTTTTCCTTTTGCACCATGTGTTTTCCTCCTCAACTTTCTCTTCCTCTGAGTCCCTTTCACTGTCACTTTCCAGCCATTTCCTTTCTGCAGCCCGTGCTGTTATCTTGTCGCCTCTTTCGTTCACTCTCTTCGCTCTATGGCTCTTTGTGTGTGCGTTTTCAGTGTTCTCCCCAATTTTCTTCCTATGTCTTTTTCAGGTTCTGGCCTGCGTCGTAACTCAGCTAACCTGCCATTCCATGTTCTTCTCCAGTCAGATCTTCTATTGTTTTTGTTCTCTTGCTGAATGACTTTATATTTAGTTCAGCTCCCCTTTGTCTTTGTTGTCTGACCTTCCTGACTCCCCTCTCGTTTCTCCTCCTTGTACTGCAAGTCCCACCCTGTTTTCTTTGCCCTTTCCTTTTCTTTGGCATCTCTCCATCATTGACCCTCATGTCTGTTCGATGTAATGTTATGAATGAGGATGTCCTTCTGGTTTGTCTCTCCTGTTCTCCTTCTGCTTTCTTTATACTCAGAGTCTTACAGACAACCAATCCTTTCCCTCATCTTCCCTTGCCTCTACTCACGCTGCAGGCATCACTGTTGACTGGTTGTGCCTGTTTAGCGGTGATGGCCATGTGCAGCATTTCTTTAGCCACCTATCCCAGTGCTGCAGCTGTCAGCCACTCCCTTCATGAATTGGCCTATGACCTTAGTCGCTATGTTACTTCCGACTATGATTCTCATCTAGAACATTTGTTGTTTGGCTCCTCTGTATTGCCGCAGTCTGTGTACTACTGTACTATTTCGACCGTAGGTTCACGCCCTGTCACCCGTCACCGAGCAAGTTCACTGGAATCATAGTTCATTCCTCGGCAATCAAGCAAAAATTCCCATAAATGGTAAATTGGCAACTGCCGGATCAAAGATTTTCACGTTTTTCAGCCTTTTTGGCCTCAAAACTTCTCTGTCACCGTCACATGTACCAAATAGGTTCAGTTCACGACCCTATGTCACCCGTCACCTGAACTTACGGTCGAAATAGTACAGTATGCTGGTGCGCCTCCGTTCCATCACTTTGTCTTGAAGTCTAATCCTTTTTAAGATGGTCTGTATCTTTCTGAAGTGCAACATTTTTTTTGTCTGCTCCTCATCTCTCAAATGCACCTGGAGTACTTGGTTCTCCTTATGGACACCCTTTCTCGTTTACCTACTATATGATTATTCCTGTCTTTGCTTTCTTACATACTTCAAGTAACTAGTCTGTCTATCTTTCCTCTGATGTAAAGCTATTTTCTTCTCTTTCTTTTTCATCTCTCCCTTTGTGTTGCTCCAATGGCCATTGCACCTGTGGCTGTTGTAGAGGAAAGAGTTGTCCAGGGGGTGGACTCAGAAGCGCGGGTCGTGCCAGGGAAATGTATGTATGAGTGCCGTAAAATGCTGAAAGCCCAGGGAGTCAAATCTAGAGTATGAGTAGAGGGGAATAAAGACTTGGAATATGATAAACTTAGCACAGATGGATCACAGACACTCAGAAGTGGTCAGGGAGGAGACAGGAAAACTTGATGGTGGTGGTGGGAAGCAAGAGGCGAACCCCTGTACATGACAGTGGTAACAACCGTAAATATGATCGGTCCAAATATAAGTAAAGAGTCCATAGGTATGGTGCCTCTGCTGGAGCAAAACCCTCGTCGTTGAACAAACCGGGAGCTACACAAAGACGGAATAGGGAGAGCACATTGTGCCACTCAACGGTGACTTGTGGGTGCCCAGACCACAGTCAGCTCAATCCCTGGCATAGTCCGAGAAGGCTGAAGACTTGGATATTCACTTGTCGTGTTGGTGTACGTAGATGAAATGGAAAAATGTCTGTAAAGAGCGGATAGGAAAGTAAATAAGTGAGAGTGCGAGTGGAAATGCCAGATGAGAAACATATCAATCGAGAACCAATATTTGTAGCTGTGCTTGAAGACTCGGTGAAGAGACGGTGGAAGGAGAAATAAGGAGTGTGTGCAACGCTCAAAGAAATTGAGGATGTCGGTGATAAGCATGCAAAATGGCCAAGCCTGAAATTTACCAATTTCTGCGTCCTTGTTCCACTTACTAAAGTGGAACCAGAACTTATCTATATCTTGCCCATAAAGAGCCATAGAGAGGTCCGATCTGTTGGCTAAAGGCACTACGCCTCTAGTTACATAGTAAAGACTTGTCAGGTCACCGATACCACGAGGGTCAACGGCCTGGGGAGCTGCTGTGTATTTACGCGTAATTCAAAGTCCAACCATTTGATCGAATTGGGACAGAGATAAAGTGTTATACCAAGGACATACACACACCATCCATTCTGACTACAAATTACACCTGAAAAAGTACACTACTGGAGTTGGGAATCAACAAACAAAGGAACCTTTGCTGAAAGTGGAACACGGCCCGAACAGTCCGGCAGTAGCCGACGGATCAATCCACGGCATGTTTGATATTCAACGCTTGGACCGAGGTCTGGATTGGGTAGCGCAGTTGTTGCCTAGGGAAGATTGATCCACTAACTCCATCATTCATGTGTTGGAGTAGTTTATCCGTTTTCCCACACCACAAGTCATACTATATGACCATTTAACCGTGGTTCTGCAGAGAGGGCTAGACACGGGTAAAATCCACATCATAATATGATGCCATCTCTGGGATTAGAATCAAATCAGAACATAGGTCTCGGAACAAAGTATCTATTTAACCGTTTATTTATCCGTTTGTATTCATTGCGTGCTCATTGCTAATTATTCATGTACTATTTATATTTTATTAGTCCTGCATGTTGTGTCACTCGTTTGTATAAATACAGACAGGTTCAGAGAGGGAAGGCAGTGAATTCACCCCTTCTTGCTAGACGTATTCAGCTCTGCTGGTATTGTCGCTTGGGAAGCCTTGTATTCATTTGGAGTACCTCTTGGAACTTGTAAAGTTCTTTTAGTTATTTCGGTCAATATATTGTTGGTTGTTGGATCACATCTCGCGCTAGGATCTTAAGGAAACAGAACACGGAACAGACTCATAAGGGTTTCATAAGGGTTTCACAAGGGTTTCATAAGGATTTAGGCAAACGGACTTGATAGAACAAGGAACAGAATTTTAAGGGACCGAGAACACTGAAAGGATAACAACGTCTAAGGACTAATCCACCCACCCCACGAGATAAAAACACCTCTTGGCACCTTCTAGACCTCATCTGAGTCACTAGATCGGCTAATTGAATCATATCAGTATTTACGCGTAAATAGCTATTACTTATATCTAGCACAACCAGAGACCTAATACTTGGTCCGATCCCCGTACTCGCACCGTTTATTATTTGGATTTGTGTTCAGTGTTGGTTTTGTGTTATTAGTGTTCTAAGCGCTAATTTACATTTTACTACATTTCACGCTTGTTCAGATAGTCAGCGTTTCATCGGAGATGCAGATATGTGGTTGTGGCCTTGATTCGGTCATAGAGAGGGATAGTGCGCACAGAATAAAACTCGACACGGTCAGGTGACTATGATTGCTGGATGTGCGGAAAGCCCGGAGGGCCTGGTGGCAATGTGCTAGCCAATCGTCACTTCCACACCGTGCCCTTTGGTTGATCTGTCCACACATTGTGCTTTGCCTTTGTTTGGCTTTCTTGTTGACAGTCACTGTCGAGCATCGAGCATCTATCGAGCCTTGGGCATCTATCAAGCATCGAGCATCGGTTCCAATGGAGGTGGATTCAAATGCTTTCAAAGCTCACTGTAAACAACTTCTCCTCAATGATGGTCTTGCTGCCACTTGGCAGGCTGAGCCCTCTCACTTTGTATCCCACCCTCCCTCCTTTTGCTTTGTTCCTGTCTGATTATTCTCTAGTCTTGTTGCACCTGCTCTAAGATCCCAGCCACCTGCACTCGGAAGCTTGCCTCTACAGGCTGCCTCCACTGTCTAACCAAGATGTGATCCAAGTGTTCTGTCCAAGAGGGTTTTCATTTCGCGCATGCACAAGGTCCCTTTGGCTTGTCACGCTCTGCCTTTGATGATGCCCCATTCTCTGCATACTCTTCGTCCTCGTCGAGCAGGTTGTGCTGCTGCTCCCTCTAGTAGCCAGGCTTGCATCTCCTCCATGTGCATAATTGTCCTTTATCTCTCTCAACGTCCATCCTTTATGAAGCTGGTATGCACAGTGTTGTCCGAGGCCAGGCCGAGAGTCAAGAAGGTCTGACGGATTTGACCTTGACGGCCGCTTGACAGGGTTTTGACCGTATTTGACCATGTTTTGACCGTGGACCCACAAAGCTGATTTACACGCTTCCTGCGCCTCGCCACTCATAGTCACTCATATTTACATATATCTACCAGATCTTCTTCAGCTCCAGACTACTTTCACATGTCCTCCTGGGGCCAGGAACACTTCCGGCAGGGAAAGGTAAAATACAAAAACGATAAGTCTCACTGGGAAAGTCGCTGCAAGGCCTGTATTGCTCGACGGGTCCGGGAGTTGAGAGATGCAGACGAAGCGGAGGTTATTGTGGGTTTGAGGGAGTACGTGAGGTCCCCGACAGAGTTGGATACCCAAGGTGCGTAGTGCGATCACCGCGTCCTGATGACATCCTGACCTCTGACAGCGGAGGAAGACGTACCGCCGGTGTCCGGAAAATTGGAACGTTGGCTTTCCCATCTCTCTCGGTGCGATAGCGTGCCACCCGAACTGCAGGCTCTCGCAAAAGCGGCGTCAAAGAAGGAGAATGCCAATGGCCCAGGCATTAGACTATCCCGCGTGCAGGATGCCGCCCGTGCCGCTACTATCCTCCCGTCCCCACATCTGCGATTGACGTTGAATGGCCCCGGGCCGAGTAGACATCACGCGCCGCCTTCCTCGATTCTGAACGCACGGATGACTTTGGACGTTCCCCATGCGATTTGTGAGCCTCAGGCATCAAGCCTAAGGTATGGGGTCATGTGGGAGCCGCCCAAGCAGGAGGAGTTTGCACAAGATTTGTGCAAGCTATTTGTCGCCTGCAATATATCATGGAATTCTGCAGCGAATCCGCAATTGAATCTGTTCTTTTCTAGATACGTACCTGAAGCAAAAATTCCGGATCGTCGGGTGCTTTCTGGGCGCGTTCTGGATTCACTTGCCCTCCAGGCAGAAACTGGAATGAAGTCCATCGTCACGGGGCAGTGTGACGGTTGGAAAAGCGGCGCCAAAGCTGCGATTATAACCACATCCGTGACAGTAGACATACAGGTGAGTTCTTGATCCAAAATATGTTGCACACCAACTGACACCAGTTGTCTCATAGCTATATATGATTGCTGCGCATGACGTATCTCCCGAGAGAAAAACGGCCGACAATTTGCTCCAAATTGTGTTGGAAGACATGGAGTATTGTGAAGAGCTTGGAATCATCATGATTGCTTATTGTACCGACGATGGTGGGGATGCGAGGGGAATGCGTGTCAGGCTGAAGCGCGTAAAGCCCAAACTTCTTGTACCCCCGTGTTGGGGACATCAGGTGCGTTTCAAATGCGGCTGAAGATCCGTTCTGACCGGCCGCCGTCAATCAGGTCAATCTTATCGTTGCTGAGGTCCTCGAACTTGACGTTCCGTGCATGCTTTCGATCGACGATGGCCTAAACATAGTCAAGTGGTTCACAAACCATAGCCGCGCAATTTGGCTGTTGAACGAAGAACAGAAACTCACAGAACGCTTCGAAAAGACCCATCGCCTTCTTCGGCTAATTTTACCGGTCATTTCCCGCTGGATATATCATTTTCTTGCCGTACGGCGGATACTCACGCTTTCACCGCCGATGCGTACCCTCCACTTCAATCATCATGACAAACTGATCGAATGTGCTGGGCCAAAACGAGATGCGAGAGTGAAAGCCGAGAAAATCCTCGCCCCGATAGAAGACCCACAATTCTGGAAGAATCTTGCGGAGTATGGCCCTGCTTACATTTATGAAGAATCCAGTTAAATATTTTTAACAGGGTCAAAATCTTGTTGGAACCGCTGGCTATTGCGGCGAAATGCATGCAAGCGCCGGATGCCGGACTCGATCAGGTGCTGTTGATGCTTGGAAACCTATACCGAATCTACGGTTCCCCCGAGATCAACTCCCGCGTCCGCAGCTGTGTTCGTAAAAGTTTGGAGAAACGTTGGCTTGCCATGGAGCGGGAGGTGTTTATCCTAGCCGTCTATCTAAACCCTTATATCCGCGGCTCCGCCTTTTCACCCAAGAATCCCGCCTTGAAAGTGATCAGCCTCTACAATGTCGCCAAGCGCCTTCTTGTGCGCTTCTTTGACGTGGAACCTGATCTTGATTTCCACGCTGCATTCTTCGATTACAGCAAGGACCTGCGGGAATTTTCCTCAAAGTATATGAAACGCAAATGAAACTACTGTACGAGCGCGAGGTACGTGACTTTCTACGTCAAAATGACCTAATTCACTGGAAATTCTACTAGAATAAACGTGTCAATGTGGCGAAGGTGTGGGAGCAGCTGGATACCGGAGAAGCGAACGGACGTAATGGCCTGGTCAAGCTGGCGATTTGGATTTTGAGTATCATTGCGAATTCAGCCGGCTCCAAACGTGGGTATAGCAAGTTTGGATTATTTTTGACCAAACTTCGTAGCCAGCTCTCAATTCAAAAAGTTCGAAAGATGACGACGGTGGATATGGATCTCAAGCGCCAGCACGAAGAATTGGGGCTGACGACGGATCGGATCAAACGAAAATTCGTCCATTTTGCGGAGCAGTATGTGGACGTCGGCAACAGAGCCCAAGCGATGGATTACGACGAAGCTGACTCATTTGCGAGCCTTACGACTCAGCTCCGTGATGATCTTACCAACAGCCGGGATGTGCCGCCTGACGAAGAAGAGGAGGACGACGAAGAAGCCATGCCAGCTGTTCATTCACAGTCCAACTACACCCTCAAGGAACTATTTCAATATCCGACGGACAATACGGAGAGCCTCGAGAACGGGCTTGGGTTTCATTGGCAGGGTGGGGTGAAGGATCTCCAGGATGAGATGGAGTTGTACAACCTTTTGATGGAGGAATTT
Source organism: Mycena maculata (assembly GCA_029448575.1). Taxonomy (NCBI): domain Eukaryota; kingdom Fungi; phylum Basidiomycota; class Agaricomycetes; order Agaricales; family Mycenaceae; genus Mycena; species Mycena maculata. The sequence continues at coordinate 231,482 of JARJLG010000008.1, read as the reverse complement.
GATCTATAGATTCAATCTTGTATTACTGGAATTTTTTCTGATTTTTTCTGCAATTCTACAAGCATTTAAAACGGGTTTTCCAAAAAAGGAAACCCGGCCTTTGACGAAACGGTCAAAGGCCGGTCAAAGGTCTTGACGTTCGGTCAGACCCCGTCAGACCCCATCAAAGACAACACTGGGTATGCAGGTGTGATTCCTGTTACAGATCCTGCCGTTGACCCTCCTCGTTCTTCTGCTTCGATTCCATGAGGTCCTTCTGTCCATTCATCTTCTCTTGACCCTGTATTGGTTGGCCTCTCTCGCATTGCTGGCTCTGTCCCTGAGACAGCTCTGCCCGATGATCTCGAACCTGTCGTTGACAATTGTGTGGCTGTTGTTCAGTCCTACCTGTCTGATGATAGTGTCTCTGGCTTGGACCGGGACCAGTTACTTTGTCTGCAACGGAAACATGGTGAAACCAAGTATGTCAACATATGAATTTATGCAACACTATTGCTGAATGACATGGGCAGATTGCAGCGATATTGTACCGTCTTGGTGACTGGATTGCATGTCAGGGCTGATATGGCAAACAACAAAAGGTCCACACTGGGCGCAATTATGCGGACTGTTTCATATATGCAAAATCTTCACTGGCCTACATACGATTAGTCTCTCGTAGACAGACACTTCAACAAAAATCACTTTGTACCTCAGTTTGTTGAAGTCTGTTAGTTACCGTGGGGTCTTGATTGCGTAGAATCTTATTATGTAAACTTTATCCAAGTAAAAAAGCTCGCCACTAACAGACCTCTCGTTTCTTGCTGGATTACTCTCCCAGGAGGTGTGCCCAACCTACCTATTGACTATGGCCTCATCCAGGATTTTTTTGAGGGTCCATGGAGACCATGTGGAATACTTTCTGCATGTCGGCCGATGGATCAAGGGATTATCGGAGGTCCCTCGAAGGCAATATTCGTGCTGAATTTTCGAAATTCTGAAGAGACAAAATGAACAGGAATGGATGTAAGACTGATTCTGTGTACTCAGTCTATGCACGGACCCGTCGGCTCTGACCCACCGCTCGAGGGGAAATCAAACTCCGATGTTTATGTAATAAGATTCTACGGCGATCGAGACCCCGCGGTAACAACAAGACTAACATACGATCATACACATATTTTTTACATTACAAACATTCTATACTGTTGAACGACCAAATTAGCGTACAGACTTATGGAGTAGGCAGCCACAATGGGGGATTTCGAGCGTGAGGAAGAGAGCAGATCGGAGACCTCCGTAACATCTGATGTCGGCAGCGACTAAAGGACCAAAAAGAAGGGACTCGTACTGCCATTAATTGGCCCTCATCAACAGGTCTCTCCCTCATCGCGTCCTTCATCTGAGCCCTCTACATCCTCCATTGTCGAGTTCACCATCGCTCTCCTCGCACTCTCTCTTAGGCTCAAGGTCGAAAACGGTGGTCAAAGGCACTCTGAATTGATGGGTGGTGCACCATTTCGGGTTGATGACGGCCTAGGCATCCATGGACACGAACGCAGCGAGCCTGTGATTGGACCGTGGCCGACGGTCTAGACTCTAGATTGGTCTCTCAGCCACCTAAGATCCACCGGGTCGAGAAAATATTCGGCAGAGATTAGAGTTTATTGGCCCAGACTCCTCTCCGAACGTCATCGACCATCGCACCCAATAAATATGTCTAGGCAACTTTACTCCAACATCGATGAGCATCACCACACACACTAATCAACCAGGATACTACGGCAAAGGCTCTGTCCAAGTCGCCCCGCCGTCGGCTGACGACGAGGGCCCGACACGGCGACTGGCCATTAGCGCCGACAAACTCGTTACGCAGCCTTTCGAGGGCATCGACACCGTCTTTGACATCCTCGAGTACGCCGCCAAGACGCACGGCACACGCGACGCGCTCGGGTGGCGGGACATCGTCGACGTCCATGAAGAGGCTAAGGAGGTGAAGAAGATCATCGACGGAAAGGAGGTCACCGAAACGAAGAAGTGGAAGTACTTTCAGCTGAGCGACTACAAGTACATCAGCTATGTGGAGCTCCGGGACCAGATCTCGGAGATTGCGCGTGGGCTGGTAGACATGGGGATTACGACGGACGATGTGTTTAACATCTATGCTGCGACGAGGTGAGTTTTTTTCGCTGTTTTCTTCCTGTTTCTTTTCTGGTGGGCTACCGGCTAGCGAGGCTCGAAGCATTTCGGCGCCAGGGCTTTTTTGTTTCCTTTTTTTTTTTGGCGTGTTTCTACTGTTTTTGGGGCGGTATTCTTTGCCGCACTGTTCGGCCGCGGGCTGTTTACCACCCGGACGATGGGCGTGCACTCATCGACTATCTCCCTGGCGCCTCGGTCCAATTGGCTTTTTTCCCATTTTGTGTCGCATAATTTTCTTTTTCGTTTCTCTTGGCTCCTCGTCTACACAATTTCACAATTATTCTCCAGCGTCAACTGGCAGCTCATGGCGCACGCCTGCGGCTCCATCTCCACCACCATCGCGACCGCCTACGACACGCTCGGGCCCGCGGGCCTCACGCACTCGCTCAACGAGCCTTCCTGCACCGGCCTCTTCACCAACGCCGAGCTGCTCCCCACCCTCCTCGCCGTCCTCCCCAACACCCCCTCCGTCAAGCACGTCGTCTACGACGGCGCCCCCTCCGCCAAGCTGCTCGCCCAGCTCAAAGAAGCGCGCCCGGACCTTGCGCTCCTCGCGCTTGCCGAGCTGCGCGCGCGCGGTGCCGCCCTCTCCGTCGACCTCCTCGCGCGCCGCCGCCCGACGCGCGAGACACGCAGCTGCATCATGTACACGAGCGGCAGCACGGGCGCGCCTAAGGGCGTCGTCATCACGCACGCGAACCTCGTCGCGTCCGTCGGCGCCGTGTACGTGCTCCTCGGGCACCACCTCGCCCCCACGGACGTGTACCTCGCGTACCTCCCCCTCGCGCACAGCCTCGAGTACATCGTCGAGCTGTGCATGCTGTTCGTCGGGATGCGCACGGGCTTCGGGCGGGTCAAGACGCTGACGGATGCAAGCGTAAGGAATTGCGCAGGGGACATCAGGTGCTTGATGCCGAGCATTATGGTCGGGGTGCCCGCGGTGTGGGAGCAGATTCGGAAGGGGATTGTGGGCAGGGCAGAGAGCGGGGGGACGATCCGGGCGAGTATGTTCCGCGGCGCGGTGGAGGCGAAGAGGCGCGGGGTGCCTGGGCTGGCGATGCTCGCGGATAGTCTGATTCTGAGCGGCGTCAGTGTTTTCGCGATCCGCTTGAATGATGCTGAAACGGTGCGTTAGGTGCGGGCGGCGACGGGTGGGAGGCTGCGCATTGCGTTGTGCGGAGGTGCCGCGATCAGCCGCGAGACGCAGGAGTTTTTGAGCGTCGCGCTCGTGATGCTGATACAGGGTAAGTTTTCGATCCCATCCCCGTCCTTCCTTCCCTCCCCTCCTTTACACACCCCATATCCAATGTCCCCCCTTCCCTTCCTCACGCCCCGCGCTTTCCCGTTCCTCCCTTCGGCCTTGCCGCCCTTCCCTCTTCCTCCCCCGCCCGCCAACTCCATCCGCTCATCTCCCTTGTGACCCTTGACCGCTTCCTCCCCCCTCCTCGTTCTTTTCTTCCCCTCACTCCTCCCATCCCGTGCCATGCCTCTTTCCTCCTTTCTCCTTTCTCCTTCATCCCGTCTCCCCACTCCTTTCTCCTTCATCCCGTCTCCCCACTCCCTTCTCCCATCCCCACTCACTCCCCCGACAGGCTACGGCCTGACCGAGTCGTGCGGCATGTGCGCGGTCGTGCCGCCCGAGTGCTTCCGGTACGACGCGGTAGGGATGCCCATGCCGAGTGTGGAGATCAAGGTGCGTGTGCTTCTGTATTTTGTGGTCTTATTTATCTTCACGGGTTTCTGTCTGTGGTCGGCGGATGCGTGCGTTGTCTGGTCTGCGTTGGAACTTGGGTGGTCTGCGTTTTTCGTAGTTCCGGCACGAGGACGAAGTGGGCGTCCGCAGAATGCGTATCCCGGCGTGCAGCGTGCAGCGTGCGGCGTCGGGGACAGGCGGAAGGGGTCTTGGCGCGGGGAGCAAGACGGCGGAAGCAGGCGGCGCTCCTTGCTTGTCCCCGCGTTGCATCGTTGTGTCGTGCTTGTGAAGCAGCCGAAGGCGGGAGCAATACCAGATCGTCGCTCGCCCGGCTCGACTGGATTCTCGCGGACAGTGGAGGCCGGCGTGGAGGTCTCCATTCGTCTGGGCCGTTGGGTAGTGATCGTTTCATGTGGTGTGTCTCGCAGAACGCGACGAGGATGTGTTGCGAGGCCGGTGGCTGTACCAGATGTACGCGAGAAATGGGATTCTGCGGAGAGGAAGGGGACGAGGAGGATGGCGCCTTCTCGCTTTGGCGGCGAACTCTTCGTCTTCGGCGGCGTCCGGGGGAGGTCTGGCACTGCGGGGCGAGGCCAGGTGGAGATTTTGTCGTGGTGCTGGTGTTTCGTGCCTCTCCTCGTCGCCCTCGTTTTTGTCTCCTCGTCTTCTCCCATTCTTCGCCTCAATTCGCTGACACACTTCTCTAACTATAGCTCCGCGACGTCCCCGAGGCGGGTTACTTCAGTGGCGGGCGGCAGGGTGCGACGGAGGAGCGCGGCGAGGTGCATTTTCTCTCGTTGATTCTTCTCTGTTGTTTCCACCCTTCGCCTCTCCCTTTCCCATCGTCATCCCTTCCTCGCCGCCACCATCGTTGTCACTCCCACTCGCCCTCGTTCTCTCGTCAGCTTCCAGCCCTCTGCTTAGGGCCCCATTCATCAATCCCCTCCCTTCTCTCTTTCTCATTTGGATCATCCTTCATCCCTTACTTACCTGACCCACACAGATTTGCATTCGCGGTCCCTCCGTCGTCTCTGGGTACTACAAGCGTCCAGATCTAAACGCGGACACCACCATCTTTGCGGGCGACGGGTGGCTGCGTACGGGCGACGTCGGGCGGTGGAATGCAGATGGGACACTCAGCTTGATTGATCGGTGCGGCTCGTCCCCTCGCTGGTCTTTGTATCCGATGACGAACTGCACCCCAGGATAAAGAACCTCATTAAACTGGCGGGCGGCGAGGTCGGCACCTTCTCTGCTGTTTCGTTCCCCGCTGCTGACGCTACGCCCTGCAGTACATTGCCCTCGAGCAGCTTGAGTCGACGTACAAGTCGTGCAACTACGTCACAAACATCTGCGTGTGCGCGACGTCCGATGCCAAGGCCCCCATCGCCATCATCGTCCCCCATGAGGCGAACCTGCGCGCGGCCCTCCGTAGCTCGGACATCGGCGTTGACGCCAGCGCGCACCTGCCGGAGTTGTGCGCAGACCGGCGCGTGGCCTCGCTGGTGCTGAAAGAGTGTAACTCGGTGGGGAAGAAGAGCGGGTTCAAAGCGATGGAAACGCTGAGCGCGGTGATCCTGACGCCGGACAACTGGACGCCTGAGAATGGGCTCCTGACGGCGGCGCAGAAGATTCAGAGGACGCTGATTGCGAGGAAGTTCGATGCGGAGATAAAGGTGTGTTCTCGTCGTCTGTGGAGTATACTGGGTACTAATTGTGTCTTAGGAGGCGTACAAGAACCAGTGGAAAGGATAGCTGTGGGATGATCATGATGCACGGCGTTTTCTTATGTGTGTACCTATACATAATGAGTCTACTAAACCACCTAGGACTAAACACGAACAATTGTTTATCCTCTGTACTTAGAGTATCGACGACGCGTAAGTGAATGAAAAACATGTCTGGATCAAGTCCGTTTGCAGACTGTTCCCGTCATTCCACTCGATTCCTGAATATCTTTTCTCCCTGGATGGTCCCAGGTCCCATATTTGGCAAGGCGATTCTCAGCACATGTAGCTAGCTGCTAGTATATTTTATATGAAATTCTGTGGTAGGAAAGAAAAGACCTGAGGTATTTCGGGAGTAGGACCCCGATCACTGCATACATCGTGTCGAGAATCAATGATCCGACCTCCTCTTCAGTGCTGAAAGAGACACGGTTGATGTTTATTCATCGCGGCTTTCTTTGCTACAACAAGCAGCCATAACCTCTGCTTTCGAGGGGAAGCACAACGAGTCAAGCCTCCAGTACTTCACTTAACCTCGTCCCGAAATCGCCCTAGTTTTTCTCTGCCGACCGTCGAAACTAGTGAAGAAGTAGGACTTCCCGACTTGACGATTCTGTCAGCTCCATTTCTGCTCTTTGACCTCTATGCTTCATGAAAGATGCTCTAAACAAACAAATTCCTTTACTCGGTGGCGACGAGGGCTTGTTTCCCAAGGATTAGGCGAACGATTCTGGGGACCAGAGACGTACAAAGCGCTGATCAAAAACTAGCGATACTTCTTTGCAACTCCAGGTCGATTGTCCTTCACCCAGGCCCTGTGTCGCTACGGGTCTCTCGCAGACCGGAAGCCCTCTCATGCTGATGCCTCCTTGCTATTATTTATCATCGAGGGCTGGTTTTATGATATTCCTGAATAAGATTCTCCGGATTCCAAGACTTCGACGACGAACGATTTTTGGGTTGTAAAGCACTTCCATAGAACGAAAAACGACGAGAAGGACAGATGTTAGTCCATTTCGCTCGGTTTGTCGTCACTGGCTCGTATCGCTCGTTTCGCATGTCCCTCCCGGACCTCCAGGCCCGTTCATTGTTCGTGGCAAACGCATAGGGTCGCCGCCGCCTCTGCTTACTTGCTATCATCGAGCCGGGGATTTGCCGAGCAGAGGTCCTCGCCCTGGACCGTGGATCCAGGTTTTGAAGCTTATAGTTGGTCTGGCCTTATCGTGGCGACAGTCCCTGTAATTCCTGACGGACCTAATCTTCCGCCGCAGTGACTGGTGTAGAACCTGTGCGCGTGTCGAGCGGTTCGGCCGCCCATTCTTTGCCCCGGAGAGTCCTGGTTCGATGTGGCCTAGGATACTGGATTGCCTTTGGACACTGAGAACGAGTCCATTGGTTGGAAGTTCTCCCATTTCTTTCCTTCTTCGTACGGACATTGGCGGACATACTTAAGTTTGAATTACGATGATGTTCTGGTCAATGAAATATCTGTTGCTGCTGGAGATATTTTACGATATGATATCGGCCTTTCCCATGTTGACGACTATTTATCCGCTACTGCTTTCTCGTCACGACCTTCATCACCCATACTCATCCTCCGAAATTATCATGACAGAAGGCAGCAACTACGACTATCTCTTCAAGGTATGGAACAATAGAATCGCCACAGAAAACCGCTCTGAATTATCTTTTTTCCAGGTCGTTCTCATTGGAGACTCGGGTGTCGGAAAGTCGTACGTCTCACATACCTCTGTGCGATTCCCAGGGATCTCATTTCCCCCCCCCCTTACCCAGTAATCGTATGGGTATTCACCAGCGGGGCCCCAATTGAACCTCACAGTGTAATACAGTGCTTTCGCGATTCACGCGTAACGAATTCAATCTCGAATCAAAGTCGACCATCGGCGTCGAGTTTGCTACCCGTTCCATAGATGTCGACGGAAAGACCGTCAAGGCACAGATCTGGGATACAGGTACGGCCATTCTTGTCGTTAGCGGGATACGTGGCCTCTTCGGTGCCGCATCACCATCCCGCCGACATCCGTCTTGCCGAGGTGCTCACGCTATCTATTCCTTCCAGCCGGCCAGGAGCGTTACCGAGCCATCACCTCGGCGTGAGTATACGCCTTTGCTACGGGCTGGTCCCCTCTGACGGATGTCTCGTGCCAGATACTACCGCGGCGCAGTCGGTGCTCTCCTCGTATACGACATCGCCAAACACGCGACCTACGTCAACGTGACACGGTGGCTGAAGGAGCTGCGCGACCACGCCGACTCGAACATTGTCATCATGCTCGTCGGCAACAAGAGCGATTTGAAGCACCTGCGGGCTGTGCCGACGGACGAGGCCAAAGCCTTCTCCAGTGCGCACCCCTGTTTTCTCACCTGCGCACCCCGCTAATACTGCGCAGCGGAGAACGGGCTGTCATTCATCGAGACGTCGGCGCTGGACGCCTCAAACGTCGAGGGTGCTTTCCAAACGATCTTGACGGGTCAGTTGTTTCATCCGGATCATGGCCGCCCGCTGACGCAGGATGGCTCACGCAGACATCTACCGCATCGTGTCGAGCAAGTCGCTCGAGCAGTCGAACAACCCCATCGACGCGCCTGGCCCTAGCATCAGCGTCGGCCCCAGCGTAGACAACAACGCCGCCCAAGCAAGCAAGTGCTGCTGAGGGGCGGTGTACGGGATCCGGGCGCATGCGGCGATGGCCTCGGTGGACTTGCGGTGCATCTTCTGGGTAGAGCCGCGACGCATCTTTTGTACTACTAGCGCGACTTCGTTGGGCATGCACCCCTCTTGTTCCTATCTTCCTTTCTCATACATACGTACGCCTTAAATAAATTTATTGTATCTTCGGTTCCTTCTTTTTCCTTGACCTTTCTATCCTGGAATTGTAAATGATCAATCGGTCGAGTGTCTGAATGTGCTGAAGCCTGAGAGAGATCTGGCTGCAAGTTTCGGAGAATGCCGAGACCTTCTTCCCAACCTTTTCATTTCCGAGTTGTCAGGACCCAATAGCCAATTCGCCTTGCTTCGACAAGCGCTCTTCTCGTCAAACGTTTGCAACCCTCCGGCAACTTTCGTGCGTCTCGGGGCTGTGGTCGACTCGCAATGCTAATCTCCAAGCAGTGGATACCTCCACCCCTCAGGCTGCGAGTTCCTGCGCGTCTAAAGCCAAGCACTGTGTTTTTTGACTCTCTGACAACATGCTGACTCTCAGTTACTCTCCCGTGCAAAAAAGTATTTGGATAAACATAAACATAGGCGCTCTGAGCATCGTTCTTCCCTTCAAACGTCAAGCCTCCGGCACTTTCTGCGCGCCTGGATGGACGACCCGCGATGCTGATATTCGACTTACTCCTTAAATTAGAATGGCGCGGCCGCATCGAGAACACTGACCACACGCCGGAGGGTGCCACAAAGCCCCAACGCCTCAAAATGGCCGAAGAAGCGGACAGACAAAAAACTGAGTTGGCAAAAAAATGGAACAGCTGAATCGCCTGACACTGGCCAGGGGCAAAGGCCAGGCATGTTGAAACCACGACCTGTCAAAAGAACCACCGACGGATTAGTGAGTACCAACTCATCTAACCGGTCCCCAGGCGCTTGTCTCTACAAGGATAATAGGCGATGTCAGTCTGAGTAACGAGTTTGCAGCCTCAACTTCAAGAACAAATTAAAGGAGGATTGCACAGGTAGGTAGGTACGTTCCCGGAGCCGGGGGTCTGCAAGTGTTACGTCACAAAGAAGCGACCGCGATCACCATTCCGGCGATTTTCGCTTTGTTGCACCGGACGGACTCTGCCAGTACCGACAGGAAGCATGGAATAAATTGGACGCATCTCTTATCAACCGCGGCTTTTCGCTGCGGCCGTGGATGGATTTGGAATTATCAACCCAACGCCAGTCCTGTTTACATGCAGAGCGTACCCACCGTGGGTTATCTGCTGACTGTGTATGGGTTGGAATCTACTTAAATGACATTGAACTAAGACCGAGCAGCCATCCAATTCTTCCCCCGTCTTCCTCCCATACAAGAAGGTGGGCCCTTTCATTTGAGAGCCATACGATCCTAACACCACTTCAGTACGACCAGTACCATGATCAGCCACACCCCAGACTTCAAATCCCCCGTTTTGAATACGGTCTTGGGTATTCTAAGCAATGTCACTACAGAGCTCTCCGACGCAGATACCGTGTCTCGTACCGGTAAAGTGGCCGCAGCTGACTACGATTCCATGTCGGTCCTCGACAAGAACAAATGCGTCCTTGGAATGGTGCTGGATTCCTATGCCTCCGAAGGATATTTCGCAGGCTGGCAGTGCTTGGCCAACGTAGCATCGCGCGTCCCGCTACCTACGCAGCTCGTCGCCGATGTGTTCAAGTGTGTTGGAATTTACCAAAGTATCCGACCCGCGAAGGAGGAACGCAAGCCCACCGACTTGCACATTACCATTTCTCTCCCCGTTCCGGGGTTCGATTCTCTTTATCACGTCACCCCCAAAAGCATCGGTGGGAAGGCGTGGATGCACAGCGACGAATATACTCCGGAGGCGCAGCGCGCCTGGTGCAACACGGATTTTGCCCCCATGAGCCCCTGCGCTGCCTTTATATGGCTGGCCGTGCAGAGAAAAACGATTTCCAAAGAAGATTTGGATGCGTGTAATGCGCTTACCCTTCTTGGCACCGTCGACTACGATTTGGACCGCGTCGAGGCGCACAAGCCAGGTTTTCGCCAGGCTTTGAACATAGCCATGCGTCATGTTGGCGAGGTTGGAACTCAGATGCAGGGAACAGCGCTCGCCGCGCTGCTCAATTTTGATGTACAAAAATATGGACGGCAGGTCCAAGAGCAGTGGGTCGCGGGCGGCAAAGGCGCGGCGAATTCTGGGCCGCACGCAATTTCCGCAGAGGATTGGGTTGCAACTATCGTCGGGGACTGCGGAGGGCTTGCCGCCTTCGCGTACGAAGGTGCCGCCGTGTACCCGGAGAGCAGGTCCACGATGTTTCCCGCGTTACTGCTTGCCAACACCCATGATCTGCTGTTTGACATGGCGACATCCAACCTTATGTCCTCGGCGATGTACGCCGCAGGCGTGTCTGATTATAATGTCGCCCCGATTTTCGCCATGTCCACTGCCGACGTCGTCGCCCGGCGGATCTGCGCATTGCCCGACAGCTCCCCTCCTCTCTATGGCGATAATTCTTTGTTGGGAATCAGTGCATGGGCTCCCTTCAATGAGCGTTACAGGACATGGGAGCGCTTCGTGAAGTATTCACGTCAGATTGGACGTTCGACGAGTACAACAGCACAGCACGTTGCGGAAATGGCTCGTATTCCCCTCGTTTTCAAGGCGTGTAATATCCTGGACTTGGCGACTGCATGGCGCAGCGCGACTGGTGATGTTTCTAAAGACGACTTTGCACCGCGTCAGGCCGTTGCATACAAACCTGCAAGCGCCCCTGAAATTTTGGATATTCCTGGAGTTCCGGAACCTGATCTGTGCCGTAGCTGCACAGAATTATTCAGAAACTCTGTGAACGATTTCGCTACCGACAAAATTCTAGCGATCGATTCTCTCCCCATGGCCGTGGTTTCGTGTCGGGCAGTTGCGCGTGCAGCCGCTATCCGCCGAGCGGCTATTTTCGCCAGTGGAGACCACTGTTGCGATGCCTGTGCTTGTCGGATCGGCTGTTGGGCTGATGTTGCAGGATACACGGTATTGACGGCGTTGATGGCCAGCGACCAGACGGCGTCGGCTTCGGAGTGGGTCCTCCAGTGTTATGCTGCGTGGGCCGTCACGACGTCACCTGTATCTGTCGCGACAGTCTTGACGGGATTCGATCTAATTTGTGACCTGAAGGAGCAGGATGGAGCGATGGGTGCTCGAGATGTCCTAGATTGCTAGATTTTTCCCTGGAATTATGAGGCCGCCATGCCAGATTTATGACAGTTCGAAATTGTGGGAGCTTGATTATTATTATATATGTAGAAACATCGCTTTCATTTTTTTTTCTTGAACTTGAACCACCCGGGATCGGCCGAAGTCGGAACAACCCGGAGCTTCAACTTCGTTCGAAATTGCGCCCGTCCCACTTCCTCGGCGGCCTTTGGGAAGACAGTGACTGATCGGCTCCCTTCTGGGAAGCGGATTTTAGCCAAATTGAAGTTCTGGCTCGAGGAGGGTCACGGTGCCGTTGGTACTTAGTGCCACCGGTCGGGGAGGTCGGGGACCTATGAAACAAGTGCCTCCTTCCTCCCTTCCTTCCTTTACCAAAGGCTGAGGCTACCCTCCTTTCCGACGATGCCAGACCATAGCTCCCTTTCCCCCACGCCCTCCTTCGTTTACAATCTCAACTTGGATGTATTGGCGACCCTGGCAACGCAGGCACGGAATGGCGACATTGCATGTGTCGTTGACCCGGTGCCAAAACTAGGCTCTTTCAACGTCGTGTATTTTCTAGAGTTTGCCGATGGTGTTCGCTGGGTTGCGCGGATACCCATCTCACCATGGTCTGAAGCACTCAGAAAACGAATGTCTCTGGACCGCATTGCACTGGACTTCGTCGGGACCAAGTGCGTTGTCTCGTTTTCCCTGCAGCACGACAAGGGTGACCGACACGATTGCAGGACAACCATACCGGTTCCGAGAATCTTGGACTCCAGTACAACTGAGGATAATCCCCTAGGAAGGCCATACACGTTGACGACGTTCCTTCCTGGAACTCAGCTGGCTAAGCTCTGGTTCGATCCGTCATGGTTCAACGACCAGCGCAGAACCACTGTTTTCACGTCGCTCGCAGGTCTTATGTCGCAACTTTCATCCCACGAGTTTCCCAGCATTGGACAACTAGACATCGATTCAATGACGCACGCCCACTTTGTCGGTCCATTTTATCCGTCCTTCGATGCCATCAGTGAAGGCGAAACGTCGCCAGAACCAATCTACGGGCCATACCAGAGCACACACGTGTATCTCCAAAGCATGATTGCACTCCAGCTCAACAAAGAAACACGCACGACGGATATAGCAGACCTGCAGCTGCTCCGAACGTTTGCGGGCATGCTTCCTGATGCAGCACTCGATGGCGCGCCGTTCTTCCTCTCCCACCCCGATTTTAACTATCAGAATATTCTGGTTGATGCGGACGGGGATGTTACTGGCCTCATAGACTGGGATGGTGCGACAGTCGGTCCGCGTCAAAGCGCGTTTGCGCGGTATCCCTCATGGATCACCAGGGATTGGGACCCCTTGATGTACGGCTACCGAGAAGTGTCAAAAGTAAATTACGCTCCTTTGCCATCCGCATGCATGTTCTGACTAGCTGTGGCAGAGCGGCGATGATGATGCCGAAGACCTGTCCCGGGAAGCGCAGCAAGAAGATTCCCCCGAGACGCTCTCGCACTTCAGGGACGAGTATTTCGCTATCTTCACTCGCCTGAACCCTGACCATGGACGGCTTACACGCTACTCGCATGTATTGGAAGCGCTCGAGATTGCGATCCAGCTCCCGTTTACACGCAACAATATCTTGGACAAGCTTACCAAGTATGTCTATGGTGGAAACGACGATGACGAGATAGAGTTTCTATCCTTCGTGACGCTTTCACAGCGTCTTTCGACGGCACCCTGGTTGCGCGACACGGTCGGAGAGGGGAAGCTTCTCGCAGGTGGAGAGTACGTCTGAATTCCCCAGACTCGAGCTTTGTGTAATCGACAGACTCGGATGTGCACATCCTCACTTGTCAGGCAGTTTCGAGTCCTTGTTGTTCTTGCGGTGCACTCCGCATTTCGCTATAGACAGGCAGTCATCTGCCTAGACATTTAAGTGTTCTTCGACACACATCGTGATGTCGTCTCTTCCTGACCTTCTGAGGTGAAGAATGGAACACCGGAAATGCACCAATTTCGATAGATTGATCAACGAGAATTTACACCCAACTTTCTCCCTTGTTCTTTCGCTGCTAATAGGCACCCAAAACTGGGTCTCCGACATCTGCCACGGCGGCGAACAGAACTGGAATGGAGCATGAAATGCAGGAGGCCAAGGCTTCCGGGTCGAAGTCGAAGAGGTCCTGGGGTACGGGGCCACATTGAGATTAACGTGGAGGGCGGAACTTCGCTGAATGATGTACCATACCATGTTGATCAGGATGAACATTGAAATGAGAGAAAATCCTGCGAGCAGCTGCTGTTCTACCCTATCCGCATCTTCCCTAACTTGAGCCTTCTGCTGTGATGTAAGCGGTGAGAGAACTGGAGAAAAAAATACAGGTGAAGGACGCTGACAGCCTTCGCCACGCGTCCTTACCAAACTCCTGGTGAAAGTGTCTTGGATTTTCGAACTCAAAGAGGGTGCAGGCCCTGCAAAACCAAGTCGCTGATTTGGGACTTTGGAACTTAAGAGTGTTCTCCGCACTGCAGAATCGTTCAAGCGTCATAATGCGTAGTGTTGGTGTACATGTATAATTGGAATTTGTCCAAATAACCGCCAAGTTTCTATCCACAATTGTACTTGAGTACTCTCGGCGTTGTCTGGCCCTGAAATATAGACTGCGTTGTCGGAAGCCTTCAAACTGCGCTAGGAGATCACCAAAGAAGTTATGGCGCCAAACCAATGCGAAGTGAAGTCTCGGCGTGCTCTTGCTAACACTAACAATCGTGCCAATCGAGAATCTATGTGCGCGTCCGTGTCAATTTGCGCAATGTCGACGTGGTCTTAGTCCTCGCTTTCTCGACCGTGCTCGGTTTGCGTTGTTTCCGAGAAGGGCCTGCGACCGGCCCTTCGTCGCCGGACGCAGGTGGCAGCCGCACCACGGCTGGTATCGATGGCGCAAGCTCCACGATGAGAGGCTCAGGAACTGGAGGGGGAGGAGGTACTACGAGCTCCAAAACTGGGGCTGGCGCGGGAGATGGAGGAGGGGGCACATCGCGGGCGTGCCATGTGCCCGGTATCAGGGCAATGGGGAGGAGCCACGTTGCGGTAAGTATTACTCCGTGGCCTATAGAACAGCGGTGAGAATGCAGGCGAAGGATGCGGCAGGGATGATATACTATGTACCTCGGTCGAAGCCCCGGATGGTGCTCCAGCTCCACGAAATAAACGTCCCGATGTAACTGACGAAAGGGACGAGTCGCTGGAGGAGGATCATGGCTGGCTGGACTGGAGGCGGGAACGTCGAGATGGGGAGGTTGGTGAAAAACCATGTTAGAGCCACACTGACCGTCGTAGCTTGCTTGGCGGCCTCGACGGATTGGTCGTCGAGGATGGCAAGGACGGGCGGCGGGAGGTAGCTAGAGAAGAATCAGAATCAAGTATGGGAGATTCCGCGCCCAGTTTGCGCACATTCGGTATCCCCACCACATCGTCTCAAAGGAGAGTTGCGTCCGGGAGGGGACCCAGACGCGCTGACGTTGCACTGGGGCCTCCTGCACGGTATTAATATGGGGCTGAGGTTGGCTTGTAGAGGATCCGGAGGTGGCATCTACCCCAACTTTTGCCGTCCATCCATTGAATGGCCAGATATACGGCCAGGTGGGCCATGTAAACCACCACCCCGATGACGGGGCACCTTGGACGACAGGCACATCCTCCAATTCAGCCAGTTCGATCACAGAGTCTGCGCTCGGTATGAGAGGAGAGTACATCATGATGCTGGACCTGTCTGAGCCCGCGTATCCAGCGCTCCCGTCGATGCTCTCCACATCTCTGGGGCTCGGTGGCTGGATCGCGTCGAGCATGCTCCACACACTCTGTCGCCTTCCATCGGAGCCGCTCATGATGCTGGGGTTCGAAAGCAAGGAGATGAGCTCTGGGTCCTGTATTCGGACAGCTCCCGGCGGAGGAATAGGACGCCCATCCGAGTCCAAGACAAGAGGATCCTTGGGGGACGGGAGAAATCGGGAAGAGAGCGCAGGCAATGCATTTATTAGACCCCGGATCTTTTGTGCGAGGAAGGTCGAACCAGGCGGCCTCGAGGAAACAGTAGTCTGGCCCCCGACGAGAGTTGCATCTTCGCCGGGCTCGTTATTTCCTCTGCCACCGGCAAGAAGGGCTTCAGAAAGCTCTGTAAAGTCTGGCGGGGGCCTCCTTCGCGTCGAGGGCAATTTTTGTACGTTTTCCTGGGTAAGTGGTGTCGATTTATCGGTGTCGCCACCGTCAGGTCGCCCTAGTTTACTGCGCTTGATGGCGCTCGAAGGTACAGCCGAGCTCAAGTCCCTCTTCTTGAGCAGTGGACGAGGAGTAGTGTCTGCGGCTGGTTCCCGCGTTTTAGACTTTGGGGTCGGCATGAAGTATAGATATGGTGGTAGTAAGCAACTACGCGTAACGATACTTGACATGATCACGTGATCCAGCACCGAATAATAAACATGAATGTTCCCAAGACCGTGGCCGGGGCGGCAATTGTGGCGGAGTTGATATCACATCGACTTTGCTCCAGACCATGACTGGAAGCGAGCGGTATGTCCTTCCCGATCCTCAGTCAGGTCCAGATGAAGCATCTTGGTCTTTCTTTCAGTCGAATACATGCCAATGCACGCAATGTCGCAAAATGAGCGGCAGCCTGATCTTTCACTATCATACCGCGAAAAATACAGAGATAACCTGGCGCTCCCAAGCCACTTGCGCGGAATACAACTCCTCCCCTGGTTGCTTCCGTGCGTTCTGCAAGGAATGCGGATCTTCGATAGCATGGATAGATCGCCGAATTGGGGCCAAGGCGAGCTCGAAGCAGGATCCTTTGACGGGGAATTTTTAGTTGGCGAAAGAGATGAGCAGGATAAACCGTTAGGGCCATCGCGTTGGTGGGCCCGCAGGGTGACCATCTATGGGTGAGGAATGAGATAGAGGGTGTCACGAACGCGGCTATCGCCGAAGGCACGAGGTTTTGGAAGGGACCGAAGGACGGCGCAATGAACGAAACGAGGTTATCGTGAGATTAGTTCCAGACGAAGTAATCTTGTGGCACTGTGGAGAGTCTGAACCTACGCCGTCTCAACGTGTTTTCGCCGAAGAGGAAAAAAAGCCAAGGGGAAATGGCGCAATAATCTCGATGGCAGGGACTGTCGTGACTCGTCCGTGGCGCGGAGGTCTACCACTAGAGATCTCCAAGGTTCAAGTTCAGGCTAGCCGCTGTTCAGTGTTCTGTGCAAGTTCTGTGGTCATCCGTGGCGCACGTGACGGTTAACCTTTTTCGGAAAGTTAAGCTTGTCGTTTCCCTTGACGCCAAAAGTGCCTTCCAGAGGCTGGCATGCTATGTACGACGACCCTAACCTCACAGACACTGAATCTCTCTCCACCGATGCCTCTTTAGCCTCTGTCCTCGGTATTAAAGGCCGTCTGCGCGTGCGCCACCATACCGCAAGCCAAAAGGCTCATGTCATTCTGCGACGCGTCGAAGCGTCAGAGGACTCGAGCGATGATGGCGAGGAGACTGATACGGTCGTGTTCAAGCTGTTTTCTAACAAGCAAATAAATCTCAAGCCCGGAAAAGAGCTGCTGTTAACGATCGACTCCGTCGACGGCCGATTCAAAGACCGACTGGTTATGTTTGAAGGAAATCTCAAAGGTGATGAAGATTCAGATCATGAAGGTACGACGCAGGTCGAGGAAGAACCGCAAGTGATCGAGGAGGAGGAGGAAATGATTCCTCAGGCCGCCATGCCCCCCAAAATGCGCCGACAGTGGACTAAAAGAGTCGAGGAGGTGAGCCCCGTCTTCTGTGAGTTGTACCCTCTCTCTTCGTATTTTCTTTGATCAACTTCATTGTTTCGCTCAATAAGTTAGAGCGCCTGTTGCTCATGCATCGGTGGGCGTTCAAGCGCAACCTATCACCATCTCTTCATCGGTGCAGGCATCTTCTATACAAAATAATGTCTCCGTCCAGGTGCAACCAGCCCAATCCTTTGCGTCCGTTCAGACATCCTCTTCCCATACTTCCAGTGCCGTCCAAGTGGACCCTCCACCACCCCCGAGTTATACTAGCCTGGATATTCAGACGGATCCGATATTGCCTCCAGTTGACCTGACCGCCATTGAAGACATGGAGCTCGAGGTAAGTGTGTTGCTGTAGTTGCTGTGACCAGGCTAACGCTATTCAGAGCACCCCATGTTTGTCTCCGGTGCTTCCTTTCCCAGAATTTTCTCCTCTCATCGGCATTCCCCCTCTGCTGTCCATCGACATTCCCCTACTGCGAGAACCGTCGGAGGACATGGAGATGTCCCCTGTGGAGGTTAAAACGGAGGATATCGAAGGGATTATACCTCCTCCCTTGTGCGTCTCAGTAACAATCAAACAGGAGGCCCTTCAAGACGAGCTTCCTGTCGCGCTACATCCCCCTCCACGCTCCCCACGTGCGGTATCGGACATGTTCTCCCTGGATGATTCGCCGGAGCCATGGATACCGCTGCCGGCGCCGGTAAAGCCTAAACCCGTCGCGAATCCTTTCGTGTCGGGCGGATTCGTCACCGACTTTGTTGGTTCGGTGGGGCTGCCCACCAAGGAGCCCCCTCGGGTGGTCGAGTTGGATGAACCCACTGTCCTTGAAACAACTCCGCTCCTCGATCTTCCTACCTCCCAACCCGATAGCGACCCATCACGGAAACCGCTGAATGGGAGGAGTCACCGGCGGCGTGCTGAAAAGCGAGCCAGATTACGCGCTGAGGCGCAGGCTTCGCTTCCCGATGGCACTGCCGACCCGCCCCCTGTGGTGGAAACAGAGCCCGTCGTTCGAACCCCCACCGGGTCTTTGACCACGACAGCAGAGCCCGTTGTTCCTCCCCAACCAGCTACATCGTTACCTCCGGCGCAGACCCCGTCCACCCCGGCTCCCCGCCTTCCTCGATCCCCCCTGCAAAATGCAGTTGCATCGAGCAGCAAGATTGTACTGCATCCACCTCCTCCAGCATGCCCCGACACTTGCGGCACGAGCCTTCTCCCGCGCGAAGTGATGGGACTCGTGGGCCGAGCAAAGGAGAAAGCGCCCGCGGCTGTCGCCCCACAGCCGTGTAAGAACGGTATCGACCTGCCTTCCTCCAGCGGCTCGACGCCGCCCCCGGATCCCAAGGCCCTTGTATACATCCCCGCAGGCCCGACCTCCAATCCGCTGCGTATACGTCCGTCGAGCTCAGCACTCAAACCCAAACCTGCGGTCGCACCGCCATCCAAGGCCACCGCCGTCCCAAAAGTCAGGAAGCCCGTAGTGGTCGGCCGGGGCTGGCCCTTCGTTCGCGCCGTCAACGAGCCCCACGCCTCCACTTCGACTTCAACCGCCTCGACGACGTCTCAGCCCCCTGCGGCGTCTACTTCCACTTCAACCATCTCTAAGCCGGCGGCAGTGTCCGGCGCAGCCTTAGTGAGCTACTCATCGCCTTCTCCCCCTCCACCCAATGCTCCCGCAAATAAATGGAAACGGATCGACGCCGAAATCTCCATGAGCGTTCCTCCTCAAGATGACTCCCCTCTGGATCCAGAAACGACCTCGCCGACGCTGGAAAATAGTGCCTCCTCCTCTAGTGAGTTTATTGTATTGTTTGGATGCGATAGTTCCCGTTTGCTCATCCATTGCTACGCAGCATCGGTGCAGGGTCGGTCATTGCTTTCTCGGGTATCCTTACTTGCCCGGATATCCTCCGGTCCAATTACGCCAGTAGACGAGAAATCACCGCCGTCCCCCGCTGTTCCTTCGATACGGTCGAGCGACAAAACGCCCCAGCAGAATGTTACCATGTCCGTTACCAAATCCAAGCGCGCACAGAAACGCTCCGCGCAACTCCCCAGTCCGTCGTTTCCATCGTTTTTCTCGTCCCGTTACTCACGTCGCCGATGACCAGTACACCCGTCCCTTCCGCCGAAGCCTCCACCCAGGGTGCCGCAGAATCCAATGTCCACCCGGGGAATCAAGCGCGAACGGCCGCCGTCACCGGACCTCTGGACGGCCCCAGGCATCGTGCGTATCAAGCCGGACCCCCCGGCAGTACCAGATCTCTGGACCGCGCCGGGAGTCGTGCGTGTTCAGTCGTCGTTCAAGCGCGAACGGTCGCCGTCGCCGGACCTCTGGACTGCACCGGGCGTTGTGCGTATCCAGTCTCAACGGCGGCGGGCCCGGTGGCCTACGGTGGACTGGACGCACTCGGAGATGCTGAAGGGCGACGGCGACCTCGGGATCCGCAGGATCGCGTTCAATTCGGACGGGTCGTTCTTCGCGCTACAATGTACGTCGCCCCCCCTTTTTTTCTCTCGCTCGTACTGTACTATGGGTACAGGCTGGAACCGCACGTTGCGGATCTGGAACAACGATACGCGGCTCGAGGTCGCGTGCCTTTCGCACAACTCGCAGGTAATCGCGATCGCGTGGCTCGATGGCGACGCGGGGGTAATGGCTCTTAGCGAGGACGGCGTGCTGGGCAAGTGGACGCGACTGGTAAGTTAGGGTTCTCGCTGCGCGCGCGCTTGACGCATGTGGGTCCGCCCCGTCTCTCTTCTAGCGCCCTAACGAGTGGGAGTGGGGCCGCCTCCTCAACGTGGGCCCGGAGAAGCACGCGCCGGAGGACATGGTGTGCCTCGCGTACGCGCGGGACCGGATCGCCGTCGCGTTTCCGCGGTCCGGCGTCAAAGTGTGGATGTGGTATAAGGGTGCGTTTGCGCCGTCCGCGGCGAACTGGACGCTGACTCGACTCCGGCGCAGGCTCGTGGCTCGCCCAACGCTCGATCATGCGCACGAACGTCACCGCGCTCAAGTTCATCGACAGCGGAGACGCGCTGCTCGGTGGGACGCGCGAGGGCGCTGTGTGGGTTGCTCGTCGCGCCGGCTGTCCTGCGCTGATAACTCGGGCTGTAGGTGGCATTGCGCAGTGCCTAATGGCACTATGAGGGTGTACGCATTCCTGCAGTCGAGCATGTCAGTGGTCGCCTTAGCTGCGGATGGGTATCGGCTAATTAAGCCTAATAGCACATCGATTGACATCAACCCTACGGGGACGCACGCGCTCATTGCGCAGAAAGGTGGGTCGGCGTGTCTCGTCAGCCTGGGCTCGCACGACGAGAAGCGCGTGCGGACATCTTATCTGGACGCGGACCTGCAAGACGGCGCGTTAGGCGGGGTCTTTGCCGCCAAGGGGACGACGGTCGTTTTTGGCGCAGTCGAGGAGTCTCTCCTAGTGTGGGACACGCAAAGAGCTGCCATCGTGTACGGCATGCAGCACGAAGACGGTGAGATTTCGTGTCTCTCGTCGCTGATATCTCCGGTTGAGCCCTATTAAGGTGACTTGATTCAAGCAGTGGCGGTGAGTGCACGAACCCAAAAATACTGCGGCGCAATTATACTGAATGTGAATGACGTAGAGCTGCAATGGCGCGAAGGGGTGCGTGATTACGGGGACGCGGCAGGGGCAGTTGACCTGGTGGCCGCAGCCCCCCGAGCAGGGTACGTGTGCGACCCATTTTCGCGGGGTTTTCTCAGTCGATGTGTTGGTAGTGCAAAGCCCGCCGAGCGCGAGCCGGAAGCGGGCAAAGGTCAGGTAGCGGGATATATTTTTTTGGATAAAATATATATTATTGAAACTTACGGACTCGCGGGGCGGACTGAGCAAACGTCGTGCTTCGGTCTGGGCCTCCCGGTTTTAAGCTTGTTCTCCCAGATTTGCAGAAGCGGCCCTGCCGCTGAGCACGCGCTTCGGCCGTCGGAGATGTGATTCATTTGGCTCGTCCTTCGTCCTCGGTCGCCCAATAAGTCTGGATGGATTCTGGATAAGACTGTGGATTCTGGAACCTGACGGCGGTTTGTGGCCCAGGCATTCACGCCCAACACAATGAAAGTTCCTGAGGGTATTTATGCGGAGATAAGCGCCCACGCGGAGGAGTGAAGCGCAGTAGGGGAAAATGGTATAAAAATTCGGAAAAAAATGGAGAATCTTCTTTATCTGGACTTGAATGCACTGTGTCGTTCTCCGAGCGATTCAGGGTGTTCAAAGTGAGCAATGAGGTCTCTTGTGCCTGAAACAGATGATTCGTAGTCACGTGTGTTGACACTCCTGCAGCAACCCCTTCAGAACCGTTGGCGGCAGCCCACTATCGTTCCTTGGGATATAATCCTTTGCCTCTGTACGTCCACCATCGTTTTCCGCGCGATTGTGTCTCATCTCTTACTCGCTCTATCCGATATCGCCCCATTTTTCGTTAGACTCTAGTTTCAGCTGACTTTACTCGCGGTTGATTTGAGTATCGACCTCCCAGGATTCGCAACAGTGCAGGCGACCAGTGTATCCGATTTACTGTGAGTCCCAGTCTGTCTTTTGTCAAGCAGCGTCCGTCGCCACATCTGTCGCGGTCAACACCGCCACGAGGCTCTGCAGCCTATCTGGTTACCACGCCCAACTACCCCAACCAAGTCTTGCTCCAGCTTTCTGGTCTCGCTTGCCGCTCTTTCACGACGCTTACGCACTGTCTACAGTCTCCTCAAGCCGCGCTAGACTCCTTTCGGCAATATGCAGACGATCAAATGTGTAGTAGTTGGCGATGGTGCCGTCGGAAAGGTGCGTCGCTGCTTTTGTGGCTCATTAAGCGCCACTAATAGCATCTGGTGATCCCAGACTTGTCTCCTTATCTCGTATACCACCAACAAATTCCCCAGTGAATATGTCCCGACCGTACGTTCCCCCATACACCCCCCTATCGCGCTCGGTACACAAACCCGCTCTCTTTAGGTCTTCGACAACTATGCAGTGACTGTGATGATTGGGGAGGATCCCTATACATTAGGGCTCTTCGATACTGCTGGTTCGTCCGAGACCGCACGCCCTATTCACTCCGCAGGTTAACGAGCTCTGTTTTAGGTCAGGAGGACTATGACCGTCTTCGCCCACTATCATACCCACAGACGGACGTCTTCCTAGTCTGCTTCAGTGTAACATCGCCCGCTTCGTTCGAGAACGTCAAGGAGAAGTGGTTTCCAGAAGTGCACCATCATTGTCCCGGCGTGCCATGTCTCATTGTCGGGACGCAAATCGATCTGAGAGACGACTCCCAGGTGATAGAGAAGCTGGCCAGGCAAAAACAGCGACCCGTCACGAATGAGCAGGGCGAGAGGCTCGCGCGGGAGCTGGGTGCCGTCAAGTACGTCGAGTGCTCGGCACTGACGCAGAAGGGGTTAAAGAACGTATTCGATGAGGTGCGCACCCTCTGAGCACGCCCCAGCCCCCCGTACTGACCCCTTCTCAGGCTATTGTCGCGGCACTGGAGCCGCCAGTCGTCAAGGGGGGCAAAAAAGTAAAGTGTGTCGTCGTCTAGACAGAACCTTTAATGGCCAGCCCCTCGTCTTTACGGATTCACTTTACGAAACGTTACGCCACGACAACCTATTACTTATCCCTCCGGTACTGTCGTATATCCCCTCCCTTTATCTGCTTTCTCTAGTTAAATTCATATCTTCATGTCCGGTCTATGCTTAAACCTACGTCCACGTTCTTTTCTCCCTCTGGCGGCCACGGTACTTTCCCTCGTCTCCTGCGCCGTTCTTTCCATGTAGATTCCGATGGGTGCCGTCATTGGGACGAAAACTAATTTTTTTGCCTCCACCGAGCCGACGGGCAGCACGTGCCCGCGCAGCCAATCGTTCCATGAATGACGTCGGTCATCGGCAAATCAAATCCATTAAAATTTCGGCATGGAAAAAATAAAATGAAATATAGTCCAAGTCGTATCGTATCAAACCGCCAGTGATGTATTCCTGCCCACGAACAACCTTGACTAGATAGACAGAACACCACGTTCGAGACGAGTACTACGGACGCACACCTGCGAGGTAATTGTTCTAACCAGCATATGCATAAGTTATCCAACGAGGTTGAATGTGTATCAAATCTGATCGCAACAAGGGCCGGGGGGAGGAGACTGGGGTGATGAAGGGAGGAGGGGCGATGTCGAACAAGGGTTCGAATCAGTCTAATGTTTCCAGTAACTGAATGAATATGGTGGTGGTCAGTAACGTGCATCAAGCGACGGGGACGCGTCGGGGTGCGTACCTGGAGGGAACTGGCGCGGTGCCATCTCTCTTCACACTGCAGCACAAGGTCAGCGCCGAACGAGTCAACGGGAGAGGGAAAGGACGCACTAGCCAGAGGGCTTGCCATCGCGGGCAACGCGCGTCGGGGTCTCGCCGCGCTTGGCCACGTACTGCTTGAGCGCCTTTTTCACTAGGCCGCCTTCAGCGGGGGCGGGGACGGCGGTGACAAGGAAGGCGAAGAGGAGAACGGAGAAGAGAAGTAAAAGGGAGCGAGGACCAATCATTTGGTTCTGGAGGGGGCACACAGAACTTTCCGCTGGCAGGGACCGGGGACAAAGAAAAAGTGAAAAGCCCGGACTTGACAGAACGGGCATTTATATAAGAAGGGCGATCTGTCCCGCTGCCATGTTCGAGTTTCGTCCGTAAGCACGTAAGCAATCATATCCGGATGGGCGAATTACCCGCTAAACATAGCGGTGTCGGTAAAGGATTGCAAACGTGGACGAATTTTCCCCAAGTAGCGGTTAGGCGAGTTAAGCCCGTCATCGTTGCATTATACTTGAGCATCTCCGGTAAATCAATGTGACTTCGGTTTGACATTTGCAATTAATAGGGATAATTTGGACCTGGTACGGGGCGAGAGCGGGTTCCATCGGGCTGTTGTAATCTGTCTGCGATAGTCGGCAAGATTGTGACATGATGCGGTGTGGTGATTAATTCCAACCGACCGAAGCACGGACGTCCCGGTACGCAGCACAGTGCTTGAGGATAGCATAGAACGGCGTCCGCAGCTCCACAAGTTGTTTGAAAAATCCAAACGACAGACAAAACCTTTCCAGATACACAGGGCGCACAAAGCGTTACCCGGCGCAGCGCCGGCGAGGCGAAGGCGAAGAAATGAGTTCTATTGTCGACATTTGTGCGGCGCGCCAAGGCCTCGTTGCGATCTAGATGGACGGCAAGCACGGCAAGAACGACAGACACGACGCAATTCGACAAGAAGCGGGCCCAATATTCGCGACCGGAGAAATGAAATAAGGTGTGATCATCGGAATCTAACAAGACCAAACTTTCACGTCTTCTCTCAAAATGTCGCGTCCTCAGGATGACCGGAACCAAGAGGCCACGGTCTACCTCGCAAGTGCTTACATCGACTCTGCGTACTCTATTGCTCACCTTCCACCAGGGAAATCTCGATGAAAGGTGCACAGACGCGCTTGTTTGGGAGTTGATGCTGCAAGCCGGTCCTGTAGGTGTGTTCTCAAGTTTCCGTCCACGTCATCGCTTCACGAGTACCACAGTCAACGTGCACCTTCCGAAAGACCGTATCTCAATGGCCCATCAAGGGTACGGCTTTTGCGAGTTTTTGACTGAGGAGGACGCAGAATATGCTTGTAAGATCATGAACCAGATTAAATTATGGGGAAAGCCCATTCGGGTTAATAAGGTCGGTTTCAGTTTCATAACTGTCTTGTTACCAGGATCCCTCAAACGCCCCGGTCTTAATGCCGCCCTCTCTTATTATTATCTATGGCGCCTTGCTGATCGTATCTTGCATGTTTCTACAGGCGTCTTCTGATAAGAAACAACTCGATGTCGGCGCCAACTTGTTCATCGGAAATCTTGACGAGAACGTCGATGAACGACTGCTGTACGACACCTTTAGTGCATTCGGCATAATGGCAACGACTGCCAAGGTCATGCCCAGCCTCTCTTCCTTCCTTCTTGTACCTGGCTAATACTGCCTTCTAGGTGGCTCGTGATCCAACCAGCGGTACCTCAAAAGGCTACGGGTTTGTGTCCTACACAGATTTCGACGCGTCCGACGCTGCCGTGGAAGCCATGAACGGCTCATTCCTCATGAACAAGGCTATTAGTGTTCAATATGCCTTCAAAAAGGACGGGAAAGGAGAACGACATGGTACAGCTGCCGAGCGTCTCCTTACTGCCCAGGCCCGCAAGAATAACGCATTACCTGTTGCCGCGCGGCCTCCACCTGCCCCCCTTGCTTTTGGTGCACCTGTACCGGGCTATCAATACCAAGGCCAATTCGCCGGCATCCTGGCGCAACCCCCACCGCCGCCCGGATTTACGCAGCAGCAAACGATACTGCCGACGATACAAATGGGTGGAATGGCCCCACCGCCGGCGATGGTTATGCCCATGCCGCCTCCCCCGCCGAACATGCAGATGCCGATGTACCCGGGTTACCCGCCCCCACCACCTCCTGGCTTTGGTGCCCCCCAACAATTCCCCGGACAGATGCCTCCTCAGCAACCGCAGTACTGATAGGGCCGCCTTTGCATTTTGATAAGGTGCACGTATCTGTCCCTCGTGTTTGTCTTATGAAATACACCAGCTTGGCTTTTGCGTTCGTACTCCACCGCCTGTGCTCGCTCAGATTGGCGCGACAGATGCCCGTGATGTAGGGGAGGGCGCCACCGCGGGCCCGAGACCTCCACTGGATAGCCGCGTTCTTGAGAAGAAGTGGCGCGTTATGTCCGAGCTTGCGCATTACGGGCTCTGATCGCCAACCCATCACCGCGGGCTAGGCTATGTCTCGGCGAATTCGCGAGAAGGATGGGCCGAAAATCAATGAGCGGCGATTGAGATCGCAGCATTATCATCGATCCGACGGGGACGAGAAATAGGTCCCACTTATGACATCGTAACAGCGAGTCCGGACCGTACAGCAATGACATAGAAATCAAAAAAAAAGAGTCGACCCTATGCTGTCTCGCTTGTCCCTTCCAACATTCTCAAATGCCTTACGATAACCCGAACTTACCTCGTACGTGGATGTGAGCGGTGGCCTCCGAATCAGCGCGCCCTACACGACCGGGCAGTTTCCCGTCAGGATTATAATCAAGTGCTCAAGTAGGTTTTGTTCTTCAATATTCAATTTAGGACCTCCGCAGCCGAGCTTCGTTCTTTTCCTTTTCCGGGCCGGAGAGCCACTTGGACGCCACTATCATTTGACTACTTATCACAGTGACAAAATATGTCAATGTTCAATGTTGATCTCGAAACTGCCAAATGGACGTGTGCTCCTGCTTATTGCGTACCATTTTGTATCGTGCGACATCCACACAGCACGCGTGCGCTGGGCACGTCGGCCGCGGTGGAGCATGCACAAGATGGGGATTAATGAATTGAGTATATTGATTATTCCGTTGCGCTGCGCCGTTTGAGCGGTGTCGTCAACGTTGCACGCCGAGGCCAACGAGCTCAAGCCGAACGCTGAAACGTGTATGATAATGTACTCATTCTCGGATATTTGAGTCAGTTCTTTCGCCGAGACACGAAATTAGTGCGGGCTAAGGCTAAGTCGATTCGAAGAACGCTTCCATGTCGTTCTCGTTTCCTCGATGATTTTTTTCGGTCGCCTGAATAATGTGCATGATATCGGGCTACCGCTATTCTCGAATCGCAAGTAATGTAAGTTGGATATGGAGGTAAACTCTATATAACCGTTTGCAGCTTCTCCTGGCGCGCGTAATTGTTAATTAACATAGGAGAGCCTGGAGAGAGACACAGCAGTCGTGCTTAGCAAGTTGTTTGACGTCATGATCGCGTTGCTCGTGTACCGCACAGCAAAATTTCAGTGAACCTTCGACGAACCGATTCAACCGCCTGAGAGAAGCTGGTTACGGCGAATCTTCGTCCCAGAGTTGATAACGGGAATTCAAACCGACCCGGAGAGTGATATTTGCTCGACGAGACAAGCAGAAAAGCCACACGGTGGTGGTTGCAATGTGCGCTTCGAGGCTTGGAGCCTAAAATCAGCCAAACTTCTGGAGAATTAGAAAGAATCGGAACGGCGAGTATGCCATGTAATCGAGGAAGTCTTACGGGTGGTAGTCACGGAAAACTCAAGCCAGGGCCTTCGAGTTGCCAAGGACTAAAGCGACAGGCCATTAAATGTCCAGCTCTGGGATTCGATTTCGTGTTGTTGGCTGGACTTGGAGCTTCAAGCTGACGGGACTGAGTAAAGGCGAGGGAAGGTGACTGTCACCAAGCCCCAGGCAAAATGGGTCATCACGGACGGATGGTCGTCGTCGAGTGAACGGCGGCGGTCCTGTGGACTCCATCGATCCAAGATTAAGCCTCTCAGTCTTCGTCCCAGAGTTCATAACGGACACTCAACTTGATTTCAGCCCAATATTTCGACAAGACATGAGATAAGAAAGAGGGAACGCAAGCGTTGGATTCTGCGCTTCGAGCCCAAAAACCTGCTACGGCCAGAACGGCGAGGATCCCATGTGATTGGGATAGAACTTGCGGGGGAGCGGTCTCAGAAAATGCAGGCCCAGGGCTAAGTGGCAGGTCAGGTCAGGTACTGTAAATCTTGGGTATGTACTGACTGGACTTCAAGTTGACGAGATCAGAATGGCTGTAACATGGCCGAGAATCAAGGCGAGCCCAGACTGAGTCGAGTCGTGGACATTATCATGGACGGTCGGCCGTTGGAGACGCGTTGAACGACAACGATCGAGCTCCACCTTCCACCTTCCACCAGACTAAGCCTCACTCGTCTGAATGCATGCCCGCGGGACTCGACTGCGCCAGGCCGCGCCCTAGTTTCCATGTCGGGTGATGGGTTTGCAATCGCTTCGGCCAGCTTCCGAGACTCAAACCAGGCCGCAGATGATCGATGGTGGTTTACCATGTAAGAAACTTGTTCAACATTCAAAACTGCCAACCATGACTCCATCCGCAAGCTGACTCGAGCTCGTTCTGAATCGAAGGAAATTGCGCCACCAAACAAGTAGGATCGTCAGGGGCCCGGGTGGATCGACTTGGAATTGACACTAATTTTGATTGCGATTGTCACGGAAACATGTCCCAGGATACACAATAGACGGACAAGAGTCACAAGAGAAGACGTGGCATTGCTAGGGCCGACTTGGGCATAACACTTACGCTTGACGAGGAAATCCTCCGGGCTCGTGCAGTGCTCGTGCGCACTGCGAAGATATCCAGTGGTTCAAGCAAGACAATGTTGAGATGTCTGCGAGGAGATTGAGCCAGTTCCTGGGACCTGAGACTACAGGATCCGTGGAGGTAAAAGCTGGTAAAAGAAGACCCAGTTTAGTACCTGAACATCCGGGCATCTGAACAACGCGATGAGACACAGGTCTGAGGTACGAAAAACTCCATCGCGGTGTGGTGTCACTTGTCCTTTCGACTTTGTACTGGGGATGAGTAGGCGCCGGATTTGCATATTTGGCCTTCCTTCTTGTTTCGCTAGATACAGAGCGGTAGACTCCCCAAAAGGCGCACGCCTGGGTCCGCAACTCGGAGGACGCATTCTGATTGTTTCAGATGCGGGCCGCGCGATCGGGAACGCGCTTAGATTTGGACGCTCTCAGGCGTGAACGGTGAGGCTCGCCTAATCCTAGTCCTATCTACGCAAACCTGGCTGCCGGCGGCTGGTCAATTGGCCCAAACATTACCTAGAGTGTGTATCGCGTGGGCGAAAGGCTTGAAAAGCTATGATTTATATGGGGAATGGTTCCAGGAAGATAATTCAGCAATAATTCAGCGTACAGGGGTCTGGGAAGGCAGTCGGAACAGACCAGCTGCCGTAACTCCAACTGTCAGATTACTAATCGAGGGTCTCTCGTCCACAGCGCATGTCTGGTCAAGTCCAGCAACCAGGTGGCTGACCTTGGAATGCTCCTGCTGCTGCAGGCTGATAATCGGCCTAAACACTCCCCCCCCGGAAGAAAAAGGGTGGGGAGGTCCTAATGCAGAATATTGGCGTAACCGTCGACCGAATTCTAACCATCGACAGACCCACCTTGCGCACTCAAATACGTGAAACTATAGTAGATACCGAATTCGAGAACTTGAATAAGACTCATCTGGTGGCGAATTACTCTCCTGCCGACTGACGGATTCTGGTTTTCTCGTGATTTTTCTGCCCCAAAATTCTCAAGTTACGCAACATCTGAACAATGTTCGGCTCGGCCTGATGGTTGTCTGTTGTGCCCCTGTTCAGTCCCTGTTCCCGCCCCTAGCCCTAGGCGAGTTTTAGTGACTGTGATCCAATGCAGGCATCCCCATTTATAACCTTGGTTTAAAACAATATTCAAAAGACCTGGACCTTATTTCCCAGCGTTTTCACCCCGTCGCTGATAGCACTTCTTCCTGTCTTTGATTTTTGGAGTTGCCGCCATGCCTGAAACGCGCAAACCGTATCCATTTCTGACATTGGACCCGTTGACGTTGAATGGGACGGGCGCAAGGGGCGCAACTGACTTTTCGCCAGTCTCAGGACTTCTCTCGCCACCGCATTCCGCTGTTACGAAACCGAAGAGCCCCCTCAGTCCACTTAGCCCCGGCTTTACGCGCATACTCCACCGCGCTCGCTCTCTTACCTCCCTCGGCTCCAAACGCAGCAAACGCCCCGATGCAGGGATCGCGTACCGCTTGCCGCCTGAGCTATGGATCAAGGTCTTCATGCATATCCCTCTCTACCTGCTACCTGCAGTCACGCTCACTTGTCGTTCATTCAACATCCTCGCCCAACCTCTCCTTTTCTCCACCATCTCGACGCATCCAGCCGCGTCGCCGTCTCTCGCGTTGCGCGGGCCCCAGACCTCGAAATATCGCAAGCGCATCTCCGAGCGCCTCGAGTTCTTCTTCTCGCCCCGAATTAGCCCATCGATTGTCGAGTGTTGGATCTCCCCGCCTGCGCCCGAAGAGGATGCCCCGACGGATGACATCATCGACACTATATTCGACTCCTTATCGCACCTGCCGAATCTGAAAAAGCTTAGTTGCCGCTACGTTCGGCTCACCCCGAGGCGGCTGTCTGTCCTGCAAAATTTGCAGTTGACCACAATCAGCCTCGAGTCGTGCTTCGGCGAAATTGCCGATTTTGCCGCCGCCCCGTCCGTGCCCCTCCAGGAGGTGACGTTCAAATACCCTGACGCTGCATTGCGTCGGGGCAAAGCGTGCCTCCTTTTCCTGTCGCCGACTCATCTCGAGCAGCTGCACGCGACCACCACCAGCATCCTCCCTATTCTCTCCCAGTCGCCGCCTTTCAAAAAGCTCCGCAGCTTGGATATCCCCATCGAATGTATCACATCCGACCTCCTCATCCCTGCCTTGTTGCGTTGTCCCGTTGTCGACCATCTGTCTTTACACACCACCGACTGTATCCCCCGTTCTCTCATGGAGTCCCTCCCGGAGGGTGTGCTCCCTCTCCTCTCCTCGTATAGCGGGCCCCACTACTTCGCCGCTCCGTTCCTGCGAGGCCGGAACGCGAAAACAGTCGACATCTCTGTGCCGTGCAAGCCGCATGGGCTCGCGGTCTCGCTCGTGCGTTTAGACCGCAGTCTCATGTCGCTCTCCTTCCTCCTCGAGGGTGTGGAGCTCCCCGCCCCGCTTCTCGGCACCATCCACCACTCCTTCCCTACTCTAAAAAAGCTGGCCGTCGGCCAGCCCGCGCTGGCGTCCGCAGAGATCAACGCCGTCCTGCAGGCCGTTCCCCGTCACTACACCCTGAGTGAGATCACGCTACATATCCAGGGCCGCGACAAGTTCAATCTGTGGATCCCGCCGGACGAGGCGGCCGCCGATGCGGTTTCGTGCTTCTCGAAGTGCCGTGCGGCGCTGTTGCAGACGTACCCCTCGCTGCAGGTCGTGCGCCTCATGCACGGCTCTCAGGGCGCGCGCGTCATGTGGCGGCGCTCGGCCTTGAGTGGACTGTTCGTCCAAGTTGCGGCGTAGAAGTGCTCCCCACTCCGATTAAATGTACGCCACTGTTCATCTTCTTTGCAATCGTGACTGACCATAACTCCAGCAGTATCTAAATTATCATAACCTCTCTTTACTCGATGTATCCTACAGCCTTGAAGCGTCTGCTTGCCCCGCCCTGTCATTTATAGTACCTTACTTGAATGTCGATTGTAGCAGCTAATTTATTGAAATATTCATTTTTCTTTCTTCACCTTTCTCCTTCTGGACTCGGGCGTTGTTTGTGAGTATTGAATTTGTTCCTCTACCGCGTGGCCTTCGCGCTCCTCGCCGACATGTCGAAGAGCCTGGAATACTCCACCCTCGAGCCGGCCTCCAAGTGCGCCGCCCGTCTCTCCGAGCTCGCGCCCAGTATTTAACCTCACCGGTGACACAGATGGAGGAACCTCCCCCCGCCCCCCGGCTTCTCCAAGTCCACATCGGTAGGTAGCATACACGCTCTGTTAAGTTCCCGGCGCACCATACATATATCTCACCGGGCTGTAGTCTAAAAGCACCGTCAAGTCCAAAGCCGCGCTCCCGCCCTCCTCGTACGACCAACTCAAGGAAAAGCGCGCGCTCGACTTTGCGATTGCGCCCGCAAAGTCGCTCCCCATGCAGGCGTTCATGCTGTACATGTCCGGCGGCGGCGTGCAGATCTTCAGCATGGGCATTGTATTCATGTTGCTCCTCTCGCCGTTCAAGAACATCGCGGGCATCAACGAGGGTGCGCTCTTAGTCATTGCTTCGCCATCCATTCATGTGTTGAACGAATGATTCTGGGAAGCGTTTGCGCCATTCGCGCCCTCGACGGCGAAGAACCCCAAGGCGCTCACGACGCTCCCGGCGCAGAAACTCGTGTACATCGCGTGCAACGTCTTGACGCTCGCGGTTGGGCTGTGGAAGTGCCGGTCCATGGGTTTACTGCCGCTTGGTACGGGTGATTGGCTGGCGTTCGAGACGAGGGGAATAGTGAATGTCTCTTCTGCTTCAAGTCTCCTCTGCTGACGGTTTCGTAGGCACCGGAAATATCCTTATTTTGAATGTATTTAATTTGGGCACTAGCAAGAAGCATCCGTAAATCGCAGCCATTGAAATCTCAGTGAACATGCATCTTTGTACAACACTCGTTGATACCATGAGTATTATCTGGTACAACATAGATACATATTTCTGCCAACGGAAAGGTGCAGTCTATGACTAATCTTTGACAATGACTTTGTCTATGTCTTGATCTGCGGCAAGATGAGTACGTGTCAGGAAACGAGAGAGAATAGGCGTACCATCGCAGACACCACCCACGAGTTACATATTGCTATTCAAAACACCCGCACGAAGAAACGGACGGGACGACGACACCTTTTCTCCACGAACGAATCCGCCCCGCTTTGCCAGGTAAGGAAAGTCCACTCCCACGTCCCCGACCACTCGAAGCGCCGCCACACACGCGCTCAAGTCCATTCCGAGCCCGAGCCTGACACTCGCCTCTCCATCCTCATCCTCATCCTTCCCGCCGCTCAACCCCTTCGCACCGTCCCCGACCCCGACCTCCACCCCACCCGAAGAGCCCCTGCGTGCTGGGGCTCCTTCATTAGGGAGCCTGCAAAACCGTCAAACACCCTCCTCGTCGCTGCCATAGAACTCGTCCTCGTCGTCGTCCGCGCTCCCGAGATTGGTAAAGTCGACCTTGTAGCGCAGCAGCCCGCCGATCCCGCCGAAGCCCTTGACGAACTGCGCGCCCTCCTGCGAGCGGTTCGTGACAAACTCGAGGTTCGCGCCAAAGTCCTTGTACTTTTCCGCGAACCACTCGAGAAGCGACTGCGGCTCGGCCGCCTGCTCCATCTCGAGCCCCGTGGACTTGTCGATGAACTTCTCGCGGTCCTTTTCCTGCTCTTTGTTGCTGTAGACGATGATCTCCTCTGCGGGGGAGTTAGCAGGGCTTGCGGGATGTGAAAGAGAGGGACGTACCGCCTGCGGCGTTGCGGAGGGTGTAGCGCGTGATGTCGAGGTTCTCCCACACCACGAGGGTCTCGATGGCGCCGAGGTCAAGCGCCTTCAAGGTGTCCTCGATACCGAAACAGTACCGGCCCGTGTCCTGGCTGATTTCATCGAAGTACTTTTGGATGAGCTTTTTCTCTTGGACAAACTTGACGTTGGCGAGCGATTCAGCGGCGAGTTCAATGGCCTGTTAACGTATCAGGATATGCCCAAATACGCAAATGACTGCCACCGACCTGGTTGAAACCGTTCTCACCGCCGTAGCTCACATCAACGACCTTGATGACCTTGGCCGCAAGACGCAGATCGAACATGTCGCTCTGGCTGAGCTCGGTCTTGAAGTCGGCGCTCCCGGCCAGAACTAGGCCGG
The DNA here is from genome assembly GCA_029448575.1 of Mycena maculata. Taxonomy (NCBI): domain Eukaryota; kingdom Fungi; phylum Basidiomycota; class Agaricomycetes; order Agaricales; family Mycenaceae; genus Mycena; species Mycena maculata. The sequence goes on along the minus strand of JARJLG010000008.1, from coordinate 197,761 downwards.
TGACATTGACCTTGTCGTTGGTGATAAAGTGCTGCACGGCGTGCTCGGCAACCTTGCGGACGTAATTGTGGCGCTTCTCGTCACGGAGGCGGGAGAAACGGAGGGCAGACTGCCCACCACGTCCGTGCTTCTTGGGGAGGTCGACGGTAAACTTGTGGATGACGTCGCGCGTGTTGCCCGCGAGCGTGCCGAAAAGAGTCCCGTTTCCGTCCATCACGATGAATCCGAAGCGCGAGTCGGACTCGAGCAGCTCGGAGAGCGCCTCTGTGTGGAATTTGTTGTCACAGAGGTAGAGAGAGCTGCATACTGACGTGAGCGCCCATAATCGGGAAGATCAGGAACGAGGCCATACGTATTAATCGGCTTGTGGGGCTCAAAGTCGAAAGAGACCTTTTTCTCCTTTCCTTCGTCGGTGAGGATCGTGCCGACGAAGAGAACGAGGCCGTTTGGAGGCACACGATTGTACAGCTTCAAGCGCTGCTGGGTACTGGTGATTGCGGCCAGCACGGAAAGTCGATTCACTCGGGACTTGATGTTGGACGCAGTACCGTACTCCTGCGTCAACATGGCCGAGGCACGAGAGATTTGATCCTAGCAGGTTGTAATTAGCCTCGAGGTCGATGCCAGCAAAAAAAGTCGTGCGAGCAGACGGAATGATCTGCTCGCTACAAAACTCACTTTAGGGGGTAGGATTAGACTGATCATGGAAGTGCCCGCCCTGTAAAAGAGAATAAGAACGAATTGTCGAGAAATTAAGGAGAATGAATGAATGTATACCCTCTGGCAGAGTCAAGACTTTTGATTAGTTTCTTGACCTTCCACATCTGAATGTTCTGCTCGGCAGCATCGGGCTGGCTCATAGCTGTCGCGTAGTCTCTCTGCAAGACGCTGCAACGAATACGAGTTGAAAGGATGAAGAGAAAGACCGAGGCCTCACGTGGACTTATACTATATGTACGATTTTCTTTGTTTTCGTCTCCGATCCAACCAATATGAAACGCAAACTTGACTCTCACCACGATGCGGAAAAGCGTATCCGACTCGAAGACGTTGACGGAACCTCCCGCGGTGTACGGGTGACTCGCCCGGCGGAAGAAAACGACTCAACACCGATGCCGAAGGCGGTCCCGCAACCGCAAAGGGGCCGCATTAACAAACTGACCCCGGCGCGTCCATTTCCAACGGTGCCGACATCGGTTTCAGCTACAGGCCCCCGATCGGCTCACAAGGAGGGCAAAAATCTCATATGTATCACTCGCAAGACGCCTCTCAGCGTGTACCTGCGGCGCTGTAAAAATGTAATCATAAACGATGGGTAAATCACAATAATACCAGTGTCTTTCTTTCGCTTAAAGACAATAGATACAAGACTTTGCATTTGAGCGCAATGGGCGCGGCGATCCCGCACCTCCTGCAGCTTTCCGTCGCGTTGCCACCCATCCTTCCCTTTGCGGCAGACGAGATCCATTCACACATCACCACGGGTACGATGGAGGTCCAGGACGAGATAATTCCCGACGACGAGGACGAAGACATAACATACAGGACGCGCGGAAAGTCGACGCTTTTAATTGTGATCAAGATTGGGGATGGCAAATTCGAGGGTGATACCTCGGGCCCTGTAAAACGAGGTAGTGGACCCCACAAACAAAAGGCGCCGAGCCAGAAGCCACCAAAGTCTGTACCTGGGGCAGGCGGTCCAAGTAAGATGGTCGTTTCCGAGCCAGATCAAGAGGACATGGAGATGTAATTTTATGGTAATTCAGCTCGTTAATTATGTATTTCGGAGACGACTCAAACAAACCTACAAGTCAGGCCACACTCCCGGCGGACCTGCCCCGTGTGTTACTCACATCGTTCTTGGACCCCAAGGGATTCATCGTACAATCGGACGCACGCTAGACGCTGCTCAAATCCTGCGGTTTCATTTCCTTGGCTCTCCGTTGTCTCCGGCGCCAAACCTTCCGCCGATGGCGGACAAATTGCTCGTAGAGGGATTTTGGGATTTTTATCCACTCGTAATGCGCGATGATCCATACCAACACTTTTCCACGACTGTGCGAATCATAACGATGTTATGCGGCCCTTCGCACTGGGCATGACATTCTCTTGTCAATCCACGATATCCCTGTGGTCGAATATTCAACATTTATTTCCCTCGAATGATACAAGGACGCCGGGTTCCCATCACCATGACCTGGTCCTTTTAAGAGGCCCGCCTTTCTAGACCTTTCGTCTATATTTTATCCCATGAGCGCAACCGAAACAAACGGTGGCCGCGCCCGTCGTCGCTGAAGGGCCCAAGCAGCCCGACATCTCGTACCACCCGGACGAGGCCAAATTCCGCGCGCGGACTGCGCGCCGCCTGGCCGAGGACCCCACTCTCCCGCAGCGGCCCCTCCCCGCGGGCTTCCCCCCGAGCACCGAAGGGCCCATCGTCTGGGAAGGGAAGGATTGGACGGACGAGTCGCAGTGGGTGTACAACCTCACCGATGAGCATCTCCAGGAAATCGACCGCGCCCTCGTACATTTCGAGAGTACGTTCCCCCTCGTCGCTTCTGCGCGTCGCTCAATTCGATACGTCAAGGTCTGGACAAGCCGCTCGGGTTCATTGGGCGGAATACCTTTCCCCTCCCGACCCTTTCTCCCGAACTCCGGAAGCTCGCGGAGGTGCTATATTCCGGACGCGGCTTCTTCGTCCTGCGCGAGATCCCCGTCGAAAAGTACTCGCGGCGCGAGCTCGCCATCGTCTACGCCGGTTCGTCCCCCAGTCTCCACTCCCATTGATTGGATCTCACCCCACGGCAGGTATATCCGCGCACGTCGGCTCCGGGCGGGGCAGGCAGGACGGCACGAACGCGGTCCTCGCGCACATTAAGGACCTGCGCGTCACGCACAAGGGCGCGACCGGCAACTCGGCGTACACGACGGACAAGCAGGTCTTCCACACGGACATCGGCGACCTCATCGCGCTGCTCGGCATCCAGACCTCCGCGCACGGTGGCGTGTCGCGCCTCAGCAGCAGCGGGCGCGTGTACAACGAGATCGCCAAGACGCGCCCGGACCTGATCGAAGTGCTCCAGGACAACTGGCAGCTCGATAGGTTTGGGGGGAGCCCCGGGTACGCGGAGCGCCCGGTGCTGTACAACGAGGACGGGCACATCGTGATCCAGTACTCGCGCCGCCAGTTCACGGGCTACGGCGAGCAGCTGCGCAGCACGAACATCCCGCCCATCTCCGAGGCGCAGGCGGAGGCGCTCGACACGCTGCACTTCCTCGCGGAGAAGCACTCGCTCGGGCTCAACTTTCAGAAGGGCGACATCCAGTAAATCAACAGCATGGGGCTGCTCCACGCGCGGGACGCCTTCACGGACGACGAGGAGCACACGTGAGTTGGCGCTGTGTTTCGTTGTTCTCAGGGCCCTGTGAATGAGGCGCCATCTCGTGCGGCTGTGGTTGCGCAATGACGAGCTCGCGTGGAAGACGCCCAAGCCGCTGGAGGAAACTTGGCAGAAGCTGTACTCGGTTCCGCCCGAGGCGCAGAGGTTCCCGTTGGAGCCTGAGATTAGGAAACTCCCGACCGGCGCGACCAAGTAGTAGTTTCCCGATTTAAAAAAGCTTTTGTTCCTGCCATCTAATCTACACGGTTCCGTGTTGTTTTGCCACGCCCTGCTCCAAGTCGCACACCGCCGACGCAAAGATTTCGGAATAAAATGACGAAACTGGGGCTTGAAGGAGCAAGCCTTCATCTTTATCGATGAGCTTTCAGGCAAATCGGAGGTTTTCACTACTCGCTTGGGTCGGCCTGGAACCAAGGATCTTATTCAGTAGGCCTGAAATGTTCATTTTCCCGCTACGTCTATGTCTTCAGTGGCCGGTTTTGGTGGGCGTGAGTAGGCTTTGCTGCAAGGGGCAGATTCGTTCGTGAATACGTATAGATCTTGGTCCGCCGTGGGAGGTGGGTATACGCACGAATAAGATGCTCACAATTGGTATCGTATACCAGTAACAAGAGCCATCGCGTCATTCTTGTCCTCCCTACCATGTCGCCCCCGCACGCAGAGATCCCGCTCTTGGACTGGACGCTCGCCGAGCACGACAGGCCCGCGTTCATCGCGCAGCTGCGCGGTATGCTGATCAACGGCGGGTTCGTCTACTCACGCAGACACCCGTGCCAACGGAGGTCGTCAACAAGATGGTCGAGTCCACCGCCCAGTTCTTTGCGCTGCCTGCCGACGTGAAGGACGCGGCCGACATGAACGACATGGCACATTTCAATGGGTACCTGCGCCGAGGCACCGTCGAGAACCCCACGCGCGAGCAATTCAACTATGGCGACGACAACGCCGATCCCATAAAATGATGTCGATATCAAGGGATTCATCCGTATAACGCTTCCTGGGGCCACTGTGAGAGAGCGAGCAGCTGAAAAATAAATGCAAAAAGAGAGAATAAAGAGTCAAGTTCCTCTTCACGCTTGGCGGCTGGGAAAAGAGACGCGGACAGCGGCGTTGAAAACTTGAAACTCAGACTTTGCGTGAGACGGATCAGGGTGATATCCGCTTTCGGCCGAAACCACCGCCGACGTGTGCCATCCAAATCTTAGAAATGCTTTTGCGCTGTCTTCGCTGGATTCGCGTCAAGGTGGTCGAGAAAGCAGAACGACTACTCCTACGTGTCCTCGCTTCCGGCCCCATTCCGAGGCATGTCGCGTTCGTCATGGATGGGAATCGGCGCTACGCACGTAGGACCCAGCAGGCCATAAACCAAGGGCATAGCGACGGTTTCGTCGCGCTTCGTAGGGTACGGTTGGTGGCTATCTTTCCTGATCCAATTAAATGGATTCATATGGTGTTGTAAAGCTGTTAGAAGCGTGTCTACGGCTCCAAATTCAATGCGTCTCGGTGTACGCGTTCGCGATCGATAATTTCAGGCGTTCCCCGGAGGAGATCGACCATCTCATGAACCTGGCGCACGACAAGCTCATGGAGATGTCGCAGCATGGGTACGTGCCCCGTCTTTCTGCTGCATTCGACGCCAGGATTCACCGATATAGTCAAATCTTGGAGGAATACGGCGTCCGGCTCAACGTGCTCGGGAAGACTGCCCTCCTTCCTGAATTTGTGCAGGAGGCTATTCGACATGTCGAGTCGGTGACACGGCACAATAATAAATAAGTACGCTGCCTCGCTGAACGAGCTTTGAATTGAACAAGCCTCCACAGCAATACTAAATATATGCATGTCGTACTCCTCCCAGGACGAAATGACGACAGCAGTCGAGTCTGCTGTCCGACTCTCTCTTGAAAAACCAAACCCAGAAGAGTGAGTCAAGTTCGGCGGTACACATTCCTTCGCTGACGCCGGGCCAGCTGTGAAATAACCGTGACAGAGGACGACGTCTCCGCACAGTTGATGACGTCGTTGGCGGGGAGCCCTCCCCTCGAAATCTTAGTCCGGACGAGCGGTGTAAAAAGGCTGAGCGACTATTTACTGTGGCAGGTCCGTTTCGCATTGTTAGTTTCAATGAAAATCTGCTCACGAGTGCTGCCAGTGTTCTGAAAACACGCAGATTCATTTCTGTAAAGCATATTGGCCCGAATTCGGACTGTTCGATCTTGTTCCGATACTACTTGATTACCAACGGAAAATCTGGGGTCGAAGGATTTCGTAATTGATACGTCGTCCCTTCATTTATGCATTCACGCAGTTTGTGCGCGCAGGGTTGACTCGGAACCCCAATTTGAAGAGGTATCACTGTCACGGCCACAAGTTGAACCAGAGGAATGCGAAAGAATGCAGAAAACTCTATGAGGAAGAGACTTTTGGCCGCGAAGGAAGTTGAATATGAAATCGAACATGAGGGTATCGATTGCGCGTTCAACTTGCCAGCCATTCGTCACCTTCACTGGATGAGCGTGATCGTTTTGATGTGGTTAACGTGGTAACGCTGTTCAATTTGATGTGAATGAACATGAGCGCAGCGGCCTTGAGAGAGCGCTGGCTAATGCTGAGGTTGTACGTGGCCCACGTCCTCCGGAGCCGAATCTTCGCTAGTCTTCTGGCGTAGTTCAAAAGGCTCGTGTACAGAGAGAGAGACCAGCCTGGTTGAACTTGAAGCGAGGTCAAATTTCCCATCCATCTGGGGGTACCAATGTTATCCTGGTGTCAAACACCCTGAGGTGGTGAAGTCTTCGATGATTCCGAATTCAAGAACAAAATAAGATAAGTGGGTCCCTACGACAGTACAATCGAGAAGATAATCAGGAAAGTAATGTCAGAATATCTGTTCAATATTAATTTGAATCCGCAAGTGAACATGTGTCTTGGACATACCATTGCGCGACGAGAGTGAATTTGGCAGCAGCCGCGAGGCTAGCGCCGTTGTTGAACAACGCCCCCGTGGAATCGATGGTGACATATTGGGAGTTGACACCAGCGAGCATAACATACGTGCCATCCGACTGCAGGACGACCTTGAAATTCTCCCATGCCTGAGCGACGGCCCGGGCAGCTGACAGTGGAACCGCTGCATTGGGGTCGGCCGTTACATACTGGCTTGTTGCTGTGTTGAATATCGATCCACCACCGGGCATGTAGGCGAATGAGAACGGAGCTCCGACGGATGAGTTGGCTACCAACTGGGGGGCGGCAGCACTGGAAGAGACGAATTTCCCCGTTGAAGTCCGGATGAGGAATGTGCCTGCTGGGTTTGCGGCTGCTGAGGTGCATATATTACCGCCGCCAGGATTCTTGCGAGTCGAGAGGTGATAAAGAAGGTAGGCCTGAGAGGTGGTTCCGCCCCAGGCAGTTATATTTGTGGAACGAGTGAAAGCGGTTTGTGGAGAAACTTCACCGTACGCCATGTATATGATGCTCTTCCAGTCATCCCCGACAGTGGGATCCACCAGCTCGGAGCTAACGTAGTTCCAAACACCGTTCAGCCATGCAGTGTCGTACATATCCTCGTTGATTGGGGTGATCGGAAGCATCTGAATGGCAGCGATTTCCGATCTTTGAGCCCCCCAAAATCTTCGGTTTAACGTTCGGTCAGTTATGATTATAGTAAACAAGAAATCCCAACCCACAGCCATGCCCCCGCTTGCTGAAAGTATCATCAGTTATCGTTTTCACTAATAATTAACCGCTCACATAGTCCATAACATTCCCGATTGTTGTTAAGCTTCTCAATCCTGCCTCAGGATACGGGGTGTCCGGATCGTTGGCATTAGGGTACAAATGCCAGTACGTCTGTGCGCCAGAAACTTCCGTTGCATACAGGAGTCGCGCCCAGTTCTTTATATCCTGGTTCCCAAGGATGTCCGCGAACAAGATGAGACCATAGTAAGCGTTGACCTATAAGTTTGGGGTTAAACCATTGAATCGGGTAAAATTGGCACTAACAGCCTCCCCGACGGATTCTTGGTCGCGTGAACCACCACCATTGGCGATACCCGAAGCTGCCCGCATTTTGTTAAAAACGAGAAAGGCAAAGGCAAGTGGGACCAGCTACGAACCCCAGGAATGGCCGGCGAACCAGTCTTTGCACCGAGCCACAGTGAAGTAAGGATCTGCTGTAGAGGGGTTTCCGATGTCGCGTGCAAAGGCCGTCACGAAATTCTTATTCGTGTTCCACCAACTCGCGTCGTACTTCGCGATGACGGCAGCCCCGTGCAACATGTAACCGTAGTGGAAGTGGTGGTCATTGTACTTGAAAACAACGAGTCAGCTAGGGATTCACAAAATGGGGTGAAGTGCGCGAACGTAGCCGTTTCCGAAATCAATATTGGGATCCGTTGCCCCAGCGCCGTCAACAACTCCGCCCCAGGCGGTTTCGTACGCTGCATAAGTGGATTGCCCAGTGACTGTCTGATATATTATCTCAGTCGTTAAGTTGAACTGATGCCGATGATCACAAACCCAATACGCAAAGCTCTGTTTCAACACAGTGAGAACTGCGGGAATCAAGTCTTGCCGCCCAACGTGATCAGCGACGAGGCTAGAAGAAATAAGATGAAGAATGGCACCAATGACTGAGAAATGGAAGCCTACGCTAGACGCGCAGTTGCTTGAAAGGCCTTGCCCCAAAAATAAAAATCATCAGGAACGGCGACTGTCAGATGTGCGATCTCGTACTCGAGTGCCTGGATTATCTGTTCCGTGCACGACGCTTGGGGGGTTCGAGGGGCCTGCCAGGTGATTGTAGGCAGAGCGTAAGACAGTTTCCACGAGTTCCCCGCAACAGGCTTCATATAACCCTTCGTGGTCAAGTAACTGAGGCCGGTAACATAAACGGGATTCACAAGATGTTTCCTGCAAATTTCGAACCGTGAGAAGCTAATTCGATCGTTTGTTCGAAAAAGGCAACCTGTGGTGGGGCCACGAGAGATGAAGCAGATTGGCAGCGTTTCCGACGACATTCCACGTGAAGCTCATCGTCGTATTGTCGCCGGTAAAGGTGTAATCAAGGGCAACCCCGGTCGGATAAGTTGCGGAGTATTGGTCGAGGATCTCCTGGCTAGTAGACTCCGCAGTGACACGCGCAATCCGGATGACCCCAGTGAAGGTTGCACCGCCCGTGAGGGTTGTTGTGTTGGCGATCAAAGTTATAGATCCGCCCAGAGAATACGCGACGTACGTTCCAGCGCCATTCGTAATGGTAAATTTGGTGCCACTGACAGACACTACCGTGACAGACTATTGAGTGTATTTTTTTGAACAGGAAAATTGTGGTCGCACCCGGTGACGTTCCTACAGTCTTTCCATTGATGGAAAGGATATTTCCGTTTTTGCTCGTCAGAAGAACAGTGGCGGCATCATAATTGAAAGTCATGTATGGTGATCCAGGAACTAGGTATGTCGTGAAACCTGCACCAGATGCCGCGAAATATTTGACTGTGACGCTTTGAGTATCCTGGCCGAATGATATAGTCAGCGGTAGAAAATTTAGAGAACTATTTCTTACCCAAGCTGTCGCCTTGTGACTTGTGTGTGAGTTCGGATTTTGAACGTAAGAGGCCTCCCAATCCATTTGAGTTGTCTGGATGATCGACGTTCCGTCAAAATTCCGTGTGTTCGATATGCCAAACTGAAGCCCCGTATCGAGAGCGCGGGACATGTAAGGGAACCTATCATGCAGTATTAAAGGATTGGGCTTTCGTTTATGAAAGACGCACGGGCCGGCGACGACACTATATATCCGATCTCAGCGGCATGAAATTGACACAACAGAATCTACGGACCTATCCTGCGACGGTGCAGCTGCATAGCCAACCCACCAACCGGTTGTTGGAAATGACGGTTCGAGGTCTTGAAAGAATGGACCCGGAGGTGCCGCACTTACGACCATTCCACCTGGCACAGAGGGTACGGAGGTATCGATAGGACTAATCGTTGCGGCGGCCAGTGATGTAAAACACGCTGCCCAGAGGCAACGAATGAACGCCATGACTCCTGGGGCACGAAGGAATTGAAAACTGGTTCGCTCTTCCTCTCTAGTTTATATAGATGTTTGTCGAGTATCATGTGCGCCAAGAGAACCAGGATTTACCAGCCAGGAGATCAGAGGGTAAAAGCGTCCCAAGAGGACAGGGAAGGATTCGGGCGAGTGAATTTCCTTGGCGTTTATGGATACCCTGGGGTGGTGACAATGTTTGGTGGGCTGAATTATCACGAGAAACGGAATGGTGAAGATCCGGGACACCACCTCGGTTCTTGGCTCCTGTTTTGGGTATCTGTTGCGCAAGAGCCCAGCGGGGAGTGGTCATGCTCGGGTAGATGCACTTAACAAGTGTCTGAATGAGCAAATGGATCGATAAATTCGAAAGCCAAACATTTGTGGGTTTCCCGGAGCCCGGAGCCTCTCGACCCAACCGTGCTCACATGTAACAAGGCTGCCAACTTGAAGGCATTAACCGGACTTCCGAATCGGCGCGTCCGCTGCGTTATGTCAGATACAGCGCGAGGAGAATTTCCCGAGTAGGATATCATCTGACTATCCGTGATGATTGCGTGCGGTGCGACAAGGTTTCGCCGTTTTGGACAGAAAGTAACTTAGAATTTCCGAGTCGGGCCGAGCAGTCCGGTGGACAATTCCCACGTCCCCTTTTTGGGTTGTGCAATTCAACTTGAGAATGAAGAAATTTGAACACGGATAGAGACACCCAGCTGCAACCTTCATATTTTCATTACTCTCCCTGACCGATAATGAGAAAATAGTTGAATATCCGGTTTTAGCTGCACTACGCCAACATGTGCCTATCGACCCGAAATGGGAACCTCATTTGAGCCTGATCACGAGGGCCCGACGGCAGTCAAGAAGTCAAAGTCGACTCCATGTTGCGCCTGGTTGACACTCCGCTCGTACAGTCCCCCATAGCCTCTTTTCTTTCCTGCATGGCTCTGGTTGAATTTCTGCTTCTCTCTAGCGCTAATTCTCCGTGCAATCTCCTCTTCAGCAACATCGAGCTGTAAAACCCGATTCCCCACATCACACCTGATTATATCGCCGTCCTCGACTATACCAAAGACGGAATTGTCGATCACTGACTCCGGTGAGATGTGCAGCACAATTGTTCCGCCTGCTGTCCCGGACATCCGCCCATCGGACAGGCGCAGCATATCCTCCACACCGAGGGCCCCAAGCTTGCGCGGTATAGGGATCAGACCAGCCTCCGGCATTCCCGGGTGTCCGATGGGTCCTATGCCTTTTAACACCAGTACCGTATCTTTCGTCACTGGCAATTCTGGGTCATCAATGCGGCGAGCGAGATCCGCCGTGTCCGAGAACACTATAGCAGGGCCCGAATGGTTTAGTAACCGCCTATCCTTGGAAGCCGAGGCTTTCATGACTGCGCCCCCAGGGGCAAGGTTTCCATGCAAGACAACGATGGAGGAGCAGGGATAAAGTGGATTGGTGAGTGGTCGGATAATTTCGTGAGAGTAGGGAAAGTCATGGGAGCCTGATGCGTCAAGAAGCTCGTCGAGGGTTTGTCCGGTTATCGTGCGAGCGGAAAGGTAAAGAAGAGGGCGTAGCGCCTGCAACAGGGCGATCATGCCGCCAGCGTTATGAAAATCAGACATGTAGTTGTCGCCGCTCGGCTTCAGATCCACAAGAAGAGGAGTCTTCTTCCCGATCTCATCAAACGTATCCAAGCTGATGGTCCCAGCGACAGCTGGGTGACGGTTTATAATTGCCATGAGATGTACAACTGCATTGGTTGAACCACCGATGGCTTGAAGCACAGTAATGGCATTCAGGAAGGATTCCTTCGTGAGTATTTGCTGTGGACGATGTTCGTCCGTCACAGCAGAGACGGCATTTTTCCCGGTCTCTTCTGCAACACGAAGGCGGGTGGCCGAAACTGCGGGCGCAGATGCGCCACGAAGAGGCATGAGACCAAGAGCGGCAGTAATGCATGCCATCGTGCTAGCCGTTCCCATTACACCACAAGTTCCAGACTTAGATTATGTCAGTCATCCACCTATAACGTTATTTCAGAGCGTACTGTCGGAGCAAGTTCATCGTTTATGGCCGCAATATCCTCAATATCCATGAGGCCTGCTCTGTAGGCCGCCCAATTGTTGCGGCAGTCTGTACATGCTCCGATACGCATTCCTCTGTACGACCCTGGCATCATTGGTCCGGTGACGAGCGGAAGGACTGGTTTATTAGCTGAGATTCCTCCCATGAGTTGGGCCGGCACAGTTTTGTCGCAGCCACCAATCATGATACCTGATATAATCTGGTTAGCGCGAGTCAATGTACTGATTGAAAATAGGTACAGGCATCCAACGGTTGAGCTTTGATCATCTCCTCCGTGTCCATGCTCATGAGATTTCTCAAATACATGCTCGTCGGCGAAGAGAAAGACTCGTGTAGGCTGATTGTGGGGAACTCTATAGGCAGGCCACCATTCAGTTGTATCCCTCGTTTAACGGCCTCAATAAGCTGCGGGACGTTGGCATGGCATGGGTTAAAACCAGAATGCGTGTTGATGATGCCTATAACCGGTCGTGTAAGGGCGTCTTCCCCATATCCAGCAGCTTTGATGAATGCTTTGCGTAGGAACAGCGAGAAGTGTGCATCGCCGTAGGCGGTGAGGCCCTGACGAAGTCCAACTCCAGAGGCGAGGGGCCGTGAGAGGTCGTAATCCTCTAAAGGGTCGGGGCGAACTTTGGACCCTGCCAGTGTGGAATGCGCCATGCCAGTGGAATCTAAAGGACAGGCAAGTCTTTCCGGAAGGAGTCCCGTGCGTCCCGCTCGACCCACGGCATCCGGTGAATCCCACAATCCCAGGTCTCTGCCGCGGACCGCGTTCCGAGAATGTGGTGATGGTTGAACCCGTCGGGTCTTCCGGTTTTGGTTTGTTTTGGTTTTGTTCCCAATAGCTTGAAGTTCCCAGGCTCCATCATCTTATACTCCTCCTTTCACGGGACCGCGCTGGAATACACTACCTAGCTACCTACGTCCTCCATCATGTCGCCGCCGTTCGATTATGGTGATCTTCGATTTACCCAGCCGGCGAAACAGATCAAGGTATGGCGGGATATATCGGACAAAAATACGACGTAAACTCAATGTAATCAAGGCCTTTAACATGGAACCAGTTCCGCAACGTATCTTCGATGACATGCGTAAATACGAAGACTCGCGGAAAGGTTGTACTTATGATGTTGTAATTATCTCCATATTGCTCACGATTCCGAAAGGCTTTAGTTTCGTCTGCTTCGAGAATGTTGCGAAAGGAAACAAGGGTGCTGGACACGTCATCATATCCCATCGGCCAGAAGACTCAAGTCCGCGAATATTATCGCGTATCTACCGATCCGCAAGTCCAAGATATTGAACGTATCACGTATTTTGATCTGGAAAGTGGGCGTACAATATCCAGCTTTCGTCCGATTGCGGGGGAAGACTGGAGAGGCGTTTGGCGCGGGGGTGGAGCGATCCTTGCCATGGATCTTGACGGAAGTGAATTTTTCCAGCTATGGCGATACTGGGAAGATTCCCACTGCGCGACCATTATTCCTTCAATCGACACCGAACTTAATAATTCACCTGGGGGACGCATTGAACGGTTGACGCATGACAGCTTTAAATATGCCAACCTAGTTGTCTCTGAATCCCAAAAGTGAGTCCGAGGCCAGTCCCATTCAATTCGGCTCTACAATCATTCGTTCAGGATTATGACGTTCACTTCCAACAAGGAAAACGGCACCGACATGCTTGTCTATGTTACTGATTTGACCAACTCGCAGACAGGTGCCGCGGCCGATTCTAAACCATTCACGCTTCCCTCCAAGCTAGTGACTTCCCCTGCCGAGAACAGTATTTCGCGTTGGAGTGTCTCTGATATATCCCTCGATGACCAATACCTGCTTCTCATCAACAACCTCTCAAGCAGTTATTGTCCATGCTACATTGTCCCGATTTCTGGCGGCCAGCCAGAATTAATCGTCCTGCCCAACGCAACGGAGAAAGAAGAGCAAATCGCATTCCACGAGCCGACTTTCTCTAGAGATCCAACCAACCCCCACCTGGTGTATATGATTTCCGATGCTTACGGAGACTTTCTCTCCGTGTTGGCATACGATACCGCGAGCCGCACGGTTACACACATCACCTCCCCTGAACCCGAATTGCGTGCTCTTCGACCGATCAACTGGCCCTGCTCCAGCCTCCATGTCAGCTCGGACTATCTTTACTTCCGCGCCAATGTGGACGGGTGCACCAATCTGTTCGTGTTACCCTTCTTGGGACCCCAGACCGTCGTTGAAATTAAACCCCAATGGGAAAGGGGGCAATTCGGTTATCACCCAAATACGCCCAATGGTCGGCCTGACGAGCTTATACTTGTCCTTACCTCCCATTTAACATCGGCAGCGTTGGCTCGCCTCGATCTTCAAGGTCGTCTCGACGATGTCGGGAGGGATGAGAATGGTGGTGCTTATATATCTGTCCCGGTGACGCGGTACAGGCAGACGACACCCGTTCCTCCAGATTTCTCAACCATGCCTGCAAAGTCGTTGCGTTACAAGAGCTTCGATGGGTTGGAGATTCCTTGCAAGTACTACCACCCTACCGACGGTAAATCTGCAGTACCGCTCGTGATTTCCATCCATGGCGGACCAGCAAGTTAATGTCAAGTATTGCATTCTTTACACTTGAACTGATTTTTTTCCAGGTCAAGCAACTGCAAACACAAGATCGTTTGTTTTTATATGGATCCCATTCGAGTTATAAGCTGATCGTTTGTTTAGGCCTATTCATTGGTATATCGTGAACGAACTCGGATATGCCGTCCAAACGTGAGGGGCAGCGCCGGATACGGGAAGCGTTTCATGGCTGCGGACGACGTTGAGAAAAGGGAAGACTCGGTCAGGTTAGAATTCTGTGTTTCTCGACCAAGCTTGGACTATATTGATCGCGCTTTTAGGGATATTGGGGCCCTGTTGAACCACATCGAACAGTCTCTGAATAATGAGCTCGACTCCACTCGAATCGCCGTCATGGGAGGTTCATGTTGGTGGTTTCCCCATTTTGATATTTATTCATATGTTCAAGACTCTATTGGTTAGACGGTGGTTATATGACCCTCGTGAGTGTTCTAAGCCGCACCCGAAATTCACTATAAACACATTCGTCCAGGCTTGCTTGATTCATTTTCCAACCAAATTCGCCTGCGGCCTGGCCAATTTCCCCATCGCCCATTGGCCTTCGTTTCTCGAAAATACGGCATCTGTTCGCCGTTCGCACAGGCGCGCCGAATACGGGGACGAGAGGATTCCAGGGATCCGTGAATTTCTCGAAAAGATCTCCCCAATGAACCGCACCTCTGAGATTTCTGTTCCTTTGCAAATCGCGCACGGAGAGACCGACAGCCGCGTACCCGTAGATCAGGCCATCCTAATGTGGCAAAGCGTGTCGAAGAACGGCGTTCATTCCGAACTCATGGCTTGCGAAAAGGAAGGCCACGGTGAGGATCAGTTTTGCCCGGTGTTTCTCCTCTAAATGTCTGTCAGGCTTCAAGCAGACAAGTATCATCGAGTTCACCAACGCAGCGAAACTCCACTTCTTGGAGCGGTTTTTACCTGTCATAAGATAGTGTGCAGGACTTGTGCAGGACGCCACAGAAATCGAAGTCCAATGTAGTTTATACGTAGACCGCCGAATTCAGGTTGGAGTTGGAGTGGAATAAACTGTCCAATATTCGCTTCAATCACACCCCACCACCACTCTTCTCGACTGGAATAGCGAGCCTCTCACGCTTGGTTGGTGCAGGCGCAAACGACACCTCCTTCAAGCTTCCGCATATCTGCAATTCAAAGATCAGTGTACGTTCCCCGATGAAGACATAGAGAGCTCAATGCACCTCAAGGAACTCGTCAAAATCCACATCAGTGCGTTTTTTGAATCCCGCCTCCTCGAGCACATACTCGTAGTCCTTCGCGGAGATATCCTCGTAGCCGGGCACCTCCCGCAGGACGGTACCGAGCGCCGCCTTCGAGAGGCGCACCTCCTGCCCCGCGGCGCCCTCGACCGTCTGCGCGTTGTGTGCAAACACGCCCTTGAGCGCCGCCATCTCCGCGCCGTCGAACTTCGCGCGGCTGTACCCAAGCGCGGGCGGCGCGCGCGCAACGAGCCCGAGCCCGCGCGCCGCGCCCCAGAGCGCCTCCTTCGCGCGCTCGCGCAGCCCGGTCGGCGGCGGCACAAAGCCCGGCGCGAGGCCCATGCTCGCGAGGAAGGCGACGGCACTCGCGATCTGGCGCGCCTTCTCCGCGCGCGACCAGTGCAGCTCCGCGGCCATGATGTCAGCGACACGCGGGAGCGCCTCAAGCGCCGCGTGCGCGTTGAGGAACGAGAGCCGCGTACGCCGGGCGAGGACGTCGATGGGCGTCAGCGCGTACTCGTGGCGCACGGCGTAGCGCACCTCCGCTTCGATGTCTGGACGAGGGGTTAGTGCTGCTGCACGGGCTAAGATAGGTGTCGCGTACAAGGGTAGGAGGGGCTCAGTTTGATGCCGTGCAGCGGCCAGTTGGCGCCCGTGGGCTCTGCGAGGGAGCACACGGTCCACGCACGGTCGCCGTAGTTGTCCGAAAGGTGCTTGGCGACCTCAGTCTCGAGGCCATACTAGGGGAAGAGTCAGCACCGCGGAACCAACGACGACCGCCAGCGAGGCACACCTGTTGGATAAGCCCAATGAACATATTCCGGCTCCACCCGTCACTCCCGACAAGGCGCAGCGTGTCCGTAACGCAACCGCTCCGCACACGCCCCGCGAGCCCAAAGACCTTGACCGCCTCGTCGACCGTCTCCTGCGCCATCGCGCGGTACGTCGTCCACTTGCCGCCCGCGATCGTAAGCAGCCCGCTCTTGCTGACGTGGATCATGTGGTTCCGCACGAGGCCTTCCGTGCTTGCCGCGCCGGGGTTGCGCACGAGGGGGCGCAGGCCACTCCATGCGCTGAGCACGTCCCCGCGGCGCACCTTGATGTCGGGCGAGAGATAGCGTCGCACTTCTTCGAGTACCCAACGGATCTCCTCCTCCTGGGCCCGCGGCTCGCGCTCGACCGCAGCCGGCGAGTCCGTTGTGCCCGCGATCGTGTTGCCCTGCCACGGGAGGAAGAAGATCACACGCCCGTCGGATGTCGCGGGGTCCAACAGCCCCATCTTGCGCGGCGAGTAGTAGTTCGGGAGTGTGATGTGGATGCCAGAGGACGGTTGGACGATCGGCTGGTGCGAAGGGTCGTCGAGGGTGAGGAGCGCATCGGAGAAGGGGCCCGTCGCGTTGATGACGCCCTTGGCGCGAACGTTGAACTCCTCGCCCGTCATGTTGTCCTTGACGCGTGCGCCGTTGAGTTTGCCGAGGGTGTTCTTGTGCAGCTCAGTGACCTCGCAGTAATTGGCAACGATCGCGCCGTGCTTGACGGCGCTCATGATCAGTGCGACGTTCATGCGCGAGTCGTTGTGCTGCCCATCATAGTACACCAGGGCACCGACGAGCCCGTCGCTTTTCAGCATGGGGAAGGTCTCGAGTGCCTTGCCCTTGCTCATGAGGTACGACGACTCCATGTTCTCTTTCCCCGCGAGGATGTCATACATCTTGCATCCGGACCAGTAGTACGGCACCTGCCAGTACCTGTTGGTAGAAATATCAGCTCCGCGCCGCCGAGTGAATCGAACTGCATACTTATAGATCGGTAACATAATAGGGAGCATAGCGGAGAGATAGGGCGCGGTCTGGAGGAAGATGCGGCGCTCGTGCAGGGCCTCGCGGACAAGCTTATATTGTTCATAGTCTAGCTCAAAGACGGCTTTTTGGAGGTAGCGGACTCCACCGTGGACGAGCTTTGTTGATTTGGACGAGGTTCCTAACACAGATCATTGAGTAATGTTCAATTTTGAATTACGGCCTCGATCAGACAGGCACAACCAATTGGCGGGAATAAAACAATGACAGCAAAATGCCGAAGAATTGAAAGGAGCCTCACCTGCACTGAAATCATCACGTTCGACCAGGGCCACTTTCAGCCCGCGACTAGCCGCGTCTACGGCAACACCTGCGCCTGTGGCACCACCGCCCACGACAAGCAGGTCAAATTCTTCGTCGGCCAGTCCGGTCGTCTTGATGGCACCAGATGCCTTGAGGGTCTTGAACATCTGCTCCCTGGAAGGGGGCGTCCATGGGGGCGGCGGACGGCGGGTTTCCTTGGTGGAAAGGGGGTAAGCCGGTCCAGAATTGAGATACCAGTAGCCAGCACCCGCGGTCAAGACTGTTCCCCCGGACGCAAGGGCGAGCGTCCTGCGAGAGAAGATGGTGCGAAAGAGAGCCATAGGGAGGGTTTAGGGTACGATCCTGATTATGGAATACGTCGGCCGTGCGCAGAGGCAGAATCGGAATGATCTAGCGGAGGCAGATGGATAACCCGGACACAATTCGGCGAGTGTGTCAGGCCCCAAGGAGGCTGCCAAAGCAGGAGAGAGTGTCTAGGGACACACAATCAAGGTGAGACAGACGAAGAGAAGAAGAGCAACATGCATGTAGGTCGAGAACGGTCCGAGTAACCACGGACGGTCCGGCATCCTCCGAACCGCCGGTCCGGGTGAAACGTGCAAGACAGTCGAGGTTCGGTCCAGAGCGGCCGCAATGGTCTAGACGCAAGTTCAACTGCCCAATTTACCTTGCACCTTGGTTGGAGTGGGTGGGTCATTGCAATGCTTTAAAATTGAACGAGGAAAAGAGTGATTTCACGCATACGGATTCTTTCATTTGGTTGAACATGATACTAAGGAAAACGAACACCGCTTCAACATCCGGCCATAATATTTCACGGCGTTCCCGGCACCCTCCCCTTCTCTTCCAACTCATCAACGCCACCAGTGTGCGCGACCTCTCTTTTGATATCTACGTGCTCGACGGTAGCCTCCACGTGCTCTGTCATCAACTCCTTCACGCCCCGCAGACACGCAATGCACACCATCGCGACCAGCACAAACGGGATTACGGGGATCCACGCGAAGCGGTATGCGCGCGCGTACGCATTGTGCGAGGCGTTCGTCGCCGCCCCGATAATCGCGTCCGTGACGCCGGGGATGGCAGCAGGCGCACCACCTGCGAGAGACTGCAGGAGGGCGCCAACAGAGCTCGGAGGGAGGCCCGAGGCGACGGCGGCGCCTCCGACGTCCGCATCGTACGAGGCAAGTTTGTTGTTGATTATCGCGTCAAGGATGGCACTACCGAACGCGCCGCCGATGGCGCGAGCACTGAATGCAAGGCCTGTTGCGGTGGACTGAAATGATGGTTAATAAGATGCGCGATCGTTCGAATGAAGAGAAAAATCACAAGGAACTGATGCGGGGCCGTGAACTGGGTAAGCGCAACAATAAGGGTGAGGGGGCCCGACTGGCCGATACCGGCTGAAAGAAGATGAGTGTTTAGTTTAAAAATAGTTTCCAACGTACTTAGGATGTTGTAGACGATTTGTGCGTGGTTCAACTTTGGTGTGATGGTCGCGTAGCATATCGACCTGAACAGAATTATTTTTTATTGTGTGCTCGGAGCATTGAAGGGCAATTTAAAATCACACAACGAGGAAGAAGAAAAATGTGACGAGCAGTGGACTCTTCAGGTCTTTGTACTTTGTTGCATACAGCCTAGGAGAGTTCCGTTATTAATTAATTCGGACTGAGCAAGTAGACACGCACGTAACAGGAATCGAGGTGACGATGATGAGGATGTTGTACGACAATTGCCTTACACTAATGCGCCACGAATTCGTCTCGAAGCCGAGGTTCAACACGATCTGGGGGACAATCGAATTGACCGCGCTATAGAACACGAACCCCTCCACCGCGAATGCGAACACGGATAACCCAAAGTTGGGTCCGCGCGCGAAGAAGACGTGCGCGATGATCCCGTCCGACCGGCCTTTCCACTCGTAGAGCCCGAATAGGATAAGGAGGACCGCGCCGACGATGAGCGGCCCGAGGACGTGCGCGTCACTCCATGCGAAGGTGCCACCGGCCCAATCAAAGGCGAGTAGTAGAAGAGTGGTGCCGCAAGTCATCAGAAGCGAGCCAATAGGGTCACACGCCCAGACAAGCTCGCGCAGGCTCAGCCGTGGGTACTCGGAAGGTGGCGGCCAGTAGAAGCCCAGCAGCCCTACGGATGTCATTCCGTGGAATGCGGCTTGCATCCAGAATATGTTCCTCTGGTTGAAAAAATTAGAACCTAAAAAAAGAAAGTCTATACTAAGTTCATACCCAGCCGGACGGGTTGAGGTTAGTCCTGTATATTCTGGGTGTCATCTTGGAACAGTAGAAAGAGCACCTACACGCCTCCTGATCCCAGAACACCTACGAGCCCACCTATATGGTGATCTCACGTCATCGAAAGTCCCGGGTACGGTATAGGCCAAAACATATTAACCGAATGATCCCGCGAGAAAAGCAAAGCCATTGGCCAAGGCGCGATACTTGAGAGGTAGAATTTCCCTGTGAGGTACGATTGCGTTAGTGACGGTGGCTTTTATCTCCCTGAAGACGTACGATGGAATTGCTTGAACGATTGCGATTGTGCTCAATGTTGTTCCAATGAGGACCCCACCGCCAATTAAAATGGCCATAGACTGAGCCCTGGCTGACATCTGGGATTTTTCAGTTCTGAGACAGATGGCGATGCAGTGAGTAAGCCTACGACTGCTCCGGCAAATGCAATCAAAGGCGGCACTCCAGCTAAATATTTGCGGTCCAGGACATCCGAAAGGCGTCCAATTACGGGGGACAAAACACTTTGCATAAGGAGAGGGCCCTGCGACGAAGTTCAACAATGAGCAGGTGCTGGGGATACCCTAGCTCCCACCTGGATAATCCATCCTTGAAATTGACACATAAAATTTACAAGTATGTATATTCGTTGGCGCAGCTCACCTGATATGGCGGGGTCTCCAAGGTCCCGAACAATGAATGCAATGACGGATCCTGCTGCGGTGACCACGAAAACTTGGGTGAAAATTGCAAAACAAGAGATGAACACGACCATCCAGGAGCGCCAAGTAAGCCGGACGGGCTCCTCGTCGAGAAATGAGTCCGTTCGGAGGAGGGTCATGACACCAGGTTTAGGCTGGCTATCCGCCTCGATCTTCTCGTCGGGGGACATGGTTTGGAGCAAAGGTTGGATCAGCGGGGGCGCATTCCCATGTCATTTGAGCGCCCTATATCAGGAGACTCAAAATAATAGGGTCAGCAGACAATGTTCTTGGTGGTTTGAGACTCAGAGGCCCAACATGGACCAAGTTATTGATACACGTTCGAGAAAAGCTTCCATCTGATCTGATTCGGTCGAACCCGGAAGGTTTGATCCCGCTAACTTCTCTCCCGCTCAGCGCTCAGGTCCCGCGACGCTCTCTGATTCGCCTCCCAGTCATATCAGAGGATATTCGAGACGTTACAATATCATTGGTAAGTACGGCACATTCAACAGCTACACACGCGCTTTTTTCATTACGCTGCCATTGTCAAAAGTGATGTTCTGGCTTTGGCTTGGCCTGAAAGCCCCGGCTTTGGCCCGGCCTGGGTTGGCTTTGGCTCGTTGAAATCGTAAGCCAGGCCAAAGGTATTTGGCCTTGGCTTAGCTTGGCCTGGCTTTGGCCTGGGCCATGGCTTTGGTAGAAAAATTGAATCAGCTCAAAATTAGACGTCCAATGCTCGAATGGAGTCAGAATACTATAAGGTATGTTCTAAAATGCATAGCAGATATACTGACATCCACAAAAAGGGCCACAGACCTTCAAAAGAATCCTGTTTGGAGTTTACAGCTGATTGCGAAATTATTGAGACGATAGGGTTTTTTTTTTGTATTCCCAAAAAGGAAACTTTTCTCAAACTTTCTCTCATACTGTATTTGTGACATCCATGAGACTTGCATGACTTTGTAGATCATTTCTATCTACTTTGTATGCTCAAAGTGCCAGCAGGATGGCCAAAAAGACGGAGCCGTACCCCTCTGTGATCCTAACATGGACCGGACTTCTAGGGCTGCTGGTATGTACCAGTGCACTTGTCGCACGTCGTTGACATCCCCCATGGTGATCTTGGCTCCAGACAACCACCACCGACCGTCACAGGAGCAGAATTCGGTCTAGGTATGAAAATTTCCTTTTGAGCACACGAAAAAAAAAACCGATTGTCTCAATAATTTCGCAAACAGCTGTAATTATCACAGCATTGCAATGTTGTCAACACATCTTTTATTGACGAATCGGTTAGAAAATCTGAGTTGGGACTCGGGATGATTCAACAGCACTGATAATAATTTATTGCAATGAAAGTGGGTGATTCTTGTTTGGGATATCTAGCACAATGTGGCAGGCTCGAAAGCCATGGCTTCTTGGCCTGGCTTTGGCCTGAGAGATCACCAGGCCAGGCCAAAAGCCAAGGCAGGCCAAAAGTTTGGTTTGGCTTTGGCCTTGGTACCAAAGCTAAAAAGCCCCGGCTTTTTGGCCTGAGGCCAAAGCCAGAACATCACTAGGCCACCGCTGCCAACAGGGACCACCGTGTTTTGGCTTCGCTTCAGGATGGCCCTGACTTGGTTGTTGCCCAAGCTGGCCAACAGTGGTCGCGCGCTCTCCACTCCCTCAATCGCTGCAAGGACATGCTCGAAATCTTCACCAAGGATGGTGCGCTGCGCGTCAATCGTCCCCAGCAGCCCCAGCAGCCAGTGAGATGGTTCTCATACCACATTCCGAACGTCATAATGCTCTCCGGTTTCGTGATCTGAAGAGATGCAGTTAGTATCTCCGCAATAGCGCTGGAGTAGGCTCTCACCCGAAGGATCTGAGGTTGACGGGTCCGAGTCTTGATCGCGCTCCGAGTGAATCCTAACGAGTCGACACCACCTGCTTTCAACTGGGATTTAAGATGTTTCCTGATGGCCCCAACCTCATGGAAGAGAATCAAGGGGTGGGCATTGAACAGGAACTCTCTCAGCTCCGGACAGACAGCACATCCTACTTTTTTACACCCAATCTTTCGAAGTTGGTTGATGGGAACGAAGCCCGAAGGCTTTGTAGGCATGTTGTTCTGTGTGAAGAGCTTTATGATCGCGGCAGCAAAGCCCTGGAATCCGGTGGTGTGGAAGTTGAGGCTTCTGGGCACAATGATTTTGTGCAGACGCGATAAGATAGGGCCCAAGAGTTTTGAAACATGTTGGCCTCGCAGACCCCCACAGGTGCTTCAACATCGAGGCAGAATTCAACCATGCCCACGATTTCGGAGGGTCTGCTGCATTCAATGTCGAAGGGGCCAATTGTGGCAGCAACCACAAGATCTCTGATCCTTTCGTATTCTGCCCATGCCAGGGTATCATAGTTGAAATTTGAATGGTTTTAGGTTTGCGACAATGGAACGGCTGAGTTCCTGTAATTCATTGCCATCGTGGCCGTACAGGATCTCCGGTTACAGAGAGCCTAAATTGTAATGGTCATCGCTCAATACAAGTATCCTTTTAATCAACTCACACGTTGTTCAGGAATGATACTCCGCCCGCTCTTCTCGCTTCCTTCGTGACTATTCCCAAGATCGAGCTTGTCAAGTTGACCGGAAAGATGAATCGTCCGTCTTGGAACCACCCACTGGGTGAAAGCACCAGTACCACCGTGTCTACGAAGAACAGCAGTAGGGTTGGAATTAAATCTAAGCGTTCAGGACCGGAATTGATGTAGTCATCCAATGAGCAGGCAATTCCCAGGTGGGAACCGCGGGTTGAAGCCTTCCGAAGTGCTCATTAACCGCATCCTCTGCGCAATACTGGCACATAGAGCTAACTGGTCAGTTGCCAGACAAAGATACACAGTGTCGAGTATTCCCTGTACGTCTGCCTGCTCCTGGTTATTGACCATTTCCTTGGGAATGTACTATTTGAGACCCCTTAGTTGGCCACCCTACTTAGTTGGCCAGTGGAGAGCTAGAAGGAGAGGGCTTCATAATTATGACTTGGCCTAATGTACCAACAGAGTACGACCTCCAATGAATGTTCAGACCATATTTTGGCCGAAAGTGATGGGTTGATCGAAAGCTACGGCATCGCGGATTGGAATCTGACGCGTGGGGACATCAATTTCTTATCAAGTAGACCACTTGTCTCGCTATTTCTCCACCATTTCTTCATCGATCCACAAGTTTGGGGGCTCGTTTGGATCCCCACACTCGGGCCTTCCATCTGAAAAGCTACTGGCCAGCAATTACGTGGACTACCCTTATTGCCACCCTCGGAACGAGCCAGACTTGGTTTGTAGGCCAGTCAGGCAGGCACCGTTGCGGTCCACGACACCGTTATGCCATCGGTCTGGAACGGTACACAGGACTTCCCACTATACAATCCTTCATTATGAAACACATTCTGAGGCTTCATCCATTGACCTCCGATTGCTCTCGAGGCCATTATCTAAAACCACCCAATCTCGGTCAGGCAGATGGTAGGATTTTTTGGGGGAGCCGTCAGCATCTCAGAATGGAACTGGGTATCCAGATATGTCTCCATACTCCTCATTAAGCTGCCTGTATCTTAATTTGGCCCATTGCGGCCGTTTTCTGAGTTGCAGGGCACTCATTCGTCCCGCGGTCCCAACGTTGAGGGTCATCCCTCGGTCAGAAGCACATATTCTGACCATTTGTATACCTCATATGTACACCATAATCATTCTAAATCGTGAATATGATCTATATTCATGCTTCCAGGTCCAGTCCGACCCCATTTGCGGCCTCAACGTGCTAGTTGGCGAGGTGGCCAACTAACCTGTTCTTGGGCCATGTTGGACTGGCGGTCAAAATAAATTCATTACAAACTCAAATCATCGAGTATCTTGGTGCCGCAGGACTCAAACTCTTCGGAGGATGCATGCACTCATCCTGATAAAGTATGACTGGTACAGGTTCTAGTAGAAGATCAGGACTGGGGCATAAATGCCTAAGTGGCCAACTAACTGGTCCCAAATAGTAGGCAATTCCGCAACAAAGGTCCCAACAATATGGCTGATTGTGACTTCCAAGTCGCTGCAGTCTTCGGAAACTAGCTGTGCTCTGTTCTGGTAGAGGCATTGCAAAAATGGGGTCCAGAACTTTGCTACAGGCAACTGCTGGACCCGCAATTGCGGATATAGTCTAATGTGCCGGTCAGCCTATGCAAGACAGCTGAAAAGAAGACCTACATTTCCTTCAAGAACTCACCACCTTGCAGGATGCTCACACACACCAGCCACTCTATCTCTTTGGTGTTCACTGGGCAAATAGAACAAAGTATAGCACCACAGGTCCACTGGCACCATTCGAACAGCTTGGAATCATTGTTTTCAATTGCGGGACGCAAGAGGCGCTTTAGTAATGCCCACCGAAACAGATTGGAGGGTGCATTCATCAAGACATTCCTGAAGCTATAAACTTGAGTCTACATCAACAAGACAACTGCTTTTTTTAATAAACCTACAAGTCTTCAAGTGGTCCCAAACCAAACGCCCGGTACGTCGAAACAAGATTATCGAGGCTGACCACGGAGATCTTGTCGCATGATTTCATGGCGCGGAGGAAAACCCCAATATTGTTCCACCGTTCTGCGCACTGCTGAAGCACATCTATTGCATATTGGAGTTTCGCATTGTCCTTGGTTCTAGCACAACTTTGGACAAGTTTGTCGACGAGACGTGTCTCCTTCTGGGTTGGCGTTGTGGAATCCGATCTGTGAAGGGCAGCACATAATCAATAATAACAGCATCGGCCACGGTGCGTTTGTACACTTAACAGGGTCTGCATCAGCTGAAAAAGATTACTCGGGCAACATGAACAACGCACAGCATGCCTGTGAGGAATGTTAATCTGGTTCGTAAAGTATCACGTCTGGACCGTTCATGAGATCGCTCGCCATTATGACTAGCCCTTCCACTTCGACCGGAACTCCGTCTAAATCCATTCGTTTGTTATGCAAGTCGATGCAAACAACTCTTCCTGGTAAAATGAGTTGCCGTCTTGGGCAAAACTGATGCCATATCCCTGCGTCTGGCTCTCGTCGACCGGATACATGGTTTTGACAACAACCTCAACATGGGCAAAGTAGAGGGAGAATCGAAGCTCCTCTGCAACCGGTCGTAGAGCCAAAAGCAGTGCCTTGTCGTCGCTGATGAGCGCGCGTCGAACGCATGTGAATTGAGGGGTGCATGCCCGGACGTGTCCTGCTTCCAGGACTGCAGGCAGTTGCGGAGTTGCTGTTTGGGGCTCTCTAAAGTAGCGAGAGTGCGTAGTAGGATCCAGTGTACGCGATGTCATACACGAGGGTGAGCCGATATCCTGATGTTACCGCCGCCATTGTCTGCTCGACACCGGTGCACGCGGCCACGATAGAGGTGAAAAAGCTACTTTGTTTTTCCACGTCGATTTCTTTTAAATACCCGTCGTGGCGGAACTCAAGTCGTCCCCCCGTGAATTTGGATGGCAATATTACCTCGAACTGCGCGAATAGTGCCTGGTCTCTGTGAGGTTTAGATCAGTCGCGTCAAGAATGCAAACACGACACGCACCGTCGAACAGTCGTCGATCTAGATGCCTGAATGAGCATAATTCAAATGAGCTGCACGCGAACTCACTGAGAATGATTGTCGATAACCGCCAACTTCGCAGATCCATTCCTGCCACTTGGGATTTGCGGTGGCCGATACTTTTCAGTCATGGCGAAATGGCTTTCACCCTGAAAGCCCTCTTCCAGAATCTCCTGGAAACAAGTCTACCGCGCGACACTTAGATTTCTGACGAAAACATTTGGGAGCAGACGTACTTTTATATGGCGGCCGACTTCGTGGTCGGGGAGGTTGAACTTAATGTTTTGTACGGGTCCTGGCGCGCGTTCACGGTCAAAAGAGAATTTAAGGAGGCCACGAGAAATGCTTGGAGCAATTAGAGATGTCAAATTGCTGATAGAGGATGTAGTTGAAGCGTGTCTTGATAACACTTTTGTTTGTTCAACACGCCGCAGCCAAATTTTGCCAATTAGCCAAATGGGGCTAGACCAAATTTTCTGTTTCTTCGTGACCGCCTCTTTGCATAAAATGTCGCAAACCTACGACTCCAGGCGCTTAGTGGGAATTCGAGCCGAGCGTGTAACCGACGTCTCCAGCAGAGATTTTCCTGGTCACTACCCCGGGGAAGACCATTCATGGAGCCTGGACAAATTTCGCGAGGTGCGTCCGGGTCGCCGCCAGGCGCTCTTGATTTTCATTAATTCTTCGGTGAATCCGCAAGGGTAGAATCTGACAGTCAAAGTCCGGCGCGTTTCTGAGAGATCCATTGACTTTGACCTTGTCGGTGTGGACGCTTCCATAGCGAATGCATTCCGGCGGATTATCATCGCCGAGGTGAGCCATTCTCAATGTTCCTGCTAAGGGTATTAACCGTTGATCAAGGTGCCGACAATATGCATAGAAAACGTCTATGTTTACAATAATACCACTGTTGTCGCGGACGAGATCCTAGCCCAGCGGATAGGACTCATCCCGCTGAATGTCGACCCAAAAGAAATGGACATGAAGCTGGACGACGAATCCACCGACCATAACACCATTGTATTTGAGCTCAAGCTTGCATGCACGAGAAAAAAAGACGCTCCCAAGGATACGACCGATCCATTCCAATTGTACGAAAATCACGAGCTTCTGTCGGGGCATTTGGTATGGGTGCCCGCGGGAGAGCAAGCGGACGTGTTTAGCAAGAAGCCCCCGGCCCCGACGAATCCCAACATCGTTCTCGCGAAATTACGGCCTGGGCAGCAAGTCGAGATCACTCTACATGCGATCAAGGGCGTCGGAAAGGACCATGCAAAGTTCAGTCCCGTCGGTGAGCACCTCGTTTATGTATTGTCTTCTACTGGACTTAACCCCCCGCCCCAGCAACTGCCTCGTACCGCCTTTTACCGAATATCGTTATAAAAAAGCCGATCCCACCTCACCTTGCCCAAAAATTCCAAAAATGTTTCACGCCAGGCGTCATCCGCGTCGATCCCCGAACAAAAGCTGTCAGCGTTGACGAGGAGAACCAACGAAAGGACACCGTCAGCAGAGAGGTCCTCCGGCACCCCGAGTTTGAGGGATATGTGGAACTGAGCCGTGTTCGGGATTTCTTCCTATGTGCATTCTCTTTTCTTTACGCGTCCGACCGAGCACTGACGACCCGTTGGTCTTAGTCAATATCGAGTCAGAGAGCGCATACCCACCACAACGGTTATTCCGCGAGGCCATAACGGTCATGCGGGGGAAACTGGCGAACATTCGTCGCGCCGCAGAAGCTCTCCTCGACGAGCCCACCGATACAGACGTAGTAATGATAGATCAGTAAAAGCCCGTACATATTTTAAGTAATATAATATCCAGACGCTTGGTCAACCGGGAGTCGTCTCTTTGGAGTGGCCGCCCCTCCTACTGTCTGTCAGTCCACCCTCAAATTCAGACGTCGAGGCAGGCTTGACGCGCCATAAGGGTGGTTCATCGGCCAAGGTGCTAGAAGCGGTGCTGCCGCCGAGGTTGCTTATGGAGAAGGTCAACATTGACAATTCCTGTGGTGCGTCGATCGTGGCAACTCCTGAAGGCCAGCGCCCGGGAGAATCGGAAGCGGTTGCGACGCTATTAACACGGCGGCACCGGAATACGAATTGAATGATAGGCTTTTGGAGATGGAATCAGTCGTCGCGATTCATGGAGGAGATTCCGAACGTACTCTGGCAGTCGAAAATATGAAAAACACCGCAACGCCACACGATGATACTACGACGTCGGGCGCTACTGCGGAAAACGTCCACAAGAGGGAAAGGATCCCGACACTTTGTGGCGGAGTCAATGACAGCCTACGCGCATAAAAGACGGGTCACTCACACAAATGCGGCACCAACGAATATCGAGAAGAACAGTGTTCGACAGACGAAGGGGTAAGAGACGCCGGGATATTCAATAATGCGTCGGACACGCCAGCGGGTCATGATGAGATTGTAAGTCGTCCAAACGGCGAATACCAAGCATAAGAAAGTGTACACGGCGCCGAAACCTGAAGATGCATTTTGGCTAGATCGAAGGGTAAATTCATTTTCGTTCAAGTTAGTTGGATCGTGCTTACACTGTTGGATGGCCAAGAACACAATAAAACGGTGAGCCCCGGTATATTTTACTGCGGTCAGAAAGCCCCATCTGTGCACACTAGTCTTAGAATTAAACCCCGAGAGCATGACGCGCCATAAACGCACAACGAGCCCAATTATGAAGAGAGGCAGTCCCGATACAAAAGGAAGGGCTATGAGCTGTACTTGCATGGTGAGAAGCGGAAACCAATCCACAATATAAAACGCACGAATGGTAACCAAATAATCCACTCCACTGCGGGCCTCCAGCGAGGATGGCAGGCAATCATCACACACCCCCACACCTTCAACACAATCGCCAGTGCCGATGCAGCTTGGAGAGGAACATTTGCCATTGACATGCTGGCATTTGCGAGGCATAGTCCGTAAGGCGGATCCGAATCTAAAGCGTGGCCCGTCCAAATCAGGAGACTCCCGCTCGAGCACGTCCAGACAAAGATTAATTCGAGGTTGACGAGAATGGGGTTCGAATTCCATCGCTGGCTGATGAGCATGATGGCTAGAAGGATGGCATTCGCGCATGCCGCAAATATGTTGAAAGTCGACCAGACTATGAGAAGCTGGAAGTGCTCATTCGGATTGACGACTGACATTGAGGTGGGGAGGATAAAATGCCCTAGGGGTATGTAAAACCATCCTGGACGTGCTCCATGTCCGATCACATTCCCAACGTGGTAAATTGCCAGAGCTGTCCGGAACGGTATTGAGACTTACCCCTCAAATGCAAGGATACCCTCGAGCTCCTTTCAGTTCAATATACACTCCTAGCAAGTCACCTGGACAACGGAGTAATTCCACGAAGGATGAAACCATCTGGTCAATTGGCGAAATAGTATCCTGGAGGCCAGCGGTGAAGTCAAGACAGTCGAGGTTCTAACCTGCAAGGGGCACGGCTAGGTCGATTCCGGCATGCCCTTACATCGCTTGTATCCTTCAATTTAGTATTCAATGATCCCACCTCACGATACTTACGAATACTTCACTACTGTAGCACCTGGTTCGTCAGGGTCCGCTTCGTCGAATCAGCGCCAGTCAACGTCGCCCGGTTTTCGGGGCGCCCGCGCCATCGGAATCTTCTTTGTTGCTGCCTCCGCTCCTACACTCGAGGCAGTCGCTTTTGAGACCGGTGGAAATTGATGACCCGATACGACTGTCATCACCTCCTCCGCTCAAACTCCGCTCCTCAGTGCATCACGTGTCGTGCGAATGTGGGCGCACTCTTCCAACACTCTTCTGAGTCTTCAGACATTTCCTCCAGCTCAGTCGCTGCAAGAAATACACGTATTCACGGTCTTTATTTTCTTCGGGCGACTGAAATTCCAACTGGCGTTGAGGGACTCACGGGGCGCCTGCGACGGAATGTCAAGGATACGGGCTATGCTCTACGTGATTTTCCACTGGTTTCCGCTCGCTGGAGCCTACTGTACCTACCGGTATCCGAACGATGACGTCGTTGGTACAGAACCTATATAGGAAGCTACACCTCTCGGAAAAATCCACTATTCATCCTTGCTGGCCAAATATGAATTGTCGCTCAGTTTCCCTTTCTTCTCGCCTTGTTCCGCAACCGGGACGACGATGTAAGTGTACACTCCGTCTGCCTTCCAACCATGATCCTCAAGTGAACAGCGCTTCGTGGGTCTGCGACCAGGAGGGCTATCATGATGCCCGCCATGTCCCCATTCATGACAGAGGTATATTTATCATCAAATCCACCGTCCGGCGGGATTTTCATTTGGTTTGGCAGGGAACCATTCGTCATTGGGCAAAGAAGGAGGGCGACACATTTCGCGCAGGGGATGTGCTCCTCCAAATCGTGAGTGTTGCCATCTTTTAGATGTACTTCATACTATACACGGAACGCAGGAGTCGGACTGCATCACCATCGACATCGAAGCCGAGAATCCTGGAGTGATAGGGAAAATTCTCGTAGGCTACCACTTGGCACTCCCTCGCAGCTCCTCGTGGCTCACACGTCTTCCTACAGCTGCCAGAAGGGAGTACCAACGTCCCGGTTGAGCAGGTGATTGCGCTCGTAGCGAAAACTCCGCAGGAACTGGCGAATATGCCGCAGTCGCCGGTTCAGATGCGACCGCCAACCCCTGTAGTCTCCGTGTTCCAGCACCACAGAGCCTACCCCCATTCTCCAAACCGCGCCGCCGCCGGTCTCGAGCACCCGAGGAGCCCCATGATGACTTCCGTGCACCGCACTGCATCGGTCTTTGAGAGCCTGACACACGATCCTGTCCATTCAGGCGGTGTCGCCGCCGCCGTCCGGGGGATCGCAATGGATCACACGGGCTTGCAGCATCACACCCCGGTAGCCCCTGAGGTTCAGGATCGAGAAACTGAGGAGGATGACCAGGTTTTCCCAATCGCTTTTGCCTCAAATTTTTCCTAATATTCTTGACTAGGCTGCAGTGGTCCGGAAGACCATTGTATCGACTCTTTCTCGTCGCGGCTCTGGCATGTGTCTTGAGTCTGCGACATTCCACGTCTCACTCGCGTCTCCTAGGTGCAAAATCCTCTGGGTCCGCCAAATGCACCACGACTCGATACTTCGACGGCATCCTCTGACGCTTGCGTTCATCTATTTATTCCAGTGTACCACCACCACCACCCCTACCTGTAGGCTATCGTTCGTTTCGCCACTTTCCTTGTACCACGTCTGTACCACCACCCACCTGCGTTCGTATCCCTTGTTTCGCGGTTATCCCATCTGTACAACCACCACCACCGCTGTATTTTTCTATTGACATACTGTACATTAACATCTGTACTAGCAATACAAAAAGTAATCATATCATACAAGCTCGTCGTCCAACGACAGACACTATGGGCATCGATTCAGCATCGGCACAGTGAGGATCAGCACCAGCAAACGTACCCGAAACTCAATAAACGCCTCCATCGCCCCGTCCGTCTTCGCTTTAGGCGACGGCATGAGGAACTGCAGGCTCATTAGGCCGTCGTCGTCGATGCGCAGCGAGGTCTTAGTGGAACTCTGCAGCGCACGCAGCGTCCGCGATATGTGCCCGACGCGATAGCTGGGGACTCGGTCATGATCAGCCAGAAAGAGTGGATAGACTAGGCGGGAACCTGAAGCTGACGGGGCGCGTGCACTCGAACGTTTCGAGCACGTCGCGATCGTTGGGGTAGTCCATCTGCGCATAAAGCGTTATCCCGGGGCCGCATGAGAAAGAAAGGACCCACCTCGGTGCTGCCGAAGGTCCCCGCGGCTTGGATGCGCAACATGGGCGACCTGTTCGCGGCGCGGGGCTGCGGACGCTGTCGGCCGTTTACGGGCACGGCGGGCGGCGGGTTCCCGATGAAGGTCAGCTTGTCGCACGAGGGGTCCAGCTCGGAGAGGGCGTCGCGGAGCCAGGAGGACTGCGGGTGGGTTAGTGCCTTGATTGCACGAGAAATACTATCTTGCCTTGCCTTGAGAATGATTTTTAGGACCCTGAAATGGTGTTAGTGTACAAGACTGGGAGAAATCGGGAATACACACATCCGACTAGGGTCAAATGGAAGCTCTAGATGTGGCTCTGCCTCATATGTTGTTATTTCACAAGTGGTAGTAGGGCCTGCGGCGTCCTCGGCTCTACGCAGCGTGAGCTGGCGGTTCTCTGGAAGCGCATTCACACACATTAAAAGCGTCAGGGGGTACCCAGAGCCAGCATAAGTCATCCGCATGCCCGTTCCCTTGTCGGACGCGTTGCCAAAGTACGAATCAATCCCTCTCGTGCTGCCCGTCCCATTCGACTGCCGCCGACTGCCCGTATCATCGTCTCCCTCCTGATCTGAATCGTCGCCCCCCTTCTTCCACTTCTTGTATTTGCCCGTGACGTTTCCCGAGCCTGCGGAAGGCGCGCTGGACCCAGCCGTCCCAAAAATATTCAAGCATTCGATCAGGGTGTTCAGCGGGATCTCGAATGCCGCGTTATCCTCTTCCTCGGGATCCAAGGTCTGTGAGTCTTGGGGAACGGGGGGTGTCTCCGAGTTGTAAGTGTACTCGTCAAAGATGTTGGCAAAGATGTACGCCGTTCCTGGAGGGGCCGTGGTCCAGGGGAATGGTCAATCAAAAGAAAAAAACTTGTACCCAATAATGTACGGGCCTCTTCGACCACGACGACGAAGCCAGTTTTAGTTATTGTCACTGTCGCTCGCTGGGGAAGACAGAGTTGCCATTGTTGCTTAGATGTCCACCAAACGAGACGCACATTGACAAAATTGACACCACGAAGGAGGGTGGCAAAGTACCGAACGTCGTGTACCGAGGCCTTCAATACCTGATGCGGTGATGATTAGATCTTGAAGGAATTCAGCCGTGCACCTACCGGGGGCAGTTGCACCTCTTCTGGCGCGTCCTCGTTTTGCGACATCGCCGCGCGAGAACAAACGCGTTACGCATAGATCACATGATTTGTGACTTGTGACGACTTGGGACGCGTTTTGAACGCGTCAGAATCCAGAATCCCAAAAAATCATATCAAATTGAAATAGGCAGAGAGCTCATCGGTTGTCGGAGACAGGCGGTTTAATTAAAATCCACAATTTCAGGTTCTCTTGTCTACCGTCTCACCCTGGCAAAATATCAGACCAATCTATTGGCTTCAGTTCTCAATCGCCCAGGCACGACGCATATGATTGAAAACACGTATAAGACTATTTTTCGTTCCCGTTGTCCCCGATTTACCCCCTACTTTCCGGAAGGAAAGATCAACAAATGCCTTACCTCGAGCTCCGAGTCACGGTCAATTTAAACATCCAAGCAAGTCTTGCGAACCCCGATCCTTCCGAGGTCTTATTATATGGTGTGAAAGTGTATGGGGAAATGGATGTTTAATCCAATAGAAACGCGCTCTTCCAGGTACTCCTCCACTCTTGCGAGTTAAGTACGGTTCAAATAAGTACTTAACTTATAAAATGCAGTTTGACGGGATCAATTGATCGGCCCGAATCTCCGTCGAGTTTGGGGTTCTTTCAGTCTCAAAACTTCCTCCTCGACATATTTATTCTGTACGACCCCGCTATCGGCGGGCGCCGCCGTCTCGGAATGGGTCTAGAACGCACTCACAATAATATAATGCCAATTGCCGACTAGCATTCGCTCCAGTGTGTTGCGCATGACTCATGCATGGGAATGCACGGGAACCTATCACGCACTGTGTAACCGACTAAAGATATATAAGGCTGCCTGGTTGGCTCCCCGTCCTTCCCACTCTACTACTACGCCGACTGTATA
Source organism: Mycena maculata (assembly GCA_029448575.1). Taxonomy (NCBI): domain Eukaryota; kingdom Fungi; phylum Basidiomycota; class Agaricomycetes; order Agaricales; family Mycenaceae; genus Mycena; species Mycena maculata. Next base: position 163,848 of record JARJLG010000008.1, on the reverse strand, counting down.
GCGAAAGAACAGCAATGCCTTACCTCGAGCTCATGGTCAACGTTCAGGCAAGTCTCGCGACGCTTTCAAAGTATCGGTCCTCATTTTACCCAGATCCCCAACGATACGGAATTCGCTCTGGAGTTTTCCAAGGTACGTTTCAATCCCGAGTCGATAAATTCACAGAATTCACAACTTGGATTCCAGGCCGCCGCCGAGGCGTTGGGCAAGCCCGAGGCGTATATCACCGTCAGCATCACCTACAACAAGACCCTCACCTTTGCGGGGACCTTGGAGCCCGCCTTTGCGCTGACTGTCGTGCGTCGTCCACAAATGGCATTCGGGACTTTTGCGGATGAAAAGCAGACTAGCCTGGACAACCTCAATCCCGAGGCGAACCTGAAGTACAGTGCTATTTTCTCTGAGTTCCTCCAAAGCAAGCTAGGGATCCCCAACGACCGTGGATATATGTGAGCGCACTTTTCCGACCCTTGTGCTTCACTAGAAATTTATTCGCGATGTGTACCTCAGCACGTTCAACGACCCGGGAAGGGCATTCCTAGGGTTCGTGATCTGGAAAGTCTCTAAAGTTCGAAAGCTAATATATCCACAGTTACATGGGGACGACCTTCGAGACCATTTTCGCGAAACCGAGTCGGTAAAGCAGAGAATATTTTTTGTATGATCTATAGCAAAACAAGAGGTGTATCGACTCACAGAAAACCTACCACGCGTCGGAGTCGGAGTCGTCCTCGCCGGGCACGGGGATCAACGCAGCGATTCGCAGGTCGTTGACCCCTTCCCCTCGAATGATATCTGCGATCTTGTCCCAAGTCAATATGCCGTCCAACTTCTCGGATTTCTGTTCGTCTGGCACGAGCCTACACGCAAACTGCGCCTCCGAGAGCAGCATCCAGAGCGGTATCAGCCAGACTTCGATCAGCGGCTGGAACTCGGCACTAATTTGCGCAAAGGCATCCGTGGCATCCCACATGAACGATTCCCGCTCCTTGGGGTGCTTCACCAGACAGAGTAACTGGTGCCGAGCAACGTGGCCGAGCTCCATCCACCCCAGTGTCTGGTTAGGCACGTCGGAAATACACCAGAGCAAGATATAGAAGAGTGCCTCGAGGATGTGGCAGTATCGATCGTATGGGGCGGCCGCGTTCACAACCTCTTTCGCAGTGTGCAAGGAGCTGCGCTCGTCGTTCCATGAACTTTCGGACTTTTTTCTGCGTTGCACGAGTAGGTCATACGCGGTGAATGGGATGGTTCCGTGCGTCGATGGATGTCCGAGGGGATTGGACGGATGCTCTACCCCGTCGAGATCGACGAGAACACCCACCGTTTCCCCAGACGCTCTGCGATCGAACCGGATGTTGCTGAGGGATAAGGTATCGTTGAGAAGGTCAGGAAAATTACTGTGCACATAATGGGCTTCAAGTTCGATCGGTTAGATCGTTAAAACGAGCTTTGAGCATCACCTACTCATGAGAATCATGTCAGTGAATACCGCGCGAACATCCTTGATGGTGTACGACGACGGATCGAATAATGGTTCGACGAAAACCTGACGCGATTTCATGGATGTACTCGTCGCGCTGTCCGACAGCTCTGGTTCTGGTTGAGACATCGATTTAATGGTATTGGTATGCGATTCGAAGTCTCTCGAGCCTCGAGGTGGTACGAATTCGGAATGAAGGATGTTTTTGATCGGCTCGGTCTAGACGGTCCTGGGGCGTTTTCTTGCCACAACACATATCAATGTAGTTCCGCGACGTCTCCGTCGTCTCCGGTTGGTCTCCGGGAAGCCCCGAGCGCTGAGCGCTGCTGAACGTTGCAAATGGAACGTTTTTGGAAACGTTTGAAGCCGATGATGCGATCAGCTATAGGATCTATACCTTTGCGCCGCTGCCTTTGCTTGATACTTACTGGGTCTTTCGTCGCTGCCGGCTGCGCAAGTAGATATGCATCTAACGCTCCTCAATCTGACTGACGAATCCCTGGTTCTGTCGTATGCCAATGGGTCTCAAGTTCTGGCTTCACCGTCCCGGCCATCCACCGTAACTTTCCCAAAGTCAACTTTGGCGACGCTGAGCCTCGGGGGCGAGAAGCACATTGAATGGGCAACCGTGCACGTCTCTTTCTCTGGAACTGCTGGTGCCTCTTGGAAGGCCGTCTCTGTCCCGGAGGACTGTCTTTGGCGCATCTACCTCTGTAAGGTGTGTCATGCCAACAACAGACCAAGATTTTGGCACTGAACAATTCCAGGTCGCTCCGAAGCACCGTAAGCTCATTATCATCCCGCGGCGGGACATGGCTTCCTTCCTTTCCGCGATGCCCGACGATGCACCTCTGTCCTCGCTACTCATTCCTGGCACCCACGACACGTTCGTTCCATCTCCCGCTCCCATATTCACGCGAATTTAAATTCCCCGCAGCATGGCGTTCTACGGATGGCCGTTCTCCCAGTGCCAGTCCATTTCCACGCCGCTTTCTGTGCAGTTTCACTCGGGAATCCGGCTGCTCGATATCCGCCTCACGGAGGTGGACGGCCGCCTCATAGCGTACCACGGCGCGTACCCGCAGAAGGAGCCGTTTCAGGGCATCCTCGTGTCCGTGCACGAGTACCTCACGTCGCCTGAGGGCGCGCGGGAGACCATCGTCATGTCCATCAAGCCAGAAGCGCGCTCGGACAACTTTGCGCAGCTCGTGCACAACGAGATATCGATCAGCCGCGGCGGGTGGGATATCTGGTTCCTCGAATCGCGGATACCCAAACGTACGTTAATGCTCTGAGCATTTCTTTTACTCACATTCCGCAGTCGGGGAGGTGCGTGGCAAGGTCGTCATGTTCAGCCGCTTCGGCACCGGCGAGGACTGGGAAGGCGGCATGGGGATCCACCCGACGTACTGGCCCGACAGCGAGCGGGCGGGCTTCACGTGGATGTGCAACGACACGACCGTGCGCACGAACGACTGGTACCACATCCCGTCCTTCCTTTCCATCCCGGAGAAGGTCCAGCTCTCGACGGACCTGCTCCTCCCCGTGTCCGACCTCGGCCGCGTGCTCAACATCACCTACTTCTCCGCGTCGAGCTTCCCGCTCGCGGCGCCGCAAACCGTCGCGCAGGGCTTCGGCTGGCCGAGCTGGGGGCTCGGCGTCGAGGGCGTGAACACGCGCGTGGGGCGGTGGGTGCTCGAGCGCCTTAGTGAGGACGGCGCGGACGGCGAGAAGGGCGGACCGCGCATTCGGGGGTGGTCCTTCATCGACTACTACGAGGAGCCCAAGAACGTGCTCGTGCCGCTCCTTGTCGAGTTCAATTTCCGTGGCCACAAGGAAGGCGAGGAGGGGTGGTAGGTAGGCGGATGGATGGACCGTATTACAATATGATTCTTCTTGAAGTTCTTATAGGATGTAATTTTTTTGACGACATAGGCAACAGGTGTACGCGCTCAGTTGCACAGATGTTTCTGAAGGTGGCGGCCACGGCTTGTGTGCGCCGCTCGGCGGTCACTATTTCCGCAAGCTGACTCGTACCGCATCATTTACTATCTCACTATGTTGGACTAGTTCATATCTGCGCGAGGTGTTAGATTCTGTGAGTCAATTTCGCCGGATTCTTCAAGATTTCTATAATGGCGCTGTATGTACTTCTCATTTGCCTTGGGATTCAGGTTCTCCACCCTCCTCTGCTTTTCGTCTGCAAAGGACCAGATACTAAGTGTGGACGACGCATGACAGTCAGCGCGAAGGCGGGCTCCAAGGTCCCCGCAAAGGTGAGGGTCTTGTTGTAGGTGCTGCAGGTTGGAGGAGGACAAGTAAATATGGAAATTGCAAGTGGTGGTGTTGCGCACTTTTATACAGGAAAAATACTTGTGTTTGGTTAACCGATGAGAATCAGCAATCCACGTGGAGTCCCTTAACCTTAAATAAGGGAGGCAAAACATTCCCGCTAGCCAATTTGAACAACTGATCTCGTCATGTATAAGTACAGTAATTCTAAACGATCAACGTACATACGAGTGACGGACTCTACCAACTGAGCTAAGAGGGAGCGACGTACGCCCCTTCTCCCCTCCCTGCTCAGATTCGCAGATGCGACGCAAACGCGAGGTATCGAGATGCGGAGAAGTGGAGGCCAGGGGCCACTGTCGGCCGTTGACGACCAAGATCATCGATGTCTAAAAACTTGCACAGAACCCGGCGCCAAGAGTCGTGATTAAATATATTCCACTAGCAACGGGGGGAGCAGGCAGCAGCCTAGGTGGAAATTGAAGCGCCGAGGAGGTCGTGGGAAGAGACGGACCCAAATGAATCTGATCGACTCTGTTTGCTTCGCAGCACATGCCTCCCAAACGCAAGCGCAATGAAGGCCCGGTAGCAAACACTCGGGCGCGTCGTCTTAAGGTCGAAGTCGTGATACTAAGACCAGTTTGGAAACGCAAACAGCAGGATGCAGGCCCATTCGCGAATACCCGGGCTCGTCGTGGCATGAAGAAGGAGCCAGTCGATCAACTGGAGTCCAAAGGTCAGGACTCAGGCGCGTTTGCTCGCCGGTGGAATCCTGGTCCGGGTAGCAATCACATTAAACCGGAGTCAGAGAACGGCCATGACCTCCCCCCTAAGCCCGCAGTGGGGCGCATCATTGTGGCGAAGCGCCCTGCTGCACCGAAGCAGAAGCAGCGCACCACCGTGAAACGAGAACGCAGCGTGGTGAAACAGGAGCCTCAGTCACCGCCCCCTTTGCCCCAGGAATCCGAGGACGAGTCTGACTGGGCCCCAATTGTATCGCCTCGTCGATGGGGGCGGAATCCAGTTGCGTCCGATTCCGAGGCTCTTGAAGATGCTGGGGACGAAGACAATGATGACCCCAGGACCCCAACCCCGAGGAGGACGCGGCGGGGCCAGGCAAGAGAATTGGATCTGGTGAAACCGGAGCCTCAGTTGCCGCCCCCTTTGTCCCAGGAATCCGAGGACGAGTCTGACTGGGCTCCAATTGTATCGCCTCGTCGATGGTGGCGGGATCCAGTTGCGTCCGATTCCGAGGCACCTGAAGATGCTGGGGACGAAGACAATGATGATCCCAGGACCCCAACGCCAAGGAGGACGCGGCGGGGCAAGGCAAGAGAGTTAGATCATGGTTTTACAAGTGCCATCCCTACACGAAAGAGGTTGTTTCGTCGCAGACAGCAGTCCTCCGAAGCAGACGACCTTCCTGTTGCAGACTCTGCGGACGTCAACGACCTTGCGTGTGTGTATATCTCTTACCTCGTACCATTCACTGTTCACACTTTTCGCAGTGTCGCCCCCGCCGATCCCCTCAAAACCGACGGAGAAAGAGCTCAAGAGGGAGGCAATTGAAAAACTCAGGAATGCCAGGAAGCCTGGCGCTCCTAGGAAACCAGAGAGGGAAAGGTTTTTTGTGGGCCTATCGGAAGAGGAAGACATGGATACGGATGACTCAAGCATGGGCAGCGAGGACGCGTCGGAGCAAACGGACCGCAGCTTCATCGACGATGCCGACCAGACGGCCGATGTAGTCCAAGCGGTCGAAGAGGCCCTCGGCCCAGAGCGGTACGCGCGCCGTTCGCTCGACCAGCAGTTCTTGGTATTCATAGAATATCTCGTTGAACTACACGATGACGCAAACTTGCTCTCCTCGGACACCCTCCCGGAGGCGGACAGTAAGTGCATGGCTCCGTCGCATCGTGACTTACTCATTCGATTCAGGGCTTTCTTACGGGGCGGCATTAAATGCGCTACGGCTGCGCACCGAGGCGTTCGCGGACAGCATGCTGATTTCCACCTGGTCGGGGCCGTTCACGGCCACCTTGCAGAAGCGCCCAGTCCTCGTGGGTCCAGTTGGCTGCGAGGGCATGCATTGTCAGGCCTGTTGGACGCGAGGGCCTATGTCATGCAGTACTACTGGCTCGTACTCGCTCTCGACGCGCAAGGGGTTCTACGACCGTGATACCTATCAGGTATCACTCTTTGCTTGCCCTCGAACCCCGTTAATCTTGATTGACCGCGCGTACAGGATATACTGGAACGTCATGTCGATTACGGCAAGGAGACGATGCACGATTTCGACAACAGCACGGAGGCGGACAGGTTGCTTTATCCGCCGGGCTTCAGGCTCGTGATTGGGGCACGGTGTTCTCACCGCGCGGTTGCCTAGTTCGTCGTAGCCTCATTCATCTACCTCATGCTCATTTAAGTTGGTTTAGCCATCAAGCTCGACATTATTTATATAACATCGCCGTCCGCGTCAGGGACGAGATCGAGCGGGTTTGCGATCTGAAACCGAGGTTAGTTGACAATAAACAGGCTTTGGTAGCCGCTCTCTCCGGGCAGTTTGCGACGGAGGTGTGTTTTATCAGTGATGCAAGTGCGCAGTTCCTGACCCCAGTCGAAGCTATGGCACGATTTCGAGATGGACAGCGCTCAGTGGAAGAACTTCCAACTGAGTCGCCCGGTAGCAGTTCCTGCCCCGGAACTCCCTAGTTCCGTCCTGAGCGATGCGGCCCCTTCGCATTATTGTCCGCGCCCAGTATACGGTGTGACCCCCGCCCTTCCAGCTCCTTCCGTCCCCACATCCACGCGTTCCGTTGCTACGTTCGAATCATTCGATGCGGATGCATTCGATCTCTCTGATAACAAGGCACTGGAGCGCCTCAATCGTCGAGAGCTCCGTGCCCTCTACTCAAAATACGATGTGGACACGGCAAGAAGCAACGCTGATCTCGTTAACAATCTCCAAACATATTATCAAGTCACTGAACGTCGGGCAGCGCGCCCTCCTGCAGCTCCATCCGCACCATACTCCCCATCTTATCATTCTATGCATCCCACTGCTATGTACGACCCCCTCAGACCGTCGTAATATTATTGGACGTGCAACTTGAGACGTGCAATTTGACGCGTCATTTTCTTGTGTAGATGCGCAGGGCGCGTTATTCTGCCCATTTGCCAACTTATAACAATGGCCCGTCTTTGAGACGAGCCAGCGACTGGTTCGCCGCCGGATTTCGGTCGAAAGGCAAACGTGGCTCGCGAATTTCCTTTTTTGAGAATATGTGCCAGATTCAAGCTTGAATCTCCGCTCTGACACTCGTTCGGCACGCCGCCGCCGCCACCCGCCGCTAAGGACGAAATGAGTCTAGCCTGAGGCAACTTCGCCCGATGCCCAACTCTGTGTTCCGCCCGACTCTAAAATCATTCCCAGTCAATTCCCAGTATACTTCCAACGACCTGAGACCTGCACGGTTTTCCAACGCAACATCCTCGTTACACAACTTGTTTACACAACTTGTTTGCCACCCTCTTCAATGTATCTGCTATAGCGTATTCTGGACACTGTAAATGTTCTTTTGCCGGGCTTCCACTCCACGCATCGTGGCCACGGTGGCGCAAGAACAAAGGGTCTTTTAAACCCGGCTCACTAAGCGTACAAGTGCCACGATAAACTTTTTTTAGCATCCATTAGGGCTCGGATTTGCGCAAGTCAGTTGGAAGGGGCCACCGGTTGCCGCCGAAACTCCGGGCACGATAAAAGAACCCCAGTGGTCCCCACTGTTTTTTCTCTCATCTGCTCCCTCCTTACCATGGTACAACATCGGGCGTGTGAGGAGACGACTGTGGAAAAATTGTCACTTTGCCAGACTAGTCCATTCTCATCCTCCTCAACTGATTCCAACTCCCCAGGCCACAGTACCTTGTCCACAACATATGATGTGGGAGATTCTTTTGGCCACATACTTCCCGGAAGATTTCGGGACAAGATCATGGATAGATTGACGATGAAGATGAAAATGTGCACCCTCTCTGACCCAGTATGTGGTGAGTGTTTCCCACAGAAATGTACCTGATTCAGTCAGTACTGACCAGTGATGCAGCATGCCCAGGTTTCAAGAGGATAGATGATTAATCTACACCAGCTGGCAGCCAGCCACATCTTCCAGCACAGGGAGAATAAGCAGATAACCCATGGCAAAACATCCCAAAAATACGAAGAAAATATTAACAATACCTTTCTCATATTGGGGGATGGAATATCCAAAACATATTGAAAACACCTTTCAATATGTTCATCATGTCTTGGATGTCTTTTTTGGATTGCATCTCTCAAGCAAAAAACATTCTGGAGAATAAAATCTTTGAGTGCAAGACAAGCAAAAGTAATTGAAAATGCTCTCTCCATATCTTTTACAGTACACTTATCTTCCCTGTGCAACTCTGAAGGAAAAAAGTTTGCATGGACAAATACCACACTGAATATGTTTCTATCATGACAGTATGCTTTATTAGAGATGAAAGATGCGATATCTGGACAAAATTCAAGGAGATTTTCTCTAATTACTGCTTATGGATTTGGGAGGAGTTTGGTACCCAAGCCATCGATGGGTGATCCAAACAACCTTCCCGAAAAAATATGGCTCTGACCACGAACGCGTTCGGGGGCTCCTGGTCTACGCTCCCGACCTCGCTCACGCCATGGATGTAACTCGCACCATTTTTCGTGGTTTTTGCTTTTCTCACCTTCACTCAGACTGGATGTGATTCAGTCGATGGGGCACACCCAGATGACCCCGGTACAAGCGTCGACGATCCCACTCTTCATGCAACACAAGGATGTGGTCGTAGAAGCGGTCACAGGCTCCGGAAAGACACTCGCCTTCGTTATTCCCATCCTGGAACGCCTCATACGGCGCGAAAGGAAGCTGCGGAAGCATGAGCTCGGAGCGTTAATTATCAGTCCTACACGGTGTGTCCCTTCTCCCGGCAAGCGTTCCACGCCTGAGGTAATTTCAGAGAACTAGCCACGCAGATACACTCTGTCTTCTCGCTGTTCCTCTCCGCACAGCCCAGGACCGAGCCTGCAGAGCTGGACTCGGATCCGCTGGATCCGGAATACCCTGACCCCTTGCTGCTCATTTCCTCGACCAAATCATCACCCGCCCAGGACGTGCAACGCTTCACGTCAACTGGCGCCGATATCATAATTGGTACTCCGGGCCGTGTCGAGGAGTTCCTGCTGGGAAAAGGCAAAACTATAGTGAATGTAAAGGAACTAGAGGTTTTGGTCCTGGATGAGGCGGACAGGTGTGTTGTTTGATCCTATGCCTTTCCCTGCCACTGAATGGACCTGAAGGTTGCTTGACTTGGGGTTTCAAGCGGCGGTGACGCGTATTATCACACATCTACCCAAGCAACGACGCACAGGACTATTCAGCGCGACTATGACAGATGCCGACGCGCTTTCTGAACTTGTGCGCGTGGGGTTGCGAAATCCTGCGCGTATCGTCGTCAAGGTGCAGGCAAAGAAGCTGAAATTTGGCGGAGCGGCAGGCACGGCGGTTCGGGAAACGGTGGAGGAACGACGGATACCCGCCAAGTGAGCGCGAAATTGATCTGAAACCGCGCACACTTATGTTGTTCCTGTGCAGCCTGAAAATCCACTACGTTGTCTGTCACGCATCGGAAAAATTGGTCCAACTCACACGGATAATCTCTTCCGAAATCACGGAACACAGTTCTTCTCGGTTTATTGTTTATTTTGCCACGGGTGCTTGCGTAGACTATTTCTATCGCGTACGTTTCTCTCCACCTCTGCCGTCTCTATCTTTCCTGATCGTTCACCAGATCCTACAAGACCTATTACCTCCAAGGACATCTCTATTCTCGTTGCACGGCAACCTACCCCCATCTGCACGCACACGGACTCTGGCGGCCTTTTCGGATGCACCTGCCACAGTCGCCTCTCCCGCTATCCTGCTCGCTACCGACGTCGCGGCGCGGGGACTCGATCTCCCGTCAGTGAATACAATTATCCAGTTTGACCCGCCCTCGGACCCCAAAGCGTTCTCTCACCGTTGCGGGCGTACGGCCAGAGCCGGCCGCAGCGGCCAGGCGTGGGTGTTGCTTGTCGGACGGGAGAAATCGTACATCGGTGGGTACTTCATTTCTCCTTCTCAAATAGACCACTGATCTTTCCTGAAGAGTTTCTGGCCATTAGGAAAATCCCAGTTTCTGAGCGGCCGTATTTCGCTGCGGCGGGGGATCAGGTCATGCTTGTGCCGTCCGCCAGAGACGAGCTCGAAGGCGAGGAGGAGCCTGTTCGTCCCGACGACCCAGAGGTGTCGGTTTTCCTCGATCGCATACGGAAGACGGTCCTGACGGATCGAGCTATACACGATCAGGTGAGCACGAGGGCCGTCGATGAATACTCAAGGTGTTTATCGATGTTTTTATGGAGGCGATGACAGCATTCGTCTCGTTCGTCCGGGCATACTCTAAGCATGAAGCATCCTATATTTTCCGGGTCAAGGACCTCGACCTTATTGGCGTAGCGAAAAGCTTCGGGCTCCTACGGCTTCCGCATATGCCTGAGCTGCGGGATATGCCGCGCGGGAATTGGGAAGAGGCTGCTGTGGAGGTGATATTTTCCTTCCATCTCTCTGAAGTATTGGTACTCAAAGTGGACAGTGGAACGCGTTCGCTTATACGGACAAGGCGCAAGAGGCGAAACGGCTCGTCGCGGGTAAGGCTGCGGCGACTGTTCTTGATGCCGAGCGGGAAAAACGGCGGGCGGCGCGGGCGGAGAAGCAGAAGGCGAACGGGGCGTGGAGCGACAAGGTGGTGAAGAAGGAGGAGAAGGAGAAAAGAAAGGACTGGAAGGATCGGAAGAGAAAGTGGTTGAAGACGCAGACGCAGGTGGAGGCTGCGAAACCGGAGCACGGGGAGCACGGGGATGAGGTGGGGGATGACCATGATGATTGGGAGGAGCTTGCGCGGGAAGAGCGCATGGCGAAGAAGATGAGGAAGGGTGATTTCAGTCAAAAAGCGTTCGACGCCGAGTTTGCTAACTTTGACTGAATCTACTGTATGATATTTTTGTCGGTGTTAGTTTACAACCTTACAGGTGTTCAAAATATCGAAGATTGGTTAGATGCACACATGCAGGATTGTATATGTTGTCCTCGGCCATTCTGTGGGTTGTGATTCAAGCCCGAGATTTTTTCGCTATATTTTGTACACCGACAGAGACGTGAGAGGTGACCGAGCTCGGACTAGCTTCAAGTTGGAGTGTCCGAACCAGCCCGTGCTTTCAGTACTTGACCGCGTGATGCCCGACGACACGTGCAGCGCCAAATAAGCTTACGCGACGCTTATCGAGCACGCCAAATCACGACGCGCCTTGGCTTATAAGGCCTCAGTTTCATCGTGTTGCTGTAGTTCTGGCGTTCTATACACCCTCCAAACTTGCAACCCGATCTGCCGTCGCAAGGATTTCTCTGGTCCGTGTATTTTGGTGCAAGTCTCTCCGGTTCTGAGCGGTACTGCAGATATCTCGAACCCTTTCTTCATCCGCAATGCCGCCCATCTTCGACAAGCCCACCGTAGACAAGTATGACCTCGTCATAATTGGCGGGGGAAGTGGAGGTTCCGGTTGCTCGGTGGGCTCGCTGCTGTTCGATCAGTTCTCGTCTTAACGCGGTATCCAGAGACGTGCTGCGTCGTATGGCAGAAAGGTAGCCGTCGTGGAAGTGTCTGGTGTTCTTGGCGGGACTTGCGTCAATGTTGGTGGGTATCGTTCATGACCTACATTTCCTTTCCGAACATTATTTTGTTTCCAGGATGTGTCCCGAAGAAGGTTGGTTTAAAAATTATTAATATGGACGTAGAACATTCAACAGAACGATGTAGATTATGTGGCACGCTGCTGACCTGCAGGAGAAATTTACTCACCACGCCAAAGGATACCACATCAAGGGTGACGCCGCCATCCCCAAGTTCGACTGGGCGACATTCAAACCCCAGCGGGATGCGTACATCCACAAGCTGAACGGTATTTACGCGAGCAACTTTGAAAAAGAGGGCGTCGAACACCACACCGGGTTTGGACGGCTCACCTCTGCCAACGCGGTCGAGGTCACACGCCCCGACGGCCAGAAGTACACCCTCAACACTGAACACATCTGCATTGCTAGTGGCGGGCACCCGACCATCCCTTCCGACGAAGAAATCCCTGGCGCGTCGCTTGGAATTGACAGCGACGGCTTCTTCGCGCTCGAGGACCAGCCGAAGCGCGTCGCGGTCGTCGGCGCGGGCTACATCGCCGTCGAGCTCGCGGGCGTCTTCTACGCGCTCGGCACGGAGACGCACCTCATCATCCGCGGAGAGACCGTGCTGCGCACTTTCGACCCCGCGATCCAGCAGACGCTGACGCCGTGGATGGAGCACACCGGGCTACACCTCCACAAGTCGAGCAAGGTCGTCAAGGTCACAGGTGAGAAGGGCAAGACGCTCACCGTGACGACGGACAAGGGCGAGACCGTCGAGGTCGACGCGCTCGTGTGGGCGATTGGCCGCAAGGCGCTCACGGCTGACATGGGGCTTGAGGAGCTTGGCGTTAAGTTGCGCCCCAACGGCGACGTGGTCGTCGACGAGTACCAGAACTCCAGCGTTAAAGGTGTTACTGCGATTGGCGACGTGCAGGGCAAGGCGCTGCTCACCCCGGTGGCCATTGCTGCTGGGCGGCGCCTGTCGAACCGACTCTTCGGCCCGCCCGAGTTCAAGGAGGACAAGCTGAGCTACGAGGACATCCCGACTGTCGTGTTCTCGTAGGTCTCCTACATGACTCCTCGTAGACGCAGCTAATTTATTGGCAGGCACCCCACCATCGGCACCGTCGGCCTGACCGAGCCCCAAGCGCGCGAGAAGTACGGTGACACCGTCAAAATTTGTGAGGTTATTTCTTTTTTGCATTCTGAACGGCAACTGAACGAGCTGCCCCAGACAAGACGTCCTTCCGTTCGCTCTACTTCTCGATGATCGACGAGGAGCACAAGGAGCCGTCCATGTTCAAGGTCGTCTGCGTCGGCCCCGAGGAGCGCGTCGTTGGCATCCACATCATCGGCCAAGGCAGCGACGAGATGATGCAGGGCTTTGCCGTTGCCGTCAAAATGAAGGGTCCGTCCGCCATTTTCCTCCTTCGGGCTGATATTGACGGCGTTGTAGCGCGCAAGCGGGACCTCGACGACACCGTAGCGATCCACCCCACGTCGGCCGAAGGTGCGTTTCGCTGGCCTCTGTTTCTCCGAGTGCTAGCTCAAGAGATTGTTCGCAGAATTGGTCACTCTGCGCTGAGGAGCATAGGATGTCGAGAGTATACAATACATCCATGTCTATGTACGTTAAATATGATACAGAAAATCGCAGATTTCGTCTGTGACTGACAGAGACGATGTCCAGTTTCGAACGCACGCGAATCCGGGGCGCACCTCTATAGCCAAGGCCTCGTTGTTACAGTATATCACCGGTCAATGACACAAACCACTCAATGACACTTTTTTTCTCAAGCTGTGCTGAACCTCTTGGTCTGGAACCTTGTTTCCCTGGTGAATTAGGTCTGTAGAACAAAGAATGGATGTTATTTGGGTTGATACATCCTTTAGATCTTGAGATGTGAGGGCAACAAAGTGACGTGTTTTGAGGGCCAGCGCTTCGCGTGGCAGTACGAGTCCAGTATATATATATTTTGTCCTTTTTACGTGTAGCTTATCGCCGATCGCTGATGTGGGTCGCGCGAGGAGCGAGCGATAACTTGAAATATATAAGTGCTCAAAAAAGAAACATGAACTTCATTTGTATTCATTTGACTATCCCTAGAAACCAATATAGTACAATGTGTTTCGCATAGTAATTGTCCACTTTATTGTTGTAGTACCATCAAACATGGCATTTGAGCTTCTCCGTGTCACGTCTGAACTTTGTATGCTAGTGTTAGAAAATAGATGAATTTGTTGTAAACCTGGAGTGGGCATTTGAGAGACCTCCCGAATAAGGGTGAGGGACGATTATTGTTCCTGCGCAACCAATATTATAGATTTGCGCAGAGTGAGGAGTTAAGGCTGCGATAACCCATGGGAAGAAACTGTCGGTGGCTGATATAGTGAAAGACACGGAGAGAGAAGCGTGACCGCTAAGGCAAAGCCACATCTCAAGTGTGTGAGGATGAACACTGTCACAGGCAGAGAAGCCCAGACAGAAGGTAGACAGAAACAAATTCGGGTAATGTCAAAATCACACTGGAAGATCACGAACATGTGTGGCGCCGGTCGCAAACCCTCCTTGAGCAGACACACCAGGAGAAAGAAACCATGGCTAGTAAGTGAAGAACAACAATTGAAATCCACTAGAATGAGTGCAAGGGCGAGAGAAGTAGGCACGCTGGTGAGTGGGGAGCGGGAGTGTTGAGTGCACCGACGAGCAGGGATCCGGCAGAGCAGGAAGGGCACGGGGTGAAAGAGAGGGCACAGGGTCAAGAGTGGCAAACACAGCGAAAGCTAGGGCACGGGGCCACGCCGCCTAGCACGGAGCCGCGAGGAGGGAGGCAGAGGGGTGCAAGGTGTGCGTGGTGAGCAACGAGCTGCAAAGCAGGAGCAGCGTGCGAGCACAGCCAGAGCAAAGGTGCAAGGCGAAAATATTCCACCAGATAATTGACAACTAAGATTTGCCTTATCGAGCCGCAACATATTGTGGAAATGCATCTTGGCTGTCATTTGGGCCACCCCATTAGTCTACTCTGTCCTCCAAAGAAATGTAGATGCAAAATTTGGTCGGGTTGTCACTCCACATCAGACTTATCAGTCCAGTTTGATCGCAACCTTGAGAAGGTATCTCCTCACTCAATTCTCATTTTGGGGTGAACCAGTTTTATTGTCAGGTACTTGAGATACCTATGCACAAGACGTTGGGAAGGGATAAGGACCATTGTCCCTACTCATTATCTGAGGCATTTGTTTTCGATTTATTTTGGGAATTTGTCCCGATTTGGAACGTCAGTTGCATGTGCATGTCACCTACCTTATATCCGTAAGTATCCCAGCCGGCATCAGCAAAGAAAGAAGCTAATAAAAAAGTGTCAGTAGAGTTATTGAGGTCTTGATCTCAAAGCTTGCACCCATGTCGTAGGATGTATTATGACTTGTACCAACCCGGAGAGAGAGAGAGAGGAGGATGAGGACAGAGAGGCGGATCGGGATGGCACAGACCGAGAACAGCACATTCAGGAATGTAGACGATTGCGTGCGTGTCTTGCAGTATCTTGATTCATTGACGAGACTTGATGTTGCACGGAGGATTGATAAGGTTGGCAGGTGATGAAGGGACTTGCTGAGTGAAATCCGTGTGAAGGGTAGATAAGGTCCTGTCCACACCAATTCAACAGAATGGGCGACAACACGAAATCAAGACACTGAGATTGTGTGGAGGGTCCTATGGGAAGCTCAGAGATGAATGGGGAGAAGACTGTGGTGGCGAAATAAAGGGATAATGGCAGGGACGATACAGCGGTGGTGGGGGAAAGGAAAGAAAGAAATGATCATCGGATCAAGCAGTGTCTGAAACAATCACGCAATCGCGCATGTGCTGTCGGACTTCGAAATGACTAAGACATTTTTGAATTCTTCCCTGTTGCTTCCTCATAAACTTTTGCATTGCCATTCTTCGTTTTACAACCTTAGCATGAACATCATTCATATGTGCCCAAAGAAACAAAAACTCAGTTTTATTGGTCCGCTATCGGGCGCTACTGATCCGACAGGCATCGGCTACCAAGCGCGACTGATCATCAGCTGAGTTGCTGCTGGAGCTACCGAGATCTACAGAGACCAGGCTGGGCTCTACTGGTGCTATGGACACTATGAACCTGAACTGACAGCTACTAGGCATTTTAATGTTTCCTAATGCACCAAGCAGGGAGTGAGGCGGCGGCGTGGCGAGGAGGGAGGGATGAAGAGCCTGAGACTCTGAGAGACAGAGCTACACGTGATGAGGAGCAAAAGCAACTGAAAGGACGTGGAAAGAAGAGAGGAAGAAAGATTTTCTGAAAGACATGTGACGTTGAGGAAAAGCAACTGAAACGAGGTGGTTGTGAAAAAGAAGTGTATCACGTGCATCAATCTATAAATAAGCGTGGAGCAAAAACGACTGACACTGGGGGCAGTGACCGGGATGCATGCATGTCATCGGCATGTCCATGTGACATTTGACAAAGGCCTTTGGAACATGCCACAAAGACCTTTGTAGTATTTACATCTTGTATTAACAAAGTACAACTCAGTGTTTAATTACATACAATACTTGTGTCCCCCTCCCACCACGCACACCGCGGTCCCGCCCAAACCCGACCTCACACAGTGACATGTGTGGGAGGACTCGGAGTGGGGAGCGGATGTTGTATTTAATTAAACACTTAGTTCTGCTTTGTTAATATGAGATGTGAAGATTACAAAGGCCTTTGTTGCATGTCACACAGAGATGCCAGGCACATGCATGCATTGCACTTGGATGTCAAGTGCCCCGGTCACTGCCCCCAGTGTGAATTTTGCAAATTTTCTCACGGAACAACCACTTACAAGAATGAGTCTATATATAAATATATAGGACTCGTAATTGTTTGGCCATTGTTTGGCACTGATTTCAGGTTCCCTGGTCAATGACACAACATTTTTTAATCTGTTTGACTACTATCCCCCCTCAGGAAAATCCCAAATTTTGCCATATCATCCCAGAGGTATATTTTCGACTATTGGCTGACTTGATATTTCCCAAAGTGAACATCAAAGAGCACACAGGCCGAATCTTATTTGTTTGTGTCATTGACCGGTGAAATACTGTATAAGTCCATGTTTTGAGAGTGGCTAGATCTTGAAGAATGTCGATTCTAATAGCTATGAGCTCGTGTGGGGCGGTCATAGTTTGGAAGGTATCTGCAGATGTCCGAGAAACACACTCCTACCGTAGTCCTACGCGCTCCTCTGAGCAACTCACTCTTGTCAATGCTTTATCCTCACTCAAATCACGGTTGAATTAGACGAATGAAACTGCACGTGGGTTCAACAATAAAATCACCAAAGATGTCCAGTGCTGGTGGAATTGTGGTGGAACGAAACAACTCCAAACCAACTCGCGTAAGGCTCCAACCGTTTCCATGTATAATAAATGTTTATACACAGTTTTAACCGTTTTCATTTCCATTTAGTTTGCCTGGGAGGTCAAACAGTTTACAAACGGTTTGTAAACGGTTTAAACAGTCAAAAGATCTCAACTGCTCTGAATCAGCCTCTGAGCAAATTTACCAGCAGGAACACCAAAAACCTGATATCTGAATCCCTGAAGCCTCTCAATTCTTCCCCAATATGCATATATGCGCACACAGGCAATGTAGCACTCGACTAGCTGGAGTCAATCCAAATATGGTAATTGTTCTTGTGATTGATGGCTCACACGGTATTGACGTGCCGCGCCAAGCAGCAGCGCTACTTGCACTACTTAGCTAAACAATGATCTCAACATCCATCTATGCCATTAATTACGCCTGTTGCCTCTGGTTGAGAGTGTCATTGAATTAAACAGTTCAATGTAAGGATGGCTATCCTCACACGGCGCCCATCAGTGGCTATGGACACAGCATCAGGATCTTTTACTATTTAAGACGAGATCTTTATTTCCTTCTTTACGCTTACACCCACCGACTACCACCATCTGTATCTCTCATCTGTTGCTCGCAGACCAAGTGTCTCGCTGTTGGAATATACTGTGGTCCTGTCTGTTTGCGTGATCCTTGTCAGTGTTCTGTCTTTGACGACAGGCTTTCATTCAACTCACCCGAGGTTGCTGTCATTGAGTTGTTCATTGTTGTTGGTGTGCAGTCTTTCTCCCCAAAATTCAGCAATGCAGTGAACGATAAGGACAAAGAGAGTTATGGATGAAAATAAGTAGCTGGTGACCAAGTACATACACTGCTTTTGAATGCCTTTGAAAAATACTGTTTAAAACAGTTTTAAATGGTTTTAAACTGTTTAACTACTGTTTCTGTTTAATTTGCCTGGTCCCATACACGAAAACTAAATGGTTTGAGCCTTAAACTCGCGTCTCGTGAAAGCGTGCGACACAGCCACCCATCATATTTCTCATCATTCGACACCAAGTCCTCTAGTTTCTTTCCTCGTAAACTCGTCCATGAACAAGTCATTTCCTCTTCTCGATTTCATTTAGTCGGTGTTCGGCTCTCTTGTCCAACCACCTCGAGCTTGATTGTTCAATTCCTTCGAATTATGGTGAACCTCAATTACGCCCTCCAAACTCAGCACCCCATCTCCATATTTGACGCTAACACCTCTGGCGCCATCTGTTTTGTTTGTATTTCTTGAAGCCGCCCTATCTATCACATGCCCAAAGTGCTTCACGCAAGTTCTACCTTCTCGTGTTATCTCCAACTCTTCCGGACTCGTCTTTCGCAGAATCACTGCCTCTCCGCACCAGAAGTCAAGAAGTGGGTTGAACTTGAGCTGAACAGATTATAGCCGTACAAGTCCCTTTCGACTCGTTCGGCCTCTCTCGAGCCAAAACTGTCTTCAACTGACATAGAAGTGGTGTCGGTCCGTATTGGACCAATATTAAAAGATCAACACGAGTACAGGATTAGCGCTCAGTACCTATATAACATGGGATATTCACAGGATAGCCATCTCTTTCGCACCCTCTATGTCAGTAAGCCTTCTGTCGTTGCTTAGGTTCCTTTATTATGTCGCTGACCTCGTGAGATACAGTCTGAAGGCCAGAGTGCTGGTGACTTGAACATTGTCAGTGGAGTCAGTTGCGCAGGACCAAGACCTGATAGTGTCAAGATCATGTGCGTTGTACAAGGTTGGCCTGGCGTTTTCGTGGTTGTCTCAGTTGCAGCGACGACCGCAGGGGTCGCAACCTATTATGTTGTCCTAGGAATATTCGGTGCAGATGGAAAGCATGTGAATGAAGGCCCAATGACGTTTCCCGCAAGTGAGGTTGTGCCCGTGAAAGTTTAATCGAAGATGGTGAGCTCATTTCTATCTTCTATTTGAGACTTTGGAACGAGTTCAAGTTCGGACGTAGACAATGAAAATCTTTTTTTTTTTTGCCACGAAGTCAATATGCGATGCTATGCACCCTTTCTCAATGGTCATCATTCAGGGCCCAGGTACTTTGTTTGCCAAAGTAAAGAGAAAGTAGTGATAATCACAAATGGAATAAAGATAGTCGCCAATGTGTGGCAGGGGCCCGGCTATGCTGTTCAAGTTAGTGCTTTATTCATCCCAACTATATTTTACATCTGCTCTTCTGAATATTTTATTTTGACTTCTCAAAATATATTTTTCGGTCGAGTTCCACACCAAAAATATATTTTCTGAGTCATCCCAAGTATTTATTTCTCATTTTGACAATCTGCAAACTATTTTTTTGGCCGATGTTGAAACTATTTTTTTCCAACGTCGGCTAAGGTACGGGATCGGGGGAGCAGGCAATGCCCGATGGGTCTCGATACTGCGTGCGCAACGATGAGGGCCCTTGAAGCCCCTTCGACGACATTGAGTACAACGACACCACATTGTTTGGTGCTGTTATGCAACAGTGTGTGTTTGCCGAAGTCGCTTCCTCGCTCGTCACTGCCAGGCCAAACCCTCATCCCTGATTAGCCCTCTTTGCTCTCCCATCGTCGACACCCTACATGTATGCTTCAATCAATTCCCGAGTGCTGTGCTCTCCCCGAGCCCCAAGATAGATTGCCTCAGATTTCAAATCAAAGTGTGTCCATCTTCACCTCTCGCCACCGCCACATCTTGATCCTTGCTACTCCAAAGTCTATGCGTTTTCCCTACCACCACCTCTCTCTGTCTGACAAGCGGGTCCCATTAACCTTGCTCAGTCTGCAAACCTGCGTCTCAAGGTCTACGAAACCGTGTCCTCGTAATCTGCTGTCAACATGCATGCAAAATGAATACCACGAGAGGTCTATAACGGTGTTGATCCTGCACACACGTTCGTCCTCGCAATCATGCACGTTTTCTTTTGCGGCGTCCGGTGTTGTGGAGAGAGTTGTAGCGTGGCTGCTGAGTCTGCCAGCCGCAGCGTCGTCCTGCCATGACCATGGTGCGGTCTCTTTCTGCACCCTCGGCCGTGGCACATCTTTCCGTGGGCCATTTGGTGTTTCAGGACAGGGATGTGCTACCGATGGAGGAGGACTCACACGTCTGTTGGCCATCAGATACCTCTGGGAGTATTGCCCGGCGGACGATGCCTTTGGAATCAATTCAGAGTGGTGTGTCGTTACTTCTCAATCCCACACTGCTCCCTTCCTTCCTCCTCGATCCCCAATCCCCTTTTGTCCGCTCCCATCCTCTCCTCTCCTCCTCTCCTCCCTTCGAGTAGAACCCGCACCGCAGTAACCCATCGGTGCCGGCCTCGAGGGCACGCACACTGCCTCACGTTCGCACCATGGGAGAGCAACGGCGTCCGTTGCAGCGGTGCATCCGTTAATACAGTTCATTGTAAAAATAATACTTACATAGATACAAATGCAATCTATGCCAATGTTGCTGCCATTGCCTGCTCCGCTATTCCTTGCACGGAAGAAGTAAAGGATGAAGAAATGTTATAAATCAAGGATTTAATTACAGCAGAGATGGAGTTGTAGTCCGACGAAAGTACCAGATTGTTCAAGATGAGTAATTACAAAACAAGGGTGCACGACCAGATGTGGGTACAATGATAAAGAGTGCAACTAGAGAACAAAGACGGACAGAAAGGTGTACGATGGACAGGCGTGGAAAGCACAATTCAGAAAAATGTGCAAAGAACCCTCACTCTGGGAACGTAAGTGTATTCAACGGGCAAGAATGTTGAGTCTGTGATCGACAATGCTGTCGGTTCTGGAGTCAAGAGCGTCCTCATAGAGGATGACCGGCCCAGCGACTGCAAGCGAGATGTGCCGGTCCAGTCTATGGGCTGGTCGGAGGGACCTACAATGGCATTATTGCTATGATGAGACGTGCTCGGTCCCAAAGCTTAGAGCATAGAACATTAAAATAACGTGCCTGTAAAAGGCAGACTCATCTGCGTCGCCGTCGGTCCAGCATCTAAGAGTTCAAGAAAAAAATATTCAGGCAGGCAACGATGTTGTTACCCACACCCAGCCAGTGCCTCAGGGCGGAAGGGCTGTGAAACCTCTGTGTTGACCCCGAGCGCAAGCTGCTGCAGCCACGGGCACCCGACCGCGAGCACCCAGAGAGTCTGGAGGTTCAAATCCAGTGTCGGGCGCAGGGAGTCCCGTGGCGGCGCGATGGTGAGCACGGTGAGTGCAGGCCAGGCACATGCCATTGCCTGCACCTCGTCGTGGGTGAGCATCGCATCAATGTTGATGCGGAAGGACTGCAGCACACAGCAGGCGTGCAGCAGCGCAAACACAGCAAGGACGAGCGGCCGACGCCTGGGGAACATTGAAGGTGAGTGAGGTACTGCACCATGGAGGTGCACACCGGAATGGTGGGGGGAAGAGGAGGGAGAAGCGAGCGGGCTCGATGGAATGGGAATGAACGTCCACCAGTGTTGAGGTATGGGGTCTGTAAAAAGGTGAGCAGGTGCAACGTGATAAAGTGCTCAACAACGCACCTCCAACAACCCTATGGCGACACTCAATGCAACGCATGCACATCGTAAGGACCGTTTATCATTGGCAATGGGCCAGGGAAATTGGGAAGCTCTGACCGATTGCTTAGGCATCGGCTGGCTGCCAGGTCAAGGTGCCGTGTGATTGCGAGCTCAGTCCAAGGCATGTCCTGGATTTGCTTAGGTTGGTGTTCCTTTCCACCAAGGAAGACATAGGATTTGTTGCATTCTGCATAGCCTATTTCATGGGTGTTAGGGTATAGACAAGAATCACGGGAAAGACACTTGCCGTGGTACCAAAGGTGATGAGGCCGACAAGGGAGTAGGCGAGATAAGGCTCAAGCTGACAACAAGAAGACCTGGACGGGGTGGGCAAGGGTGTATTCAATAGTAGTGTATCTCAGTAGGAGTTCTGCAGGAAGGTCAGTGTTGGAGATATCCTTGAAGTTGTGGCGCGGTGTCGACAACGAGCGACGGAAGAGAGAAAGCCGAAGATAGCCGACACCCACTGTTGCACAACAAGACCATACATTGTGTCCACATCGAATTGAATTTGTGCAGCGTTCAATGTCGTCAAACAGGTCTCTGCCAACGCGCTGTGCGATGTCAAGACCCATCGGCCATCGCCCACGACCCCCCGACTCTGTACGTTACCCCGACATTGAAAAAAATAAGGTTCACCACTTTTAAAATAAATAGTTTGAACATGTTGAAACGATAAAAAATAGTTGGAACGTTGTCAAAACAAAATAAATACTTTCAGCAACTCGGAAAAAAAGTTTTGAACAGGTCAAAAAAAAAAGTTTCAACACAATCGAAAAATAAAAGGTGAATGAAGAAAGCGCCAACTTCAACAGCATACCTGGCACTTCGCCTGGGTTGTCGTGGCACTCGTCCTTGGGTGCCAAATCCTCACTGATTGCCTGTTGGAATTCAAAGGTGCCCTTCAGACAGACAAACATTATTTTATAAAGAGGAGAATTTCTCAGACAGGTTGGCTCCTTTGTATTCTTCTTCCAATTTCTCAATGCTTCAGTTCCTTTCTCTGTGACCTGAAAGCTGCTATAATATTCTACACACAACCTCCCATCTTGACATAACCGCATTCTTCCTCCACTTCTCGAGCCCAATGAAATTTACACGAGTCGGAGGAAATGCTGTGCATAGTCCCTCTTAGCTCAGTTGGTAGAGCGCGTCACTAGTATTCCAAATCTGAATCATAGGGTGGAATGACGAGGTCAGTCGTTCAAATCGGCTAGCGGGAACATTTTTTCTTGTTATCCATCTGCATTTGATGCGGCCGCTCAACATCCACCGTGCTGAAATATAAGTACCTACCGACCTACTAATGTTCGGACATCCTGCCTTCCTTCCCGTAAATAAGTTTCACCGCAATTCCGGCCCTCCGTCGGTTCTTTTGCAGATTTTGCATGGTTGGTCTCATCGGACCAGAGACCTACACGGAACCTGACAACAGGATATTGATTCCCTCTTAGCTCAGTTGGTAGAGCGCGTCACTAGTATTGCAAAAGCCACATTTTGTGCTATGACGAGGTCAGTCGTTCAAATCGGCTAGCGGGAATTCTTTTTTTCATATCCTCTATTCGGAAATCATCTACATTTTTTCCTCCTTGTATTTATACATGAACGTCAACTGAGCCGTGAGCCATGTAGAGCATGTATGTACACGAAAGAGTTCTGCGTGCGGTGCAAGTAAAGCGTACTTGGGTTAGTAGGTACTGGTACGGGGCGATAACTTGAGGCAATGTATGGGGATGGACGGAGTTGGCAAGTGTACGATATGTAGGATTGAACAGGCAGCGACGTCGAAATAAACCAAAAAAAACGTAGTGTACCTACAGAGACCTGCGTAAGACCCGAAACTAATAAAACGTGGATAGGGGTAGGCTGCACGGGGTGTCAGTCGGTGTTTTGTCTGAGAAAGGAGGGGAGGGGGGGGGGGGGGGGGGGGGGGGGACTCACAGACTAAAACGGAGATAGGATACTCTTGGGTTGGGTTGGGTTGGGTTGGGGATCTACACTTGCGGTGGGAGGGGTATCGGGCGTAAGCGTAACATGTTTTAGGGCATGCGGGTGCGGTGGTGCGGTGGGAGACCTGAGATGCATAGCACCCGCGGCCGCTGGCGGGCTTTTGTAATGCGGTGCGGCGGTGCGTGTGCGCATATAAGGGCAGGGCAGGGCGCGGGGGGTGGGGTGTCCATCCCCCGTCGCGTCCACGTGATCAGGAGGGTGGCGGAGCGGAGGCGGGGGACAAACACAACAAGAAGCGACAGCAAAAGCAGGGCGGGGCCGGGGCCGGAGCACATAAATACGATAGCAGGGGGTGGTTTCGGTTTCATTCGGTCTTCTCCTCCTCGCCCCGTCTTCCTGTCGTCCGCGGCGCGGGTACACAGCACCGGCGCCTTATTCCTTGTGCCGGCTGATCT
Organism: Mycena maculata; assembly: GCA_029448575.1. Taxonomy (NCBI): domain Eukaryota; kingdom Fungi; phylum Basidiomycota; class Agaricomycetes; order Agaricales; family Mycenaceae; genus Mycena; species Mycena maculata. The sequence continues at coordinate 139,929 of JARJLG010000008.1, read as the reverse complement.
TCTCCACGCCCGCGCTGAGCGCCGTGCGCCGCCGCTCGACCTCCTCCGCCTCGTCGTCCTCGTCCTCGTCCTCGTCTTCATCGTCCGCCTCTTCCTCCTCCGCCGCCTTCCCGCCCTTGGCCGCCGCGGGCTCGACGCTGCCCTCCGCGGCCTTTGCCTTGCCGTCTTCGTCCTCCGAATCGCTCTCCTCGTCCGAGTTGGACGAGGACATGCTCTCGGACGACGACACGGACGCGGGCTTTGGCTTGGCGTCCTGCGCCGCCGCCAGCGCGGCGAGCGCGTTCGAGCTGCTCCGCTGGTGCGAGTGGTGGTGCCCGCGGAAGTGCGCGGGCAGCGTGACGGCGCGCAGGACGTGCTCCTCGCCGCTCGAGGCGGAGGGGAGGGCCGGGGTGCCCAGCGGGGACGCACTGAAGGGCGGGGCGTGCCCTGAGCCCAGGGACGGGGAGCCGAAGGGGGGGGAGGGCAAGGCAAGCGGAGACGGAAGGTCGGGCGGCGCGTGCGGGTGGGGGTGGGGGGCGACCTCGCCCGTGGGCGTGGTCGTGGTCATGCTCTCGCCGTCCCCCGCCTCTGGGCCCTCTTTCTCTTTCTCTCCCTCCTTGGGGTTTTCCAGCTGCTTGGCCGCCTCCCGGGCCTCGCGCTCGCGGGCCTCCCTCCGGCGCTTGACCCACCCCATCCCGCTCCCGTCGTCGTCGTCGTCCCCGCCGGACACGACGCCCATGCCGACGTGGCCGTTCGCGGCGCCGTTGGGGGTCGACGTCGCGGCGTTGCTCTGCACCTTGCCCCACGCCGAGTGGCCGTGGGCGTTGTTCTTGACGCTCCCCATCCCGCCGTACCCCCACTCGACGAACGTCGGCTCCTCGTCGCGGGCGGAGGCAAAGGGGTTTGCGGCTGTGTTATATTAAAGACGTTAGATGTACGGCAGGAATGGAAAGAGAGCGGGACGCACCGTTGTTCTTCCCCCCGTAGACGCGGCCATTCAGCATGCGTGTCCCGCGCTTCCCTGCGCTGCTGGCAAAGGGGTTGAGCGCAGGGACGGGCGGGACGGACGTGCTCTTCTTCTTGCCCTCCTTCTTCTCCGAGTCCCTGGAGCCAAAGAGCGCGCGGCCGCGCTTCTTGGGCGCGGCGACGCTGCTCTGGCTCTGCGTGCGCGCGAGGGGGCTGCCACCGTTTGTGCTGGCCACGGAGGTGCTGGACGCCCAGCGCGTGAGGCCGAGGTCCGCGAGGGGGGTTTCGAGGGAGGGCGTCGGCGTGAGGCTGTCTGTGCTGGAGGCGGGCGTGTTGGCGCCGCGGCGGAAGGACCGGAGGAGGGAGCGCGGCTTCGGCCACGTTGCGCTCTTGCCTTCAATGCGGGGCGGGGTGTACGAGGACGGCGGGGGTGCACTTGCACTGTGGTTGTGCACGGGTAGATGCGGGTGTGTGCTGAGCGGGGAGGCCGTCGGCGAGTTTGAGCTCAAGGACGGCAGGGGTGCTTCCACTTTGACCTCGATTGGTAGGGGCAATGGGAGCTCATCGACCAGTACACTCCGCCGTGGGTCCGGGAGGGGCGCAAAACGGATGCGGAGAGAACTGGTGGGTGGGCTCATAGGGGTGGAGTGTTTGTCGTTTGTCGGGGTGTCCGCAGAAGTGTGGGAGCTGGCAGAGGAGGCTGAAGAGTTTGAATATCTGTTTGAAGCTGAGGAGTCGTCGGAGGAAAGCGAGTTTGTGCTCGGGCGAGAGGGGAGCAGTATTGAGGGTGGAGAAAGAGACATTGTTGTCTACTTTCCTTGACTAGACTTTTGTCGCAGGCAGGAGTAATGAAGAATGAAAGGATCAGAATAAAAGTGAATCACATCAAAATCAATAATTTGTTTCAACACAACGTATTACGGTGTCGGGTGTCCCCATCCTTGGCACTAGAGAGACGAGGAACGTTCGCCCCGTTTTCGTAATGAGAAGGCCGTCCTCGGATTGGTCTTACCCCGCACCGGTACCCCTCGTCAGATTTACTTCCGTTGTCTTTCTCCTATTCTGACTCCTGCATATAATCCTTCTCTTCTTCCACACACCCGCCCGGCACCCCCCGTCCCCATCACCCGCAACATCCCGCAGCCCACCACCATCACTGACTACACCGAGCGCAAACGTGCCCGCCGTTCCGTCACACGACAACCGCAGGGAGCTGCGCGCCCCGCCGGTTTCCCGACGGCCCACCCATTCCGCCCCGTGATCCTGCCCTCAACCCCCGTAATCAAATGTCTCAGCCTACCACGCGTCAGGAGGTCGCGTGCCGCCGACTTGATGCGTAGGCGGACTGGTCGCGTGCCGGGGCGCACAATATGAGTAGCCTTCGCTCCCGGCCACGTCGACGAGGACGAAGGATGATAGCCCCGCCCGACGATGCCCTCATCGCCCCTTCAACAGTGCACATCCACCACGCCATCAACATCAATCTCTCCTCCCTCCCCGAGCCTTCTCCGACTCGCTCCCAACCCCCGAACATGCGCCTCCACCCAGCTCCAGTTATATACACACCGATACGTACTGTTGGCCCCGGCGAACAGTGACTCACCAGAAGGTCTCGCCATAAACGCCAAAATAGCGACATCGACGGGCGCGGAAATTAAAAAACTCAATCAATACACACGAACGGGTCCTCGGAACGGGATCTTCGACGACGCGTCATCTCTCAATCTGATTGACGGTGTTTTCGGGTTCTCCGGACTTCTATATGCGACTTATCTGTTGGATAACAGAACCGCCGTCGCCTCCCGAACGCCGTCCCTGTCGACCGCAGGTCGAATATACCAGGACCCCGGCTAATAGGTGAGGAACCCAGATTTCCAAACTGGAAAAAAGTCAGGTTTTTTTTGGGACTTTTGGGCATTTTCGTCAGGTTTGGCACTGGCAAGGGCAAATTTTCGAATTTTCGTCAGGAAATGTGGAACAGGGTTAAAAAATGCCCAAAATCATCAGGAAACCGTCAAAACGGCTCAAATTCGGCGGGAAAATGGGAAAAGACACTTCTGGAGAGCTAATTCCCTGAATAGAACCACGTCATCCACCGTAAGCTCGAGGCCGGTAGCAGTGACACTGGGGTTAGATGCAAGTCGGCAAAGAAAAGTGAAGGGTGGCAAGATACGATAGTGCTTTGTTTGAAACCTGGAAGTGGCTTGTCATGAAGTGATGGCTGCAATCATACTGTACAATGATAGAATATGGAAGCATTCTAAAATTTCAGGACAAAAAAAGTTTGAGACCTCGTCCGCGCTCGGCGATTTGATTTTTGTTACGTCCGGAACGTGATAAGAAAGAGGAATAGCTAATATACGTAGCATACAAAAAACAAACGTAGCCAACAGCGCAGTACAGTTCCGAAAACGAAAACAAAGTTACGACTCAGAAAGTTCTACACTCAACCACTCAGTAAGGCATCCACGTCAGGTTCGGGATCCGGGTTCCCCAGGCCAGGGGCCTTTCGTCAGGTTTCGGGATCAGGCAAAATGTCAATTTTGGCCCTTTTCGTCAGGTTTTGGCACTGGCAAAATGGCCCAAAATGACCCAAATTCGTCAGGTTTGGGGTCTGGGTTCCTCACCTATTAGCCGGGGTCCTAATATACCCCCACGGAATCTGAAGTCTTTTCTTGGAACAGCCGTCAATCGAATTCGCATCCCCACGCCCACGCTCCGGGCACGACGAGGCGATCCCCGCGCCGTGTTCGAATCCCTCGGCGTCGATAGGCGTCGATGGGTGTCCGAATATACCCGCTCTGCAATCTCGAATCTTTTATTGGAACACGAGAACGCATCCCCACGCTCACGCCCGAGAGACGATCCCTGCGCGGTGTTCGAATCCTCGGGGTCGATAGGTGGATGGTGTACATCGCTTGCCCTATCGCAGCGTGCTTGATATTATCAACACCATTGACGTATTCCAGCGGTGGGTGAGTCACTCGCTTGTTGTTTTATTTTTGTGAGGAGGTGCAACCCAAGTGAGTTTCGAATCCACGTCGGTTTATATATCACTAGATAACGCGCCCCAATTTTACACCACCACGATGGATCATGGATGGAGCTGGAGAATCTGCCAATGTCCATATGTTGCGTGTAACGTCAGGAATCGTCTACTTCCGGGTCCAGACTGGGCCCGGGCACCAGATGCATTTTTATTTAGATATTGGCAGCGGCTTGTGGGTCCCGAATCCACAATTGAAATGAAAGTACGTGCTCACCAGCAGGGTGACGCTCGATACTGGGCAAAAAATATCATTTTTTTGGTCAACGCACCTGGGTTCCCATCTACACTCCAGACTATCACTTATGTAACTGCGCGGTTCAAATCATCTTTTGACTATCAAATATGTTGCAGTATCGGCGGCTTCCCAGGTTATCGATGGCGTGCTCGTACATACGTCCTCCGTCATCCTGATGCGAACCCGGAATCCGACGGAATCGCCAAAAGTACCAAAAGCGGAGTCTGGAGTTGAATCTTCTTCCGGCTGGGGCGGAATCAAATCGCTGATCCGCCTCCGCGCCGTCTTGACAACCACGCAACAGAGCGACCTGCCCACAGACGACGCGACCGCACCCGCACCCACACCCACACCCGGCGAACGTTCCTGGCTCTCGTCTTCAGGCCTCTTCTTTCCTCTTCTTCCTCAACCGTCCCTTCGATCTGGACCCACAACATGCGGGTCTTTGCGGTGGCGTCCCCTGCCCCTCGTCCCTCGCGTCCTCTCGTAACGGGCGAACGTGCATGGCAGGCGTACAATCCAATTGCTCCACGTCGACACTCAACACAACCGGTTCACACGACCCTCGCCGAGTCGCCAAAAACGGGGTCCGGGGAATTTTTTTTCGTGATCCGCGCAACGTGGACGAGGCTCGGTAAAATTTTACGCGAGGGTACGCGTCGGGTACCGGTATGTATCTAGCCCGTTTTTCGCCGGGGGCCGGGACACGCAGGCGCCGAACGCTCGGCCGCTTTTTTTTTCTGGCGCGTCGGAAAGTTGGACCAGGTTCAAGGTCCCGAATGGACCCACAATGGACCGCTTGCCTGAACACCGGGAATAGCGGGGAGGTCCTCGACGCTGTGAATATCGCCACACGCGTCGACACGCGGCCGGCTAGGTCAAAGCCTGCATCTGATTGACACTTTTTTTTTCTCTCGGGATCACCAGCTCTCGCGTTTTCATTTACCAGTGATCCGCCCACCCTGGATCGGCGTCCTCCGGCGCCGACATGCATGTATGTGGAATTTCAAGGTGCAGGGCAGCGCGTTGCACATTTGATAATCCCGGTTTTTTTTTCCGCCCAACTGTCAGGGCAGCGTTGTTCCGAGGTGTGCGGCGCCTCCAGCGGGACGCCCAGTGCTCACGGCTGTCGAGGGTAATGTTGCTGGGCGGGCGAGAATGGCGTGGGATCCCGACGCACGTCCGTTCATTTTAATTTTTCTCGTGGCAAGCGCTCGACATTCAATATTTGTTCAAACTTCTTTTGAACTTTTGAAGCTTGAAGGCGCGTTGCAGACGAGGATGGACTGTCCACACGAACATTTTTTCTGTCATATCAAATATTTTGGCAGCGATTATCCAGAGAGTGTAGATATGATTTCAACATTTTGAATCAAGAATAAAATTTGATTTTACGTACACCAAGGAGATATGTACCTGTAACCTTATCTTACTCCGTGTTGTTAGGGCTGTCAATCGACGGACAACGGGAATTAACATAATACGTGGCGCTGTCGGCATTCCGTCGTTGGTTGAAATGTCTGATCCCTCGATAGGTTGAATTAAATACCATATCATGTATGTGTCGGTGGGTGGGCGAACGTTCATCGCTTGGTGAGGTCTTCCTCGGGGCGCGAAGCAGGGGAAGTTATCTAGGGTTGCAGAGTGTTCTCGACAGAAATTAACTTCGCGCGCCCTCGACAAACGAAGATTCAGACATGCCCACCAAATCGGACAGCAGCGCTGGGCCCCCGCGCACCCGTCGCCCGACTACATGATGGCCGGCTGTCCACCTTGCGCATACGCGGTCACGGCGGCAAGATCTTACGGCACCCGGGAACGATTTATCGACCGGGCCCGGCACCGGGACGTCGTACGGAAATGATATGTAGCCGGCGGGATGGGCATGAGAGCCGTCTTGCGAAATGGGACGTGTATGTAAGGATTTGAAGAATTCCTCGTTCGACTGGAAGAGTAGTTGTCCGAAAATTTTGCGGTGAATGTCACCGTAAATCCTTACCACGTCTGTCAGAATCAACCTTGACATTTCCTTGGCCTCATTCACCTCATCTCCTGGGAGGCCAAGACCTACGCAGTCAGACAATTCAATTGGGGTAAACTCGTGTCTTACTCGTTCAAAAGCCTATCTTCCGGCCGCACAACATTACATGGCATATGCTCCTTGGTGAATGGCAGTAATTCCACCACTGAACGACGAACGAGAGACATAAGACATTGAAGACTAGGCTCGTGAGGTGATCTTCTGAAGACGGTCGTTCAGGGATCACCATTATAGAACTGAAGACGGCCGAGCCCCTTGGCATCTGTAGACTCAACCTTGTTAATCGAATATCTGTCACCTTTAATTGAGTCATGTGGAGGACTGACTTGCGCACACGACCAGGTCTCGCGAGCGAGTAAGGCTAGCTTCGTGGGGAAGCAGCGGCTCGATCATGATCGGCGTCTCTCCGATTTGGCACGCGAGAGAGGACAGGGGGTATGGGGAGAATGAATCTGAACCATTTAACATGAGACGTGAGGGTTGTTGAGGTGAAAAGGAGCCTGAATTTGAATTACGAGGCCGATACAAGACAGTGGCTCGGGGCCGACAGAAGAAACCAAAACAGAGACTGAGATAGACGAGGCCTGGTCTGACCGAACGAAGTGCGAAAAATAGTGCTGGGTTTTAAATGCTGTATGTATTGTTTGTTTCATACAATACATTAAATACCAGGTATAATACATTAAATACTTGAGGACCCCCAGAGGCCATGTATTTAATAGGTATTGAATACCTCAAAGGCTTGGATAGAAGTTAAAAAGGCTCCCAAGGCTCATGAGAACTGTGGAGCAATTTAACGGTGACATCTGTGGGCTATAACATATTAAATTTATGAGCGGTCGGCAAGGCTCGGAATGCCAAATGGGGCCGGCGGATCAGAACTTGATACCCAATCCCTCGCTTTCAAAGCCGACGAGCAAGCCTGGGAAGGAGCCGGGCGTCAAGTGGACATTGCGGGGACCTGTTGGCATGGTAGGTGTATTAAATACATTAAATACACCATTAAATACCTGTTTAATACATTAAATACATCAAAAATTTCGGGCCGGCAGCGCCGGTATTTAAGGTATTATACAGACCCCTCATTCTAGACGACGGAGCTGCTGGATGCCCTCGTATTATACGAGGTATTAAACCATCCAAACCCAGCACTAGCGCCGAAAAATCTCAGAAAAGAATAGAGAGCCGCCGGAAATCTCTCCATCTTGAAAGGCCGGCCGGATCACTAAAGTTCTGAAAGGTCTGGGTTTCCAGTAAGAATAGGTGGACATAGCGAGGTCCGAGAAAGCCCGAAGCCCGGAGGATCCAGGCCTTAAGTCCTTGAACGCCAAAGCTCGGAAGACGGGGAAGGCAGCGAGCTCCCGCGCGTGGTAATTAGCGTTAATGAAGGCCATATGAGATAATTCAGCGCGAAGATGAACACCTCGAGCTCCGGCCGAGACGTATGAGACCATTCATACTACAACCATTCGTGCCTCCATTTGATGGTCAACCGAGCTTGAATAGGACTCTTGAGAGGCCAAGCTGGACCAAGCCAGGCGAGACGTCTGAGAAACTTGGATCTGTCACTCGTGTCGCCTGAAATCGTCTAGCGATGCATAGAGTCCCACTTGGCGAGTCACCTATTCAGCCCTACTAGTCACAGCCTGTAACTTCTCGAAGGGCGCCAAAGGAGTACGAGTATCTATTTGCAGTGCGCAGTTTTGGCTACTGCAGGGGAGGTAGACCAGTCCCACTGGCACCGCTTCATGTCCCTCGACTCATGCGCCATGCTCCGCAGTGGAGCAGTCACAGTGGTGCGATGATCCAGCGTTCACCGTCAGCTGACAGCCTGGAGAAAACCAGGAAGCGAGGTGAATTTGAGATATAGTTGCAAAGGAGCGAAGTATGAAAATCGGAAAGGTGAGAAAAAAAAGGAAGATCACAGAAAAAATAAAATAAAAGCGAAACCGAATTCCCGCTAGCCGATTTGAACGACTGACCTCGTCATTTCGTATGAGACTATATTATATGGCAATACTAGTGACGCGCTCTACCAACTGAGCTAAGAGGGAGTATATATCAACCTTCCCAAGAGGTCCATTCCTTGGCGAGCTGAGCCGTCCAGAATTTGAATGATAAATCCAACCGCATTCGTTACTTACTTTCATCTTATCAAGTATTCTGGACTCACACCAATGGCCCCTTCCAAACGAAAGCGCACTGCGAATCCAGCAGCTGAAAGCCCGCCGCTGAAGAAAAAGGCGCGTCGCGTCGCGACAAAGACCCAGTCCATCGTCGAGGTGCAGGAATCCGACCACAACGCCGATGACATCCTGAATCCGGTCATGCGCAAAAAGCGCCGGGTGGCCAAGTCTCACAGGGAAGATAGCGACCGACTTAAACCTTCACCGTCACCGAAAACCGCGAAGAAGGCTCGGCGCGTGAAATCGCCGTCTCCCGCGCCATTTCTGGACTCTGACGCGGATTCAGACGGCGGTTCCGGTGCGGTGGCTTCGCCTCCCAAGAGGAGGGCGACGCGCAAGATTGAAGTGCCGTCGGATTCCGACGAAGAGGAAGCTACCGCCGCGCGAAAACGACTACGACGCGTCAAGTCATCGCCTGTGGATGCGGAGAGCGACTCTGACACGAATGCGCCACGGAAAGGGAGGCTACGCCGCAAGTCAGACTCGGAGGAGGGCGTGGAGGAACCTGCAAAGGATGATCTTGTGCTAGAGTCTGACGACGATCCCGAGGACCTTGCGTGTGCGTGTATTTCGCCGTCCTCGCGTGTTGAATTTACGGTTTTCTCCAGTGCCGGTTCAGCCGACTTCGTCAAAGCCGACTCGGAAACAGCTCAACGCCAGTGCGCTCGAGCGATACGCAAAGGCCCGGAAGAACAAGTCGTCGCCCGCACCCGTCCCGGCAGGTGCTGCTCACGAGGACAAGGAGGAAGATATGTGGAGAGAGTTCACACCAATTCCAGAAGTCGAAGATGACGAGGAGGAGGAGGAGGAAGACGGAGAAGAATTGGAAATGGAGAACCCGGAGGAGAGTTTCATCGTAGAGGAGAACGACGGAGACGCCGACGCCGACGCGGATGCTGCACTTGATCTCATGCGCTATGCTACCCGCGAGCTCGACGAGCACTTTGCCGTGTTCGTGGAGTACATCATCGCACTGTCCGACCCCGAATACTTATCTACTGCGACGGCGGACGAAAGTACGTGTATTCCATATACACTGCCCTTCCCACCCTCATTTCTTGTCAGAGGAATATTTCGAGACGGCAGTCACGGCTCTGAAGCGGCACATCGGCCCACTCGCAGACTCGATGACACTGTCGACCTGGAAAGCTCCCTTCATTGCGACGCTGAACCTGCGACCCCGCCTCAGGGACGGCGTGTCGTGCGAGGGTAGCGGTGATTGTCACGCTTGCTGGACGCGCGGGATGTACTCGTGCGACCTCGGCGGCTCGTACACGCTCTCGACGCACAAGGGCATCTACGACCCCAATACGTTCCAGGTAATTAATTCCTCGTCTGACTATGTGCGTGAACGGCTGTACTCAAGTGCGCGTATAGGACTTGCCAGAGAAGAAGATCAAGTATGGCAAGGCCACGCAATTTGAGAATAACGCGGAGGCGCGCAGCTTACCGTACCCGCCGCGTTTCGAGCTCATCATCGGTAAGCGATGCTTCAACCGAGCCCTAGCTTAGTTCGTCGCTTTGCACTTATTCAAGGAGAAGAAAATTGACGAATGCAAAATAGCCACGACGCGCGCCACTACCTCTACGGTGTCTCCGTCCGAGTCAAGGAGAAGATCAACAGTTTGTGTGAGGACGACCCCAATCTTGAGGAAGACCCGAATGCGCTGTTGCAAGCTATGAAAGAGGAGGATTTTATCACCAAGCTCTGGGGACAGTTCATGTCTGATAGGAAGCAGTGGGCTCAGTGGGGAAATAGGAAAGATCGTGACATGCTCGTGTAGTATCGCGAAATTCTCGTTACATGTATGGTATGTTCGGTGGCACTGGTTAGCAGAGGAGGGCTTTTATTTGGCACAGATTGGATTGTATTTTCTTGATAGGAAATGAAGTTCCATGCTATGAAACAATCGGCGACAACCATGACATTTCGCGAACCCAAAGATCATACACTCGCGCAAATGCTGCAGCCGCCCATTTGGACGGAAGACAGACTGGACCATCGATCATCCTTCTGGAGCGCTGCTGGGTCATATCGCGCGCAGCGCGTCGACATCATTAACTTGGTTGAGCCCCCGACCACCGCGACGGATGTCCAGCGATAGTCCTGTCTTCGTCTTTCCGGCCTGAGGCTACACGCCTGTCGGACCTTGTGTTAATTAATATTGATCATTTTCCCCGTGTGCAGGTATGAGATCGTAGCCATTGAAGTGGTGCTTGGCCGCGGCAGGCACGACACAAGTTGTCGTCCCGCGCGTCGCACTATACTCTCGTGTGCAGGTCGACACGTAGGGAACATGTCTTGAGAGTGGTTGGATCGTCTCCGAGGTCGTCAACGATTATATCAATGAGCTCTTGCGGAAACGTGGACGGTGCAGGCCATGGTTTGATATCGGATAAATACCTTGGTGCGGTAAATGAGTCCAGCTCCGCCGCACTGCTCATGGTGCATTCACGTCTAGATTCAGTTGTCTTTATAACGTTTCATCGGGAGGCCCCGTGAAGCTCCCGCAAAGGATTGTCCCCAAAATTAGCTTCTCTTTCGTGGGACACGCCCCGTTTAGGGAATAAATCACGTGCCGTGTCCCGGGACACGCGGTGGTCGTGTTTGGCACGGAACGTTCCGCTTCGGGACCCCGCGCACTCGGGTTGGTTTGCCTCCGTCGATCGAGCGCTACCGCCGCTGACCGAAAGAGGTAAGTAAGTTCAAATATGAGGCAGACTTGACCAGTTAATTTTCCCTTGGTCCTTGCAAAGCCCATTCAGGTAGATTATCATTATAATAGATGTATAAAATGACTCAGAAAGGTTGGCATGAACACACAGACAGAAAATGAACAAATTGGCTCCTATAATGTCTTAGACCTCTCCTTTCCCTTGTTTTCCTTGCTCTCTCCCTCCTTCTTTCTACTCATCTGAGCCCGACGTGACCATATGGCCGAGCCCATCAACCTTTTCGGGGTGTTCCCATCAACGGCGCCACGCGGTACTGATAGCTCTTCGCCGATGCCACTACGTCCCGCGGACCTTGACGCTGCTTCTCTCACGGCCGCTTCTGGTGTTCAACTGAACTTCTGGATTGATGCTGCCAACACTGCCAGCAAAACTGCAGGAGGCAAAAAGGTTCTTGTCAAAACCGGCAATATTGAGGCTAGGCGTCATCGACTTGCAGACTACTACAATATTGATCTCACAAATATCCCTGCTGCCATGACCATTGGACCAGTCACTCGGGATAGGACCATAAATGAAATGCAATGGTCCCATCTACGTGCACTGGGGTCTGAATGGGCAAGAAAGGGACTCGGCTGGAATTCCATTTCAACTCATTGCTGAGAGCGCAGACATCCAACCCAGCCACCGTACGTTTAATACTCACAACAATTCAAATACTGAACTTCATTGCAGAACAATTACTCCCAAGCATTAAGTTTGCAATCGACGAGGCTCTCACTACTTCATTCCAGTCCAGTACTTCATCTGAGAATGATACTCTCGGAAGTATGGACACCGAAACAATCCAGGCACTGATTCAATCAGCAAAAGAGGGTGATATAGGCTCAGTTTCGACATTGTTTAAACTTCAGGCTTCACTTAGAGTCAGCACAATTTCTTCCGACATGATGATATGATGCTTAATATTTCCATCAGAATGAACCTCCGACCATTCCTAACTCTTCTGCATCCCTTTCGACTGGGGGTCGTCTGCCATTGAATCTCAATGTTACTTCCTCTTCCTATTCACCATCGGTTCCATCATCTTCTACATCAACTGTGGCCCCCCCACCATTGACATCCCCAATTGAGCCGACAACTTCCTTGGATTCCATCATTTTGGCCAGCGGGGGCATGTCGGTTGAAGCACTTAACCGTGCTGACAGTTTGCGTGAAGTGATTACTCAGATCGAGAATGGGGATGTGGCCAAGATCCGCAAATTGTACGGTCCACAAAAGGATCGTGCTACAAATCCGATGTGGGCAACAATCAAAGTAACAATTACACGACGTGAACGACTGGGATCTGAGCTCGCCAACAAGTTCAACGGTGATAAGGAGTGGTTCTTCACATTTTTTACATTCACCCCAGATCCTTCCACAGGAAAGAAGCGCAAATCCACAGAGCCGGTTGCAAAGTTGCATCCACTGCGTCGTGTCGTTGAGGCCATCCCCCACCGTGACAAGGATTTGCAGATGGAGCAATCTTTGGAGGAGTACCAGAATGATAGTGTGTTTTCGGAGGATGCCTGGAACACAAAGTGGGAGGGAAAGAACAAATGGGAGATCTGGAGGGAAATAGGCAAAGAGAAGTACTAGATTGGGCTAGATTGAGTGCAGGCGTTTTGGTACATTTCTATCATACTCTTCCATAAACTCGTGGTTGTCCTTCGGAGAGTAGAAGTAGCGAAACATTGTCACTGCCTCGACTTGAGACCATCCACCCCAGGCAGCGACCATATCAACAGTCCAGCCCTTGTTCTTGATTCGGTGCTGGCATCCACCTCGACGAAATGAGTGGGTCCCGTACATCGCCCAGGACTTGTAGCCGAGTTGCTGCAAATCCTGAGTCAATGCTCGTCCCATGACACTAGTCGTCTAAATGACAAATTTGATAAAGACTTCAAATCATTTTGGGCCACGTACGATGGGTGTATCTTGCAATATGGCACCATGTTTATTGACTTTCAGAAACAATGCACCCGTCAAATTAACTGTTGTACCATAGACAACAGCTAAACGTATCAAGGCACGCACAGGACAAATCTTGGGGTCAAGGTCATTGGCCCACATAGTGCATGCATGCCCAACACCTGTCTGGGCTGACTTGCGAGTGGACAGCTGGACTTCAAAAGACTCCCGTAAGAGTGGGTAAGCATATGATCAATATATAAATGAACTGAAGGGTTCTCACGGGCGCCTGGGATGATATTGATGCTCTCAAATGAAAGGTGCACCACTTCCTCAAACCGCAACAACAATAGCCAGGCAAACAAATAGGCTGTCTAGAAACCAATGAGTAACACAGAGCACCAAAGGCCAAGTACTCACATATCTCACAATTCCCCATCTCATCTCTGCCGGCGTTGCATTTGGACGAAAGCAAAGATCATAAAGATTGTGCATATCTTTCAATGACAGAGCACGCACTGAGACTGATACTTCACCAGTCTTGGCCTTCGTCTTCTCCAGCCCTGTCATAAATTCTGAGACATGTCTTGAGCGAGTCGGCAGTCCGAAACTGTAGAATGAGTTCAGAACAACCCGAAAGAATACAAGAATAATTACCATTCTCCACTTTTTGAATCGATTCTCCACTCGGTTACGCTCTCATTCGGACGAATGGTACGGTACCAATAGGTGAGAGCAGCCCGAGTGGAAACAGCGGTTGCATACTGGAGAAAGATGTCATTATGATTCCGTGAATGCAGTAATAATCTTACTTTTTTCCCTTCACAACCTTTCGCCTTCTCACCACATTTGTGGATTATAAACTGTGTTATATGACCTGGAGTCGCCGCAGACACTTGTTTGGCATCCCACTTCGAGTTCTTTCGCATGTGAAAGGCAATGTATGCCTTGACAATGCTAAGTACCAGGTTTGTCAGTACGTACATTTGACATAGAGAGAATTATTTATACCGAAGATGGCCACCCCGAGTCTTGTCTGTAATGACTGCCCGTGCAATCTGGGCAGCATACTTTGCGGCGTCATCATCCTCGTCTGGGAAATCTTGAGTTGCTTCGTCAATGAGTGCCTGGATTTGATCCGAAAGAGAATCTTCTTCTTCGAGCCAAAGCTTGAGTGCCTCGTCTGAGAGCTATAACATGCATTAAAAACAACTGAAGGGTATACAATGAAGAAATACCTCTTCCTCAGTGGGCACTGGTTTCATCGTGCTCAGCGACATGGTGGTTAGGAGCAGAACAAAATTGCCGACCGATCACTCATTCCTGATTTGGCCGAATACAATAAAGTATAATAATTTCGCTGAAGCACGTACTCTAGTACAAATAATATGGTACCAATAGCATGTCCATAAGGGCTGGCCGTACTTTAGTTGAAGTGATTTGGTCCAAGATTGAAAGAGTACAATCCATTTTTTTTTGGGGGGGGGGGATATTTGCTGTACATCCCATCGGCGATCGAGTCCGCGGCGGCAGCGTTGGCGGTCGTGCGAGCAAAGCGAGGTAGGGACATCTTGCACGGTACCCCATAGGGTCTGGCCGTACTTTAGTTGGAGCGATTCGGTCCAAAATTGAGAAAGTACGAACCAATTTTTTGGGGGGTGGGATATTTGTTCCCCCATCGGCCGTCGTGTCCGCGGCGACGGCGATGGCGGTTGTGCGAGCAAAGCGAGGTTGGGGCGTCCTGCGCAGTACCCTATAGAGTCTGGCCGTACTTTAGTTGAAGCGATTCGGTTCACAATTGAAGGAATACTAACCTTTTCTTGTGGGGATATTTTCGACATATCCCATCGGCGGTCGTGTCCGCGGCGGCGGCGTTGGCGGTCGTCCGAGCAAGACGAGGTCGGGGCCTCCTGGAAGATACCCCATAGGGTCTGGCAACACTTTAGTTGGAGCGATTCAGTTCAGAATTGAAGGATTACTAACCTTTTCCTTGAGGGATATTTTCGAAATATCCCATCAGCGGTCGAGTCCGCGGCGGCGGCGTTGGCGGTCGTGCGAGCAAAGCGAGGTCGGGGCGTCTTGCACGGTACCCGATAGGGTCTGGCCGTACTTTAGTTGGAGCGATTCGGTCCAAAATTGAGAGAGTACGAACCAATTTTTTGGGGGGTGGGATATTTGTTCCCCCATCGGCCGTCGTGTCCGCGGCGATGGCGTTGGCGGTCGTGCGGACAAATGGAGGTCGGGGCGTCCTGAAAGATACCATATAGGGTCTGGAAACACTTTAGTTGAAGCAATTCGGTTCAGAATTGAAGGATTACTAATCTTTTCCTTGAGGGATATTTTCGACATATGCCATCAGCGGTCGAGTCCGCGGCGGTGGCGTTGGTGGTTGTGCGGGCAAAGCGAGGTCGGGGCGTCCTGGATGATACTCCATACGGTCTGGCAGCACCTTACTTGGAGCGATTTAGTTCAGAAACGATGGAGTACGAACCTTTTTATGGGCGGGGGATATTTTACTGATCTAGGAAGAATGCGTGCACTCGTCCCCGAGGCAGCTGTCTCGCCTTCGGGGTACCAAACGGGGAACGCAGGCCACGGATGAGTAGGCACACACGCAGGACCGAGCGCGGAGTCACGCTGGCAGTACGTGTGCGGCTTGCTCATGTCGCGTCGTGCATCATGCACGTGGAGCTGGTCGATGGCGGTCGCAGCGTGCCCACGCATGACGAGGGCAGTCCTATGGCGCGAGGTGAGACGCCAAGGGAGGGAGGTGTCGAGGAATTGAGGAAAATGAGCAAGGTTTGAGAAAATGACACTTACCGCAGCATTTGGGCCATGTCGAGTGGAACGGAAGCGCCGTTCAACGGTGCCGATGAACGAAACGCCAACGAGTAGACAATACATAAAGGGGGGATCAAGGGAAAGAGCTCTGTGCAAAAGGTAGGTGAAACGAACAAGAACTGAGTGAATGGGACTTACTTTCAAGAAAATATCCGTTTTTGGCCGAAAGCGGAAGCGGAACCGCCGCTCGAGGGCGACAACGTGCGCACAGCTGGAGCGCATGTTTTACAGCAGGAGTGGATCCCAGTCAAAGCACCTGTCAAGAAATCAAGGCAAATGAGCGAAATTTGAGTGAAGGGTATTTACTTTTGTGAAAACTCGCATATGGGTGATATCGAGCGGAAGGAGGCCGATGTCCGATGAGAACTAAGCGCGCACCAAAGGCGAGCGCATCCCTGGTCGATCTCAGAATGAGGTGAAGAGAGCTGTTCAAGAATTAGATGAAAAGAATGAAAAATTGAGTGAATAGGAACTTACCTTCACACATAACACCGGCTTTGACAAATGTTGGTGTCGGGGGGCCGAACAGGGAGGATGCAGGGCCAAAATGTGCATATGCCCAGCTCCGCACACTGCATTCGACGCGGATTCCGCGTATTGCGGGACGTGCGGGGCTGGGACGCGAAGTCCCGTAAATGATTGTTTGCCGAGTCTCAAGGTCGAGCAGCATAGCTCGACTTTTGGATGCGAAGACATTGCCCGCGCGTCCATTTTGATGAAGGCAACCTGTCATAATGAATCCCTTCGTGAATTCTCCATGTTCCAATGAAAAGAGAGGAAAGGTGCACCTGTGATCTGAATAAACAAAGAATTTGTCTTGCTTGCAGCGGCCAGCAGAATATAGCGGTGAATGTGATGCGCTGTATGCGAGGAGACAAGGAGCAAAGGGTGAGGAAGAGAGGGCACAAGACGGCGCAATAGCGAAGGAGCCAAGACGAGTGGCGGCACGTACACAAGCAGGCGCGTGGCGGCAAGCAGTCCCACGCCGTCAGATAACCTTGCACGGGAGCGCGGAGATGTGATGCTATAGATAATCTCGGTCCATAAGCCCGAAATGGCAGCGTGTCCCATGGGCGAAAAAGATCTGTTTTTTCGTGGGACACGCTGTCAGTCATCGGCCCACTGAAAAACAGCGTGTCCCATGGAAATCTAAGGCCGATTTTTTCCTTGGGACACGCCGAAGGCCTGCCGCAGGCGAGCGTCTTGATTAGCGAGGTAGGCGCTGGTACGCGGCTGACAGGGCGCGAGATGGCGCTTCATTTGCATTCTGGCCGGCCTTTCTAGTGTCGAGCAGGGTCGGAAATCATCGGAAAATGAGCCGTCGAAGTGTACATGGACGCCCCAAGTTGAACGAGCTTGAACGGTAAGGTACGCGTTGAGCGCGTTTACTTCCGCGTACGGTGCCAGTGGGCCGATCTCATCACGTGTGCTTACATCACCCCGGTATCACCCGGTGCGTGTCCCATTCTAATCTAAGTGTTGCTTTTTTAGAGCGAAAATTTGCGCTTTCCTTGTCCAAATATTAGCTTTTTCGGCCCAAAATTTGAGAACCCCTGTCCGGCCATTAGCTTTTTTAGGCGTGGAATGAGATGAAACTCATCAGACCAGGTGGCTTTTGGCGTCAGATGATTGTACTGGGAAGAGGTCGGAAGCCATCTCCGAGGATTGGGATGAGTGCGAGGACCAACTAACGCGATGAAGCGAATTTATTTGATAATTTTGGCGGAATTTTTTTTTGATCCACGTGACATCCCTTGTCCGATTATAGCTTTTTTAGGCCTCAAATGCCCCAAACCATTAGCTTTTTTAGGCCAGATTTCAGGGACAATCCTTTGCAGGAGCTTCACGGGGCCTGGGACTGATCGAATGAAACCAAAAAAGTTCTGAAGGTTGAGATGGTGAAATCGGAGGAGACCGAAGTGTCGTCAGCCCAGGTGGTTGTCGAAAGCAAGAGGAAAGTCCTAGTCAGGAGGAGTCAGGACGGATGCGATGCACAACCCTACCATTCTCGCGATCACGTAAGCGAGAGTCCAAGCCACAAGCTAGTGCCATCATTTCCGACGGCGTTCCGGCCCGTCGTGCCGATGCCTCGTTCAACGTCTGGTTCAACTTCGAGTACGACCATCTTTCATCCTTGCGATTCACAATCCCACCCACTGAATTCAGGTAAAACTCCACAAATCAAATTTTGAATTTATTTGTTCAAACTTGGCTTGGTTGTGTAAAAACCATGGAAAAGAATAAGTAGTATTCGGGGTCAATCTTGTGTGATTCACGGGAAAAAGGGGACAGGCGGGTCGGTGTCTAATGAGGCAGTCAGTGGTGTATGGGTAATTTTCAAGACAGAAATCACCATACCCGTTGGTGCAGGCCAAGTGTAGCTGCCGTTCTCGCTGGCGCTGCTGAATGAAACGCGGAAGTCAAGACCATCTGCAATGAGGTCTTCCAGCGCCGCGGATGCTAGGTACCCAGGACACCACTCATACGCATGGTCATCCGGCGGACGGCCAAGCAGATCCAGTTTGAGATGAAACTTCTGTAATTTAACGGCCTGGGCAGGATTCCTTCTATGGCGCAGCATCTCGATTAACGTGTCGTAATCGACGTCGGGCGTGTTCCTACCAATTGAGGAAGAGACTGTAAGGTATCTGAGCCGCGGCAAAGATTTCGAGTCGAGATACATGGCCAAGGAATCGAGCGCAGGCCAGGACGTAATTTCCAACGTCACCACGAATGGGAACGTGTTTAGCCAAGTGAGGGCCTCCTCCAAAGGTTCATCGTCATCCTCCTCCATAAAACAAGTTCCCAATGAAAGGACGAGGTGCTGTATGGTGCAGGAGGAACGGGAGAGGAACGGAAGAACCACAGTCGGTTCCGCGAAGGGTGGAATCTCGAGTTTGAGGAGGTTAGGCAACGTGACGAGACGCAAGGCAAAGCAGCTACTCGACGATGCAAGCGTGAGGGACGTAAGGTGAGGAAATAAGGTTGGTATCGAGGCTTCGGAAATCGTTTCGGCACCGAATTCTTCGAGGGAAAAATGTAAGTGCTCGAGCACAGGAAATTTCGCCAAAAGATCTAGAAAGATCTCCTTCGAGATTTCCTCTCTTATCTCCAAGCGGGTCAACGCCGGGAGGGAAAAATTGAGTGTGAATTCCTTGCCGAGCAGACGGAGCTCCCGCAGGGCAGGGGCTTCTTTCAAAAGTTCCCGCAGGTCCTTGTCCGTCGAATGAGTGGTTGCGAGGTGCTGAAGGCGAGGGAAAGGAGTATGAAACAGACGAAATCGGTTAAACTGCTGGGGCAGAATGTGCAAATCCAGGCGTTGAATCTGTTCGGAGACCGACGAAACGAGGGACGCGAATGCCGGAGGCACCGTCCTAAATGTGGTATTTAATCCCAAAGAAATCGGGTACCCTTTCGCGCGCGAAAGCCAGGTTTGCAGCAAGGCGCGGGCTCCGTTGTCACGAGGGACAATCGGGTTCGCGGTCAAACCAAAACCGGTCAGATCAAAGGCAACTGGTCCATCGAAGTAGAAGGAGCTCCAAAGCTCGCAGGTGGACAGCGCTACATCCCTCCAACTCCGACAGATCTGTGCGAGGAGGAGGGGTGCGGTGGAAGGTGACGGCCTCACACGTCCGTGCGCCGGAAGGCAAAGGATGAAAATGCGGGAAGTGATTTCGATTGGAAGGGTGAGGACGGGGTAAATCACGAGAGAGAGGCTGGCCTCCAGCTCGTGCTGCTGCTTCTCGAGGACCTCGATGGAGTCTTTATAACGTATGAGTTGGGATTTTATATCAACTAGGGCGGCGCGTTGCTCTGGGGTGGAGGGCAACGAATGTCCCCCAAGCTCCCACGCCTGGTGGCCGTGGTTTCTGTAAGATATCATCTCGACATTGGAGGTGGTCTCGAATCGAACGAGATGGAAGGGAAGAGAAAATTGTTTGATGTTTTACGGCAACGATTGATCCGACAAAACCACATACCCACGGTTCAAAACGCCTTTTCACTTCAACTTGAATTCACCTCTTTATCCTTTCTGAATCAAACCCGTTGAGCGCGGCCCGGCACAAAATATAGAATGATCTCGAAAAATAAGAAGCCCAACAAGAAGCTTGCGCCGGGTGCAACTCCATTCTCATCTTCGCCCAATAAACTCTATGTAACTTAAGAGAGTAAGAGAAATCCTCCCTACCCATTTGACCACTGCAACGAGGACAACGCAGTATAACAGCCCTGATAAGCATTCTGAGTCTCTAGGGCGCTCCGAATATGTACCATGAACACCAAAAGATGGCAGGCATTTCTCGGGGTCCCAGGCTCGGGATTCGTTGGTTGACTGAAAGGTTTTGAAACTGACATCGCTGAAATGCTCCGACATCATTTATCAAGCGCTTGAATGTGGCCGTTCAAGCCCTAAACGGTGCTATTCCGAACTCGAGGAAGTAGAAAGACTAATATTTCCATGAGATAGCGGCGGGTCAGAGAACGGCCTTTCATAGTATACCAAAGCATGAGGCCTCCACATGACCGACGTTCGGACGTTGAACATACGTGTAAGGAAATCCACCAAGAATATCAGTCAGAGATGGGTCCGCCCCGGTCGTATCCGTTTCAACGCCATGGCCCTCAACGTAGAGTGCTCTCGCCTCCGGATACCCATCGCAAAGCTTACCCCGCGGACAGTCATTGGAGTATATACAACTTGTTTGCTCTCGTTCATAATATTCTCCGAGAAGTTCAAATTAGAGTGGTTCCAGAAAAGGGTAGAAAGCGTCCCGTTCGTGATGCGAAGCTCGACGCGAGACCATCTCATCGAGGGCAATGGTTTGCTGCACGACAATGTATTGCCTATCTCGGTCATTGTCAGTGTGTCAGTGTCCAAGCGAGACTCGTTCAACATTTGGTTCGACTTCGAGTACGATCATCCTCCATCCTTGCGATTCACAATTCTCCCACTGAATTCGGGTAAAATTCCGCAAATCAATTTTGAATTTATTTGTTCAACCTTGGCTTGGTTGCGTAAAATCAAGAAATTAATATTCGAGGTCAATCTTGTGTGAACGGGGAAAAGGGCACATGTGGGTCGGTGGCTGTTGGGGTAGTCAGTGATGTATGGGTAATTGTCAAGATGGAGATTACCTGTTGGTGGCCAGGTGTAGCTGCCATTCCGACGATCAGTGGTCCTGAATGACACACGGAAGTCAAGACCATCTGCGATGAGGTCTTCGAGCGCCGCGGATGCTAGGTATCCAGGCAACCGCCCATGTACATAGTCACCCGGCGGACGGCCTAGAACTCCGACCTCGAGAATCAAACTTAGATGAAGCTTCCGTAATTCAACAGCCTGAGTAGGATTCCTTCTGTGCTGCAGCATCTCGATTAATGTGTCGTAATCGACGTCCGGGGTGTTCCTGCCGATTGAAGAGATTGTGAGGTCTCTAAGACGCGGCAACGATGTGGAGTCGAGATATTCGGTCAAAGCATCAGGCTCAGGCCAGGACGTGATTTCCAACGTCACCACCGACGGGAATGCCTCCAACCAACCGACGGCCTCCTCCGGATCTCCAAGCCCATCTATCACAGCAGGGCTGTCAAAGGAGATAACAAGGTGCTCGATAGTACAGGAGGACCTGGAAAGGAAAGGGAAAACCATGGTCGGTTCCACAGAGGGGGGGAGCTTGAGCCTGCGGAGATTGGGGAATGTAACTAGATGAAGGGCGAAGCAGCCACTGGGCGATGCGATCGTAAGGGATTTAAGGTGGGGAAATATGGCTGGTGTTGAGGTTTCGGAGATCCTGGCTGCCTGGAGTCTGTCAAGCCGAAAATTCAAGTGCTCAAGCACGGGAAATTTCGTCAAAATATTGAGAAAGGTATCCTTTGAGATCTCCTCTGCGATCTCCAAGTGGGTCAACATCGGGAGGGAAAAATTGAGTGTGAGTTCGCTGCCAAGAAGGCGGAGCTCCCGCAGAGAGGGGGCTGCTCTTAAAATGTCCCGTAGATCCACGTCCGAAGAAAGGTTGGTTGCGAGGTACTGAAGACGAGGGAAGGGGACATGATGCAGGAAGCGATATGGATTGAACTGCTGAGGCATAAGGTAAATTTCCAGGCGTTGAATCTGCCTAGAGAACAAGGGAACGAAGGACAAAAGTTTAGGAAGAAGCACCCCAAATCGGCTATCCAGTCCCAATGAAATTGGGTGACCCTTCGCTCGAGAAAGCCACGTTTGCAGCAACTTAGTGCGAGATTCGTCGACAATCGGATCCGCTGTCCAACCAATGGTCAGATCAAGGGGATCATCGAAGTAGATGGAGCTCCAAATCTCGCAGGTGGACAGCGCGACATCTCTCCAATCCCGACAGATTTGCGCGAGGAGGAGGGGTGCGGTGGAGGGTGACGGTTTTACACGCCCGGCCGCCGGAAGGCAAAGGATGAAAATGCGGGAAGTGATTTCGATCGGAAGGGCGAGGACGGGGTAAATCACGAGAGAGAGGCTGGCCTCCAGCTCGTGCTGCTGTTTCTCGAGGGCCTCGATGGATGTTTTGTAGCGTATGAGTTGGGATTTTATATCAGCTATGGCGGCGCGTTGCTCTGGGGTGGAGGGTAACGAATGTCCTCCAAGCTCCCACACCTGGTGGCCGTGGTTTCTGTAAGATATCATCTCCGACATTGGAGGTGGTCTCGAATCGAACAAGATGGAAGGGAAGAGAAATTTGCTTGATGTTTTGCGCCAACGCCGATTGATCCGGCAAAACCATATACCCACGGTTCAAAAACGCCTTGTAACTTCAACTTGAATTCACCTGCGAGATAGCACTCAAATTATATTTTTGTTCATCTCCTTATCCTTTCTCCATCAACCCCCTCAGCACGAAATGCAGAATGATAGCTCAGCAAGCTCACGCCGCGTTCCACACTATGTATTCTCATCTTCACCTAATAAGCTCTATGTAAGAAAGAAGGTTAGCAAATCTTTCCCTCTAATACCCAATAGACTCACTGCGACGACGATGACGCAATATAATAGGGCCGTTCACAGTCGCTCCCTTTTTTTTCTCCTTTTCTCTCCCCTTTTTGATGTTCCCCTCATTTTCGCCGGGTTTTTTTCCCTTTCCCATTTAAAGTTATAAAAGATCCCATATCCAAAAAATCAGCTTCTTATGTCCAAAGTTGGACGAAAACCAGAAGAAAAAAATAAGCGAAAAGGGAACAAAAATGAGCTACTGTGAATGGGTAAGTAAGGGGACTCTTTATAAAAAAAGGGGAGAAAATGGGAACCTTACGGAACTTCACCTAGAACATCGCATGTTTCGAGGGCTACATGGTCTGTTCAGGGCACATTTGAGGGGCTGGGAAGGACACAGCCCAATAAGAATCAAGTTGGGGAAGGGAACCACTCCGAAAAAGGGAAAATAAAAGGAACGGAAAAAGGGCCCTTTTCGAAAAATGGCTCCCTTGTTCAAAAGGGGCTATCGCGAACAACCTTAATAGCCTTGCTGAGTATTCAGAATTTCTAAGGCGCTTCGAATATTCCATGAACAACAAACTATGGAAAGCAACTCTCGAGGTCGCAGGCTCGGATTTCGTTGGTTGATTGAATTGACATCGCCGAAATTCTCTGCCGCCATTGACCAAGGGCTAAAATGAGATCTGAACGCTGCTATCGGTCGAATGAACCCCCAGGAAGCAGAAACACTGGTATTGCCATAGCTGATAGTCAAAGCCAACGGCGGGTTAGAGGACGGGATGGTGATCCTTTGGTAAAGCCTGGGTCCTCCATATGCCCGACGTTCGGACGTTGAACATACGTGTAAGGAAAACCCCCCAAGAATATTATCAGTCAGAGTTAAGACCGCCCCTATAAACGAGGTACGAGGTGGAATTGTTGTAGCGTCTGTTTTTAAGAGACGAGACCGCCCCGGTCAAGTCTGTGAATGGGACTAATGCCTGTTTTCACACAAAACGAACCCCGTGCACGGTAAAGGTCGTTGTTCACCAGAGCCGTGGGTAGTCGTGCTTAGTTCAAGTGTGGAGTGCTACTCGCCTTGTACATTCGATGTTCAAGCGTCAGTGATTGGCTTCAGAAGCTGCTGACTGAATTGAAGACGGCAGTTTTGAATGAGACCTGTTCTGGTATGCCCTGGGGCTCGGTTCATCCTATATAGTGTAGGCAGCATAGATGGACTTACCGCCGTGCAGGACTCGTCCCGAGATCATGGGTGCTCACTCGTATTTTTGCGCCGGTACTTTAGTGAACAAGACGCCTGCTTCTAGGTATTATAAATGTTCTTTTCCAGGGTCAGGGGATTATTATCGGGGGGAACGCGCGCGACAGCCGCAGATACGGGTGATCGGGATGCCCTCGAGAGATAATAAATCGGTTGAACAAAGTTTCGAGAGAGAATAAATCGGTTGAACAAAGTTGACGGAACTGCTCCGGAATTTGATAGAAAAGTTCGACAGCAGCGCTCGGCGAAGGAGGCTCTCCCCTTCGGACACACTTTGTGGGTCGTGCGCCGCGTGTTATACATTCAGAAGGCCCTCCGGGCACCCCTGGTACCTCTCGCTGACGCCGTCTCAGGTCTTCCACGTTGCCTGGGATTTTTGTCAGGACCCAATAATTGGTGGGTTAGGGCTACCGGACAGCCACGTTTTAGACCCGAGGTCTGATGGCTTTTTGAGGAATCGGTTTTCAGGAGCCTTGTTTAGGAAATTCGTGGTGGGTTAGGGCTATCGGACAGCCACTGTTACGCTTGTTTGCGTTTCGAGGTCTCGGAGCTTAGACCTGGTCCCTAATTCGGTACCAGGAACAGAGCATGTGGTGCGTCGTTCAGGAATGTCATATGGCGTTCCGTTCGTGGTTCTCCTTCGTGGTCCGAAAGTCGGCGAATCTCGTAAAATTGGAATCCATAATATGTGATTTTTGGATGGCGATACTGCAGGGGTTTGGAAGCGAGAGATAGGCGACACAGCCACCACGTGCCGCCGCTGCCCATACTAACGGCCGCTTCCGCTTTCACAAATTCTGCTTCCCCAAAAATTCAACGCGATGGCCTCAATGTCGCGGGCAGTCTCGGGCCCTGTTTTCAGGCGCCGTACGTTCTGAATCTTACTTCCTCGCTTTCTGAGCACCCATTCTCCCCAACGTTTAGTGCTCCACCAATCCCATGCACGGCGCGCAATCACCAACCTCGAGATGCCAGCAATGTCGCCGACGATGACCGAGGGCGGAATCGCAGGCTGGAAAAAGAAGGAGGGCGAGTCGTTCGTCGCGGGGGACGTCCTGCTCGAGATTGTACGTAGCGCGCCGTCTACAGACGTGGTTCCGAGTTCACCCGCATGCCCCGTAGGAAACGGACAAGGCCACCATCGACGTGGAGGCACAGGACGACGGCATCATGGGGAAGATCCTCGTGCGCTCCTCTCTCGCGCTCAATCGTGCTTCCGCGTATAACGAGATTGACAGGCTCCCGACGGCTCGAAAAATATCGTGGTCGGGAAGGTCATCGCGCTTCTGGCAGAGGAGGGCGACGACATCTCCAATCTCGAGCCCCCGAAGGAGGACGCGTCGCCCAGGCGGAAACAGCAGGCGGAATCTTCTTCAGCACCTCCACCAGCGCAAGAATCAAAACCCTCGCCCCCGGCCCCCGCATCACACGCCCACTCCTCCACCCCGCCGTCCCACTCACGGGCCCTCTTTCCCTCCGTCCACCGCCTGCTCATGGAGCACGGCATCGCGAAGCCCTCTGAGATCAAGGGCACCGGCGTGCGCGGGATGCTGACCAAGGGCGACGTGCTCGCGTTCCTCGGCAAGGCGTCGGGCCCGCTCGGGACGTACAAGGAGAGCCCCCCTCCGATGGCACAGGCCCCTCAGAAGCCCGCAGAGCCCAAGGTGCGCCGCGCCTTTCATTTTCGATGCGGCCGCAATTGCTAATCTGACATCTCCACGCCACGCAGCCATTAGACGGACCCGCCCTCCGACAGCTAATCGTGTCGACCATGCTGCAAAACTCGGTCAAAGCGCGGAATCCTGCTGCCGGTGCGTCATGCGCAATTCCCTATCGATTTGGATTCTGAACTTGTATTCCCTCCTAGCTTCGCCCGCACCCGTAGACTTCGACTCCATACTCGCGGATTACTTCCCCCAAGCGGCCGCCACACCGAAACCAAAATCGTCGCCTGTACCGCCGCCGCCGAAAGCGACAAATTGGCTGGATGGTTTAATTTGATGTTTGTTTAGAGTTTGGAATCAATAGAGTCGGTTCAGAGAAATACCGGAACTGCTGTTACGCGTCCGTTTAGTCGACGGCGAGTTGGATACCTGAGATTCGACCTTGATTCGAACTCGTTTGAAATTTGTGAATCGGAATCGTCTAGCCTGAGGGCTCGGCCCAAATGAAACCGTCCTAAATAAGCTAGAGACAAAGGCGAACGAAAGGTTTATTGTACATGGTGTTAAAGGTCAATCAAGTTGGGATTGTGTCGTACTGAACAGCTGGGATCCGGGAAGAAACCGGGAGTGCGTCGAGGAGACGACCGAGGCGACGAGTTATTGGAGAATAAATGCAAGTTGTCCCTGTGTGGGACAAGTTGAAGTTCGCCTTCTCTTCCACCATGGACTCAGATCCTCACAAAGATCCTCAACCTACTTGGTTCCGTTGAAGTCAGCCTGGTTGAAGCGAGGCACTCAAATTCCCATGCATCTGGGGGTGTGTGGTGAAGTTTCAATGGTTCCGAATTCAAAACAAGACAAGTGAACCCGAACGACAGTCTAGTACAATCGAGAATAAACTCAGGAAAGTAATGTCGGAATCTCTGTTGGATATCAAATTGAATCTGCAAGAGGACATGTGTCTTGGACATACCACTGTGCGACAAGAGTGAATTTGGTAGCAGTCGCGGAACTGGCGCCGTTGTTGAATAACGCCCCCGTGGAATCGATGGTGACATATTGGGAGTTGACACCAGCGAGCATAACATACGTGCCATCCGACTGCAGGACGACCTTGAAATTCTCCCATGCCTGAGCGACGGCCCGGGCAGCGGCCAGTGGAACGGCCGCATTCGGGTCGGCCGTTACATACTGGCTTGTTGCTGTGTTGAATATCGATCCACCACCGGGCATGTAGGCGAATGAGAACGGAGTCCCAACGGATGAGTCAGCCACCAACTGGGGGGCAGCAGTACTGGACGAGACGAGCTTCCCCGTGGAAGTGCGGATGAGGAATGTGCCTGTTGGGTTTGCGGGTGCTGAGGTGCATATATTGCCGCCGCCAGGATTCTTGCGAGTCGAGAGGTGATAAAGAAGGTGCGCTTGGGAGGTGGTTCCGCCCCAGGCAGTTATATTCGTCGAGCGAGCGAAAGCGGTTTGTGGGGAAACTTCACTGTACGCCATATATATGATGCTCTTCCATTCATCCCCGACAGCAGGATCGTCCAGCTCGGAGCTAACGTAGTTCCAAACACCGTTCAACCACGCAGTGTCGTACATATCTTCGTTGATTGGGGTGACCGGCAGCATCTGAATGGCGGCGATTTGCGATCTTTGAGCCCCCCAAAATCTTCGGTTTCAACATTCGGTCAGTTATGATTATAGTAAACAAGAAATCCCAACCCACAACCATGCCCCCGCTTGCTGAAAGTATCATCAGTTATCGTTTTCACTAATAATTAACCGCTCACATAGTCCATAACATTCCCGATTGTTGTTAAGTTTCTCAATCCTGCCTCTGGATACGGGGTGTCCGGATCGTTGTCATTAGGGTACAAATGCCAGTACGTCTGTGCGCCAGAAACTTCCGTTGCATACAGGAGTCGCGCCCAGTTCTTGATATCCTGGTTCCCAAGGATGTCTGCGAACAAGATGAGACCATAGTAAGCGTTGACCTATAAGTTTGGGGTTAAACCATTGAATCGGGTAAAATTGGCACTAACAGCCTCCCCGACGGATTCTTGGTCGCGTGAACCACCGCCATTGGCGATACCCGAGGCTGCCCGTATCTTATTAAACACGATAAAGGCAAAGTCAAGTACCAGATACGAACCCCAGGAATGACCGGCTAACCAGTCCTTGCACCGAGCCACAGTGAAGTAAGGATCCGCTGTAGAGGGGTTTCCGATGTCGCGTGCGAAGGCCGTCACGAAATTCTTATTCGTGTTCCACCAACTCGGGTCGTACTTCGCGATGACGGCAGCCCCGTGCAACATGTAACCATAGTGGAAGTGGTGGTCATTGTACTTGAAAACAACGAATCAGCTAGGGATTCACAAAATGGGGTGAAGTGCACGGACGTAGCCGTTTCCGAAATCAATGTTGGGATCCGTTGCCCCAGGGCCGTCAACAACTCCGCCCCAGGCGGTTTCGTAGGCCGCATAAGTGGACCGCCCAGTCGCCGTCTAATAAGTTATTTCAGCCGTTGAGTTGAACTGATGCCGATGATCTTGTGACCCAATACGCAAAGCTCTGTTTCAACACAGTGAGAACTGCAGGAATCAAGTCTTGCCGCCCAACGTGATCCGCGATGAGGCTGGAGGAAATAACTTGAGGAAGAGCATCAATGACTGAGAAACGGAAGCTTACACTAGACGGGAGGTTGCTTGAAAGGTTTTGCCCCAAAAATAAAAATCACCGGGAACAGCGACGTCGGACTGTCAGATGAGCGATCTCATACTCAAGTGCCTGGATTATCTGTTTTGTGCACGATGCTTGGGGGCTTCGAGGTGTATGCCAAGTGATGGTGGGCAGCGCGTAAGAAAGTTTCCATAAGTTCCCCACAACGGGCTTCATATACCCCTTCGTGGTCAAGTAGCTGAGGCCAGTGACATAAGCGGGATTCACAAGATGTTTCCTGCAAATTCCGAACCGTGAGAAGCTAATGCGATTGTTTGTTTTGAAAAGGCAACCTGTGGTGGGGCCACGAGAGATGAAGCAGATTGGCAGCGTTTCCGACGACGTTCCACGTGAAGCTCATCGTCGCATTGTCGCCGGTAAAGGTGTAATCCAGGGCAACCCCGGTTGGATAGGTTGTGGAGTACTGATCGAGAATCGCCTGGCTCGTAGATTCCGTAGTGACGCGCGCAATCCGGATAATTCCAGTGAAGGTTGCCCCGCCCGTGAGTGATGTTGAGTTTGCGGTCAAAGTTATAGACTCTCCGCCCAGAGAATACACGACGTACGTTCCAGCACCATTCGTAACGGTAAATTTGGTGCCACTGACAGACACTACAGACTATTGAGCATATTTCTTTGAACAGAAAAATTGTGGTCGAACCCGGTGACGTTCCTACAGTCTTTCCATTGACGGAAAGGATATTTCCGTTTCTGCTCGTCAGAAGAACAGTGGCGACATTATAATTGAAAGTCATGTATGGTGATCCAGGAACTAGGTATGTCGTGAAACCTGCACCAGATGCCGCGAAATATTTGACTGTGATGCTTTGAGTATCCTGGCCGAACGATATAGTCAGCGACTCACCCAAGTTGTCGCCTTATGGCTTGTGTGCGAGTTCGGATTTTGAACGTAAGAGGCCTCCCAATCCATTTGAGTTGTCTGGATGATCGACGTTCCGTCAAAATTCCGTGTGTTCGATATGCCAAACTGAAGCCCCGTGTCGAGAGCGTGGGACATGTAAGGGAACCTATTATGCAGCATTAAGGGACTAGGCTTTGGTTTACTGAAGGACGCACGGGCCTGCGACGACACTAGATATCTGATCTCAGCGGTATGAAATTGACACAACAGAATCTACAAACCTATCCTGCGACGGTGCAGCTGCATAGCCAACCCACCAACCGGTTGTTGGAAAAGGCGGTTCGAAGTCTCGAAAGAATGGACCAGGAGGTGCCGCACTTACGACTATGCCACCTGGCAGAGAGGGCAAGGAGGTATCGATAGGACCTATCGCCATGCAAACTTAAAAGGTCGGAAATCGGACCGAGGAGTTCCGGTGGAGTCTGGACAATTCCCACGTTCCCGTGCAGTTGAACTTCGGAGAGTCAAGAAATTTGAACTAATTTGAACCCAGATCAAGACGCCCGGCGCTTCCCACGGGCTCCAAGTGTTTTCATTCTACTCTTCCTGGCCAGTCCCTGGCCGATCATGAGAAGATAAGAACGTCCGTTTCGAGCTACTGTACTATTTCGACCGTAAGTTGAGGTGACGGGTGACATAGGGCCGTGAACTGAACCTATTTGGTACATGTGACGGTGACAGAGAGGTTTTGAGGCTTAAAAAGGCTGAAAAACATGAAAATTTTCGATCCGGCAGTTGCCGATTTGCCGGAATTTTTCCGTGATTGCCGAGGAATGAACTACGATTCCAGTGAACTTGCTTGGTGACGGGTGACAGGGCGTGAACCTATTGTAGCGTACATAGGGCGCCATGTATGTCGGTACAGTACCTGCTTGTTCCTGATTGGGACCTCTGCAGTAATACACTCCTCCTCCTCCTCCTCCTATGGTCGAAATTTGGTCGAAATAGTACCAAGAGCAAGAGGCGAGCGATATGAAAGTCGCTGACACAGACCTCGGTTTGTCGGTGACAGCTGTCAGAGGGGGGGGGGGGGGGGGGGTACAGCCACCGGTCCGAGGCTCCGGCAGGCAGAAAAAGAGTTGAGAACAGAGATGATGTCATTGAAAAGAGCGAATTTCGATCGTTGGCAATTTTGGGAAAAGGTTTAAAACATGCCGATCATTGCCGAGCCGCTTCTAAATCACTTCATAAATTCAACTGTGCGACACTGTGGGCCCGAATCATTTTATTGAGTACCTAGGCGGATGCAGAGTATATGGAAATGGGGGGGGTAGCCAAAATCCCGGAGCTGCAGAGTGGAGGATGAAGTCGTAATAAAGAGTCGAGCGTTGAGACCATTAAGAGTCAAGAACAATCACGGGATGGCCCGATTTGGGGACCCCGTCAGCGAGGTCTGTGTCTGATCGAGAAAGATCGCTCGCCTCTTGACCAAGAGGCCAGTGATCTCTGGATCACTAAATACTTCCCACGACCCCCCTCCGTGGGAATGATGGGCTGGCCACATCAATCGCGCCAGGAAACACGCCGCCGCTCATCTCTCTCGCTCTAGCTTGCCCAGCCCAGCCCAGTCTGTCTCTGGTCTTTTGGGTGCCTTTCTAGCAACACCCTTACTCTGCACCAAGCATGGAATCTTATCTCCATAAATAATAATGCACATATAGATAATACAATTCTCATAGATACATTGATAGTAATGGATTGATTTCTGAGCTACTTTGGAGGGCAGGGCAACAACGAGCTGGATGACGAGCAAGCAGTGGTGAGCAGCGGAGGGCGAGCAGTGTTTTCGGTGTTCCGATCATTTCGCTTAACGAGATCAAATTGTGAGATCCAGATGGCAGAGATCACTCACCTCTTGAATAGTACAGTACACTACGCCAACACGTGCTTATCGACCCGAAAGGGGAACTTCACCTGAGCCCGAGCCCGAAGGCAAACTGCATGACTCTAATTATGCATGGCTCTAATTAAGTTTCTGCTTCTCTCTACCCTTCCGTGAAGTCTCCTCTTCAGCGCTTCAGCAACCAACATCGAGGTGTACAACCCGATTCTCCACGTCGCACCTCATTATCAACATATCGCCATCCTCCACTATACCAAAGACAGAACACTGACTCCGGTGAGACGTGCAACATAATTTTTCTGCCTGCTATCGGACAGGCGCAGCATGCCCTCCACACCGAGGGCCCCAAGCTTGCGCGGTATAGGATCAGACCAGCATTCCCGGGTGTCAATGGGCCCTAAGGCTATGCCTTTCAGTACCCGCAAGGAAAATTAATATTAAAATATTAAGCTCGCCTCGGAAACTCAGTGGCGGTCGTTCTCGAAGAGGGAAGTCTCGTTAATTTCTCAGACCTTAATTTGGAATGGCAGAAACAGGTGAATGGGGGTTCAGAAACCGAGGAAGCCATTTCAGACATTTCTCGAGATGAATCCATTCATTCAATAATTCGCCCATTACCCTACCACCCAAAAATCATATCTCCTACCTGCCCCAGCACGCCCTTGCCCGCGGCCTTGCCTGCCTCGGGTGCAGCCTGATTCGGCACTGCACTCGGCCACCCCGGCGCTGGTGCGGGTGCAGGCGCGGGGCGCGGAGCTGAACTAGGGCCGGCGCGGCGGAACGCAGACGCCGAGGGCGCGAGCTTGAGCGGTGTGCCGACGGTGGGAGGCGCATACGCATTGTTTCCCGGAGAGTTGGCGGAGGACGGTGAGTCGACGGCCATGTCCATCGGGGAGCTATGCCGCGCGACGGGCTGCGCGACGAGTGCCTCCGCCTGCGCGGCATCCGCCCACTTGACGCCGACCATCCAGCTCCCCTCGAGCACCTCCCCGCTCTTGCGCACCGCGCGCAGCGCGTCCGCCGCCTCGCTGTATCCGATGCGGAACGCGTTGGTGATGTCGGGATGAGGCTCCGGGGGAGACGCGGAGGCGGTGGAGGCGAGGGAGGCGAAGTAGGAGGTAGTGATGGTATACTTGTCCGGCGGGTAGCCGAAGACGATTATGTAGTGCAGTGGAGTCTGAGGAGGAGCGGGGGATGACGGGGCGGGCCGAGACGCGCGCGAAAAGGCAGAGGCCTGTGATAAACAGGACGCCGTCAGTGGGAGGGTATCTTCTAGAAAAGAAGGAAGAACGCACGCGGGGCTGGAAGGACGAAGACGAATCAGTCGCGTGCATTTCCGTCGGGATGTCGTTTACGGAGCGCATTGGTGGTCCGTCAGAGTCCGCAAGCGGCTGCCTTGATGAGTGTCTATGCAAATCAGAAAACAATGCGAAAAAAACATTTTGAAGTGGCACTCACCTCGCACTCTGGAACATCGAATCCATCCCAAACTCGGACGCCACGGCGTGGTTCATTTTCGCCTTGGTCTGCACCACGGGCGCCTCCTCCACCCGTTGCGCTGCTCCAGGCGAGTTGTTCACTTGGGACGCAGACATGAGGTACCCGGGCTGGTAATGGCTGCGCGACTGGGAGAGGGTATCGGTGAAGGACGTGCTGGTGCTTGCCCCGCCCCACGCATTCAGAGGTGGGTTGTGCGTGTGGTGCGCGTTCGAGGTGGACGCCATCCCGGCGACGGCGAAGGGTGAAGACGGCGCCATGAGGAATCAGAGTCGGCAAGAAAGTGAGCTGGGGCACGTGAGCGACAGAAAGAACTCAGGTTAAAGTTAGGATCAAGCCGCGTTGTGATCCAAGCTTCCGACATTGTCCGGCTCTCTGAAACTCAAAGAAATCGCATTGCCAATCTACATATCCTACGGAGATAGAGTTAAGAGGAGTACGGACAGGAATCCTACTTACTTTCACTACTAGTTATAGCTCGTCAACTCCACCGCGAAAGCTACCGCAAGCTTGGAATATCTGTGCAAAATTGAACCAACAAGTTCAACCATACTAATACTATGGAGACGCACTGGAGCATGTGGTCGAACGAAAATTCGGGCGATATATCAATAGTGTCGCTTGGCCCATGGATGTCTGTTTATTGTCTTTCTGTAAGCCAAACGAATCAAAGAAAATCATTCGAACATCAACGAACTGTAGGCATTGGCACTCTTGAACACGCTCTCGAGGACATGACACGTCTGATACCCGGCTTTTGTCCACGGAAGGTGGTCTGTCCAACCAACGCCGCCAGCGTATTCCTCCCAGACCCAGGGAATATCAACTAATTAGAGGGTTGAGTTGAACGAAGATGAAAGGTAGGTAGGTAAAAAATCACGGACCGTAGCGTTCGATCAGCTTGATTTGGAAGGAAGTGAGGGCCCCGTCAGTCGAGGAGGTGATGACAGCCATCTCCTCGCGCGAGCCAGCCTTGATCCACGCCTAGTTAGGTTTAGATGAGTTGGCCTAAATTACAGAACTGCTTGCTGACCGTCATGTCGAATTGAACCATGCCCTTTACTTCTTTACCAGCGGCTTCATATGCTGACGCAATTGCCTGCGAGCCAAGTAATCCGCACTGAATGCAACCAACCATGAACAGCTTAACAGCGCGCATTTATCTGGGCTCGCACCTCTTCTGCGGCGTAGAAATGGAACTCCAGAGGCGACGTGGGGATATACCCAGAAAGTAGAATAACTGCAACAGCTGCAGACGACATAAAATCGCATACGGTAAAGGAAACAGACCTCGATAGGCTTCTAGAATTGTTACGGTGCCAGAACCGTCGTCGTCGGCTCCAGGTGCAGGCAGCTGAGTTATACATTGCATTAAGACCAGAGAAATGAAAGAAGTAGAGTGCAGCTTTACATAAGGATTGACGATATTAATACTATCGCAGTGGGCTCCTACGATAGTAATAGGATCTAATTCCACCGAGTCTTGCGATGCCATTCTCACAATCTAAAAAATGTTACGAGGCCAGGTGAAAGCGCAAATACACGTACAACAGACGGCTGCTTCCAGGCATGTTCAAACAGCTCCACAGAAATCAGCGGCTTCTGATCTGCACTCGCAAGTTCAGCGGTATAGTTCCGTATTTTGTGCTGAAGCCAAAGTGAACTGGCTCTTCCTGTCTCGGAGTGACAGTAACGGGTCCGGAAAGACGAGAAGTGTTCCTTATTTTTCAATCCAGAAATTAATGATTTGGCAGGACAATGTATATTAGCGCTGCTATACCAGATTTGCGCGGAGTTCGGATGTGGTGAGGTTTCCGATTATTCCGTCCACGATGGTTGAGTTTGGGTTGGGGTATGTGAACCGCCGTTTTTCGGAGAAGGTGCCGAGGGATTGGGCTTCGGTGCTTTGCATGCTGTGTGAGTGATTCTGAGAGCACGTTGCATTGTAGAGGTAACACACATGTCCAAGTATTCTTTCCCCATTGCTTTGGCAAACAGTTTCTCGCGTTCGGTCATCCAAACTGGCTCTTCGTCCAAAGAAAATTGCACGAGACGGAGAGCATCCAGGTTGAGGTCAAATCCTGATTCGTGGGGTCGTATGAGCGTATATGCACTTGAGCGAGCACTAAGTATACCTGGCTCATCGTGGTGATTTTCAAACTGGAGAGGATCAAACTGGAAGGCATGTTGAGCGTGTTGACAGGAGACCAGCTTGGGGACCAAGATCAGAGTAAACAATAAATATTGCATCGCGCGCAGTGGGAAGAAGCAAGACGGGCGGGCGCATCATGATCGCAAGCGACGAAGCTGCCACTTTGTTGACGGCTGTGTGGCAACAGGCTCTGAAAGACGATGCGGCCGACCATTGCAGCGCTCGGGGCACGCGCCGTGTCGGAGGTCGCGGTCACCCCGCAACCCTTCAAGCGCTCCCAGTTTGGTCTCTTCCAAGGGAAATCCAAACAATACGGAAACAGCGTCCCCTTCTCTCTCCACAAAACCCGCCGCACATGGCTCCCCAACGTCCAGCGCAAACGGTTGTTCTCCGAGACCCTCCAGTCGCATGTGCAGGTAAAGGTGACCACATCGGCGCTGAAGACTATCAAGAAGGTGGATATACTCTTACCTACATCTCCGCACCGCTGAATTTCTTTTCACAGAAAGGCGGAGTGGACAACTATGTGATGCAGACGCGCGCGGGCCTGCTCGGATGGAAGGGCATGCAGATACGACTTAAGGTCCGCGAGGCACAGAGCAAGAACGCTGCAGCGACGGACGGTGCAGAGTCGAAACCCACGCAAAAATCCAAAATGTCACCGTTTCGGGCGGCGGTGCCCGATCCTGCGCGTACGCTGAAGGCTCTGAGTAGTCCAACGAAAGCCAAAGAGTTCGTGCGGCACACCAGGCGCATGGCCGCCAAGGCGCTGGGCATGACGGGTTTTGCATCGTGCGTGACCTGACCTTGTTGTGTCGCATCCTTGGTCTTTGACGTTGGTGCAACAGGGCGAAGGATACGATTGAATATATGAAGCAGCAGAAAGCTAAGCAAGATAGATTATTACCCGGTCGAAATACGAGCCTACTGAAGAGCTTCCCATTATAATTCCATGCTTTCATCGGCGTCGACCGTCCCTCTTGCCACTAGAATCCGGCGCCAGTAATTGCGGGACTCCGAGGCCTAGCATGAGGTTCTTACAAACGACCTTATTACTAGTCACGGACCTGAACAAACTCCCTGAGTAAGCCTGGTGCTACCCGAATTGGTTGACAACCATACCTCGAGGATTCTCCTTCGCGGGTCTCATCAACGTCTCGCCCGTCACCGTGCGTAGTCCACCGCACCGTAAATGATGGCCGACTCACTGATCCATGTCCAACGCTCTCAACATCCGTAGACCGACTTCGAATTCTTAGCAGATGGTTGGCCTGCCTCGTTCAACCCTTGGCACAAGATGGTGCTTGTTCTGTTCTGTCGAGATAGGATCACCTGCATACTCAGTTAAGCTGCCTGTTCGTTCCCGTCAATCGCGCCTGGGTATCGACAACGTACTCATCCGAATAGTGACCCCGGCCGGGCGCGCGGAGGTGGTTAAATACCGCTGGGAATTATTCATTCATTATCCATTCACATTTCCTTCAAGTTCACCACTCTGCTAGCTCAGAGTTCGACTGACCCGGTTTCCTGTTCACTCGTTAAAACACACTCCTTCCACTCCAATATGCATTTCTCCGTCCTCTTCTTTCTTGCCTTTGCTCTAGCCCCGCAGGTTTCGCCAGAACCGTGGGGGTTCCTGTTCGGTCGTCCGAATAAGAACAATAGGGGAGCTCAGAGTAGACGCGCAGGTGCGCAGGAACGCAGGAGCGCAGGAGCGCAGGTCGTCATGTGAGCCGTAGCACGTGTATGATGTGACCAAGTCACTTTTCGGAATTCTTCTCTCTGCTCGCCTCTATACCTCTATTACGACTGTCCCTACTGTCTACACTCCTTTACTGCTTGCTTAATGGGCCGAATCAAAGACAAGCCTTCGACTCGCAAATCCCCGCTTCGGAGACCTCCTCGCAAGCATGGCTCGGAGGAGCCAAAGAAAACTACGAAAAAAGCCAAGGCTGCCATAGAGCCGGATCTGGGCACCATTCCGTGGGCTTCCAATGAGGGCGCCTTGATCTGGTCGCTGCTGGATCAGCTGCAGGTGCCGGATAACCGTCTGGTTCTCTTCGGAAAGAAGCCCGGCACCACTGAGGTGTGTCTTTCATAATTGATTATCTTTGGATATACCTGAACGGGAACGGCAGAACACCAAGGGGGATAGCAAGATCATCGTATACAAGCGTATTGGGCAGGCCATCCTGCCTGAATTGTACAAGACCAGTCCAAATAACCTCGGGAAACGTGTGAAAGCCAAAGCGGAGGAGTGCGTGTTTCTTTTTTGTTTATGAATCCTCTGACAAACCTCCAAGTCTTGTGAAATCATACAAGACCCATGCTAAGAAGCTTCAGGTCACTGGTGGTGGTTTACAGAATGACCAGGATGAAGATAACGACGGGGAAAATGTCCATGAATTCCTCGAATGCTATATCTCCCCGGATGGACCGGATCACGATACCAGCGAGCGCGCAAAAAATCTCTGGGGTATTTCTCAATCAGTAGTGCCTCCCTGTCCCCTCTGATGATTTAAAACCAGAGGAAATCACGAAAAAGTTCCCTTACTTCCCGGAAATGCACAAGTTCCTTTCCGCGCGCTCTAATATCACTCCGCCCGCTGTTACCACTGGTGTCGGCCCCCAGGGTCGCAAGATTATTCATCTCCAGGCTCCGGGTGCCCCAAAAAACACCCCCAATGTCGAGTCTGGGACCAACATCAATGACTACGCCACCATCGATCCTCTTTTGCGACCATCTCCCACTCCTCCCACGTCTCCTGAACACGATGATGGTCCGTCCAGTCCCATAGTCATTGACTCGTCGCCTCTGGCGGATGTTAAGCGTGGCGGCAAGACAGCCACCATGGTGTCCTCCTTCGAGCAAGCTTTTTCAAAGGCAAATGGTCTGTGCCCATCAAAGACTTCGTTCGAAGACAAGCTTGTTGATCTTCAGACGTGCGTAACTCTGTTTGCTTCGTATTTTTTTTATTCACTGTTCGACAGGACTATGTTCAAAAATGCGAATAGGCGTGAGGATGTGAAATTGCGGCTCGAAGAAACCCGTCTTGAGCAGGAGGCAACTCGTCTTCGTCTCCAAGAAACCAACCAGATCATGGAGTTGGCCGACAGGGGGATTCTTGATGCGGACGCGGCGAGAGAGCGCCTCGCAATTCTCCGTGAGACATACAGTCGTGAGCCCGTCCGCAAGTGTGCTCGCTTGTCCGAGGCCGAGGAGTCCGAGCCTGGGCCCAGTAAACGCCACCACTCACACAGTTCAGCATCCCGTCATCACTCACACAACAGCTGGGACTCGCGGGGCAATTCTCCGCCTCCTGGATCAGATCGAAGCCTTGGATACCACTGATCTACTCTTATAAAGAAGTCCGACTCACTGCAGCCTTTTTAATTCGCACACAGTAGATAGTTTACATACATTCTGACCATAAATATTTGTTTACCTATGCTGCTGGGCTCTGTGTGCTAGTAGTTCCTCTGTTAAACGACGACGTTTAGCTTGCCCATCACCTTCATCGGTGCCCTGCGGGACATTTCGTGGTCCTCGGTCTTCCTCCTCCTCTTGCCGTGTATGCAAATGCATAAATTCTGCTCCAGACATCTCCCCCTCCACGTCGATGACCATATTGTGGAGGATAATGGCCACAGTTACCCACCGACATGCCTTGATGTGGTCAGCATTGGAGTTGATGTTGACACGCAGTCCACGAAGGCTCTGGAATCGGCCCTTAATAGCTCCCATGCAGTGCTCTGAACGCACTCGGATGTGAGAGACTGCTGTGTCAAAAATTTTATTGTTGGGTAGGAGGGCAGCCAGACGTTTGTAGACAGGGATCATGTGAGAACTGAGTGTGTAGGCAGAGTCTCCCCAGGCAAATTCCTCGCCTTCGAACAACCAGTCTGGATATTTGAAGGCTGCAGTGTGCTCGAAAGCAACTGAATCATGGGCAGATCCAGTATGGCCATGGGAATAATCCGCCACTCTCAAGGTGGACGGAACATTTCCAATCTGCAAAGATGTTTCAACAAGGTGGTAAAAAAGGACAGTCAAAATTATTGCGTACCTGGACATTGAGTCCATAATTTGCCTTCCGAGTGTAGTATCCCTGTCCATTCAGACCCGGTTTGGCATAGAGGACAACAATTGTCCCATCATACATGAGCCAGCCCTCGCGCCAGAGTCCTTTGAAGCCAAGATGTTTATCCATCCAGACCTTCTCTGCCTCCTTCTCTGCCGTAAGGGCCGAACAAAGAGGTCATGAAGATCCTCTATGGCAGTGAAGACCCGATCTGTGAAGGTCTCGATTGTGCCCTCACTAACACCTGCCACACGCCCAACATCTTCGAGTGATGCAGCATTGCCGTAGCGTCCAAGACGGTATAAGGCAACTGCTAGTTGTTTTTCAACTGGCATCTGCTTCTGATTAGAATTGTTATGGAAGACCGGGTTCTCCTTGATGAGATCCAGCAAAACACTGAACACCATCGGCGAGATGCGAAGCATGTTGGTGAAACGGCCATGGTCATCTGGATTGCCTGCATATACCCAGGCGAGACTGAGGTTCTCAGCCTTGGTAACATGGCCACGGTTCTGGAGGTAACGTGTAGAGCGTATCGAGTGGAGGGTGTAAACATCCATAGCCAGTTTTTCGATCAGCTCCTCGAAATCAAGGGATTCGGGTGGGATAATAAGGTCACGCATGAGCATGTGGGTCATGTAGAGCCGAAGAATGCGGGAATGTAAGCTTTCTCGAGGCATTTAGTAGTCTGGGCCTCAGGAATAGTGGTGGGGAGATTGAAAGTGTAGTGTCGCGATTAAATCACGTCTGTGCGTCTTCTTATCAATGAGATACACGAGGATAGGGGCTGAATTCTATTTTGGGGCTGTCACATCATACATGTGCTACGGCTCACATGACGACCTGCGCCTGCGCTCCTGCGTTCCTGCGCACCTGCGCGTCTACTCTGAGCTCCCCTATTACATACTGGAAATTTGCAACATGGCACATCTGCCAGTACTCTGGACAATCCAGATATCCCTAGCTGGGATAGGACAAATTCAAACTCAGCAGAACAAATCCAGATACCGATGGAAATGGAAATTGACAACCTTGAGAGCCTACTAGACACCAGGTCAGAAACTGGAGGGCAATACCATATCCCTGAAAATTGGGAAGAGATCAAGGCACAGATAAGTCAGCAGAGCAAGCCTCCCAAACTTGCTCACTCGGCGAAGTTTACACGCTCAAACATAACTATTGCATCCCAAAATATAAACGGGAGGGAAAAGAATAAATCTATGAGTAACACCAGACGCAAATTCACGTACATGAAGAAGATGGTTGATGATGATAGAATAGGTGTTCTTGCCCTGCAAGAGACACACATGGACAACATTGCCGCTAGCCAGTTCAATATCATTTACCGGAATTGGTTCAAACTGTTCAACTCTGGCCACCCAATGAAACCTGATTCAACAGCGGGAGTTAGCTTCCTTCTTAATAAGAAATTTGTTGACACAGAGAATGTAAAGGAATATGTCCTTATTGAGGGACATGTAATTATGCTAATTACACCGTCACATCGGGGAGAAACACTAAATACTTTGAACATCTATGCCCCCAATACTCCCAAGGACAGAGACAGAATGTGGGCTAAACTATACAGGGATAATCCCGAACTTCCACTTCCAACCGAAATCTTGGGGGACTGGAATTTCGTTGAAAATGGCATTGATCAAACATCAAACAAAGAGGAGGTTGTGCCATTAAGTTTTTTGTGCCTGAAAGCCCTTTTCTGCATGCAAGATGGCTGGTGGTCAACATTCCAGGATACCCGTGAATACACTTGTTTCCAGAAGCGCACTAATACAGCTGCAAGCGAAACACTTTTATCTGGCTCACGGCTGGATCGTATCTACGTCCCAGTAAACCGATTTACATGGTATCGAAATTGGGTAATCCAACCCAGTCTGATTTCCAGTGATCACTATTTGATTTCTGTCCAACTTACATGCCGAACAGATGAACAGTATGGCCCAGGAATATGGAACTTCCCCACATATCTCCTCAAAACTCCGAGATTTATTAAATACATTATACCTCGGTCAAAGAAACTCTCGGTCGAACACGAGGAGTTGAAGCAAACTGGGAGGAAAAGTGAACGCAATATTCAACATCTGTGGAAGGAGTACAAAGATGAACTTGCTGCAGAAGGCAAAAATGCTCCCGCTTGATAAGTGAAAGATCACCCCAAATTACTGAACACAGAAACAGCTAATTATGAATGCTGAAGACATACCTACCAAGGAAAAACACCTCGAAATCCTGCACCTAGAAGAAAAGATTGAAACCTACCTCAAAGAAGAGGCTGATTGCAAGAAAGCCCGATCTGAGGCTCACTATGACATAGTGGGTGAGACACTTAAAACTCGGCACTGGACGTGATCTACAAAGGAATACCACCTTAGAAGCACCATAAACGAATTCAAGCGGATGGAGGACAATTCATTGAACCCCGGGTTCGAGACCCAACCAAAACAAATGTCTGAGATGGCTCGAGATTACCACGAGTCTGTCCAGCATGTTGATGTCTCTGAGGAGAATGAGTATGGTCGAGTGCTCTGCACGGAGCAGGTGCTCAAGAAATGTGATTCATATTTGTCCAAGGAAGAGTACAGTGAAATGGAGAAAGACTTAACAGAGGAATCCGCAATGCTTTGAGATTGTCTAGTAATGGCAAAGCTCCTGGAGTAGACATATGAATTTTTCAAAGCAATAGACATTGAGTACAAAAAATCGAAAGACAAGCCCAGTGGTGCTTTCAACATCATGAGCTTCCTGGCTGATCTATACCACGACATTGAGAAATTCGGGTTAGTTGAAGGTTGCGACTTCAATATGGGCTGGTTGTGCCCTGTCTATAAAAAAGGAGACACCGGTCTCATTAGTAACTACAGACTGATCACACTACTGAATACAGACTATAAGCTTATGACAAAGGTTTACTCTATGCGATTAATGAA
The DNA here is from genome assembly GCA_029448575.1 of Mycena maculata. Classification (NCBI taxonomy): domain Eukaryota; kingdom Fungi; phylum Basidiomycota; class Agaricomycetes; order Agaricales; family Mycenaceae; genus Mycena; species Mycena maculata. The sequence continues at coordinate 97,961 of JARJLG010000008.1, read as the reverse complement.
GGTTGCTCCATCCCTAATGAAACCAGACCAAGCTGGCTTTATGAAAGGAAGAAAAATTGAAGACCAGATCAAACTCGTAAGATTCCTGCTGAACTATGCTGAAGTAGCAAATGAGGATGGGATACTTATTGGCCTTGATCAAGAAAAGGCATATGAAAGAATTAACCACGACTACCTTCTACGTGTCCTTGATCATATGGGTTTTCCGCCCAATTTTTTGAAGACAATCAGAAGCTTATACAATGATGCCAAAACTATTGTCATGATTAATGGTGAAGTTAGCCAGCCGTATATTGTTGCAAGGGGAGTCCGGCAGGGGGGTCCCCTCTCCTGTTTATTATTCAATTTGGCTATTGAGCCTCTTGCATGCCTGCTTCGGAAATCTGATCTGAAAGGAGTAACCATTCCTGGAACAAACAAGAATTTGGTTGTATCACTCTTTGCTGATGATACAACAGTTTACCTTAAATCCACTGACTCTATGGAGACTCTGTGGAATATTCTGCGTCTCTGGTGTGCTGCCTCAACAGCGAAATTCAATGAACACAAAACAGTACTCCTTCCCTTTGGAAGAGAATCCTATCGTAAGAAAGTCATTGAAGATAGGAGATTAAATTGTCAGAGCCCAATTGGTGCAATTAGCAACTCTATTAGAATTATTCCTGATGGGGAGAACTGTCGTATGCTAGGCGCTTGGATAGGGACTGTGATCCCATATACTATGCCATGGCCATCCGTCTTAGAGAGAAGATTAATGTGGACCTTATGCAATGGGAAAGAACACACTCAACACTAGAAGGAAAGTGGCATATAAGTAGTATGGTAATTGGAGGCCGGACACAGTATCTCACCAGAGTGCAAGGAATGCCAAAAGATACTGAGGAAACCCTTGAAAAATTGATACAATCCTTTTTGTGGGACGGGAAAAGAGCCAGAGTGTCCCTAGAGACAATGATCCTCCCAGTTGATAGAGGGTGGAAAGGGATTTTAGATATGTCTTCTCGGAAGAAAGCAATTGATCTGTGGAATCTTCAGTGCTATCTAATGCAAGGAGAAGATCAACCACTATGGTGTTATTTTGTTGACTTCATACTCAAAAATTACCTGGAGACTAGCTACCTGAATATCAGGCCTGGTCAAATCATTAATATTTTCTTGAACAATATCCATTTCCCAATCCCAAAGTCAGACATATTACCTTATGACCTCAAGCAAATGATAACTGCCGCTCAAGACTTTAACCTTCAATTTACGGGGCTCTCTATTGACCGTGAACAACTCCAACTTCTGATGCCAATATGGAAACATCCCTCTGTTCGTAATCCTGCCTACAGAAATGCATGCCTTCGGGATGCTGCAACTTGTCTCAGAAATCAACATAAAGTAAGAACTGTCCAAGATGCCCTTGTAATTGCCACGAGAAGAACTACAGTCCAGAAATGACCACATACAATTAATCCCAGCAGAATTGGATGGAAGAATTGTGGCTGCCCACCTTGTAACAAGGATCGAAAGTGAACTAGGTTGCGAGAACCCGGGTAAATGTATAGAGACTGCTTAAATATTATTGGACTGTCTTATGCCAAAATGGAACCCTTTCGTTCCAATACCTGACCTCTGTGATACACTGGAATTAACACCAGAGGAGATGGGTACCAACAGTGAGGAAATTGAAATGGACAAATCAATGACTTATGATCCGAACTTCAGATTGCGCAGCTTGGCAAATGGCTTCCGAATTTTTGCAGATGATGATTCAATGAATGAGATAGCTGCAAGTCGACCAAACAACTTCCAGCCAAACCCCGAGTTGGTCACAGCTCTTGTGCATATAAAAATACTGTGTGCTGGTCAATATGACCCTCAAATTCTGGCAAGATTCAGAATTTCTTCACATGATCGTGATGAAGATGAAACTGTGTGCCTCACATTCGACAATCCTTCCCTAAAAATTGACTTCAAATCTGGAATCCTGGGTGCGGTACTGGCTCTTGTGCAAAATTTACCCAAAAATGTGCCATTATTACTATGCTCCTCCTCTGACTTCTTGCTCAAGGCACTGATCAAGGAAAAAAACAAGATAAGAAGACAATATGCTGGACCCATGCTTCCCCCTTTTCAAAGCCGTGTTTGCAGCATTGAATGAACAAGTGGGGAGGACACAGTTTAAACAGATAAAAGAGGTCTTCAAAGTAGACCCAAGCCTTCATACCTACTCCTCAATAGAGGTTGACACCCAAACTGACATCATGTTTAACTTGCCGGGTATGAGAATTGTGGGAGGCTCCTAACAAATCTTTACTAAAATTATCAAGGCTGGCTATCCGGAGCCCCTCCGGAAATCAATGTTCATCAATTTGGACCGAATCCGTTGCTCCATCTATGAAATTTCTGGCTACACCCCAACAGATGAAATGATTTGGAAATCTATACGTTCTACCAATTTAAGACGACTCCACCGTGAATTATTTTGGAAGTCAATCCACAATATTTTCAGAGTCGGCAACTTCTGGACACATATTGAGAATCTTGAAACAATTGCTATCTGCAGAACCTGTGAGGTTCCTGAAAGTCTCGAGCACATAGCAATGGAATGTCATGCCTCTGGTGCGACTTTGGTTTGGAAACTGACCCAGAAACTGTGGACTATGAAATATTACAGATGGCCTGCCCTCAACTGGGGAATCATCTTGGGTTGTAATCTCGTTAAATTCAAACACTCAAATGGCAAAACCAATCCTGCAATGGGACAATTGTTTGCGATTCTAGTGTCCACTGCTTGGCACACAACCTGGAGCATTCGGAATGATAAAGTCTTGAAGAATCCGCACTGAATTATATCTGAAGTTGAGATTCATAATAGGTGGTTGAAGTCTATAAATTCCGCACTAGGACGAGATCGAACCCTTACTAATAAGCTAAAATTTGAAAACCTGGCTCTGAATAAAGATCTCGTCTTACAAACATGGAGTGGTCTACTGATGAATGAAGACGCTCTGCCGGAAGACTGGACTTATACAGTGGGGGTTTTAGTGGGTATACAGCCATTGACTCTGAAAGATTCAAGAAATGGGATAGGATGAATTTTAAGGCTGGAGTCCCACACTATGGTATATGTGCGTAATGGCATTTCCTCCCTGGACAACTTCCCCGGCATTAACTAGATATTTATGGTAGACCCAGCGGATGATTTTTGGAATGCTTCTGCAGACTGAAATTTCATTATCCCAAACGCTCAAAGAAGAAAAAAAGAAAAAAAAAGAGACTGTCGTAGGCTCTTTGTCCAGCCTCTGTGCAAATCACGCTCGTCGCTACCCCATTTCTCCACAGGCCAATAATGTGATGAGGGAAACCGTTCAACGTCCCAAACATTCTAACTCATTTCGCCCCGTTCACTGGGCATACCATCCTGGGGGTAGAGGTGCCTTTCAACTCCCGGATTAGTTGGCCTAACGGGGCGTGCAGATCAGCACAGATCGCGGCGATGGCGCACCAATAACGTCTGTTTGCTACTTTGCTGCTTTCCTCGTGCACGGACCATGTCGCAATCTGCTAATCTACAGTGTAGCTGAGATAAACCCGACCATAGCCCGACACGTGAAGAGTATCCATGCGCCGACTCTCACCGCGGTATAACTCGTCGCTCCTCATCGTTGACGAGGCATGATGTTGTGGGTTTGCTGAACTCTCCGGATAAATTCTTGAATGAGGTCAGATCTTGAGGACATTGTCGGTCAGAAATTCTCAGAATGCTCATGGAGGCCCTGGAGATCAAGTTCGCAACAACCGTGGTTGAATTCTATTGTTACAGCACTTTTATCCGCGCCCACTAAACAGTGATGTACCAGTCCCGTTGTCAAAGGTCTGCCGTGAAGGAGCTGAGGGGATTGACCTCCGGTGCCGAGTTTTCTTTCTTGTTCTGCGGAATCAAGTGAGAATCAAATTGCTTCTGTCGCACAAAGAGCGAAAAACGTACCTCGGATTCTGCTCCTTCCGACGCTGAGAGGTGAGGCCGGTGAAGCCCGATAATCGACCGCGGACAATCATGAGCGCCGAATTTTATTTCTGGTACCAAACTCGTTGAGTCGGACGCGCTCGGAGAAAAGCGGAATGTCATACCTCTGCGCTCGGATGGCGGACTGCAAGGCGGACTGGCACCGTGCCGCAGTGGGATCACTGATATCGACAAGTGATCTCGGAACCCGAACTTTCTTTCTAGTGCTAGGAATTTCAAGTCAGGGATGCACTCTCGAAGAATAGGTGAGATAACGTACCTCGGCTCCTATACCACAGATTGCCACCGAGTGGCAGCAGGACATGCACGGTAGTTTGTAAATAAACGCCAAGTTTTCGTTCTCGTACCGCAAACTTCAAGTCAGAATTAAATCAGGTTTGGAGGAGAGGAAACACACCTCGGGCTCCGTAACTGAGCAGTTTGGGGGGATTATGTTTTTTAAATTAGTTTCCATGTGCCATTCGCCCGACAGGAGAATCTTCCGCGAGCATTGTGGAACACCGAGTTTTCTTTCTAGTACTGTAAAAAAATAAGCATGAAATCAACATCGAAAGAACAGAATAAAACACACCTCAGCGTCCTGCCCCGCGGGCCCAAAGCGCTTAACAGCGCGCGCCTTCCGGCCGAAGGATGGGTGGCAACGGCGCCTCGGTCACCAGGGGCTTCTCGAAGACCTGCGCAGAGCGGCGCTGGTTCTGCAGCGTGTTGCAGGCCGTTTGGCGCGATGGAACGTCCTCCGAGCCCGGTGCTGCGTTTTTCGCCGCGGCGGTGTACGCAGGTGCGGGCTCGACGATGGTGGGCTGGGGCATGGGCGCTGCCTTGTCGTTGACCGCCTTTTTGTAATTCGCGTAGATCTGGAAGAAATCGGGCGACGTGTCATACGGCTGAAAAGAGGTTCAAGTTAGCACGTGAGCAGTGGGAGGCGGGGAAAGAAAAAGAAGGACGGCGTACCCTGCGCCATGCCCACCAAAGCGCGAAAAGCACGAAGAACAGAATGGGGAAGAGGTAGGCGACCCATGCCGGCATGACTTTGGAGATATTGCCGGCGATGTTCGTCGACGTCGATGGGGTCGGCGACGGAACAGCGCTGCTCGTGACGCTGGCGCTGGCGATGTCGCTGACGATGTCGCGGGCGGTAGGGAAGTAGTTAATGGGAGACATTTTTGAGATGGTGTGCTGGTGATTCTTTGGATAAAAATCAATAGAGGATGAGGCCGCTAGGCCGAATGTTATACCTTTGGAAACATAGGGGCTGAGACATTTTTTTTGGTTCCGCGGCCGTGTCTCGGAGCGGAAGTCTCTCGTCTCATCCGCACCTGGGTCGCTCTAGAGCGGGTGCTGGACTGAACCAGACGTAGCAGAAGCATTCACTCGATGGTCTGGGCGCATAGAGTGAAATCTTCCGAAAACGATGTAATATTCGCACGTGGTTTCGACTGCGTCCCATCAGTGGGTCATTCACGGGAAACGTGTTGAATGGGAACGCGCTTCGTAAATCATAACCAAAAGTCCTGTTGCGACTTGAGAATCAAGGTGCGATTAACCACAGAGACAATTTGCGTCCGGAGTCAATTTGTTTCAGGTCATGTCTCGAAGCGGAAGTATCTTATTCATCCTCTCTTCTTAAAGGTCGCCGAGGGGTCACAGTTGACTGTGCTTCGCTCCTGAGGTGGATGTCCTATGCTCTTAGTCTGAAGTGGAAATATTGTATCAGGCCCATCCTAGCTAAAAGGTCAACTCCGAATCCGTTCATACAAAAACATCTATGCACCACCGCCTCAACACGTCGACCAAACCGGTAAAGAAAAAAGAATTTGACCTCTATGACCCGACCCGGAATCGAACCGGTCTTCCCTGTTAAATTTAAATGGGTCTTGTATGAAGGAGTATGCTCGAAGCACTAACAGGTACCTCTGTGTCGACCATCAACCCTTATTGATTGTCGAATTCCCCAGGATAGCACCACATGGGTAAATCTGAATGTTCATTTTTCTCTCCGTGTCTCTCCAAAGTAACCCCCTCGCCTTCCCCGCGGGCCCGCAATTATTCCACTCGTAGATGGCCAGCTTTCCATTTTGAACCGTTGTATCTTGGCATGGCCTGAACTGACAAAGAAAAGGACTTAACAAAAAGATCCTACAAGTCCACCCATCACCCGTCCCGGAAGTCGAACCGGCTATTCCCTAAAATGCACTGCAACTTCACGGCACCGCAGATACCAACGGTCTTATTCTGCTGCATTTAGTGCATGTCGTATCTAGTTTCTCCACCGCCAAAAAACCTCTTTGAGGAATGGCAAGCCACTTCCGGAATCCGCACACTTCCTTTATCCTCACGCCGTACAGGAACGTTCTTTTCCGGATACATTTGAAGTCTCTCCTGGGCAGGATAAAGAAGCGAACCTACCTTCAACAGAACCTGACCCCGAAGCGAACGGGCTACCCGCTGGTAGAAGGCTGGAGAATTACATGGTGTGTGGGCGTTCCCCAAGCAGCCGTGTCCCTCATTTGATTTACTGCTTGCAAAGCGCCTAATTTGAGGGGGGACTTTCAACATGTCTTCGCCCGCCGGCTTCATCCTGCCTCAGGTCAACTTGAACTACCTATCCGTTGGGGCAAAAGTTCATGTGCACCCAACGCCTCAACAACCGCAAAAAAAAAATGGAAAAAAATCGGCTCTCGGATCTACGACCTGACCCGGAATCGAACCGGCCCTCCCCCGTAAAGTTGCATTACCGCGCATCGAAGGCCCAGGGGTATGCTCCAAGCATCATGCATCAAGGTCCAACAGGTCTTCCTGTATCTGATCCGTCCGCCATTTTCTGGCGGTTTCGGAGGATCGCACCGCGAATGGCCGGAGTATACAACCATAATTGATATTTTTCGCCTCGCACCTCCTCCGGCATCTTCCACTGTATCCGACCCACAGAGAGCACACAAAATGTGACATCTCTTGCCTGCAACGCTGTCCTGTCAAACGCTCTACGGGGATTCAAAACCAAAACCGATAAAAATCAACCTCCTTCACCTGGCCACGACCTGACCCCGAATGGAACGGGCTGCCCGCTGGTAGACGGCTTCGAAAAAGACACGGTGTGTGGGCGTGCTCCAAGCACCATCAGGTCTCCCCACCTCATGCATGTCCCTGATTTGATTCACCCTTTGCGAGTCTTGTTGGGTGCTTGCATTTAGTCGGAAATATTCAAAATCCACCCCGTCCTTCGATATACATTATAATATACCACTCCTGCGATATCTTGACTCGAGTCAACTCCGAATCCCCTCACATAAAGTCCCTACGCACCCGCCGCCGTCCCACCCATTCAGAGGGCAGAAAAAAAAACCCGAAGCCGCGTTATGACCTGACCCGGAATCGAACCGGTCCTCCCGTCTACATGGGACAATGTTGTCCTGGAATGAATTCGAGGTATGCTCCAAGCACCAACAGGTCTTCCTCTGCCCCCTATTTCATGGTGGTTTTCGGAGGATCGTGCTACGAATATACATCCATATTGATATTTTTTACCTGACACCTCTTCCGGCATCTCCAACACAGATTACTGTATCCGACTCATAGACAGCGCGCATAAAGCCTGCACCGTTCTCCCGTCAAACGTTCTATGGGGATTCAAAACCAAAACCGTAAAAAATGAACCTCCTTCCAGGCCACGACCAGACCCCGAATTGAACGGGCTGCGCGCTGGTAGACGTTTCGAAAATAACAGGGTGTGCGGGCGTGCTCCAAGCACCATCAAGTCTCCCGACCTCCGTGCCCCTCATTTGGGCCTAGTCTGAGGTGCCCGGTGGAAATGTTCAACATGCCCTGCCTCTGCCTCAGGTCAATTCCGAATCGTTCGTACCAAAACTTCTGCGCACCCACCGCGTCAACAACCGCAAAAAAGAAAGAAAGAAAAAAAGAAAAGACTTGAGTCTCATCTGTACGACCTGACCCTGAATCGAACCTGTGCTCCCTGTAAAGTCTCAATGCAACAATAGATATGAACCAGGGTGTGCTCCAAGCACTAACAGATCTTCCTCTCTCCGGAAATGTCCCGCATTTTTCCGTGAGGGGCAGCGCAATGTATCTAACGATGTCGAGATCGCTCTTCTGCACATTTAAGACAATAAACGGCAACGTTCACCGCGCGACACTTTGCATCAAGTGACCAATCGCTCGGGCCAGGTCTCCAATCGCTCGGCTTCGTTTACCTCCCTCCCTGACAGCCTCGGACTTGTAGGAGACGAAGACGAAGACAACCAACGGATAAAAAAAAAGTTCGCCCCGCCAAATGCATGACCTGACCCGGAATCGAACCGGGCCTCCCTCTTGTATGGCATACCGTTGCAGAGATATTATGAACTGGGGGTGTGCTCCAAGCACCAACAAGTCTTCCTTTCTCTGAAAACGTCCCCCATTCGAATAAACAGCGACACTGCATAGGCAGCCAGTCCTCCGACTCAACTCCCGGATTCTTCGTAAAAAAAGGCAAAAAAACAAGATCGGGGATGTGTCTGACTCTTGAGGTGTCGTTTACCTACCCCCTCGCACCGTGCAAAATCAAACCCAAAAAGCAATATATTCTTCAAAGCAATGCGAAATGCGGTGTGTACAGACGAGGGATGAGGGTGCGTGATGCTGCTACAATGTATCGCGGGCGTGAGGAGGCGTGAAGAATCTGTGTATGTATATGCGTGAAAGGGTCCGTGAAATACGTGCTAGGCGTGCGTGCGGTCATGCAATGAAAACAAAACGTGAAATGCGCCGGACGCGAGAGGACCTCGATCGCGTGCGGGCCGGAGACTGGCTCGAGAAGATACCACCACAAAATTCGTTAACGGCAGGGCTGCGCGAGCGGCGACGGAGTCCGGCTCCAGCCATGCGCGGCATGCGGACCAGCGCTGCCGGGCAGCACGCGCCGCCCGTCATCGTGCCGGCGCAGCAGCGACGCCGCGACGAGCGCGGACATGTCCAGCGTCTGTGCGGTCGGGCTCAGACTCCCGCTGCTGGCGCTGCCGGAGCGCGCGCGGGAGGAGGCGACGAACGCGACGCGGAGGGGCATCGATGCGGGCGCGCGCAGGGCGGGGGAATCCAAATCGGAGGGGGAGCCCGCGCTCCCGGAGAAGAGGAGAGACACGCCGACGGAGGGTGGGCGTGCGGGGATTGCGAGCACGCGCGGGGGCGACGCGGCGCGCCTAGGGCCGTGGCCCGCGCGCGCGAGGGAGGAGCGGAGGCGCGCGGCGAGCAACTCGTCCTGTGCATCTAAATCGTTGGGCTCCGACGACTGCGCGCCCAGGCGTAGGGTGATGCTGCGCTCGACGAGCGCGGCGAAGCGGAGGTCCTTGGCGGTGGTGCCCGGGGATTTGGGGCGCGGGCGCACGCTGGGGGAGTTAGAAGTGGGTTTAGGATTGGGATTGCTGGGCCGGGACGGCGTGCGCTTGGGTGTGGCGACGTGCGAGGTGCGCGCGCGCGGGCGGCGCGGTGGCGGCGGCAATTCGGTGTCTCCGCCACATGCACCGGAGTCGTCGTCCGCCTGGTGCGGGAATGGGACGGCGGGGAACTGGGTCATACTCCAGGGCGCCGGATTGGAGGCGGAATCGTCGGCGAGAACGGAGGCGAGTGACAGGGTGCATGTCGGCGGCGACTTACGGAGGGAGGCAGGGGTGCCGTTGTGGGAGACGGAGCGTAAATGAACGTGGGCGTGGGCGTGAGGGAGGCGTTTGGTGTTCGTGGGGGTGCGTGTGCCGTTGGACGAGTCCATGAGAGCCAGCGAGATGGCCATTGTCCGAGTCGGGCGTGCCTTTGTTCGTTAAGTTCAAGGTTGAATTTCTACGAGGTGTGGCAGAGGAAACTCACTGGAGAGGGTTGGGCAGCAGGCGCACGACACGGGCAAGGACGGGGGTGGTGGCGGAGGGGAGACGGAAGATGTGGCGAGCTGGCAGGTTAGGGTCGAGGTGATGCGAATCTGATGCGTTGAAACCACGCATCACGATCAGGTGACCGTTGATCCCGGACCGACACGCCTCGTGTTTTCTCACGCGCTACTGCCTCCGGTACCACAGATGTGGCGGCGCGGGGATCTCGAGAGGATCAGGAAGTTGTGTTTCTAAATTCTCCGATTCGACTGTATTTTATCCGTGGAAAGCACCGGACCTGCACTCACGGAGATTTAACACTGCCCGCGTTTCCGATTCCCGGACTCGCGTACGGCTGTACCCGGGTTCCGGCTTGGTTCCGGCCCCAAGGGCAAACTTCTGCAAACTTCCGATTCGCGATATGCGACTAATGCGCGCTAATGAACGACATTCCCACGTGAAACTCAGCCCTTGTCCCGCTTAAGCTTCTTGCAATCGTTGTCATTCGAGATCTGGTGTAAGTAGCTGGCCAGCGTCTCGGTCAGCGCTCAGATACAGTAGAGTGCTAATCAAACTCAAAATAGACCGTGCCGCCTGTCAACGGAGCGTAAAATAAGGTTGCCTTCCACATGTGGAGTTCATTTCCGCGAGCCTTCCCGGCAGGGAAATTTGAGATTCGGAAAGTGTCGATAGGATAGGATAACCTGGGCACACAAGAGATATAATCACCAGGGGGTGGGCCCGGTGGAAAAGGCGGGGTTGAAGAACACCTGATGTACATTTTTTCGGATCGATGCAATTCATTAAGTCGAGGACACACCACAGAGGAGAAAGACCTGATAACGTTGGGACGCACCCGTGCATTGCTCAATTCGGGGTCAGGCCCTTGAGTGCCCTTTTGATTTTAATTCTGACCGTGAAAATCGCAAACATCCAAGAAGACGCAAATTCCCTACCCCAACACCTGCTGTGCAATATAAGTGATAAAAATTGTTCCGGCGGGGTCCCCGTTCGATTCGGGGCCAGGTCATGGTTGCCATTGTTGTCGGAACTATTTTTTATCCGCATTCTCACTGAGCGAGAATCGCCGACATACAGAAGGACGCACCATACTGGGAGAGACGTGATAGTGCTGGTGCGCACCTGCAATATATACATAGTCACGAAGATGTTGTAAGCAGGGAACCCGTTCGATTCGGGATCAGGTCATGGAAAGAGTCAGACGGAGTTTTTATTCTCATTCTCACTCTGAGGGAAAATCCCGAAGATCCAGAAGCGTGCAAAATACTCAGAGAGACCTGATAGCACTGGCGCACACCTGTGAAATATATTGTCCCTCGTCTGCATCAGAAGCGGGGAACCCGTTCGATCCGGGCTCGGGTTATATGAGCTCCTGAAGTTTTTCGTTGCTGGGACACGGGTCACAAATGTTACTCCAAGCTGTAGTTGAACAGGAGTTTTTTTGCCTTGGAGCTGTATATAAAACAACGAAAACAACAAAGAACTTTATGACCTGACAGCGCTGTCTAGGGACACGAAAAATCAAACTCAACACTCCGATGACCCTAAGACTGGTGTGTGAATGGGTCACCTCATGTTTCCTGGCCAGCGACAGGGAACAATCTCCAAGCGAGGATATGCCTGGACGGGGCTCTGCGCTCATTTTGAATCGGGTCATATTTGTCACGCGACCTTACATCCTGTATCTGAGTCCAAATACACATTGCACCCTCAATTCACACAGTGGTTATACATTCATACATCCAGGAATATTTGGGGGAAGGTACTTCATTCGCACTCCGAAACTCCTTGGAGCTTGGCATGTTTGACGATGCCTGGCGGAGGAAATGGTCAATCGATTGCATCATTTTCGTAGCTCACGAGCAGAGTCAAGATCGTTCATTTTTTCCTGTAGTTTCTGAATGTTGAACTTTCAGTGTCTCCAAAACGTGAGTCACCTGTGAGTACGGCCTTTTGGAGTTAACGTTAGAAACCTCGTGGTTGAGATTTTGTTATGAACAGTGGCAGTGCATGGGAAACAAACCTGTGATCGCCAAATGAAACTGCCGGCAATGCCGCAGTGCCGCCTTGTAGCTTACCAAGCAGCCGTCCGTCCCGGGTGCCGGCACCTCACAGCAAGAGGTAAGCGATCTCTGGATCGCGCACACAGATCAACACACGTGCTCAACCATCACTGTCCAAATCGGGATGCACCTCTCAGCTTGTCCGACGTCGCCACTCCGTTCGTCCTACCACACGCCTACTTGTCCTTGCCGCGGCGCGAGCTTGAACACACTTAACCTCAGGGAGTATCAGCTGTGAAGCTATGCCCAATCTAGTCACCACACACAGCTTCAATTCCGTAAATACTGTCTATACTTGTCGATAGCAATGGCAATGCAAATGTGGGCAATGAATGGCTCTCCTAGCAATGAGCATAGCTCCTTCTTTGGCAGTCTCTTTGTGTCCAACTTTCAACCTCAACTTCTGAATCACCTCTCTGGGGCGGGGATGTTCTTTCAAATGGGGTGCGAACAAGTCTTTGAGGCAACCTATGAATCAATGTAGTTGATATTTTGTTTCATTCACATATTTTAGCGTAGTATTATTATATCCCAGGAGAGTAGCAAAATTACAGTATTTATTTTCAAGTGCTCGACATACGAGGAGCTATATGAGGACATGTCATGGCAAGAGATTCTTGGTGTGTGGAGGCTAGATTGGGTGTAGCTTCACACCCCTGAGGTCGAGTATGCTTGAGCTCGTGCCACGACGAGGACGAACGGAGCTGAGAGGCGCGTCCCAATTTGGACAGTGATGGTTGAGCACGTGTGTTGATCTGTGTGTGCGATCCAGAGATCGCTTACCTCTTGCCTCACAGCCTTGCTTTGACATGTCGGAGGGAATTGTCCCCGACATTTCTTTCTCATCCCCAGCCCATGTTAGTCAATGCAGACGAGGCTGGCACGAAACCGCCCCCAGATAACGATAGGTGCAACGAGTCGTTGCATAGATCTCGTTGATGAAGCTAACTTGCTGCAGGCTGATCAATGTACTCCAAGCTTGCTTTCAGGAGCTCATTAACAAACAGGATGAGCAAACAGAGAAGTATTCCATCCATCTACATCCTTGGGGTATCTTAGCAGTATATCCTAGGATTCAGAGGGCCGTAGAGGCCCTCAAACCACAAGCACCGGTCACAGATAAAAGGACGACATTCTGGAACGCCTATATGAATCTTGCCGATGAGCATGACAGAGAGTTTCAACAGAAATATGGCACCGACCTTGACACGGCCCTAATTTTTGTGTGTACCATGCTGCCTCCCTTAGTTCCACAATCTTATTCTTGGACCCAGGCTGGTCTTTTCTCGGCCGTCAGCTCAGCCTTCATCATTCAAATAGAACCACAATTTATGGGGCCCACAAGTCCCCAAGTCACTGTTGTTGTGGCCCAGAGCTTGCTCTACATCAGCTTGTTTACCACTCTTCTCGCAGCACTTCTGGCGGTCCTCGGGAAACAGTGGATCATGTACTATCAGGCAGCCGGAAGCAGAGGGACCATTGAGGAGCGTGGGCTCGAGCGCCAGCGGAAATTGGATGGCCTGCGCAAATGGAAATTTGATGCTGTCCTGCAGATGTTTCCCCTCCTTCTACAACTAGCCCTCTTGCTCTTCTCCGCTGCCCTGTCCATTTATTTGTGGACTATCCATCATGCCATCGCAATTATTGTCTGGGTCCTCACTTTGGTTGGCATTGGCCTATACACATTCCTTTTGGTTTCTGCCACCAGATCTCCCGATTCTCCTTTCCAGACACCACTTGTGCCGCTCTTCTCCAAGGTTAATCGGAAGATACGGGATCTCAGCTTCCAACTTCGTAATTTCACTCGGTCAATTTGGGTGTCATGGACCCGCTTCCTCCAATCCAGGACACATTTTCTTCCTCAATTCATATCCCACCCATCCCCTTTGGCACACCGGCGCACTCAGAATGAGCAAGGAAATAGCAAATCGGCGACTCCCAGCGATGCAGCTGCATCTTTAGATTCGTTCCACCGGGATCCTTACATCTTGCCGCTGCAAGGAGGAAGAGATGTTTCTGCTGCGGTACCTGCCGTATTATGGGTCCTCGAGACGTCCACTGATCCCTTGATAATCACCGCCGCCGCCGGCATGGCTATTGACATCCAATGGCCGGTCGATCTAGATCTCGCCCGATCACAAGCTCTCCTTGCACAAACCTTCATTTCATGTTTTGAATATCAAACGAGTGGCAACGTGCTACGCCACGGTATGGCATATCGGGCAATAACCTGTGGCCAGGCATACTGTTCCCTGAGGCTCATCACCCGTGCAGGAGGGGATGGCAGTAGGGAGGGTAGCAGGCTCCCCGGTTCTTTCCTAGGGCATTTAGCTCCAATCGGTGATGCCTCCGAGATTGAACAACTATGCACTATATTGTCCGTCATTCTAGACTGGCCGATGTGGGCACTGTGCAGTAATTGGGAAAGCTTGCAATGGGCATTGCATGTTATTCCTTCACTGAAAGACACGGACCGAATGTACATGTTCCAGCACATAACGGAACATTTTCTTGACCAATTTCCGGCACACAAAAGAATGACATTGGATTCCTCACATTTTGCCGACTACCTCTGCTGCCTCGTCTCTTTTTTTGGCCCAGTTGATCCCCGGGTCATGGCTCGGAAGGATAGAAGGTATGTAGAATCGCACCTAATTGGATTTAATTTGGAACCTCATTCTCCTCAGCCCTTTCGGACGCGACTTACTGAGCCAGCTTCTCAAGACCCTGCAAGATACCCCGGTCGAAAATAGTTTAATCACCAGGATTATTGAGGTCACTGCACAACTGGGCGAAGGGAGCATTGGCCCGTGGGTAGTTCCTTATCATGACCCTGAGGTTCCACTCTATGGGGAGTTATGGAAGTTTTGCAGTCGTTTTCCTCGGGAACCAGGCTGGTTGGATGTGGTGGTCTCGGCGGCCAAGCTGACCCAAATTCAAAAAAGTCTCGATTGGGGCTTCAACCCTGTGCGGCGCATGCTAATTGACTGTCAACCAGAAGGTGCTGATGACTGGATATACCTGGCTCTTGAACATGTTCAACAAAGATGGAAACAAAGCCGGGACAGCGGGGATTCTGATGACTGGGATACGAGTACTACATTCGCAATTGACAGTCTGTTTCGACTATTAGTGGCCGGCGGTATCAATCCTGGGAAACCACCCCTGGAATCCCTGCATATTATCCTGCGGGCATTGTCTAGCCCAAAAGATATCTCTAAAGGAGCTTTTAATGTGTTGTACCATGGTCAAACCTGGTTCTTCGATCCCAACCTGCAGCCTATAACGCAAGAATATTCGGTCTGGTCTCACCTTGGCCGGATTACGGTCGGCCATCGGGAACTGAGATGGCACTACATAGAAATAGGCACCACGATTGCAAATATTCCGGTTTGGAAGCCTTTCATTTACCAAGATCTCGCTACTTGGATCAATACTTGGAATGCAGACATCGACACAAGTGCTACGTTGCCGGAGAGATTTATTTCTGTTACACGAAGCATCTGGGCTCCTGATTTCAACGACGACTACAAATTCACGGATGACATAGAAAGAAGTTGGGCCTTGGCCATCACAGCACTGTCCAATTACTGGGCAAAGTTCGAATTATCCCCCAATTTCCTTCCCCAATGCATCCGATTAGCCCGCTGCACGGTGTCCACGGCATTTCGAGGGGCTTTCAACTTCTGGAATTTCGCCTCGGAGGACTGGGATCGAATTATAATTTCGAATACTTGCAGAGCAGTGTTCTCCTCTGGGCTCTCCACATCGCTCACCCAGGCCGCGCGAAACGTGGCAGATACCATTCTGGGCATGGACGTACCCGCCGGCAATATTCACGCCTTACAACGTATCACGGAATTGCTGCAAACACTAGGAGACGAAATTGGGACTCATCTTGAACCTGGGAGCGGGGAAGTGGAGATTGGAGGTGAAAAGGCAGTATACGAGGACTGGGAACAATTGAAGAAGCTCTTTGAGGTGGAGTTGGATTCGGTTGAAAACTCTTTGAATTTCAACGCAGAGAAGACTGATGAACAGGATCAGTAAGTACTTTTTTGTAGATGTTTCAGATTTGTCTTTTTCCATTTGGTTAAAATTGGAAGGGAATGCGAGAGAGCCGTATCTGAGTTGCTGAGTTAGTGAATGGATAAGGAAAGTAACGGATCTCATGCTGTGCCGGGAATCCGGAACGGAGCTGAGACGCGGTTGAATGCACCTTCCTTTGTCTATTCAATCACGCCCTTCCCTATAATCTTCCCGCCCCGGCCCTTAATTGACTTTAGGGAATAAAATAATTCTCTTACCAACACCCCATAATCTGATCCCGAATCGAACGGCTGTCCCACTTATAGCTGGGCCATCTCCTCCATGTTTAGCGGGTGTGCCCAGGGCTATCAGATCAGGGTGTAGATGTTTTGCCCTTCACTTCGTTCGGCCGATCTCCACCTTGAGTTCACTCATACGTACTGTAAACCGCTCTCTCATCCTACGTTGTCTATCAATGAAGTGCTCTGACGCATTTCCTGAATTTACTGTTCTTTTCCTAAAGTCTATGTAAGTAGATCTGCCCGTTCCGACGCACATCTGCTTTTTCGGCAATAAAATGAGTGCGCTCCTCATTCCAATGATTTGGCCCCGAATCGAACGGGTGTCCCGTGATGTGGCGCTACCAGATCTTTCTGCAGAATTCCGACCTTGCTACTCGTTGGTCACTTGCTTCCACTCGTTTTTTTTACGATTTTAGGTAATAAAAAATTAGCGAAGGAACAGGATAATCGATGATCTGACCCAGAATCGAACAGGGGTCCCACTTATACATATATCAAACTCCTCCATGTGCAGCGGGCGCGGGCGCGCACAACGATATTAAACACATGTATTCTTAACTCCCCTGAATAATTCGAACCCGAATCGAACGGGTGTCCCATTTATACATAGATTCAACCACATCGATGTGTAGCGGGCGTTCCCAGTGCCATCTTATCGCCCAACGCCACCAAATCTGGGTGCATAATTCTAGGCTCACTGTTCGTTGGAGATTTTGATTTAATTCCAGTGAGGAGTTGAGGTGCACGCAACATTCAATTCTTTTGTCCCGGCAAGCCCCGACTCGCGGAACGGACTGATCCGGCGAGACAAACAATTGCGCACTGAAAGCACGTGCCCGCTTCTTTCACCTGGACCACCTTGTTCTGGTCTCTCTGACTAACTGCTGGCGACAATCCCAACGATCTAGAGGTCTCGATCTTCCCAATCATGTTCGCTGCCCTCCCGAACACCATCAGACTCGTCCTGGCCGCATTCCTCTGGACCAAAGGTCCCGCTGACAATGCCACCCCCTCCCCATCTCCAATCCGCTTCCAGCTCCGGCACGAACACGCTGTCCTCAACGGTTCCCGAAGCGTCTTCTCTGATGTCCCTTCCTCCTCCTCCTTCCTAGACGATTACTACACCGTCCCGACGACGAGCCTCACGACGCACCGCCCGCCCTCGGCGGCCGCGTACGCCGACGCGCGTGCGCTCTCGATGCAGCGCGCGCAGAGTCCCGTGCTGGCGTGGGACAGCGTGCGCGTCGCGGGGCCCGATATCAGCAAGCGCGAGACACTACTGCAGCTCGCGAAGATGACGAGCAACTCGTATTATGGGGAGCCAGGGCACAAGTCGTGGTACCCGCTCGACGGCTGGAACGCGGTGCGCCCCTTTTACATAATCTGCATTATCTTTATTTGCTGATAGTGGTGGGGATTATGTAGAGCATCCCGTTCGGCTGGGAGCCCGACGCAGACGGCTTCCGCGGGCACGTCTTCGTGAGCGACGACAATTCCACCGTCGTCCTCTCCATCAAGGGCACCTCTGCGCCCTGGCTCGCGGGCGGCGAGGGCCCCACGAAGAAGAAGGATAAGCTCAATGACAACCTCCTCTTCTCGTGCTGCTGCGCGCGCGTCGGCCCCACGTGGTACACCGTCTGCGACTGCTTCGCCGGCGGGGACAAGTGCGACCAGAATTGTGTGGAGAACGCACTTATTGATGATAGCTTGTTTTATCCGATTGGGACGGTGAGTCGAGTCCCGAGTCCCGCGAGGGACGAAGCGGCACATCTTTGGGCGCCGCAGGCTGCCTCTTCCGACGAGGGCCGTTAGGCGCTCGAGTCGAGGGTCGCGTTAGCGGCCTGAGCATGCGCACGCGCATGTATACCTGCACGGAGCCATGCGCCATTAGGGCTCTCGCCGCAGATCGCGTCTTTTTCATCTTCTATCCTATTTCTATCCTATTCTCCCATTCCCTCCCTTACATCTTTTTTCTCAATCTCATCCTTATTCTCAGAACCTATACAACGACGTGGCATACATGTACCCCGACGCGAATATCTGGCTCACTGGGCACAGCCTTGGGGGGTCGCTCGCGGCGCTGCTGGGGGCGACGTTCGGCGCACCGGTGGTTGCGTTCGAGACGCCCGGGGAGCGGATGGCGGCGCAGAGGCTGCACCTGCCGTCTCCTGTAAGTACTATCGTATCTTGCGTTCGGCACGTAAATTAACGCATGGTGCAGCCCTCGACGCACCATATCACGCATGTGTATCATACCGGGGATGTACGTCCCCCTCTTTTCTTCTGCTCAAGGTCAAGGCCTAATAGAAGGCATATGTATGTGCAGCCGATCCCGATGGGCACCTGCACGGGCGTCGCGTCGAGCTGCGCGCTCGGCGGGTTCGCGCTCGAGAGCCGGTGCCACCTGGGCCAGCGCGTGCTGTACGACACGGTGACGCGGCGCGGGTGGGCGGTCGATGCAAGGCAGCATGGGATTCTGTTTATTATTGAGAAGCTGTTGAACGAGCACTGGGACCCCGAGGCGGGACTGGAGGTGCCCGAGGTGGATTTGGATGAGGATTGCGTCGTAAGTTTTATTCCTCCTTTTTTCCGCGCGTTATGCCTCTTTTTCTTCGGTCTTCGGCCTATGCGTCGTCTTTCGGCCTGAGGGCTTCTTCGTTCTGCTTTATTTGATGTGATAGCTGATGCCTGACGATGCGCAGGACTGCTACAACTGGCAGTATGGCGACTTTAAGAGCAAGTAAGCAGATGAGATTAGTGTGTGCGTAGACTAGAGTTAGGTTAGATGTGGACTAGGACGTGTATCCCGATCTAATTCGAGTTGTATTTGCAATTCGTCGCGTGGCTTCGAGCGAGGAATTTGAACTTGATGGCATTCGAGGGTGGAGGGATGCAGGTGAGTTCTATTTTTTCATGCACGAGACTGGGAATGTATTGATACACCGATTACCCTTGTCTCCGACCACCATGCCCGAATACTCCAAGCTATGTACGCAACCCGACTCTCCTCCATGGCATGTATAATTCATCCCCGCAACGAGCGGCGAAGTTGGCCCGCTTCCCGAATGGTCCTCGACCCTAGACCTGCTCTGTCAATATATCTACCCGCGACGGCATCATTCAAAATCACGACGGTTCGGCCAGATCCGGCCCGACCAAGCCACGACGAAGCCTTGCGGCCAGCAAGGTGTTACTGCTATGTCTTTGCTGCGACGCTTCATGCCCCGGTGTCTCATCTCCTGCGACCACCCCACCATGACATACTCCAGAGGTGTTACTGCTATGTCCTTGCTGCGACGCTTCATGCCCCGGTGTCTCATCTCCTGCGACCACCCTACCATGGCATACTCCAAGTTATGTACGCCGCACACCTGACCGGTCCTCGATCACCTGTATAATTCATCATCCCAGTCAACTCCCCCGACGCCAACGTGGTCTTTCGATCCTGCGACGGCGTCCTGTTCCGCATCCATCGCGCCAACCTGCAGACAAACACACGGGGCCTCCCTCCTCCGGAAATCTCAACCAGAGGCGAGGTTGTCCGGCTCACCGAATCATCCTTGATCTTTCGTTATTTCTCCTCGCGGCGGCATCCAACAACCAGCCGCGAAGCCGTCCCGCTCCCCGAACCGTCCGCGACCCTAGAACTGCTTTTTCAGTATATCTACCCGCGGCGGCATCCCGCGCTGGACGAGATTGTGTTTCCTGACTTGGCGGCGCTAGCGGAAGCGGCGGAGAAGTACCAGGTGTTTTCGGCCATGAATATATGTCGGATACGAATGAGGTGGGCTCAAGGATATTCTCGCTAGTAACTGTGTTTCAATCCCTCCAGGGACGTTCTCCCAAATCACGCCCCGGAGGTGCTAGCCTACGCCGTGCGGCACGACTACCCATTCTTGGTTCACAAGGCCGCGCTGCTTACATTCGACGTACCCCTCGCAGATGTCGCCGCCAGGCTCCCCGCGCACGTCGTCCCCTCCTGGGTCCGTCTCTGTTCCCGCCCTTCCCATCTCTCCCTCACTAAGGACTGACCACAACGCATAGATCAAATACATCGAAGCCTACACGAAGGTTCTCCACGACGCCATCACGTACTTCGAGCGCGAGCACAGTAACAGCGCCCAAGTCTCCCGGTGTAGCTTCTGGAAAGCCGAGCGGCCCGCAATCGCACAGCACTTTGGCCGCTCACTGCAGTCGCTGCGCCGCCTCGATGCGATTTTCGCCCAGGGGACGGGGACGAAACTGTCGGGCTGCTGTCAGGCAGCAAAGGCCTCCTGGCGGAGGGAGATTGAGGCAGCGATGGCTGAGATTCCTGCGTTTTGGGACTTTTATGTGACGCACCCCGACCTGTCACTCGCATAGGTTACAACAACAACCATCTATGTATTGCGACTGGCAGTGCTAGATAAGGATTGAACGTACCCGAACATTTTAAATAGTATCTGAGCTGAAACTGGCTATATAATCACCCTTGGCCGGTTAACCAGAGTTGATTTTGACGGAGGGGTACTTGGGGAGCCAAGATATATTGCGGACGCGGAGTCAGTGTGAGAAATTGGGATTCGACGGAGCCGGTGTATGGGCACCTGCATAGGCGTCGCGTTTGATTCTCGGAACGGCAAGGTGTCAAGTGGGATTGTGATGTCCACGCTGGATGTTTCTGGCGCTGGCGAAATCCATTCAATTGTCAACGAAGATTTTCTCGAGTACGTGGGCAATATTACCCGCGTCCGGCGCCGATCGTATATATTCACTTCATCCTACCCGAGAATCTAGATGGACCCATTTCACGCGAACCCCTGGATTACGAGTGTGTGTATATCTGGCTCTCCTAGTCGGTGTTGACCAAGATGACTTGAACAACATCCAACTTCTGGTCGAGGGCCTCGTCGTTTCCTCCTTAATTTATTAGGCCTTGAATTCCATGTTTTGTGCCTACATTTCAGTTGTTGCGGGAATTCTACACACACATGGCTTCCAACGGTGCCTCCCTCCTCTCCGGAAACGTGTTCCGTCTGGTGGATGACTGACCTTATCCCCGGGCATTTGGGAGATCCTCGCCCGTGTGCGGCGGACGCGGTTGGTACGTACGTACATTCCTTTTCGGGTCAATCTCTAAATTCTGAATGTGTTTTGTTTACTCTTGCAGAGCCGTCAGGGTGAGTACGATTGCGATGGAATACTACGGCGCTGGCGAAATCCACTTTCAATCGAGAAGAATTTTCGAGTACATGTGGGTCCAACTTAGACTCGTAACCAGTCTGCTATTTGTGGCATTTCTTAGTGCAAGCACTGTGCCGCAGGCAGACTGGTACAACTCGGGTCAAGTAATTGGGCTGAATTAAATTTGAAGGTTTTGTGCATTGTTCTGAGAAGCCTAGTGAAGATTATAAGGAGACAGATTTCAAGTCATTGGCTATTAGATTCCTTCTACCCTTTTGAGTCTAGACATTTGGCGTAAATTGAGGTCAGAACGGGACAGAAGGAAAAAGTTCAAACTCCGCGCGCAGGCCAATTGATCATTCCGAGATGTACCAGTCTGCCTACGGCAAACTGCTTGCAGTACCTCAAATGCCATAGAGCAGACTGGTGACGAGTCTAGGTCCAACTGACGATATTTAAGTGCTTCATCTTGCTCTTGCTCTGGATGGACCCATTTCAGCCCATACCTGGATTACGTCTGCGTGTATCTGCTATGTACGTGGCCCGAATCAGTACTGGATGTGGACACCGCTCCCGCGCACCGACTGTTTGACGAACGTGTGGCTTTGAGGATAAGCCGAAAATGTCTCGACAAGATCCGGGTCAAATTTGATCATTGTACATACCAACGTATTGCTTCGTTATTTTCCATTGCACGACCGGGATTACGACGCTCAGGCTGATGATGTTTTCGACTTCACAGCAGTAAATACGTCCACATGCACCGCTCAGCCTTCCGAGAGACTAATTTGGTCCGATCTGAACGTGGGCATCAGCACAGCTATATTTCTGGAAGTCTCAACATCGCCTTAGTCAGATTCAGAAGATGAGTATCGACCTTGGTATATATGCAACGTCCTCGCTGACTGAGTCTTATAGATCCCACACCCCGGCCCTCATGTCCCCCATCGCACTCCTTAGCGCGAACCTCGCCGTCGTGGTGCTCGAAAGCCTCTCTTACGGCGTGTATGCCACCCTGGCGTCGTGTGCTGTGTACCTCGCGGTGAGCCGCCGGCAGTGCGACAGTCTCATCAAGCCATCGACGCGCCCTCGTGCCAAGCTTCTCTCCCCCGTCGCGCTTGGAGCTTTCGCGCTGTTTATCACGGTCACTGCTGTACGTTACCTCCCGACCTCGCGCGGTCCATATCCCTGGATAGACATTGACGATGATAATTTTAGCACTGGCTTCTCAATGTAACACGTCTTTTCGTCGCCTTTCACAACTGGGACGACGGCCCTGGGCCACGACTATTCTATGCCGATTTATCACATATCACGGAGGTTCTTAAGTATGGGTGCCTCCTTGCATCTTTATTTATCGGGGATTCACTCATTGTACGTGTCTACGATTCACCGGTGGCTCCTCTATATTCAAAGCATTGAAGATCCATCATCTCTGGGTCGTCTGGGCATTCCGGACCCGAATAATTATCATTCCGAGCATCACGCTCGTCGGGTTCATCTGTACGTAGAGGAAATTTATTTGGGACTCGCCCTGACGGACCTGGACCTTGCACCTGCAGCTTTTGGCGTGGGCCTGACGTACCAGTTGTCGACGTACAAAACAAGTCAGAGCATCTTCGAGGCGGCTTTCCGACGGTGGACTACGGGGATTTGCTTCTTTAGTTTGTGGTCGGTGTCCGCCGTCTTTCATGATTCCTGTTTCGACTGACGAGGTTATTCAGTACTGCCGTCTACACAACCGGTGCGTCATCTATTTTCCCAAAATTGGCGAAGCAACTCATCGCTAGTCAGGATTCATATGGTACAAACTGTGGAGCATCAGTCGAGCCCTCAAGTCATGCGGAGTTACGAGTCTACAGACCATCACCAGAATATTCATCGACAGCGCCGCCCTGGTCGCGTTCGTTATTTTCTTCGTAATTATATGAGGCCCGAACTGATCCTGCCAGGAATTCAGTGTATGGGGTCTCTTCCACATCGTGAGCTACCAATGCGGATCCAACCTACAATTCGTCGCCGTCGACTGCATGCCCGCGGTAATGGGTATCGCGAACTTGCTCATCCAGATCCGTCTGCGCTGGGACCTCACACAGGAATCGATGGCCACGGACACAGGGGCGAGGGCGACCCAACTCCGATTTGCACCCGATGACTCAGAAACCTCAGGGTCCAGCGAAATCGACGTGGAGCTGGGTGTAAGAACGCATTCTAAGGAAGACGATGAGGAAATAATACGATTGGAGAAGTTGTAAGTCCATGTAATGAAAGAAAGAAATATTGCTACTGGCCGTCTCTCTCCCATGCCCAGAATCGGACTCCAGGCCCAAATTCCTACGCAAACGAGAAAACTTTCAGGCGCCAGCCATCGTCGTCCCAGCGGTTAGCTACATAGATCACACCTAGCCTGTCGTCCAATCCAATTATCAAGCTGTCCTGGGAGGGAATGGCCTCGGCGGGAACGTCAATTGGCCGGAATTCAACGTGTGGCGTGGGCCGTGGGACGTATTGAACGAGGCCGAGGACGGAATCTTCGTCTACGATGACTCCGCACGTCGCAGAGGAACCTGAAGAAACACAACTAAATTGGCTGGTGCTCCCTTCCATTCCAAAAGTCTGCTCTTACCAATTACCACCTCTGATATCTAGCAAAGCGGACCAACGATGAGCTTGCAGCCGCTATATTAAGCGGGCCAAAAGTGTACAACGAACCGTCCGCTGTGCCCGCGCCGTCGAAACGCGGACAGCACTCTGTATTTGGGGCATTGAATGCAGTCGATATTTGAAAATAGGACGCCTTCGGTTATTTTGTATATTTGGAAGCCATCGGGTGTGGAAGGGTCCGAGTGGACGACCTCTACGAAAGTTTTGGCAGTGTCCCGAGTAATGAAAAAAACGTCTCCGACGATGGCACATGTAGGATCTGCCCTATCATCGTATGTAGTCCGACAATGGGATGTGGTGGACTTCGCCGTCCTGTAGTCGGGACACGAGGAGGGACACCGTGCTCAAGTCGTCGCGCACGACAGCAGCGATGGCGTCTTCGTTCACGGCAACATCAAGAAGAATTGTTCGAGTGGGGGGAGTCCAAGTTGACATCAACAAGACTCTTGTCATTTTGGTCGCCAAGAGATCTCGGTAATCGACGCAGATAATAGCCAACTCGACTATATCACTCAGAGAACTGGTAATAAACTTTCAGCACCCATTCGAGGAACGATGGGCACGGTCGCACTTCCAGGAGACCATTCCCAAAGTGCACATTCCGGGGAGTGGACCGGGAGAAACGCATGGAATCCACGGCCAGTGGAGACCGTGCTCAAAGGGGCAATGCGTTCACCAGCTCGTAAACAACTGCCTCAGAGACGTGCCTCGGACGCGGGGTATGACTCCGCACCGATATGGGAGCGGGAGTACATTCTCCATGCGCGCGCAGGACACGATTCTGCTGCAGCCGCGAGAGAAAATACCGGCTGTGTTAGACGTACGCGGAGGGACAGCACACTGTCACCCGATCCACATCGCGATCTGCACCTCCACGCACCTCACATGCACGCGCAGAGAAAATTTCCCAAAAAATCAAAACAAAAATACGAAACCCGCATAAGTACCGCCGAAGCCGCTTCGCATGCAGATAGGCAACGAAGAAAGAAAAGAAAGATGAATGGAAACGACGGACAAAAATCTGGTGCACATCTGCGACAGTGCACTGTGCTTCCAGGGGACAGAACCGATGTAGAGCATCGCTGGGAACACGATTAGTATATTAGAATGAAAAATAGAAGAACACCGCTACTGACATTCTCAGTGAGCAGTCGTGAAGCGTGTTATGCGAGGAGTTGAGGCCGTAGTCTACCGAGAGCGTCAGCGAGCTATCTCTCCACGAAGAGGGGAATGATCTGGATGGAGCCACACAGGCTTGGGCGTCACACACCGGCGACCGGCAGCACGTCCACCAGCAATCGGAGTTGCTCGTGTCGCACGTTCGTGACGCTGGAGAAGCAGCCCGCCATCGTGCCTGCACCCTTTCGTCAGTACCCACTCTATATACAATAACACAGGAGCGCGCCTTGGCGGGATATTGGAATACTCTGCATTCATGACCTAGAATTTAGCAATGTTGACATACGACCGTGTCGTCCGGGTATACCGCGGCAATCGGCTGCCAGATGACGGGGAAGTTGGCCTTGGCGGCGTTCACCGGGACGTAGGCGTATCGCGTGCATTCTGCTTCCGGATCGGTGATTGCGGCTTCGCCCTACTCGGTGGCAGTCTTGGGAGACGAAGACCAAGGCCAGCAAGATAAGAGCGGTGAAGGGAGGGGGAATAGAGGGAGAGTTTATGAGGAAAGATGCAGTACGAGTTAGTTGCTCGTTATCTTCACGAGCTGGAAGAGCGTCTCTGGCTTGCTCACATCAATATCCAGCCCCGCAACGCGCATGCTGTCCCACGCCAGCATGGGGCTCTGCGCGCGCGTCGGCGCACGCGGCCGCGGAGGCGGGCGGTGCGTCGTGAGGCTCGTCGGGACGGTGTAGTAGTCGCATTCGCCCAGGAATGAAGGGGGAAAGTCACGTCGGAGAAGACGCTCTGGGAGTCGTTGAGGACGGCGTGCTCGTTCCGGAGCTGGAAGTGGATTGGAGAGGCAGAGGGGGTGGCATTGTCGATGGCGGGGCCTTTGGTCCAGAGGAATGCGGCCAGAACGAGTCTGATGATGTCGGGGAGGGCGGTAAACATGATCAGGAATATTAAGACCTCTAGATCGTTGGTTTTGTCGCCAGTAGTTGGTCAGAGAGAGTCAGAGGTGAGGCGGGCACGTGGTTGTTTGTCTCCGGATCAGTCCGTTCCGCGAGTCGGGGTTTGCCGGGACAACGTTGCGCGCAACTCCCGAATCAAAGTGTTCAACAAGTAGCGAGCTTATAGTTATTCAGGAAGCGCCGAGCGCGCCCGCTACGCATGGAGGAGTAGTTAGAATAGCTATACAGTATAAGCAGGACACCCGTTCGATTCGGGTCAGATCATGAGATGATCAGATCATGTATGTCGTGACAGAATGTTTTTATTCCCTAAAGTCAATCAAGGGTCGGAGCGGGACGATTAAAGTTCGGGAGATGTGGGAGAGCCCTGAACTGAATAGCCAAAGGAAAAGAACAAGGGGAGAGCAGTTTGAAAACTGCTCTCCCAGCAAATTTGCTTGGTGATCTCAAGGTGTAGATTGGCTGAATGAAGAGAAGAGCAGAGCGCATACGCCCAGATCTGATAGCGCTGAGCGCGCTCGCTGTCCATGGGGAGATTTTATGGGTATAAAGGGGAGACCGGGGTTAAATCGTACGGTTTTATTCTCGAATTTTTATTACCTGAAATCGTGACTTTCGGAGTGGAAGGAAGTGTCCAACAAGTAGCGAAGTCGGAATTCTGCCCCCAGATCTGACAGCGCGGGGAGATTGCATGGGTATAAGGGTGAGACCCGTTCGATTCGGGGTCAGATCGTAATGTCTGCCGCAAACCGTTTTTTATTCAGTTATGAGTCGGGGTGAAGAGTAGCACTGTGCAATGAGAGTGAGCGGGGCGCGAGATACTTGTGCGGAGTCGTGGGCGAGAAAGGGGAGCTGAAGATCCTTGGGTCGAGATGGTTGAAAGAAATTGAACGTTCGCAGACTGAAACTCCGTCCTGAATTTTAATTGAGCGCTGGGCGTACCTACGCATGCAACGGCCGTAAACGAAAAGTGGTGGGACATGCATTCGATTGGGGGTCAGATGATGAGTCAAGATTAAGATAATCTCTTCTATTCCCGAAAATCGGTTGTGAAGACGTACACAATTTCTGGTAGCGCTGGGCGCCCGCGAGCTGTAACTTAAGACTGTGGTGACATTGGGTAGAGGAGTATCACACACGTCTGCAGAAAGATTTCACTATGTTTAACCCTCTCCAAACTCAGTTAAGTGTAGATCTGCTTGGGTGAGAATAGGTGATGGGGATCGACTACACAGACCCTGTGCGGGTCACTACACACACCTGCACACACTGTGTGTGTATGTCTGGACTGCCCCTGTCTTGGTGTTCCCGAGCCACTAAACACATTACGAGTCCTAAAAATTTATTTTTAGACTCGTTCTTAGTCAGATTATTTGCAGCGAGAAACCCTCTCTTGAGAATAATGACGTTCGTTACACGTGTGAATTCCATTTCCTTTTTAGTAAGTGTCCCACATGCTTCCATCATTCCTAATCTCTCTGCACTCTCTCTGCATCGTACATTTCTTTCCTTGTCTCCTTGTCATGAAACATATATCACGCTGCTTACATAACTTTCTTTTTGCCGCTCCCCAGAAATCTGGGAGTTCAACGCCCTTTCTGTGCCTTTGATGTGCCTCTGGCTCGGATCACCGGTTTGACGTGCCGTCCAGATGTTCCTTCTACCGCCAATGCCCGCAAGACTTTGGATCAACTTTGGACGATGTAGGCGATAGTGGGGATGTTTTATAAAAGAGCAGGGCGATTACCAGTTTGGCCTTTTTGTAAATGGGGCGGTACGCCAGAGGCGCATCTTTTATAAATCATTAGAGGTACCTCATGTGATCCGGGCTCC
Organism: Mycena maculata; assembly: GCA_029448575.1. NCBI lineage: Eukaryota > Fungi > Basidiomycota > Agaricomycetes > Agaricales > Mycenaceae > Mycena > Mycena maculata. The sequence continues at coordinate 69,929 of JARJLG010000008.1, read as the reverse complement.
TGCTCAATCCGGTAGTCCTCGATGCGGCGGCATTGTGGGGTGTTCGTCGGGGATAGATCAGGCAGGTGGCGGTGCAGTCCCACCTCCTTTCCCCCACCCAAAATTTGTTTTCGCTCCTGCAAACCAGCTTGTGGTTCCGTCGTGGATAGTTGAATAAACTGTTGAGTTGAATGGGGAGGTTCTAAATGTACAATTCCATGACATGAAAGCGCCCCGGCAACGTGTAAGCGCTCGTCGTCGTTTTGGTGGGCGGGTACATCTGATGGGGTTCGGATCACTGATCGTACTGTTGTATGTTGTCATCCGATGCTTTTGCCTTCTGCCACTAGGGGCATTACCCCAAATGGCTTCTTGCACCCTGGCCGCCAATTGGGGACGGTTTTGCAAACAATGACTGGATAGGCCCTCAATTCACACCTGGAACCGGCCAACGCACTGCCCCGGCTCGTCCGGCCCGTGGAACCTTGCGCACAGCGAACAGTTTTCACACCGGTCGTTGTGGCTAATGTACAGGTAGACTTCCCAAGGACAATTCTTCACGGAACATCCTCAAAAATTTTCCGGTGGGCCGCATATAAATTCATTAGCGACAAATCAGCATTTACCCACCTTAGCTCCAATATCAGGCCCAGATAGCGGCCCCAAGGATCCCATATGTTTCTTTGCGTATCCAACACAAGTTCGTTATGTGCAGGGCTGTCCAAACAATTGTGATTCTCAATTTATTGTCCAATGTGTAGTAGATGAATCCTGTTTAAGCGCCCAGAGCACTTAAACTTTGTTCATGCTCCCGATAACTCTGATTTTTTGGGGAGATCTAATTCATACTAGGGGGTTCATATAGTTTCTTTCTTTTGCTTCGGTCCAATTCTAAGATTCATCATTTCCACCCATTGTCAAGTGTGGTATCCTCAAATATGTGATATACAGGCATTACAATTTCAGGTTGATGTTTTCTTAGTCGAAGTCCAACCTTCCGCAGAAATTTGATATTCGAACGGGTTGAGAACCTCTGAAACGCATCTCGAAAGATTCACGCCCTTGAACCGGGATGTTTGGGGGGTAAAAAATGCAGCACAGTGGTAGGGCCCATATATTGAACGGGGAATAAAACGAGGATTGAACTAAATAAAATTCGTAGCATCCTACTACTTAAATACAAACGAGTCTGCATAGCTAAAGAGTCATAGATATATAATCTATGTACGGGGACAAGTAAACACCGAGTGAGAACAGCGCGCATAAGAGTAATAGTAAATAATAATGAGTCCGTTGTTATACATACATGTGGTATTGGCGTGCGCGCCCAGTCGCGCCCGCGGTAGGTGAGTCCGATAGAGTCCCGCTGAGTCGAGCGCGGACTGTTCGGGTTGTTACTCCAACACTCTGTCACGATTTAGACGCTATCTAATCGCGACAACGCCTTATCTAAGCGCCTAATCAAGCGCTCATCTATTTAAACACCAAGGCTATGCTTGAGTCATCAGTGATCGGACAGCCAGGGATCGGGTTCCCACAGGAACATGCCGATGAAGCACGACGGATTGGTGATCGGACAGCTGACAGGTGTCATGCTGCGGACATGTGGAGTATGCATGGGCATTACTCAGAACACATGGCTTCAGGACGTTTCTTACTCAGAACACATGGTTATGGTGCTTGTAGCACATGGACGCTCTATTGTATATATTATTAGCACTAGTTACATAGCCACAGTTGAACAGTATAAGTAGTGTAGCTAGTCGCATGTATTCCTTAGTCTTTTATTCCATCATTCTTCGAGCCTCACTCTTACCGAGCACCTCCAATCCGCATTGTGCGTCCATTGGGTGTTCTTGAGCCTTGAGCGTGACATAATAAAAGACTACCCTTCATACCTTTGTACCGCGCCTACCCTTCAACCTCCTTTCCCTTTCCCCCCCATCCCTCTCTCCACTACTTGGTTTCTTACCCTCTACTTGGCTTCTCGTATTTGAAGTTCCATTCTCCCTATTCCCCACCCGCCGACTCCCTACCTCGTCCACAGCGAGTCTAAACAAGTGCAGCACCAGTTGTTTTCGGTTTACCGAACAGACAGACGCTAGGCCACGGGAAACGTTGAGTCCGTCCCAAGCCACATAGCAGTCGCAGGAGTGCCAGCCGGACCTTCGGGGAAGACTGCCTCGCTATCGCCGGGGGTGTTGTAGAAGACCCGTGGTAGTTCTGTTGCAAGAGACCGTTGCAATTTCACCAACCGCTGAGTGCGGATTCATACCAACACAGTGACCTTCCGCGCCCCATCCACCTCCTCTTCGTCGGGAACCTCATCCCCGTCGACTTCCTTATACCGTTCCGCCGAACTTCCTACCTTCACCCCGTTTGACCGACTTTACGCCGCCCTCGGCCAACTACCTTACCAGCCACCTCGCCCGCCGCTCATCTTACCAATGGCCGACGAAGACCAGAACCAGGGCACCACCTCTTACATGCCCGCTATGGACCTCGACCCCGCCCCGAGAGAGACTAGGTCCTCTCGGATCACCCTCGCCCGCCTCCCCCCCACTTTCGATGGCTCTGATAAGAGCAAGTGGGAAACCTTCCTCGACGCCCTCCTTAATTACCTATGGGCGTACGACTCGGAGTTTGACTCCGAAAAGAAGAAGATCGCGTTCACCCTCTCGTTATTGGGTCGGACCGATGGTGCCTCGTGTCCAGCTACCAATTGGGCACGTAATTGGCGAAAGCGCATGTTGCGCGAGGGGCTTGACAGCCTCTACCACTTCGATGATCTGATCTCGGATCTAGAAGCGACGTTCCAGGACAAGAACATCAAGCAGACGGCGCACATGCGCCTTACAACAACTCGGCAGGGAAAGACTCCCCTGGCCGACTTTATCCAGGCGTTCGAGTTGAACGCCGAAGAAGCGGGGTACTCCCCAAACGACAAGGACACCCCCCACAATACCTTTCTTGTGGAAACCCTCGAGAACCTCGTGAACGAGGACGTCCGAAACCAGCTATACGCTGGAGGGGTAGAAGTCCCAGAGAATTACGCGGGACTCAAGAAGAGGCTGACGGCGATCAGCGGGGTCATGGAGCGGAAGAAGCTCCAAGAGGCTCAACAGAGCCGGATGTTCTGGGCCCCGGCGCGTGCACAAGCGCCGGCTGCCAAGTCATCACCGGGGTTCGGGCCGGCGCCCAACCTCGCGAAGAAGATCGGGCCGGGGGAGACCGCCCCGATGGATGTGGACCGCGCGCGACAGACACCCCGCGTTTTTAAATGTTATAACTGTGGCAAGGAGGGCCATATGAAGCGGGAGTGCCCAGAGCCTCCCAAGTCCAAGTTTAATATCCGGTCGATCAAGACCGAGGACTACTCGCAGGATGACCTGCAGGCTCTTGCAGCCGTCCTTCGCAAGAAGGGTTTTTAAAGGGGCCCCCGCTTGCGACCAAAGCGGCGCCCCCTGTCACGAATAAATATGCACATCTCAAGGACATTAATATTAGCAACGTAGTTACAGACCCGGCATATGATATTTATACCCCAGAAAATACTAGTTTACGAAAGAGCATAAACGGTTTCCTAGTAGCTAGTGTAGAAAACAAACAAAAAATACGTATCTTGGAGAATCAGAATCGGAAACATAATATTCGCAATCGGAAGATGGACGAAGTAAATAAGAGATGGAGTGCATTCAAAAAGGCCCCTGGAACCCAAACCAGTGCGAAAAATAGTGTGACAAAAAAGGACGGCGATGCCGTGAAGGCTCAATCCCAGGATCGGGAGGAAGCGCCGAAACAAAAGAAAACACGCGTGACGCTGAGTCAGAAGAAGACACAGGCGGCGCAGAAGTTGGCACAGCCTGAGGATCGGCTTGCCAAGGAGATGAAGGAACTCCAGAAGCAGAGGCGGCACCACGAGATGCTTGTTCCCATCACGCTGACTGCGTTGGACACCGGGAAGACGCGCGCTGTCAAGGCTCTTCTCGATAACGGTTGCACTACCACGTGCATCGATCGAGATTATGCCAAGGCAGAAGGCTTCGAGCTCCACGAGCTTGACGTGCACATCGTCGCCCGCAACGCAGACGGAACGGAGAACTCTCGGGGAAAGATCACTCACTACGTTGAGTTGATGCTTTTGGTCGGACCCCACGTTGAGCGCCAACGGTTCTTGGTCACAGGACTAGGCAAGGCTCGCGTGTTCATTGGGTACGATTGGTTGTTCAAGCACAACCCCGAGGTGGATTGGCGATCACAAAAGATCGTGTTCAGCCGCTGCCTGCCCGAGTGCAACATGCATGGCATGGAGTACCGGACTGGATTGTCCGCGGAGGAAGAGAAGTTGGAAGACGGCGAGTCGATCCTATTGGTCGACTTTGCAGAACAGATCAATCTGCGTGCGCAAGGATCACAGGCGCAGCAGATGGCGGAGGAAGCGAATCATGGGAAGGAGCGCATGACCGAAGGGAAGGTCCCGGAGGAGTACCACGAGTTCGTGAAGGTGTTCGCGAAGGAATCGTTCGACGCCATGCCCGAGAAAAGGCCGTGGGATCACGCAATCGAGCTTAAGCCAGGATCAAAGGCTGTAGATTGCAAGATCTATCCGCTCTCGGTCACGGAGCAGGGGAAGTTGAACGAGTTCTTGGAGGAGAACCTGAAGAGTGGGAGGATCCGACCCTCGAAGTTGCCGATGGCTTCGGCGTTCTTCTTCGTGAAGAAAAAGGATGGCAGCCTACGACCAGTCCAGGATTACCGGAAGCTCAATGAGATGACAATTAAAAATCGTTATCCACTTCCGCTAATCTCGGAGCTCGTAAATAAGCTCCGTGGCGCCAAATACTTCACGAAGTTGGACATCAGATGGGGGTACAACAACGTGCGGATCAGAGAGGGAGATGAGTGGAAAGCGGCATTCAGGACGAACCGAGGGCTGTTTGAGCCGCTTGTGATGTTCTTCGGCCTGACGAATTCCCCAGCGACATTCCAGACAATGATGAACGACATCCTTCGAGAGCTCATAAACGAGGGAAAGGTCATAGTCTACCTGGACGATATCCTTATCTTTACCGACAACTTGGAGGAGCACAGAGCACTGACAAAGCGGGTACTTAAAATCCTGCAAGACAACAAGCTCTTTCTCAAACCAGAGAAGTGCGACTTTGAGAAGATGGAGATCGAGTATCTAGGAGTCATCATTTCCTATAACTCGATGAAGATGGACCCGGTGAAGATCAAGGGTGTGATGGAGTGGCCGGAACCAAAGAACCTTAAGCAGACACAGGCGTTCTTGGGTTTCACAAACTTCTATTGCCGCTTCATCCGAGGATATGCGGAGATAGCGAAGCCGATGACAAGGTTGACCGGGAAGGAAGGCTGGAGTTGGGGAGAGGAGCAGAAGAGAGCGTTCCAAAGGCTCAAGGATCGCATCGCCGAAGACACCGTACTGGCGCTTCCCACAGATCACGGGAAGTTACGAGTCGAGGCAGACGCATCAGATGGAGCTATAGGAGCGGAGCTCGCACAGGAGCAGGAGGGCGAATGGCGCCCTGTTGCTTTCATGTCTCATGGACTCAATGAGACTGAGCGGAACTACGAGATCTATGATAAAGAGATGCTCGCGATCATGACCGCACTGGACGAGTGGCGGGAGTTGTTGATGGGCGCAAGCCAAACATTCGAGATCTTCACTGATCATCAAAATCTCGAATACTTCAAGAAGCCTCAGAAGGTTAATCGCAGACAGGCTCGGTGGATTCAGGAACTGGCGGAGTTCGATTTCACGTTGCACCACCGGCCCGGAGCGTTGAACAAGAAGGCAGATCTCTTATCTCGGAGATCGGATCACAACCAAGGAAAAGACGACAACGACAATGTCGTTCTGCTGAAGCCAGAGTATTTCCGAGCACAGGACATAGTGCTGGAAGGGCCAGAGGCAGGGATCTTGGAAGAGATAATTAAGGAGAAGAAGATCGATAAGAGTGTTAAGCTGGCGCTCGAGAAAAAGTTACCAGCCTGGGAAAAGAAGGACAATATTATCTATCACAACGGACTTATATATGTACCCCGGAATCAGGAGTTGCGCGATAAGATTATCGGACTTCATCACGACCTGCCCATGCTCGGCCATCCCGGAGAGAACCACACGCAGGAAATGGTGGAGCGTAATTATTGGTGGCCGAGGCTGGGAAACCAGGTCGCCGAATATATAAAGGCCTGCGAGGCTTGTCAAAGGACTCGAGTGCACCGGTACAAGCAGGGAAAGCTTAACCCGCACAAGATCGCCGAGGGGCCGTGGCAGATTATATCTATGGATCTTATCGGTCCGCTGCCGGTCAGCAATGGCTTTAACGCCATCCAAGTCTGGGTCGACACTTACACGAAGATGCTCCATTGCGAGGCAACGAACATGGAGCTGACGAGTGAAGGTGTCGCCCGACTTACCCGGGATCGCGTGATTAGATATCACGGCATTCCCCGTAAAATTATATCGGATCGGGACACTCGATATTTATCCGGGTTCATGCGGGAGCTTAACCGGCTCCTCGGCATCGAAATGAACCCGAGCACAGCCTATCATCCGGCGACAGATGGACAGACGGAGCGAATGAATCAAGAGATTGAGAAATATCTCCGAATCTTCGTCAACCACCGGCAGTCGGACTGGGCTGAGTGGCTCGCCCTGGCCGAGTTCACTCACAATGACAAGACAAGCTCATCGACGAGCATGTCGCCTTTTTATACGAACACGGGATACCACCCCTGGAAGGGGATAGAGAACTCAGTCGAGTCGCGCAATGAAGCCGCGAACGACTTCGCACAGAAAATGAAGAGGATCCGCGATGAAGCATCGGTTGCTCTTGAGAAAACCCAGAAAAAGATGAAGAAGTATTATGATGCACATAGGCGCGAGCCGCCTGTATTTAAAGTCGGAGACAAGGTCTGGGTCGAGGGGACCAATATCGAGACGGACCGACCGACCAAGAAGATAGATGATCTCAGGCTGGGCCCTTACGAGATCCTGGAGAAGGCCGGGGCTTCGGCGTGGAAGCTGAGATTGCCGGAGACGGACCAGACATATCCGGTCTTCAACGAGGCACTTCTCACGCCTTACGTGGAACCACCCGAGGGACGAAAGGAGAAACGGCCGGGACCGCAGATCGTGCAGGGAGAGAAAGAGTACGAAGTGGAGGAGATCCTCAACCACAGGAAACGTGGGCGAGGCTACCAGTATTTAATCAAGTGGAAGGGATACCCAATCGGAGAACGGAATTGGGAGCCGCGACGAAACTTGGCAAACGCACAGGAGCTTTTGGACAGATATAATGTCGAGCACAACCTAAATGCCAACCATGTCACGCTCGCCAAGGTCGTAGATGGGATGTCCGACGACGAGAAGAAGGCGCTAGCCGCTGAACTTAGACGCCAAGGCTTGATGCCACCCAAGGACGTGCAGGACACAGAGAGTTTGATCGCCCAGGAACAGCCGCAGACCGATGGGATTCCGGTCTTGCCGCTGGGGCATTGGGACTATTTAATCAAACGGTATAAGCCGAAGCAGGAATCGGCCGACTATCCGACACGCTATCTATATGACCCTATCACGAGACAGAGGAAAATCGTGGAGAAGTTCCCTAACAAAGGATGCTCGCGCGGTACTTCAGTCGAAGTTTAATTATTCCACGGTCGTCGGGACGCCGACCCTAGGAGGGGGGTAATGTCACGATTTAGACGCTATCTAATCGCGACAACGCCTTATCTAAGCGCCTAATCAAGCGCTCATCTATTTAAACACCAAGGCTACGCTTGAGTCATCAGTGATCGGACAGCCAGGGATCGGGTTCCCACAGGAACATGCCGATGAAGCACGACAGATTGGTGATCAGACAGCTGACAGGTGTCATGCTGCGGACATGTGGAGTATGCATGGGCATTACTCAGAACACATGGCTTCAGGACGTTTCTTACTCAGAACACATGGTTATGGTGCTTGTAGCACATGGACGCTCTATTGTATATATTATTAGCACTAGTTACATAGCCACAGTTGAACAGTATAAGTAGTGTAGCTAGTCACATGTATTCCTTAGTCTTTTATTCCATCATTCTTCGAGCCTCACTCTTACCGAGCACCTCCAATCTGCATTGTGCGTCCATTGGGTGTTCACAGGGGGCAAACATGATGGCACTTGTCATACTGGCATCGGACAGGCATCCGCTGGGCATCGGACAGGCATGTGTTGGGCATGTGTCAGGCATGTGGCAGGTAAGTTCTCACCTGCCTGCCATGTGGTGGGAATGTTTCACATCGAAATTACTGTATAGCTATTGGCTTCCTTGCCTGTTGTCAGTAGTATGGCACAGTGGTTGTTGTTGTTTAATAACCTGTTTTCTGACTCTTTTGTCCATTTCGGTTGCGCCTGTGTTCAATCCCTGCATTGCACTTCTTTTTTCGCTTTTCCCAGCAGAGCTCTTCACATCAGATTGATGCAGTCTAGCACATCTGAAGACCGTTCTATGGTATCATTCTTGATGTTTTGCACGAAGATAAAAATTTAGGTACTATTCTGCACATTGGGTCTGATTTTCGCATTTTTCTCTTTCCTCCTTTCCTCTTTGCCCCCGGAGTTTTCCGGGATTGTTTTCTATATATCCTGTGTATAAGTGTATGAAATAACTAAAGGATTTGGAGAGTGAAAGATATTGAGAAAGGGTTGCCGGACCATCAAAGTCAGTTAATCCCCATGAATGTTCTGGCCTTGCACCTCATCCCTAACTTCTGGGAAAAATTGAAGGGCCTTTTGTATCCTATTGAAGGCCTTCTGCTTCATCAGAATTTCTTGCCATGATGGGGTTCTGATGTTCTGGAGGGGATTCAATCTCCACTCGCTAAATGCATTGGTATCTATTTTGACACCATCAATGTGTTGTTGATATCCTCCTCGACATGTTACATGCGAGCGTGTCCATCATAGGATGTCAAAGATTAGAAGATCCAGAGGGTGTGTGAGCGGCATCTCCAACAGAAGCTGGCTAGAAACCCAACATCAAGCAGGCTGCCCGCATTAAGGGCCTGTCTTACTCTACTCTCTATGCTCGCCTCAATAATATTCACAAATCCCCTTGGGTGGTTTGAGAGGCCCACTAGTACCTCAGCCCCTCTGTGGAGCATGTCCTTGTCAAATAGATTGAGCACCTCATTGTGACCGGTAAACCCCTGTGCAAAAAGTCGATCTGTGCAGGCACCCAACACCAATTTGGGACTTTCCACCCCCCAATGCTTGCCATTCCAACCCAACGGCCACCCTACCCTTCAAAAAGTTCAAATTTTACTCTTCCCTCCATTCAATCACAGTAAGGCTTCCAGAACTCTCCACTTTACCAGCATCCCTTTGCTGCTCCTCAAATTACTTATGACATGGCAGTCCTCGTAATCTTTCTCAATTGTCCATAGTAGTTGCTCAATGACTCTTTTGCGTTGTAAACACAGTAAATAGGCTACTCTTGAATATTATATGTTTGGTTTCTCGGTGTTTGTACAAACTGAGCAGCAGATTTTTTAAACATGAACATCATCAGGGAAACCCTCCTTTGGTAATTGCCCCAAATTACTGGAAACTTGACCGAAATTTGACCAAATTACCTCGGATTACCTCCATTTATTCCATTACCAATTTTACACAAGTCCCTAAAAATTCGGGCGAATTACCACCAGATTACCCACCATTTCCGAATCATTTTTGGGGTCAAATCTCAATAAACAGTGACAGTAATTTGAACAAAAATCATATTTGATGTCTACTAAGATACATGAAGTGTACTACGTATCACTAAAAACGAAACTAATCCCCCCGGTCCGACACGGTCAAATAAGGTATGAATTAGGAGGCTAGAGTAAAAATGTATCAGCACAGCGGAAATGAAGATCAATGGGAAGCAAATACCTGGCAGAGATGCATGAGCCTGCACGCGGAAACAGGCTCTAAGCAGCGAATTAGTAGGGGGTGTGAGTTCAAGCTTGAGGGCAGTCGGCAAAGAAAAGGGTAGGAGAGTGAGCACAGCGTATATGAGCATCACAATACTCAGCAGACACACAGCAATCGGCGTCATCACCGGGTTTATCGGGTACAGGAACGTGACCAGCCCCACGAACAAGGAAGCCTACGACAATGTAATGTAGTTAGCAAAATAAACTAAACGCGCAGATAGCTGGGGCACCTGTGAGTACTCGGTGGCAAATGCACAAAGAGCAGTGGCCAAAGGAGGTTGTGAGCAGTTGAGACGTGACTGAGGAACAAGCGGTCAGCTCGAGTAAACTGACTCCTTGATAAGCTTACCTAACAGCCTTGGCACGGTGTCGAGCAGATCAGCTACCTGTTGCCTAGGGATCTGCGAGAAAGAACAGGTCAGTGGGAACGGGGCACCTGGGTAGAAAGTAGGCACATGGACATCGTACGGCATACGAAGGGCTTCAGAACACCGGTGACCGACATCCTGCGCAAAGATCATATGCCCTACAACAAGGTGTTAGCTCATCACAGGTAAAGATGAGGGAGGATTATACCCGATATGCGGGAGAACGATGAGGTGACTTCAAGAGGGAGGTCAAGTGTCCCGCACGGGCATCGCTGTTATATATGTCGATCAGACCTTACAACACCCGAATTGAAGCCGAAGCAACATACCATAGCATTGCTGGTCATACCAGACTGAGCCACGAGGGCACCAGAGTGGAGGATTGAGAGAGAGAAGGGAGCGGAGCGGAGGGAGATGGGGGGAAAGGAAGAGAGATGTTTGTTGGTGTTGCCATGAGATCAAAACAAACGACTTCCACGGACACGTTCATATCGCGTAGCGGTCGCGTAGCAGCCGATCTGAATCAGCAGGTTTAGGGCCGGGGTAATGTTGCCATGATCATTTCATGGTGTTCTGAGCCACCGAAAAAATATGTTCCCTGAGGCCCCATTTGTTTTGTGCTGTCATGGCCATGGTTTTGGTCAATGTATGAATCATTCCTTTCCCAAAATTTGCCCATTCCAGAGGGTACAAAAATGTGTGATCAGGTAATAGAGGCAATTATGGTAATTGACCAAATTACCCCGAATTTTGGGGAAATTACCAAAGTAGTATTTCCCTGATGATGGGGGCTAGCGCTGCCTCTAGGGTTAAACTTGCACTGAGGAACAGGATGAATACATATTGAACTGTATCAGGTTAATTTCTCTAGACCTCTCAGTCCCCAATGCCAGAGATAAAATAAAAAGGGCAAATAATCGGACTTGCCCAAATTCTGACCCTGAATTGGTGAGTTCACACTTCAGTGTCTATGCAAGGTTATGAATTGTCAGTTCAAGTATTTTAATCGGAAGATAATTCAATAGTATATATATATGCCCATGCTCTGCTGTCCCTTGGCAATAAACTTTGCTGCCTTTGAGTGCAGCCAATGAAGAACTTGAGGCTTTGCGCATGACATGGAGTTCATGCTGTCCCTCACAAGGGTCTTGTCTCGTACAGATAAGCTCTTCCACTGCCTGGTCCTGCACTGCTTGAACTTGTAGGCATTGTACATGAAGCTCCTCATGACTTTCTGGTTGTTCAGAGATCTCGCAGTCTGCTTTGGATGTAAGGCTCTTTATCATGTATTAGATTCCAACCACTTACCATATACCACTGGTTGTCACTAATATCCTAGCTGCTTGATAAAGTCCTGAGATATAATGTCATCAGTGGCTGCTGCTTCACCGGCCATGCACCCTCAATAATCCCGCTCCACAAGGATGAGGGCATCAATGGCCTCCTGTGATGTGGCTTGAGAATCTAACTTTCCACTGTTAACAACACAAATATTGATACAAATTTATAGGAAGACTTTGCAGGCCCAAGGCAAGGGGTTTTTTGCAGGATCTTTAAGGGGGAGGGGCAAGAACTGTTCCTTGTGGTAAATCGGGGACTCATACCCCCGCTTCATGTGTTTCAGGCAGCACTACTCAGCAGCTGCCTTGCCATTCATGACTGCAGCCTCCTCGCATCCAGAACATGAGAAACTCATCATGGCAAGAAATTCTGAGGAAGTAGAAGGCCTTCAATAGGATACAAAAGGCCCTTCAATTTTCCCCAGAAGTTAAGGATGAGGCGTGAGGCCAGAACATTCATGGGGATTAACTGACTTTGATGGTCCGGCAACCCTTTCTCAATATCTTTCACTCTCCAAATCCTTTAGTTATTTCATACACTTATACACAGGATATATAGAAAACAATCCTGGAAAACTCCGGGGGCAAAGAGGAAAGAGAAAAATGCGAAAATCAGACCCAAAGTGCAGAATAGTACCTAAATTTTTATCTTCGTGCAAAACATCAAGAATGATACCATAGAACGTTCTTCAGATGTGCTAGACTGCATCAATCTGATGTGAAGAGCTCTGCTGGGAAAAGCGAAAAAAGAAGTGCAATGCAGGGATTGAACACAGGCGCAACCGAAATGGACAAAAGAGTCAGAAAACAGGTTATTAAACAACAACAACCACTGTGCCATACTACTGACAACAGGCAAGGAAGCCAATAGCTATACAGTAATTTCGATGTGAAACATTCCCACCACATGGCAGGCAGGTGAGAACTTACCTGCCACATGCCTGACACATGCCCAACACATGCCTGTCCGATGCCCAGCGGATGCCTGTCCGATGCCAGTATGACAAGTGCCATCATGTTTGCCCCCTGTGAACACCCAATGGACGCACAATGCGGATTGGAGGTGCTCGGTAAGAGTGAGGCTCGAAGAATGATGGAATAAAAGACTAAGGAATACATGTGACTAGCTACACTACTTATACTGTTCAACTGTGGCTATGTAACTAGTGCTAATAATATATACAATAGAGCGTCCATGTGCTACAAGCACCATAACCATGTGTTCTGAGTAAGAAACGTCCTGAAGCCATGTGTTCTGAGTAATGCCCATGCATACTCCACATGTCCGCAGCATGACACCTGTCAGCTGTCCGATCACCAATCCGTCGTGCTTCATCGGCATGTTCCTGTGGGAACCCGATCCCTGGCTGTCCGATCACTGATGACTCAAGCATAGCCTTGGTGTTTAAATAGATGAGCACTTGATTAGGCGCTTAGATAAGGCGTTGTCGCGATTAGATAGCGTCTAAATCGTGACAGTCGGTGCGTGTATAGAAAACCGCATGGTCGGACTCGCACTGCGCGAAGCCAATCTCAGCAAGAGAGCCGCTAAGAGTGTCGTACCATTTGCGACCGCCTTGCTTTAAGCCGTACAAGGCTTTGTTGAGTTGCAAGACATATTTGCGGCGGTCCGCAAATTCGTGATCCGGCGGTTGCTCCATGTAAATGAGCTCGTCGGGGTCGAGTTCTCCATTGAGAAACGCGCTGTGGAAGTCGAACATGTCGATGTTCCAGTCGTTGCGAGCTGCAATTGCAAGAATCAGCCGAATTGATGCAAGTTTGGCGGTGGGGGAAAACGTCTCGTAATAGTCCACACCGTGGACTTGGGTGAATCCTCAAGCGACGAGGCGAGCCTTGTATTTGTCGATTTCCCCGGCGGCGTTCTTCTTGATGCGCAAGACCCATTTGCAGTCAACGACGTTGTGGCCATCCGGCCTTTCAACAAGTTGCCGCTTTAAGCGCGCTGATCTCCGCATCGATCGCCACTTTCCAGTGGGCCCAATCCGGCCTCTTCTTTGCCTCCTCGAACGTCGGCTCAAGTGCCTCCGACTCCGCTATTGCAGCGGCCATACCATGCTCCATCATATCCACCATCTCACAATCCTCCGACTCTGCATGTGCAGCCATATCCGCGGGCTCTTTTTCGACTGCTCCAGGTTTTACCTGGGGCACTCTCATGCCGTGCGGGACTCCCGGGTCGGAAGGTCGATTGCTGGTGGTTCCAACACCACTCTGGAGTGACTGAAGATATGCCGATGGCTTTCGGACGCGTTTTCCGTGTCCCGCAGGCTCTTCTTCGGCTTCTTCGAAGTCGGGACCCAACGGATCCGTGCGTGCCAACATCTGCATAAGTTTTGTGATGGAGGGCGACGCTGGAAGCGGTGCGGATGCGGCAGGTGGAGTACGAGGTGGGGTACGAGTTGGGTTGGATTTGGGCGCCACAGGCGGCTGAACGGGTGGATTTTGGTGTGTGTTTGGGTTTTGATTTGCAGATGAGGACTGATTGCTATCCTCCTGCTCCCCCTCAAACAGTAGATCGTCTGGAATGGGTACCAAGACGTCGTCTCTGTCGAGTTTATCGCTCCGTTCAACGGCAATGGTGCGCTTGCCTTCAATATAAATCCGATGCCCACTGCTGACTTCGTCGAAGCCAACCCAACGGCCGTCTCGTGCGCGGCCATCCAACTTGCTGTCGTCAGGGTCATGGACCCAGACCTTCGCGCCGAACTCGGGGAGCCGTGAGAGGTCAGGCTTCTTGCCGTAGACCACCTCGAAGGGGGTTTTGTTGTCCAAGGCGCGTGTCGAAGTACAATTTTTGAGATATATCGCGTGATTAATGGCCTTGCCCCACAGAAATTTAGGCATCCCACTCGCATGTAGCATAGCACGTACGTGTTCCAAGACCGTACGGTTGAGGCGTTCCGAGACGCCGTTGTGCTTCGGGGTGTCGTGCACGGTGAAGCTGCGCTCCGTGCCCATCTTGGCAAGGTGCGCGTCAAATTCATTGCTCCAATATTCACCTCCGCGGTCCGAATGAAGCTTCTTGATCTTGACGCCGAATTGCGTCAGGAGCCAAGCTTCGTATGCTTTGTACGAGCCGAAGGTTTTGTCCTTCGTGCGCTGGATGTACAACCGTGACCAGCGAGAATGATCATCTGTGAAACTCGAGTAGTACTCACGGCCGTTGATGGTCTTCGTCGGCGACGGTCCCCAGACATCCGAATGGATAATCTCGCCCATTTCGGCGGCGCGCTCCTCTTTCCGAACCTTCGCGACTGGTTTGCGATGCATTCTCCCGTACTCACACGATGCACAGGATTTAATCTCCGTGGACTCGTCGAGCTTGATCCCAGTCACCAAGCCGTCCTTGACAAGACGTTTGGCGGCATCCGGCGCGATATGACCCATCCGACGATGGAGTTCATCAATTGTGACGGTCTCGATGGTGGCGGCGGCGGTGTCTCCAGTATCCGCGGTCGAGGAATGTTGGACGCGGTAAGTCCCATTCTTCTTGTTGATGACGCCCAAGATTTTTCGTTTCTTATCGAAAATCCTGCAGAAATCATCGCGGAAGAGCGTCGCGAATCCAGCATCAGTAATTTTACTGATGGACACAAGGGTGAGTCCTAGCTTCGGCGCGTAAAGCACTCCTTTCAGGAGTATCGTGGCCGTGCTGTTGCCATTCGGAATGCTGATTCGCATGTCGCCCTGTCCAATAGCTTGGAATGTTCTGTTGTCCGCGGCGGTGATGGATTTCGGAGGGATGGAGGTATAGTTGATGAATCGGTGCCGGTGCGGGGACATGTGGCAGCGATGCGCCCGAGTCGTAAAGCTCCGTTTCGACGCCGGGAGTGCCCTGCTTCGTTCGCGAGCATTGCTGTATCAAAGGACAAGGTAATATTTTCCTCTTCGATGTCCTGTTGATTGCTGAGCCACTCGTTGATAGAGATCTTGACCCAGTCGGCCATGTCGTCGTCGAGATCTTTCGGTGGACAATCCGGCCCATTCGGCGAAGCAGTGCGACTGATATCCTCGTCGCATTTGCAGTCAGAACTATATGTGGAAAGGAAATCGGGTAAGGACTCAGCGTCACTTTCACCCAAATCATGATTTTCCTCCGAGTCTGACACGTTCTGCAGGTCTTCGTCGTCGCTATCCTCCGATTCAGAGACACTCTGCAGGTCCGGCATCGAGTCACACGAACTGTCGCTGTCCGAAACGGCCTGTAGGTCCGGCATCGAGCCGTCCTCGCTGTCGTCATCGCTGTCCGATTCCTGAAGACAACGCAAGAAAAATGCGACGCCGGCCGCTTCGGAGGGTGTGTACTCTGAGTCGCTGTCGTCCGCGTCGGACGTGCAGCCGTTCGCTGTCGCCAGTAAGTCCTCCATCGTGGGAACTGAGGCCGCGTCGCTGACGGCGCCATCTTCTTCCTCGAAGAAGTCTTCGTCGTCAAAATCAGACAGCCAGCGCCCCGCACTGCTTTGCGTAGCGCTGCCGTCGCCCGTGGTGAGTCCGGCCCATTCGTCCTGGAACCTCTCCACGTTCGCCTCGGCCTGCGCAATCCATAGACCCTCGTCATCTTTGTCGCTGCCGGTTTGTGCCATCCACACGCCATCTTCAGCGGCGTTGGCGGTCTCCTTCGCTTTCCCCTTGCCTTTTCCTTTTCCCTTCCCCTTCCCATGCGGTCCCTCTCCCTCCTTTCCGCCGCCCTTCGCCCAACAGTCCGCTTTGACGTGGCCCTTCTTGTGGCAGTTATAGCACTCCACGTTGGGCTTCGATGCGCCGCCTTTACGGCCATCCTTGCGTTCTCCCGCGGAGAATGCAATGTCGCGGTCGTCCTTCTTGGACTTCTGCTTGAGAGATCGACGGTCGGCCTCCTCGTTGAGGCCACGGATAAGGTCGTCGTGGGAGAGGGTTTTGGCGAGCAAGGTTGATGTCGCCGTAATCGCGGAGAGGTAAGGATCGTAGGAGGCGGGGAGCGAGCCGAGGATAATGGCGGTGAAGTTCTCATCGCCCGGGTCGGCGCCCATGCCGATAAGATCGGTGCGAAGTGTCTGCGACTTCGCGAGGTGAGTTCTAACATCCGCGTTCTCTGTGCAGCGCTCATCTTGAAGCCTGCGTCGCAAATCCACAGTAACCATCTTGCTCTTCTTCTCGAACTCATCTGACACCTTCTTCCACAGATCTGCCGCTGTCTTTTCATCCTTGACACGCAAGAACAGCGGGTCAGGGATGGAGCTCGCGATGGCCTGCTTGACGATAGCTTGGCCCGACTTCCAGGTCTTGAGCTCTTTTTCGTGAGCTTCGAGAGCGGTGGTATCTGCTGCTGTTGGCGGCGAGGACGTTACGGGTGCGACGGGAGCGAGGTGAGTGGCCAACAAGTGATCTGCAAGACTAGCGGCGTTAGCGGCGTAAACGAAGCGATTTTTATAGATGCTCCAATTCGTTCCGTCGGCCTCGCATTTCGGGACACGAAGGAAATAATCGCTGAGCTTCGAGTTGGGGGTGGACATGGTGTAGAGTTAAGAAGTAGTTTGTCGATGCGTAGATGTTTGTGGAGAATTTAGATTCGGGCGGGGCCCATAACCTATTGAACGGGGAATAAAACGAGGATTGAACTGAATAAAATTCGTAGCATCCTACTACTTAAATACAAACGAGTCTGCATAGCTAAAGAGTCATAGATATATAATCTACGTACGGGGACAAGTAAACACCGAGTGAGAACAGCGCGCATAAGAGTAATAGTAAATAATAATGAGTCTGTTGTTGTACATACATGTGGTATTGGCGTGCGCGCCCAGTCGCGCCCGCGGTAGGTGAGTCCGATAGAGTCCCGCTGAGTCGAGCGCGGACTGTTCGGGTTGTTACTCCAACAGCCTAAGGAGGACCGGCGCGGTGATCGTGCCCTCCTCTACGTATGTCGTCACCCCGTCGCCTCCTACGCCAACTTCCGAGAGTGCGTTGGGCTCATATACGGGGAGGGCATGTACAGTGTCTGGGCCCAGGCTGGACAGTCTGAGATACATAATGTAGGCATCATATTATTAGTACTCACCGGACCCGATGAGCGCGAGAACCAACCAAAAAGAACTCAACATGTTGGGAGGGAAGGAATTAAGTAAAGAGTCGCGATAGTGTCAGGTCAGGGCACCTTAATGCACATCTATCTCCATTGCCGAGTGATTTTTTGTTGTCTTCCGGTGTTAAATTTGAATAGAATCGGCCTCCAGCCACTGCGAGAAGTTGCGGTCAGGCAGAGAATGAGATCGATGCCAAGGAAGGGGCCGTGAAGATGAAGCCTGCGCCCAGAGTCGTTGATGAGGGGTGCCCGACGAGCAATTTTCTTGGGCCAATAGACGGTTGTCTAGCAGCACATGGTGGTTGAACTGGAAGAGAAAGATTATTCAAATTGACTGGCTGATCGCGCATCATTCTGCGGCATTGATCCTCTGGATTCGTTCCGTCTTTCGTAAGTTACTTCTTGAGCGCAAAAAAAGTGGACCGCCGGCACTTGACAACTACCAGGATTCTATCCCATCCCCGGCCCTCAAGTCACGCTGCAACTTTTACTTTGCCTGGGAAGCGTTTCGTTCTGCCACGCCTCATGATTCATCCCACTGTTCATACCCGCAGCCGTGGCGTGTTCTCATCTTTCCCGGCTCATAATTGACCATGTTCTTGCTGTCGTGCCCGAGGCGCAGTGGGAGTGGTCTGGGTTGAGGATATCGCCGTGAGTGGTCAGGGTTGGGCTATATCGATGGGCCAGAGTGGTAGCGGCTGGACGGAAGCGCAAGGCCATAACCCAGATATGTAGCGGTGGGCGTCGCGGACAGTCGGGGTGGTGTCGTGTCGTGTCCAGGCTAGAGCGGGGCAGTGGACACGTCACATCTCGGCTGTCTCAAGCCGAACGACTTGTACACGTCTAAGGATTGTACCCTACCCATCTACGCACACCTCCCGCAATGGACTCTGTGGATGCAGAAGCCCCTCCAGAGAGCTCTCTGATCGTCGTCACCGGTGCCAGCTCCGGCCTCGGCCTCGCCTTCTTCCAGCACCACGCACAGGACACCCACACCAGCGTCATTGGTGTAGACAGAGCCCCCTGGACCGATGCCCACGGCCACCGACACGCTCGTCTGCGCGTCGGGCCTGCCGGCCTCTTCACCCAGCTCGACATCACCGCCACGCCGGCTGAGCTGAGCCAATGGGCGGCGCGCGAAGCCATCTCCACCCGGCCCGTCGCCCTCGTGCTTCACTGCGCCGGCGTGCGCGGGCTCGTCCCGGCCGTCGAGGACGCGCTCCCGCACGATGTAGGTGCCGCCGAGACGCTGCAGGCCATGGACGCGGCCACGATGCACACGGCGTTTGATGTCAACGTCGTGGGCACGCTGCACATCTTGCGCGCTTTGCTGCCGGGCTTGCGCTTGGCTGCTGCACGGCAGTTGCGGCCAAAGGTCGTCGTCATGTCTTCGCGGATGGGCAGCGTGTCTGCCAATGTCGGCGGTGGCGGCTACGCGTATAGGGCCAGCAAGGCCGCGTTGAATGCCATCGTCAAAAGCTTCAGTGTCGATGTGCCCGAAGTCTGCTTTGCTTGTGTGCATCCGGGGCGTGTCGAGACTGGGTTGGTGAAGACCAGGGAGGAGGGTGCCATTAGCTGCGAGGAGAGCTTGCAGGATATGCTGCCATTGATCCAGCGGCTGGGGGATCAGAGTTGCTGTTTTGTTGACCGGTTCGGCAAAGAAGTTCCATGGTAGAGGTACGCATGCGAGCCGGGTCTGACTTCCCCTGATGGCCTCTCTTGGCCAATGGAGTTGGGAGCGTTGGAGGCTTTCATATAAGTATCAGAGCTTGTTCAGCGACGAAAGATTTTACTTATGGTTGGGTTTGTTTCAATTTTCCAGAAACATGTCTGTTGGTTGCTTCGATCTTTATACCGTTCTGCAGGCGCCATACTAGTGCTCACCAAACCCGATGCCCGCGAGAACCAACTAAAAAGAAGAAAGCAGCGCCTTTTAATGCGCGTCTATCTCTGAGTAATAATACGATTTTTGTTTTCCAGTGTCAGATTTGAATAGAATCAGTCTCCAGTTGCGGTCATGCCAAGGAAGGCACCGTGAAGATGTAGACAGTTGTCTAGCAGCACATGGTGGTTGAACTTGAAGCAAGCGCTAGACTCGCGACCAGTTCGTTTCCAGCACTGATCACGGGGACAAGAAGATCAGTGCTGTGAAACGACTGGAATATCATGTCATCATTTTGGCTGATGGGGCCAATGCAGGTTCCTCCCCAGCCGCGGTTACGAGGATAACAATCTCTGTAGTGGTCGTTTAATTGATATCTCAGAATTGTGATTTTTTGACGTGTGACCAGAAAACGTGATGTGATAGTGACTTGAAGTTGGGGGTTATCCTCTCCACGGCGGCTGGCGGATAACATCTGTAAATAGCATAGCCACAATTTCGACAGAGAAAATCGGCGAGGCTTCTTCAACATGACATATAAAATTATATGAGTGGTTCAAGATACATACCAGAATTAGAAAAATGCCTGGCTAGAGTTAGGGGCTCATCTGGCCTGTGCATAAAACTCGCTAAGGCAAACACACACAGAAATCACCTTTTCTTGCGGCTATTAGCATAATGTCATATTTTAAAGCTCAAATCTTTTTGGGAGTCACTTATATATGCCCATAGATGACATCTGAGTATGCCAGCCATTTTATATCGAAGTGACTAAGGCCACAACAGATTTTCTCTAGCATTTCTTGAAATTGTGGCTATGCTGTTTACAAATGTTATCCGCCAGCCGCCGTGGAGAGGCTCACCCCCAACTTTCTGTCACTGTAACATCACACATAACACGGTCCGAAATTTCCGCTGTCAAGATTTCTCTGTATTAAATCAAAACTACCGCTACTGAGATTGTGAGCCTCGTAACCGCGGCTGGGGAGGAACCTGGGGCCAATGGTGATTTCGGACTTGTGGATTTCAGCCCCTCCCCTGCCCTCCCGTACTTTCAGAACGAAGGAGCTCAAGGCACAGGTTGTATAGAGAAAGTTGCTTCATTTCTCATTTTGAATTGATGGAGCACCACTTATTTTGGGGCAAAATCGGAAACAAGTTGGTCTCATTCAATTCAGAATTACAAACTGTCCATCTTTGACTATACAACTTTTTACACTTTTTCTGAAGGTACAGGAGGTCAAAAATCACAAGTCCAAAACCTTGTTTGGCGGGCATCAGCCAAAATCGCAGCATGATATCCCAGCCGCTTCGCCAACCGTGATAAGCGCAGCCACGTGCTTGGCGAATGCGGTTGGTCACGAGCCTAAGCAAGCGCATCATTGGCCGCCATCATCATCGGGACGATCACGTGGAGACCAAATCGCGGGCACCCGTCGCGACGCGCGATCCTGCGACTTACGGGACCTTGTGGATTTCGGAAGGTCAGCTCCGGTCGCACAAGTTCGAATGTTTCTGTATGCCGTCCCACATAATCAAGGAAAGCACGGAACCGTTTTACTTGCGCTTTACTCATCCTGCTTTCCGGCGGGACTTCCGGCGGCGGCGGTCTGACTAACCCAGCATCTCTCCTGTATATATTGGCTGGCCCAGATTTAATATTTTGTAGAAACATGGGACTTTTCCAGGCAGCCATACCTCCCCTTCCCGAGACCCTGTCATTCGCTGGAAAATGTGTCCTAGTCACCGGGGCGAACAGCGGTCTGGGATTAGCGGCCTGCTTTCATCTGGTCCAGCGCCACGTTTCAACGCTCGTCCTCGCGGTGCGCAATAATAAAGTAGGCGAGGCCACAAAGACGGCTCTCCTCGCAGACCCCATCGTTCGCGGTCTCCCTACCAAACCCATCATCCGCATCTACGAGCTGGACCTCGCGCGCCCGAGCTCGGTCGAAGCCTTCACATCCAGGATTCTCACTGAGATGTCCACGCTCAACATCCTCCTCCTCAACGCAGGGATTGGGTTGGGACCATGGCATGGGCGACCACCCCCGAGACGAACACTGAGCAAATGTTTCAGATCAACTACCTCTCGAACGCGATCCTCTGCGTCCGCCTCCTCCCGCTGCTCCGCCACTCATCCGAGACGTCCGGAAGCACATCGCACCTTACCATCGTCGGGTCCCGATCGCAGGCGCAGCACACATTTACCAGTCACCCCATCCCCGACACGACCCCCGTGTTCGCGTTTCTCAACGATCCCGCGCACTACCGCATCAAGCGCTATCCAGACAGCAAGTTGCTCGTCTCGATGCTGGTACGCGAGCTCGCGAAGCGCCTCGACGCCGCGGTCGTCACGGTGAACAACGTTTGCCCTGGGATGACGAACATGAACATCGATTCCCGGGAGGCGTGGTGGCTGCGGCAGATCGTGCGCCTTCTCCAGGCGATCAGAGGGAGATCACCGGAAGTGGGCGCGAGGACCCTGGTGTACGCTACGGCGGCGGGCGCGAAGACACACGGTGAATTACTGCTCGATTACGATGTGTGGGAGTGAGTTATTGTGTCCTCTTGCGCTCGTCGGTCGCTAACATATTCACCAGCATCCCATTCTTGAAGACGAAACAGGGTCAGGAAATGGAGGAAGCGCCTTTGGGAGGAGACCTTGGCTGCCGCCGAGACCGTTGCAGCAGGATCGATGAAAGCAGCAGGGTTGGAAGATTAATTAGGCCGCATAAGTATTACAGGTTGATGTTCGAGATAGTTATGTTATTTGTTCATCTGCCCGGCCCGAAGCCTCTTGAATGTCGCAAACTGGTCGGCGGGAATGTTCAGCTGAGTTAAGATGGATTCTGGGATCACTAGATGGCAGAAGGGGGTCAGACGACAGGTCATACGTTTCTGAATTGGACGAACCGCTCGGACGTGCAGAATGCTCCGGGCTCATAGGGCAAACTGGACAGATGATGGGGTACCAGCGCGCTTCGAGCTTGGATTGCACATGGAACGCCATGCAGTCCGGGCAAATTGTATGCATGCAAGGATCGACCAGCACCGCGGTCGCCTCCCCCCGGGCCTCCATACACACCCCACATTCGAGTTCAATAGGAGCAGGTGACGCTGTTTCGGAACTCGGAGGGAGTGCGATGGAGGCAAGTTGTCGGCGGCGCTGAGGTGTGCGCTCGTTGTGCGCCGGAGCAGAATTATGACGTTCGTCCTCCACGATAACAGTACCTGCTTCGGATGGGGGATCCGGTCCACAAGCCGAGGCCTGCGTCATGGATTCGTCTTCGTCCACCCCCGCCTCGAACTCGAGCCCCAAGGCCGAGAAGGTGCTGTTCAGCTTCCTTGTCTCCCTCTTCTTCGCGCGTTTAAGCTTGGCGTTCTCCATTTGACGCGCCAACTCCACTCTCAGCGCGATATTTTCGATGCTGAACAGGATGGCGGATTGGGTGAGAAATGCCAGGTCGGACGCGGATGGGTTTTCCGGAGAAAACGTGTATATCGTCAGTTCGCCGGCGAGCTGCGGCTGTAACGGCTGCTCGCTTCGAGAATGCGGGGATTCCGGACCAGTCCCAGTGCCCAAGAGAGATTGTAGAAAACCAATCATTGGGCTGATGCTATCGAAGAAGAAGAACGTCGCGCCGTCGTATTGTCCCCGAGAATGGGGATCAAACACGCAGAAGGTGGAGATTCCGGTTGTTGTAGTCGTGCAGATGAGCGTGAACGTTCCGGACGAGTGCGCTATCACTGCCGACCCAACGAAGCCGCGTCTGTTGATAGCGCTGCGATCTCGTCAATACATATGCTGCACGACACTGGGACAGGGAAACCTGGCTGATCTCCTGAGATTGTCGGCGACTCTTTCAGGTGGGGAATCCGGAAAATTCTGAACAACGTTCAATCCATTTTTTATGAACGGGACTTGCTGCACCGTGTCCGGGACGCTTGTGGGTAATATAGCCTATCAGATAGTCAGTGAATCAACCGCGAAGGTCCATGGCCAAAAAAATGCGCACATCAACTGAGTTTCGCGCAGCAAGATATGGAACCAAAGAATATGGATCATAAGGGGCGGGCTGCGAGAAGGCGAGAGAAATCCTAGCACAGTTGAAGGACGCGAGAGCACAGGAGCAGGCATTGTCTGCCTGCATTCCACGATGGCACATGCTGGTGACCGCACGATCCCCGCGCGTTTCAAGAGCGGCCTGGCAGAGATTGTCTGGAGAATAACGAGCCATATTTGAGTGAAGAATTGGTACTCCGAAGCATGTTGCGTCGGAAACTTTATAGGTAGTCGACTCGATCATCGAGACAAGGTCGAGAACAAAAGACGCAAGAGAAAGGACCGGATTTCGGGAGACAATTGACGTATTTGGTGTCCTCAGAGGCCCCAGCAGCTTGTTCGCACGAGGAGACAATTGGAGAGAAGTGATCTCGGATCAGAGGCGCCGTTACTAACGGCGCCGTGCCGTTCGGTCGGCGCACAGACCTCGTCTTTTCCTTTATCGTTGTCTGCAATGGTCATTTTCTAGTTCTGGTGTCAGTTGTCGGGTTTTTCGAGTTCACTGGTATCAGAAGCAAAACACTGGATAGGAGTCGCAAAGGAGCCGTCCAAGACTCCGGATGTCCATCTTCGTTCCGCTACATCTGCGCCTCAGACTTAAACACAGCCGTCACCGTCTCTGTGCTATGTATGGTCTTCGCTTGAATTTCGATGGCAAATAAACTTCGACGGGAACCAACAGCTGACTATCCTACGAAGGCTAGTAAATCCCGGGATCGACGCAGACTGCCCCACTTGCCCCTTGACTGCATAGGGAATGACGATATGAGACACGGAACAAAGAATGGGAGAGAAGATCACTTTGAGACGCGGCTAAAATCGATCCACCCGTCTCGAGCAATATAAAACGGGGGCAGGTCTTGTCCTTCCACCGTCTCCCCAACATGGCGCCCATATTCGTCACGACCATCCCTATGCCTGCTTATCCGTCAATCACCCGGATATTTCACTATCCGACTTCCACGACGCCACCGTTCACGCCTGCGGACTCGACCGAGACACCCTTATCCTCAACCGCGCTGGATATACTCCTCGTCATCGTCATCGTGCTCGCTCTCCTGAGCACATTTTCCATCGTGTGGCTCTGTTTACGTCGCCGGACTCGTCCACCGCCGAGTACCGAGGCAGCAGCTGTAGAGAGGGATGTCACGGCCGTGCTCAAAATGATCCAATCTGGCCGTGGACGGACGCACATCATCCCAAAAACGTGGGACAGCAGCCATGTAAGCATCCTCTACTGCGACTTAACATCGCGCTAATTACATTCCAGCCGTTTTGGATGAAGCGCACCATGCCCTCACCCGATTTCATCACGGGCGCTCAAACGAAGATGAACGAGACGTTGTTGGCTGAGGTTCCGAACGTCTGGCGCATCTTGGGACGGTCTGATGTCGCTACGGAGGATTCAGAGCCGGAATACGAGCAGGCGATACCTACGCCTCGAAAGGCTGCGTCTCAAGATCCCTCTGCGCGGGAACACGATTGATCATGACTGCAACTTCTTTCTTTCTTCCGACCACTTTTGTTGTGTTCCTGTATACGAGCGCGACAGTATAGGCTGTATTACTATGTCCGCCATGCTGTTTCTGAGTCCGAAAGACAGAGGTGTCGATCATGAAGTGAGATGCTTTGCCAACTGAGACGTAGCACATTGACCAGCCACTCCGCGGCGCTTGACGCCCCATTATTACATATACGTGTAGTTATCATGATATCCACACGAAGATCCTGATAATTGATTTGAGAATCTGAATTCATAAGGCACTGGTGGCCTTTTCTCTTTTTTGGGGACCTAAATACTGGTTTTGATGCGCCGCGCTAAGCACCGGCTGCGCCACAGCCCGAAAGCCATTTTAGGAAACCGGGGAGTTGAGCCGCAGCAAGTCGGCGCATGGCGGCGCAGTTGACCGCTTCTAGCTTATGTCTGCTGCTTCCGTCCAATTTTCCGGGGTCAGGGTCTGTGCGGAGAAACGAGCGCTGGGCACAGGCGGGCCGACACCGCCTCATCACAATTTTAGAGTCACTGCGTGTCAAGAGTAGTCAAATAGACGTCCGTCATGGCTCTGGACAACGAAATTAAACACGTTTAGCGAGGAGCGCACTCCAACAGGCTGTTTGTGAGCCTTTTGACTCATGACCCCAGTGCGCATGCGCTTTCGGGCTGCTTGCCGAAGGTGCTGTTAAGATCTCCGAGGCGTCTCCTTCAATGGCACTTACGGACGGGTTCCGCCATCAATGATTTCCATTCTGAGATGTAACGACGACCGAACCAGTTAGAAGTGAAGAGAACAACGACGGCCATCTCCCTGCGCCCCGGGACCGCAGCCTGTTATGGAAGACCGGGCTGTTGCATATCATCCACTTTATAAAGCGGGAGGGTGAACAGAGGCTCAATCTCACCATGTCTCCGCCGGCCCTTCACCCGCTCCTGCAATACTCTCAGCATGACAGAGAGCTCGGTCATTGCTGTCCTCTACGCTGGGATTTGCGGGACTCACCTCGCTCTGCGTGTCACGTCGCGGCACCCGACCGGCCACTTTCCGAGTTCGAGCTCTCTCAGCATGCCACGAATCCTCCAGTATCCTGTCTGCGCATCACTTGTGGCATCTTCCCCGAAGAATCATGGGTATTGGAGGCACGGAATTGGCTCGGCGTTACTGTCCGAAACGTTCTGGACGAAATATTCGCGACAGTGCAGAGGCAAATAACTTACGAGGAGTGGGACAAGTTCTGCCCAAAACAACGAAACCGGGTCAATGTCGTATTCGACACGCGATGGCGGCGTTCAATGGATCCTGCACGAACAAGAGAGCATGGTGTGCTGCGGTCGGACTGTTTGCTGCAGCACACATTGTTCGCGGGCCTCTCGGCGGAATTGAGCAGCGAGGACACGTACCTATTGACGCTCGGACGTCCGAAGAGATGATCGACATCTAGGTTGAATTCAGTCCCAACTGCGCATGGTGCATGCTTACCCTTGATCGCAGGTACGATTCATTTTGGCGCCTGCCGGTTGAAACAATCAGTTCATGGCAGCTCTCAGTCTGGCATCATCCTCTGGTTTCACCAAATTTGGCACAGTGACGCTGAAGAATACAAGCATATTATGCTACAGACGAGTCAGTATTTTTCCACGGAATCTCGTACAAACCGATAGAGTAATCCCAAGGCTCTTCGTCAGGCTCTCCCCCGGAAGACATACCAGCAACATCCGGACAGGGCATAGCGATCGTAACAGCGACTTGCAGCCGAACAAGGGGCGGGCCCAATTTTGTGTCCAACGCGATGTCATCGTCGGACCGGTTATGTCGTCGATACCTCCGACGCAAATGTGCGAAGGCCGCGGCTAAAATTGTATCGGATTGGGCAGTGCCATTATTCAGCAGGACAGGCGAGGGCGTATTATCCCAAACTGTCGCCGCCAGCGGCTGCTCGAGGGTTGAGGACTTATGTTCCTATCAAATTGATTCGACTCACTTGGATATCTCTCCACTCCCGGGTATCTGAGTCCTGCGCTCGCTCGCGGGGGCACCAAATGTCCCACAGCTTCGGTGTCTCTCCAAACTCAGGCCTCGGTGGATCGGTTGGGTCCTCCCAACGGGTGCGCATAAACACAGCCCTGCGCCATCCAAAAAATGCTATCATTGCGGCCCCGAAAAACCCAACCGCCAGAAATGCGATGATGAGCGGCGGAGAGCCGGAGAGGGAGAAACCTTGGTCGCTGGAGTCGGAGTCGGTGTTGCTCGGATCGGGAGCAGAGCCCGTCGAAGAAGGAGTAGAGGTCGAGCTATGAACTTCTGTCTGTAGCGCCATGGTACGCGGGGACCGCCTTCAAGTTCATGCGTCGTGGGGGTGGGACGACAACCGCTTGAAGTCGGCAGCAAAACCAACACCCACGATCACGAGGTCATGATCGCGTGCTAAAATTAGTGCTTCGAACTCTGAAGGCGTGGGGTGAAGTTTTCTAACCAGCTCCCTAAGTTTCCATCTAGATACTTTCGAAACATTTTTGTGCAACCCATTCCAGCTAAGTAAGTCAAAACAAAAAGCAAGCAAAGTTTGGTGCTAATTTTACATGTCCCTCCTTATCTTCTCCTCCCTCAAGCCTCACCAGACTATCTCAGTCCCTCTCTCTGTGTCTGTCTCACACATCCCGCGACACGGCCTCCCCTTTGCTGTGACAACAGCTTCGTCCCCGTCCCTGCACTCCTGTGGGAACTCAAGTAGTGGGAAAACACGGTCCCTGTGCTCGTGTGCGTCGGAAAGGATGCGATGCGAGCGTGCAGCGTCAGGGAGCGGGAGGTTGGGCATGCTTTGGACCTTGGTTCTGATAGGGCGGGGGATGTACGCGCGGGTGATGCTACCCAGCAAGCTTCCTCTTCGTCCTACCTGATGCTACCTCTCTACCTCTGACTGTACACGGATATCCTCAGCTATATGTATTTAGATTTCAATTCTAATATATCCACCCCAAAAGTCCGAGAGGGAAGCATAGAAAATTATTGCCGCAGCGGAGTTTGAATTATTTATTTGTTTCGAAGTGAACGATGTGAACGACAGATAAATTGAGCAGCCCTAATGAGCGGCAAGATAGCTATTCAGTGAAGTCTCCGTTTCTATATTAACAATGATGACACGGTATCCGCGCTGGAGACGCTCTGAGCTCTACTTGAAAAATTGAAAACGTCCATCGTTTTTTTTTTGTCGCTATCAATACCGGCGCAAACATTTAATCCGTCCCGGAATCCGTTCCTTGCATCTTCCGTCTTTGCCCCCAATTTTATTCGGCCTAATTGGAAGTTCTGTCAGTGGTGTGTCAAAGAGATTCGCGTTTCTGAAAGCCCCGGGGATTTTTTCGAGATTATACAGGCCACTTCACCCTCCAGGGATCCGAACGCATCCATTTCCATGCCGGCACTGATTGGCGATCTCCTGTGCCAAAACCACGCGGATTTTGCGCGGATTGCTAAATAGAATTATTTGTTCATTCTCATAGACCAGTTTGATGAAAAATGACCACATTAACTGCACTGTCAAACATAACGGTTCAGTTCACAGGGTGGCTCGAAATCGCCTCTTCTTACTTCTTGCTGTTCTGTGAGTCTGACTCATGTGACTTCACTGAGGATTCCGGCAGTCGGAGGAAGGAGTCGTGAAATCATTGTAAGCTTTCGGCCAGCAGAGTCTGGGGTGCGCGCTCAAAACCATTACTTATCTGTTTAAATTTCAGATCACATCTGGTTGACAGCTGTGGAACTGAGCGGCCACATATCCACGGTTGAGTTTTGAATTTCATAATTAGTAATCGGACATAAATTACTTGTGTAGTTATTGCAAGCGCGGGACCTAGTCGCGGTGGTGGGTAGGAGCTCTGTCAATCCCCCCTCGTTCAGTCATTCTCGTTACGTGCTGAATTTCTCATCAGCGGATACGCGTAGAACTTGCAAGCGCGGGACCTAGTCGCGGCGGTGGGTAGGAGCTCTGTCAATCCCCCCTCGTTCAGTCGTTCTCGTTACGTGTTGAATTTCTCGTCAGCGGATACGCGTAGAACCGCCTACCAGCTCGCCTACCACTGCCTACCACCTGTCTCGGTAACCCAGACGGCGCTGATTGATATCTTATGATTCTTATCTATCACTTTCGGATTGATCCGGCGGAGTTTATATCAAAGATAAGAGAAAGATAGACGCAGATCACACTAGAACGTCTGGGGCATTTGGTATAGCAACACCCCCCATGGTGTCACATCCCTCCTCCTCCTCCCTCCTGCCGCCTTCCTGCCCTGATGCCTGCTCCAATACTCACTTCTATTCCCTCCAGAGCCTCCACAAATCTTTCCGATTTTTTCCCCCACTTCCTGTGCTGTTGTGGGCCATCCAAAATGACAACTATTTGGCAGGCATTGAGTGCAGTTGCTCCAAATTGACCTCGGGCTGCAAGTCCAAAAATATATATTGTGTTATGTACACATAGACAACCCTTCTGCATTATTTTGAGCATCCTTGAGGCATGCTGAGGTGAGTGCGACACAAAAGTGAGGGAGGTGACATTCCCAGGTGTGACACCGTGGGGGGTGTTGCTATACCAAATGCCCCAGATGTTCTGGCATGATCTTGGGCCTGGTTTTCTTATTGTTTATTCAAACTCCACTGGATCAGCTCTGGATAAGATAAGGATCATGCCAAAACATCTGGGTTACTGAGACAGCCTAGTCTCTCGTAGACAGACGCTTCAACAAGTTGTCACCTCGTACCTCGGCTTGTTGAAGTCTGTTAGTTACCGCAGGTGCCCGATTGGGTTAGAATCTTATTACGTAAACTTTTCCCAAGTAAAAATGCTCGCCGATAATTAAACTTGCCTTGCTCGCAAGAACACTTCTCAGAAGGTATGCCCTGCTCATAGATCCGTTGTGGGATTGTTCACGATTTTTTTGAGCGTCTATTGAGGGCTTGTGGAATACTTTATTCTGGTCGGCCGATGGATCACGGGGTGATCGGCTGTCCCTCAAAAGCACGATTCACGCTTGATTTCCGGCATTCTGAAGACAGAATGTCAAGGAATGGCTGTAAGGATGATTCTGCCTGTTCAATTCATAAAAAGACATGTTGGTTCTGAACCAGTGCGTGCCTCGAAATTTAAACTCCGATGTTTATGTAATAAGATTCTGACCCAATCGGACCCCATCAGTAACAACAAGACTAGAGACAGCCTACCACTAGCTACCACCGCTCTACCATGTGGGATCTACCAAGATTTACCATCATGTAAGGGCTATGGCGTCGATTCTGACATACTTCTTATTATTCCATAATCCTGCCTTACAATGCTTATGAATACTTCACTACCATTACCTGTAGCACTCCTTCGCCATGACCCACGTACTTATAGTTCTTGGTTCGTCGCAGTTTTGGGGTGTCTGTTGTGGTGTGCCTGACGGTTTCCCTGAGATATATGGGGTAGTTTGTAGTTGTTAGGTTCGGATGCTCACAGATTGGTCATCATTGGGTTTTCTGCTTCTACTCCCATCCTGCTGCGAGCCCCTTTGGCTCTTCTCCGACCCCAAGAGTCCCCTGGACCTCTCCACTGTGTCCTCGGGATCTTCTACTCCTGCTCTCGGTCTTCTTAGCGGTGAGATGAAAGGTTCCCCAGGGGTAAAGGTAGAGGTAAACATGGGCTTACCTTTACCCCTACCTCCAAAACCTCTAACCTCTGGGAGGTCAACCTCCACCTTACTTATGAAACCTTGGGGGTATACCTCTGTGACCTTTAAAGGTATACCTTGGGAGGTTTTTAGTTCAAATAACATACAATGCTCATCAAAACCATTCACATAGCGAAAGTAAACTAACTGGAAGCATTCACTCCATTGACAGACTGTGCAGGGAGGTTATTGTGAGAGGTTATCAGCCTTGGAGAAAACACATTACCACCACATGCTTACTAAACAGCTGTGTTGTAAAGCGACAGAGTGTTATATCCATGCACGTTCCAACACTTTCTTCACAGCTCTGGTTTTCCGGAGCTTCCCATCACTTCTGAACTCCCTCCGGAGCTCTCCAGTCAATCCCCATTTAGATTGATTACGAAGCTCATCCTTTATTCAGCCTTCCCTGACCAATTGGTTATTTCCACATTGTCCTCACAGTCCTTTCCATCTTCCGCATTCCATTCCCTTCCATTTCTGGCATCTCTGACACAGCCACTCTGCTCTGGTCCTCCCTTCTGCGGAACCTTACCAGCTCCACCATCATGCTGTTCCGTTCCACCAAACCGGCATGTCTTCTTCCGAGGACTCTCTGCAGATATTCCCATGCTTCCGGTCACATTCACGTGCTTGCAGGCCTTGCGAGTATTTGTTCCCACGCCTCTGGAGCCTCCGGCCCTCCAGCCTTTTTCCGCAGTGGATCAGTTGGCCATCCATTCAAACACTTCCATCCTCTCAGCTCGTTTACGTGGCTGCACCTCCGGTTCCACTCCGAACCGATCGGACTCTCCAGACCTCTGAACGGTCCTCCAGAAATTTCCCACAATTGTCCATGTATCCGCTACCAAGCAGGTTTGCATCATATCATATTACTATGTCTTTCCTTTTATCCATCTTCTTCTTTATTGTCTCTTATAAATATTTCCCATGCATTTCCTTTTTGGGACACTAATTATTGTTATGTTCCCAAGTCTCCTGACTTATCCATTTCTGGTATTACAATAAAGGACTTATCTATATAATCCCAGTAGATTACATCCTGTACTCTATCTGGAAAATTAACATTATTCCATGGCTTCCTTCATGGACTGAGTCTTCCTTTAATCTCGTCTTCATTCTGGAGTCTTCTTGACACCTCCGGATCTTGTTTGTCTTTGTTATTCTTCCCTCCGGTCTTCCGGATTCCTGGTCAAATCACTTCCGCTTTGTCCAGTGCCTCTTCGGTTCTCTTCCGGGCATCCTCCGAGTCTTCCGCACGGACACAGATCAACCCCGGTTCCCACACCCTCCTTCTGGACCGCTTCCGGTGACTCGGGTCCTATCCGGGATGTGTATCGCTTCCACAAAGTCTGTTACATTTGTGTTGGGCTCCAACAGAGTTTGTCTGCTTCCACCAATTTCCCTCCGGTTGCTTCCGGCATCCTCCAGATCACTCTGCACCCCTTCCGGTACCTGTCCGGGTCCATCGAGGGTCACGTGGTTACCTCCAGAATCTTCTATTCTCATTTGTTCTCCGTCTTGTTTCGGCTCGATGGTCAGATAGTTCGCTCACCCTTCCGAGCTGTGGTGTTGCGAGAACAGCTGACAGGAGAACCTCTGGTCTTTCTTCCGGATGCTCCAGACTTATGTCCACGTCCAGAGATCCCAGAGGTCTCTCTTTCCTCTTTTGGCTCGGCATATAACACAGAGCCCAAATATGCTCATCTTTTCTACCAAGCCCAAGAATAGTGAAATCTTGAGCAAAATCAACACCCACAATGTGTTGTAACATGGCCAAAGGTATGTGTTTGATGTACCTCTGTGTACCTCTTGACCTCCCAAGGTAAGTTAGAGGTCAAAGGAGGTTTGTGGATTGCCTGACCTCTACCTCTACCCCTTTGAACCTTCTCTGGAGCTTTACCGCTACCCCTGGGGATCTTTAATGAAAATAAGCTTAAAGCGACAGACCTTATAAGAGGTGCTTCCATGACACCGATCGTGAATGCCAGGCTAAGCCTCCATTCAATTACCCAGCAATTTTAACCCTTCACAATGTGATTTGCAGCCTTCCTCCCTTTCTATGGTCCATGCCATTGATGAAATCACCGGTCTATGATCGATCAGATCATCAATCAGTGACCATTATTCGGTTCCCCTTTGCATCTTGAAAAAGTTTGCTATTAGTTTTTAACAGGACCACGCCCTACCCATTGGAAGGTGGTTTCATCTTCAGACCTATTTTCTATTTGTGGCTCCCTGACGCCATCCAGACGGCGGGCCAACAGCATACGTGATTGCCACCGCAAAGCGGCGAGACCAAGCTTGAAGCACTGGTGAGTTCAAGGGGCTGTCGGGATTAAAATCTCGGATATAGGGTGGGTGGGGGGGGGGGGGGGTCTGACAGAAACTTTTGAAGTTACATTTCAAAGAAGCTTCCCAATGTTCCAAAATGTAAAACAATAGTCAGAGGGTAGGCAATGTTTCTGGGCTCTCAAAAGGTTATCGGTAGAGAGTGTTCCCGATTGGGAAATATCATGAGCACGTGCCCACTTGATCTCACTGAAATAGGCAAAGAAGCTATTGTATGAACCTTTGAATGTAAAGGAAGAGAACGGACTCAAATCAATACTGGTGGACACTGTTTACACCCAGGAACAAGAATTTTCATCAGAATATGAGAGATACTATGTTTCACCGGCCATCCACGTCTTGAGGCCCAAAGGAGGATTTGTAAGGTGGGGCTCATCCATATCCAACTCACCCCACGTGACCCAGCGTGACATTCCTTTTTGGGCCTTATCTTCTTTCCCACCATGTTTCCACTCAGATTCCGCAGCCACAACACACATCTGGCACACTTTAGATACGAAGAACTGTCCGTATAAGTCTGAAGTGACATAATCCAAGTTTTTGGACCGATCTGTGATGTGATGGAGGAGCTGAAAGCGGAATACCACCGAAATCGCCCGAGATCCTTATACTCTGCCTTCTCGATGCCACGTACGTCAAGAAAACAAGCCGTGGCACATACAAACTGGAAGGCCGCCGTTGAATCCATCAAATCCGGCACCAAACGTGCACTGGACATCTTGACACCACAAAAAAAGAAGAGGAGAACGGATATAGAGAAGGAAAATGTGTGTGCTTTGTATACTCGCTCATTTCATGCCCAACCCCAAATTTAGGATGCAGAGAGTATCTCTGACCACCTCTTGCCCGACGATATTTCCGCAACACACTCCCTCGAGGCGCCTTCGTGCCGGGATGATGAATTCTTCATGACACCCAGGCCGAGCCTTGCTCGCGACTTCAGTACTATTCCCGTGGATGTCCAGGATCTGTTCGGGGTTTTCTCCGCGAATACGCGCGTCTCCCCATCGAAATCATCATCTCTGGGTAGATTTTGGAGTGATTTTACCCCCCGCCTGCTCAATAAATTCTCGCCATCCCGCAAATCCACCCCTCCTCGGGTTTTTGACGATGATGAATCAATTCTGGCCCAGAAATCCCCGCGACCAGCTAGAATGCTTGGCGATAATTCCAGTCTCTCCGCCTCTGACTCCGATTCTGATAGCTTGGACTTTCGTTTAAAACCGGCTGACTCTGCGTCGCTGGATTCACTTGACTTTGCGTCGGTGATTGACGGCGCTCTTCCTGATCCCTACCCCACGTCACTGCCGGCTACTGATGCGGACTTGGCTGAGCGCGCTCGGCAGCGGGAACAAGCGGCAGCCCATTCAGATGGACGACTCCGTGAAGCCCCAACGCTTGAGGCGGCCCGGGCGGCATTAGCGGACATTGGAAAGGTTCTTCGGCCTCCCCAAAAGAAGGGACACGGGTACATCGACCCGAAACTCGACCCATTCACCCGTTCACGTATTGAGGGAGTACAAAGTCTTCTTGCTCTTTACACGCACCCATCCTCGTCCACCCAGGGCCAATGGAAAAAAGCATCCGTGAATGCTGCAATCACGCTGCGGCATGGTACCTACTGTGCTCGAGTCTTGCGGCATCTTGCTCGCCAGTACATCACCGATCGCAGCCTGTTGCCCGAAAACCCATATGGGAACTGGAACCAAACACTTCTCGTCAATGAAGATTTATGCAACAAGCTTATGGAGTACCTCCAAATGCTCGGATCGACGAATGATGAGCATGGGCGGGAATCTGGGATCACCTCTGCCAAAGTCCAGGCATGGCTTGCACGCCCGGACATTATGAAGAAGCACGGCATCACCAAGCCAATTTCGCTCGCGATGTCCAAGCGGTATCTACACTCCCTTGGATTTCGTTTCACCTCCCCGGTCAAGGGACAGTATGTCGATGGCCACGAGAGAGTTGATGTTTGCGCCGAACGTGACTGAGTCTACATTCCCAAACTTTCCGATCTACGCGGTCGTATGCGGGTTTTTGACAAGGATGGGAAGGATATCACAGCAGAGGTCGAGGCAATGGTTGCCTCCGGAAAAACAGGTCGTCATCTGGTATCACGACTAGTCAATTTTCTATGCTCACGACCGGCATAGAAAATCCTGGAGACATAAAGATGCATCAATCAAGCCACGGAAGAAGGGCGAGGGGGTATCATTGATGGTCACAGATTTTGTCTCTGCCGATTTTGGGTGGCTTGTGGGGCCCAAAACAGGTCGTCGGGCACGTGTAATTCTCAAGCTGGGCAAAAACCGTGATGTGAGTTCAGAAAATGGCTTTCGAGATTCCCTAACGTCGTTAACAGGGCTACTTCACCAATGAGGACATTCTGGCACAGGCACAGCTTGTGATGGACATTCTTCTCAAGTTCGCGGAAGAAATCGAACATGTCTTTGTTTACGACAATGCGACGACACACAAGAAACGTGCTGATGACGCACTTTCCACCCGCAAGATGCCGAAAAGAAAGCCTACTGTTTACAAATCTGGTCGCAACGCAGGCCAGATGCGTCTGAACTTCCTTGTTGAACGAATGGCTCGGTCTCCTGATGGTAAACCCATCTATAATCCTGACGGCTCCATCCAGCAGGAGAAGATTCAAATGACGGGTGCGACCTTCCGTGATGGACAACCACAGCCGCTTTATTTCGAGTCCGGCCCGGACGCTGGGCTTTTCAAAGGAATGCAGCAGATTTTGACGGAGCGGGGATACAACGTGAAGGGCAAGCATGCAGAGTGCAAGGATTTCCAGTGCCCTGTCGACCGTGATGGTAATCACCACAACTGCTGCATGCGCCGGATGCTCTTCAATGAGCCTGACTTTGCGGCCGTCAAATCTTTGCTGGAACTTGAGTGCAACTCCAGCGGCGTCTCCGTAATCTTCCTCCCCAAGTTTCATTGCGAGCTAAACCCAATCGAGCAGTGCTGGGGGTACGCAAAGCGGCTTTACCGGCTGTGCCCAGAGTCATCACGAGAAGAAGATCTTGAGCGTAATATGCTTGATGCCCTGGCCGCTATACCTTTACTTTGTATCAGAAGGTGTGTTATTTCATCATTTGAGATGAATCAAGCACTGACATGTCTCTTAGGTTTTGTAACAGATCCCTCCGCTATGCGGATGCCTATGCAAAAGGCATGAACAGGCGCGAAGCAGCATATGCAACTAAAAAATATCGCAGCCACAGGTCCATTCCAAATGACTACCTTGCCGATTTCGAACGCAGTGGAGCTATAGAGGTGTTTAGATCTTTGCGTCAACTGTAAATATACCACAGAAACAGTGGAGTCCCCTTGTTTTGCTTTCAGCACCATGTATACTGCCTCAAAAATTAAGTGGTGCAATATTCAGCAAGGTAAGAAGTACTTCAACAAAACTTGGTATCAAATTTTGCCATGGCATGAGACTGTGTCGAGAAAATGTACATCGAAAGCCCACGCAAGTCCCATCAAACCCAATTTGGAAGGTTCGTCACGCGTGACATCTCTCACGTGGGGTGAGTTGGATATGGATGAGCCCCACCTTAGAGAATTCCAATATGCTTAAGTATTGTCGGGGCACACCCAGCAATGAATGGGAGCAACCTTCCACTGAATGCGATGGTGGCGATAAAGGTGCGCATGATACGGGTGAGCGGCCCAGCGCTAGGGGTGGGAAACTCCTTCCCTATATGGAAGGAGGGGGAGGGGGTTGAAAAAAACTTTTCGACCTGATATCCGATATTCGAATCCCGACAGCCCCTTGGGTGAGTTTGTTGAGGGCCCCAGAGACCTTGGTATATGTATCGCCCCCACTGATATCATGCCTCCGGTGTGTCTCTGAGACCTGTTCCACCTTACATTCATCCTCGGCCACTGTATCGGATTACTTTGGTCTCCATCTACCTTCTGGCCGCTGAGGCTAGCGCTCGCTCGGTGGTGACCTGGTCAGGAAACTCGGGTTTGACCCTATGTATTTCGGAACTCCGTGTTGACCATTTCCCCATAGCCATCTCCCACTCCTGATAGCTGCTGACTCAATTCGCAGCACGAAGCGCGCGGCTTACCGAGCATATGTATAAGTCAATCTTACGGAGCAGCACACCCTTACGTCAGTTATTCTTATAGACGGCGTCCTTCTGTCAGGAGTTGTTTTTCTCCCTTCGCACTATCATGGCTGCACGAGACACTACAGAGCTCACGGACATCACCAAAATGAAGCGCGAGGCGGATGGGAGCTTTAAGCGTGTCACTT
This sequence comes from Mycena maculata, assembly GCA_029448575.1. NCBI lineage: Eukaryota > Fungi > Basidiomycota > Agaricomycetes > Agaricales > Mycenaceae > Mycena > Mycena maculata. The sequence goes on along the minus strand of JARJLG010000008.1, from coordinate 32,383 downwards.
CCGACTTCCGCAACTTTATTGAGAAGGACGGCAAGTTTCCACCCGAGAAAGGTATTTAGGCCGTTCCAACGCATTCGTGGGTCTCTTGACACCCGGACCAGACCGCTACCATCTCTATATCTCTTACACATGCCGTACGTCCCGGACCCCGCCTTCTATTTATGACTGAATAACTAAAATGTTTTAGCGTGGGCGACTCGGACGGTGATTGTCAGGAAACTCAAAGGCCTGGAGGACATTATATGTTTGTCCATAACTTGCACATGATTGTTGGTTCATCCCTCGACAGCCATGACCGTGGTTTCACCCCGGATGGGGAGCAACGGCTGGGCGTTCGGAAACATCGACGAATTCCCTGGTGCTGAAGCGGATCCGCTGTTCAACTCGAGTTACATCAAAGAACTTTACTTCCGTGCAGACCCCAACTATGCCTCGCGGTGTGTCTCTTCCCCGTTCGGCTTGATTTACGCCTTATTTCAGCGCCGCAGGTTCACCGTGCCGGTGCTCTGGGACAAGAAGCTCAACACGGTGGTCAATAACGAATCGTCGGAGATCATCCGTATGTTCAACACAGCGTTCAACGGCCTCCTCCCCGCCGATAAGGCTAAGCTGGATCTGTACCCCGAAGAAAGCCGCGCAGAAATTGATACACTTAATGAGTGGGTGTACTCGGACATCAACAGTGGGTTTGATATTTGAGCGAGTGATCGGTGCTGAGGTGTGCTGCACAGACGGTGTTTACAAGTCGGGATTCGCCACGCAACAGGCAGCATACGAGAAGGCCGTCACCGAATTGTTCGGGGCGCTCGACAAGATCGAGGACATTCTCACCGGGAAGGATTACCTCGTGGGCGGACGCCTTACCGAGGCTGATGTCCGCTTGTTCGTTACCATAGTATGTAGGCTCCACTTTCATTATTTCTCGTGTTCCTCATCATTCCCGTTCTTCGACTGCTCAGATCCGCTTTGACCCAGCGTACGTTGGCCAATTCAAGTGTAACATTCGCACCATCCGCGACGGGTACCCCGCCGTCCATTCGTGCGTGGTGTCGGCTCTCATTTCACGATTCAATTTTTCATGAGTTGTCTGTTTAGCTGGTTGAGGAAGCTTTACTGGACTGTCCCAGCGTTCAAAGACTCCACTTTTTTCGACCATATCAAGACTGGCTACTATGGGAGCATGGCTAATGTACGTAGCCGCTCCGCGCACAGACCGGGACACTCATCCAGACATCTTCCAGATCAACCCCACCGGGATCATTCCTGTCGGGCCACTTCCGCACATTTTGCCGTTATGAGGGCGGGCGGAGGATTGGTTTACTCTCTCGACGCCCAATGATGTCTCACGGCGTCGAGAATCGAAGTTGCCTATCTACCGATCTAGGCAGTGTCAAAGAATGTCACTCAGGGTTGATGTCTATGCTCAAATTTTGCGCGACTGGGCAGGCACTGCCCTTGATGATGTCGCAAAATGTCGTCTTATTTCAGAAGACGAAAAAAATGCAGCCCAAGCGTATTTTTCTTATTCCTTTTGAACGGAGCGATGGTCGACCCCTCCACTCTCTCGTGGAGCGATGGCTGGGCTTAGCGCGATGGCCGACCGAGTCATTTTCTCGCGCAGAGATCAGGTGCCCAAAACACAGCCAAAATTGGCCTTACTGGCGAACCAGCAAATAAATTGCACCAAGTCCGTAGACGAGGATGACTTTGAAAATTCGAGCTGAGTGAGCAACGCCAGAGGAATGACAATGCATGAAGTCCATTGCTGAGAGGGACTGCGAATACGACAGCAGCGTAACCTTAACCAAGGGCGGCAACATGGGAGAAACGAAACCCAACCTGCATCAGTTCTTTGTGGAGTCGAGTAAGTGCTAAAGACGGGTATATGAACCTGAACGTTGGATCGCCGAGATGTCACCGAGCGACGGTGGTACGGCATAGTTCCATGGCGTGAAAGAAGTGGGATTCAGTCGTTAGGATGCCTTGTAGCCGTCGGTAGCCGTCGGTGCCGCACACCACGTTTGATGAATCTTAAGTTTGGAGAATGTCGAGGAGAAAAGGCGGCGATCAAACCCTCCCGCGTTTAAATTGATGGAAAAAAATAGACGCTGTGCTGTTCTGCTTTCAGCGTGTTCAGGGAGGCACTGGCAATGCTTCGCGGGAATAAATAGCACCGGGGAATGGTCATGAAGATTCAATAACGCCTAGCAGCCGCCTACCGAAACTTCGAATAATTGTCAGCGTGAACTGTCGCGCGCCGAAGATGATCACACAAGCGCTGAGCACCGCAGATCTTAGCAGCGACAGAAGCTAATAGTACTTGTCGGTTCACGGACCGAGTGAAACGATTCATTTTCTCCAGGCATCGCTTCCAGCCGAGGTCTAAATGGTAGGCGGGCCGCCGAATCTCACGATGTGTCAGAAAAACTAAAAGATATCATGATAGATGCTTCGTATTCCGTGGTTCGACAGGGTTCGCCGTTCGTCTCAGGCCAGACTAGGCCGCCGGAAGTACCATTGATAAATTTGGACGGACTCGGAGGGTCTCGAGATCGTATGGTGCACAAATTGTTAGCTAAATTGTTGATGAATCCGCTGAAGAGGGGAAACTGGGAGGAATTACCGACTGCGATCAGATATCTGCGGGAGAGTCCAGTACGATGAAACACATCATTCCCGAGCGAAGCTGATTCAAGTCACGGTTGAAAAGTTCTTCCTTCGTTCTTCCACGTCACCGGTGTGGGCCGCTGTCCAAAATTCATCCCGGGCCTTTCGCTGTTGCCTTGATACTCAATCGCCGCTTACTGCTATTAACGGAGACGCTTGCTAGTGGCATTCATCTCAGATGCGAAGATCTTGGTTTGCTTCTATTCAATATATATATACTTGGATTCGTGGCCCACTGATGTAACACCGCCCCAACTCGTCCCCGTTCATGATATCCTCGCCGCCAGTTTACGAGGCTGGAACATTTTTGGCCTCTACTTCTTCTTTGCCGGCCTACAGCGCTCGACGTTCGGAAGGGGGTCCGGTTAGTGGGTCCAGAGGGTCTACAGAGCACATCTTCTCTCTCCAGGATAAGAAAAAGAAACCATGGATTACACTGAAAGTTCTCAGTAGTGCACCCACTTCGGCTAGTTTGCCAACTTTTCTGGAAGGGAATCGAATAGAGGGTTGCGTGGAATTGGACCTTTCAAATGGCGAAAAAATTACTGGGGCTTCCGTTCTGGTTTGTGCCTTCGCCGACGACTCCTTACAAAATCAACTGAAGTGAAACTCCTTAGATACGAGGGGAAATAATAACCGGAACCAAAGAGCGAGACAGATTGCGCTTCCTCGACATCACAATCCCCCTGTGGCCCAAACCTGAAAGCTCGTCGGGAGGGCGTGTGTCTCCAGGACATTGTCATTGGCCCTTCGAAATAAATATACCCAAGGACGTCATCCTCGCAGATCCAGAAAGGCCCGGCGTTGTGCGAAGTTACTCTCTTCCCCAGACTTTCCTCGAACGCGGTACCAATGCCAGTGCTCACTACTATCTCTCGCTTCAAATCATTCGCGGTGCGCGACTTTTCCGTGAGGAGGACGAGTAAGTCCATACGTTTTCAGGTCGCCAGGCCAGTGACTTGACATCGATCTCAGAGTGAAAACAATGTTCGTATACGTGCCTGCGGTGCGACCGGATCCTCCATCGGTGTCGCGTCAGCTCGCATACCAAGAGAATGTCCCCATCCCAGGTCCCGAAATCGATATGGACGGTTGGCATTCGTGCCCTCCGGTCATTCTGAAAGGAAAAGTGTTCAATAATCGTAGAGTGGAAGTCCAATGTGTGGTCCGTATTTTTTATTCTGTGGTTTAGTAATACCTAACGACATGATCCAGCTGTCGTTGGCCAAGCCCGTAAGATCATTGAAATCAAACTCAATCAATGCTCATAAAATATTTCTAGTTATCCTATACTCGGGGAACCGTCGTCCCCTGTTATTTAAATTATTTCTGTCCAGATTTGCAGGCGCTCAATTTGCTGTGTACCCCTTCCGCAATCAACGTCTGCCTCCGCCGTCAAGTAAAATGCAGGTCAATATCCACCGCCAGTGGTCATTCCATCGCGACAGATGATGCTGAAGAAATCTGCCGGGCCGTCTGGTCGCCGGTAAAAGAGGAAGCTCGACGCCAAGAGACTCGCAGATTCGAGGGCGAAATTCATCTGCCAAAAAGTATGAAGCCAAGTTCCGCCATTTCTCATTTCACTTTAAAAGTGAGCACCCTTCCACTGTCGCGCAGGACTTGCTGATTCATGCAGTATTTCGTCATAATTTTACCGTTCAAAGTCACTGGTTTTTCTTCGGAGGACACACAGCCATTGGTGCAGCAAGAAGTGGAAATTGCGACAATGTTTGCGAAGGTCTGTTTATGCTTTTAATCCACCAAAAGGATTAACCTGACGTTCTGGAAGGGTCCAAGAGCTCGACGCTATGCCCCTGCCACCTCCGAACCTGCCGTGAATTCGGCTTTGAGGAAACATCCGACGTCACCGGATTTCAATGTGTGGCGCTGATTGTTCGTTTATAGTATGGTTGAATTTTGGGAAGACATTGATGATGAATCGTGTAATTTACATAGTACTAGGGAGTGTATTGTAGGGAGACAATGGAAAATAATATTGCAGAGCAAGAGGGTCATGTTACACCCGTCGGACGTGGAAACCGAAGCGCAACGAGAAGGGGGTCAATTTAGGTATGTTGAAATAAATATGCAAGAAACCGAGTCGAGTCGCCTTTCAACAAATCATATCTCAATGTCCTCTCCTTCCAGCCATGCCTTTGCTTGTCTAAGGAGGCGGTCGTGTTCCTCGCCCCGTATGCCAGGCATATCACGTTTAACCTTGATACCTGGCATGCATTCCTCCTGGCAGTACGCCAGATATCTATACCCCGGTGGGAAGATCCCAAGCTTTTCGTCGTCAATAATGGGAAGGCGCCGCGGGTCCACTGGAATGAGCTTGTCTTTCTCATAGAAGTGTCTCACGAATTGCGCTCCCCACTGGTCCATCTCATCTTTTCGGAAGAAAAAACAGAAGCTAAATATGTCAATACCAATGAAACCGACGAAACCGGTCACACACCGGCAATCCGATTCTGCGTCCACCAGTGCACTGGACAACGTCTGTCGATGTACCATCAAGTAAAATAAAGCACACCTGTTGGGAGGTAGTTTGAAGCGTTGTGTTATTGTCGCTTTCATCTTGACCACCGCTCGATTGCCGGCGAGGTCAACAGAGGAACCATGCACCCTGTGCATGATAGAGGCACCATCGTCCATTCCAACCTTCGAAATCTCAATAAAATCGTCGATCGAAATGCGGCCAGTCCACGTCGTGTAAACGAAAGCCCCGGGATGGACTACGTGCGTATTGAGAACCCTACCGGCTGTGTGCTACAAACTTACATATGGATCGGAAATTGTCCCATTCCCGTGCGTCCCTTCATGGTGTAAAATAAGCACCCGAAGAACATTCCGGTGAAATATGTAAACGTACCTGTACATGGGCCATCCCTCAGCAAGCTCTCGAAGTTTAAATCGCTCCAGGACTAGGTGATCGGGGCCGTTGTTACGGATAGCATTGCTCGGACGAGTTCCAGCAGGCAGAGAATGGAGATCAGGCATGATATGTGGCTCGCCGCTGCCGGCGTGAGGAGGACACTGGTCTTGGCTGGAGCACAAAGGTATCCGCTACGTATTTATGGAGACGAATAACCGGGCCCGTGATATAGTCCGCGACCAGATCGGACTAAGCAATTCGGTATTAGGGCTCGGGCCAGCGCACTGAAGTGTACAATTGCATGAATGTGAACCTGTCGTTGTCAGTCCTTTGCGCTCCTTGGCCTTCCTGCGATAAGCCGCGGGAAGCATTGATAGATCTGTGAACCACCCCCTCAATCCCTACATTTGTTTTGAAATGTCGGGTGTAGGCGCTACCCTGGGAAGATATAACCCAAGATAAGAGGGGGAGGCAGGTTTCGATAATTTTTCACGAAGAAGCGTTTTGACGTTCTCGACTAAGCTCTTGCCAGTGAAGTCTATTTTGAACATGGCCTGGAAAAATATTTCAAGAGGTCCCGATAGAACTGCGTCCGAGATTCTCCTTCGAAGAATTGACTTGATGTTATCTATCTCAACTATTCGCACGTGTGGCAGCTATCAGCGCTCGCCCAGGCTACCGAATGTCGAACGCGATTAGTGGATAATTCAAACAAGGCCATATGCGAACTCAGCGACCGTACTGCGAAGATCCGGAGTCGGATACCGGATGTAGTGATGGAATCTGGCAGCGGCGGTTGAACATCAAGTTGCGACTGCCGTCGCCTTTATGGTGCAAGAAGGATTCGCTGTGTCCAAATGTGTAGCTTACAAAATTACAAGACGTATCACAGCGATCTTTTGGCAAGAGCTGTTGGATCCCGAGCAGCTGAAATTATTTTAAAATCCATGAAAAAGATTCCTACCACTGAAGCTGTTTGCAGCTATCTTTGCATTCCTCAGTGACTATGTTCGGCCCAATGTGGATGCCGGATTATTCCCTACTACCATGCTCAGAGTTGTAGAAAGAGAGAAAAGGCAGAAACTCACCTCAGCCTCGTGTTCAGACGCTCGGTCAAAGAGCCACGGATTTGCTCCATTCTGAATAAAACCGGGCAAGTCGAATCCGTCTACAGAAATATACAGCGACGGGTCCAGAGTTGGCAATTGCTGGAATGGCAAATCATTCGCCAGCTGAGGATCATTACGGGGAAGGGTGCCACCCCAATCCATGTTGTCGCGACCCGTTGTCGGAAGAGGCATGGAATGCGAAGGCAACCAATGATCTTGAACAGCTGCTGGATACCGATACCCATTATCGTGAGGTCTGTCCGTAGACGATACAAACGGGAACCCCGATACGTCATTGACCGATCTCGAGGCGGGATGAAGATGGGAAGGTGAAGGAGATGGAGATGAAACATTGTCACTAGGCTGGGCCCGTATCAACTTCGTAGACGTCCCAAGCAAGTCCTCCGGGTTCCCACGAAGATTCGATGTCGGGAATTGGAGCTTCAAGGGAGCTGGTGAGGCCGGGGAAGTGCGGGTACCCGCCGTTGGTGGTTGGTGTTTCGTGAAATTTCTGTAAGCCTCCATTGTCTGACTGGCCCTCCCCGCAAGCCACCCGACGCGTATAGCGGCTGACTTGGCACGTTCACCGTCTGCCCTCTCGAATAATTCGAGGGCAGCGCGCATGCTCTCAAATGCTGCAGGCGAGAGCGGATGCGATGGAGCAACGATGACGAGGACGGCTTGACAGACTGCAGCGGTGAAGGAGTGGAATATCCAGTACCACATCCGACTGGTTAGCGCTGGATGGAGCGCAAACAAGCCCCGTGCTATGTTGATGATTGCGCGAGCAGCCTGGAAAATATAAATATCTCGAATCGGGAGAGAAAAATAACTATTACTTCAATGAGGCTTATGATACTCGCGGCATACGGGGAGCTGAGGAGATTCCTTGGCCCCAACATCAAGGCCCTACAAAAAGGGCCCCGGTGTAGATGTAGGAGGGTCAAAAAGTACATATTCGCCAGAGAGGCGATCTGTGCATGTCTGCGGAGCTCTATATTGTCGGTGGGCGCATGCGCGGGCAGCTCTTTCACTGGATTCTTGACAGCGTCACATATGATCCAGGCAGGCAGATTTTTGTAATTCTCATTGATCTCGCGGTCCAGTTGCATGACTACAGAGTATGCGGGGTGTTTGACACCGAAGACGAGGTCAACGATACGGCCGAGTAGAAGGGCGAATTGAAATTTATGGCGGTGCCAGCGGGTGTGCGAGAAGGTCGAATTAGTTGCGTCTGTGTCGGAGGGAAGAGGAGTATCGCATGATTGGGGCATCTCGCAGTCATCTGGGAAATAAACCCGTTAGTTCATCAATACACTCCCTGATGGCCAATGGCTCACGATGAGCATCACTTTGCGCATACGGTCGGCCAAAGGTGAATGATTGCTGAGCGGCTAATTTAATTCCTTGCCAGGGAGCATATTGGTCCAGAGACGCACCAAACGGTCATATATGTGGGTTTCCCAAAAGACCCGTCTCCGCTCTTCCAATTCACGGGGTGGTAAACCCCAGCGGGAGCCATCACGATGACATCCTTGCGCCTGGATTGATCGCATTGCCATTCCTAGCAACTGCCACGCCGAGTCGCCGCCACTCTCGCCCCTCGTGCTCAAGAAATACAGCGACATGAGGTGCAGGGTCTGGACAGCAGGGATTGTGTCCACCTTCAAGGGGATCGATATGTTCAGCGCTACGAGGGCGAGATCGTGAAATTCCGCAGCTCGGTCCTGGACGTCGGAACTGGGCAGCGAAAGGTCGAAGAACGCGCCGAGAGCGAAAACCATCGCACACAAAGAGAGGACGTGCAAGTTCGTGGGCACGCAAGGGCCTGCCGCATCCGGATAGATGGTGGGTAGATGAACGCTGAAGAATATGTCTTTGGGGATTATCTCATACCTACAGCCGCGTTAAGATAACTCGAAAACAAGTGAAAGTGAAAGGCCTTGCATAAATGCGGTATTCTTGAAATACAAATCTGCAATTCGGACCGCTTCGCCGTGGGGCGGGAGGCAGCCCATCTTTGCCAATATCTCGGTCTCCAATCGGGACATATGCGGGGACCCAGAACGATCGACTCCTTCACCGCGCGAAGTCAGCTAGGAATTAAAATAAACGAAACCACTCACCCATAGTGGAGTCCTGCTTGTGTAAAAATGCGATGAGGAAAAAACCTCAGCAAATTTAATCCATCTGCACTTACCAGGCCATGGACAGCAGAACTGTCGAGAGAAGGCGCGCCATAGTCTTCAGAATTTCTCCTGCTTTGCGTTTGCCCCGGGTTCAGCTTCCAGAGGTCGGCGTTGAGGTACGCGGCACCGCCAGAGGGACCAATGTACCGGGAACGATTCTCGACGTCGATGGTGAGCGTTCCGATGCCTAGGGTGACGTCGGTGGTATCCACAACCATCGAAGACACACTCTCAGACGAATCCTTTTCTTCCTGGGAGGCTGAACTGCTAGGCGTCAGGTCTGAGATGGACGACGTCCGGGGCCGTTTGGCGCGTCCCTCGCCCTCCTGCGACCCGTCTGTCGCATGGACACTTGGCCCTGGGACAGTGATACCGGCCCTGGAACCGCGTCAATGAAAAGCCTGTCTGCGAGGAATATCACCCATACCCCGCCAACGCGGCCTCGAGCTCCTGGATGCGTTTGGTCATCGCCTTGTCCCGCGCGACAAACATCGCGACTTCCGAGTATTCGGCCTCCCCGCTCGCTTTGGACGGCAAGGACTGCTCCAGCCGTTTCAAGAACCCGCGCTTGCCCTTCTCCAGCGTCCCCGTAGGGCACAAGTTCGCGCATCCGCGTCGAATGCATGATGAGCATGGGAAGACACGGTCACACCTGCGCTTGGATCAAAATTACTCCGTAGGCCTAGAACCAGGACACACCGAAGCTTGAGTCTGCGACACTCTGCGCAGGAGGTTATTTGCGACTTGCGCGTCGCGTTGGTGGAGGATACACTGGAACCGGTGGGATTGGCTTCATCCATTGCTAACGGACATCACCAAGAGGTTGGCAGGGTGTAGTCAAAGCGAGGATCGGAATAATTTTTCTTGCACACGAGCACTGGGACAAGATCCGGGTCGAAGCCACACGTATGTGACATATAAACTCATTCAATGGGCCGGCACCGTCTACTGTCACCGCGGTCTGACACTGTGGGAGGCCAAGCCAATGCGGCTGCTCTAAATATATTTCAGCTACCACTACTATTGCTGCCGTTAATAATATAGGACATGGCCGGGGGGGAGGTGGTGGAGAGTCTCAGCTGCAGTATTGGATGAGAAGTAGAGGCAGGGAGGAAAAAAAATTGTATTGGACGACAAACCAGCCTGCCACTCGATGCCTTCCGTCGCCGAGACCACATCCGCGACTGGCGAATCACGACGCTCATCTTCTCCCAGCCTCCCTTGAACTCTGTATTCATGTCTGCCGCACGCCCGGCCGGAAACGCACCACACACACGGTGCCGTGCAGCCGTGTCTTGGTCCAGCGCGTGTGACTGCCCCGCGTGATTCTGCGTCCCACCGAACACGAATGCCGTGTGCGCAGCAGGCCCAAAGGGCCCGAGTAGCGGCCGGCAGGGCCCCCGAGGGCGGGCGCGTCCAGCGCGCGCCCCGACGCTTCCTCCGCCTGTGTACGCGCCGCCGGCCGGCTGCCGCACCGTCGTCCGCAAGCACGACTGTGCCTCCGCGCGCATTTACATGGAGCATGCCGAGCGTCTTCCATGTGCCCTGGTTGGCTGCGTCCTTGCCGGCTTCGTTGACCGCTACGGTCTTCTCGTACAGCACGATGGTCAGCGTGAGTATCTCCGTGATGACTGGGAGCCGCGCTTCCGCGGAGCTGTCGAGGATGACAGGGGGCGCGCCGAAGGCCACGAATGCGAGCTTCCAGCCGTTGATACTAGCCGGCGTCCTGAACATTTGAGTTGAGGCCTCGTCCACCCATTAGGGTGCGGCAGCTCTGCGATTCAAAGGAGTGAGTTGCAGTACATGCTGATTATCATACAATTGACCCACCTCCACCTGCGACACACCAAACTTGTCCACCATACGCATGCAGGGCCTGTGGGGTAGTTGGTGATGTGGCTCGATAAGAAATGAACACCGAATTGACTTCTAGTCACGGCGCCGGACGTTGCGTTGCCCGGTGACGTTGTGGAACTCCTATACAGACTCGTCCCGCATGGGCACGTCCGTCCCAGTGCTCAGTCATTCTTATTCTCGGCCCCAGGGTGAAGTACCAACCTAACAAAGATGGCCAGGCAGAATAAATTGATTGTGCCAGTGCTTCTACATTTGAGAGGCGAGTCTAATATGGAGAGGCAGATGAGCGCATACCCCATGGTCAAGATTCTCCTCGACGGTAAGTTATGTCCCCGACGAGAATGTGCTGCTCCTTTTGTCTCCCCGTGAGCCACGACGCTATGCACGCGCATGCATGCACGCGAGCCAGCCATTTCGGTGCTCTCCGTGCCACTGGGTCTCCATGACATGCTCTCTTCCCAGCGCGACTGTGCCACGAAGTTCTGTGAAATTCTTGCGCAAGATCTCTTTATGTTCCTCACTGAATAACACAAGTCTTGTCTGCAATGCTCTGAGTCTGAACACCAGTCCGTAGACCAGGCATGTGAAGACTCGCGTACGGTGTCCACAGCTGGAATCTTGATCGTTTGACGTTTCGCATGAAGAATGAAGACGGTGGCAGTTGACAAGAGACTCTTAGGCCCTGTTCGGGATCCCCAGGAAGGGCTCTGTTAGCTACCTGTAGTCCCGTGATCTCAGCTATCAACGTCACTCTGTTGTCACTCGCTCCAGACCGGCTCCATCAAACTGCCAGCTCATCACCTTGGCGGAGTTGTCCGCCCGCCATCCATGCATCCCGCCACCCCCCGACATGTTCCCGACACTCTTTCTGTATTCAAACCAACTATATGGGGACATCCTCCCAGAGTTCATATCACATATAAAGAGAGCTTTGTTTGAAAAATGGCCACAATGACCGAGAACAGGACCAGCGACGCCGCCGCCGTCACCGACGGGCGCGCGTTGACGATGTAGAGAGTGTGTGATCAACGTCTGATCGGAGTTTCGCCCCGGTTCCTTGATGTGACAATTGTGTGACCAACTAGCTGTACGGTGCTACAGGTAGCTAACAGAGCCCTTCCTGGGGATCCCGAACAGGGCCTTAGTAGGTTTGGTTAGTGTTAGAGGTTAGAGGTTAGGCTGGTTAGACTCGGTTAGCCAGGGTTAGGGTTAGAGAGGACTACTATTGCTGACGTGTTCTTGCTTTGTTTCCTCAATATTAACACTATGGAGGGCCGCACAAATTGTTTTGTTATCGTTGGGAACGCAACGCACTGCATTTTTCTATTTGAGATATACGGGTCTAGTACGGAAGGTTAGGATTAGGCCGTAGGTAGGAGATGAAGGTAATTTTCCGGAATAAGTGAATGAACGGCAGGTAATGGAACTTGAACCCCAACACCCCAGCACCTCAGCCAAATATCAGCTTGCCATACCGCTCAATACCCTCCGCGGCCGAAACCACTGCGCCGACCATCCCATCTGGGCGCACAATCACTACACGCATCTCCTCCTTCGCCCCACCAGCATAAGCAGCATACGCATGCCCCTCCCGATCCTTCACCACCTCGAACTCCCAACCCGACTCCTCTGCCGCATACCCCGCCGGGAGCACCCGCACCGCACGCACAGTACCGCGCGGCCAGCGCCCCAGCGCGGTCGCAGCCTCCTGCCGAGCCCGCGCGTCCCCGCCAAAGACGAGGGCCGTGTGCGACGCGGGCCCGAACAGCTCGAACAGCCGCGCAGCGGCGCCCCCGAGCCCAGGCGCGTCTGGCGCACGGTACCCCGCCTGCACGCGCCCCGACTCCACCGCCGCGTACGCACCGCCCGCCGCACCCGCGCTCTCGTCCGCAAGCACGATCGGGCTCCCGCGCGCGTTCACGCCGAGCATCGCAAACGCGCCCCCGCGCACCCACGTGCTCTCGTCGCCCCCGCCGTCCGCGAGCGCGTCGAACATCTTGTCGTGCAGCGCGGTCGTGAGCCTGAGCATCTCCGCGATGACGGGGAGCCGCTCGACGGAGTAGCTGTCGAGGAGCGCGGCGGGCGCGCGCCCCGTCGCCGCGAGCGCGAGCTTCCAGCCGAGGTTCGCGGCGTCCTGGACGCTTGAGTTCAGGCCCTGGCCGCCGGTCGGGCTGTGGCAGTGGGCGGCATCTATGAGGAGGTGTTAGATGGCGGGGCAAGGGGTGAGATGCTTGGAGAACGCTGACCACCTGCGACGAAGACGCGCCCGACACTGAACTTGTCCACCATGCGCATGCTGGGCCTGGAATGTCACCGTCAGTCGGTGATTTAGCTCAAGAACAACGAAACCGACCTGAAGACGGAAATCCACGGCGCGGCACCAAACTTGACGTCGCGGCGCCCCGTTACTTTGTAAAACTCCTCGACAAACTCCTCCCGCGTGGGCGTCGCGTGCTTCCAGTGCTCTGGGACGCCGGCGAAGGCGAAACGCAAGCCGTTAGCCTCCTTGGTGCCGGGCCGAAACACCATCCTACGAAAAAATTTAGTAAGAGAATACACCAGGCCGAGAATGCGCGCACAGTTGAGATTCCGGAATCCAGTAGTGCCACAACTAACGAGAAACGATCAGTCGAGCACAGAGTGGAGAAGGAACTATCTACCCCGCGATCAAGGCCCTCTTCGACGATGATATCCCCGACGAGGAGGTGCTGCTCCTCCCTGGTCTCCCCCAGGAACGTGAGCCCAAGCTGCTTGCGGACGACGCTGTGCACGCCGTCCGTGCCGACGAGATACTCAAATCGGGCGCTTTCCGTGCTCTCCGTGCCATCGGCCCCCGTCTTGACGAGCTGCGCCACGACATGGTCGGGGAACTGCTCGAAGCTCCGCAGCTCCGTGCCCAGCTCCACCGCGCCACCGAGATCGGCGAGGTACCCGCGCAGGATGTCTTCGTGCACTTCCTGGCTGATCGCGACCGCGTTCGGCTGCAGGGATTGCGCTGCTGAGTACGCGCAGAAACAAAATAAAGATCACTAACATGGGGCGTCCCCGGCGTCGGCTCGACCCACTCGGCCACGGGGACTTGCTCGACGACCTCCGTGCCGCCAGGGAGCGCGTACATGCGCCTCCGCGCGTGCGTCTTGTCCGCCGCCTTTAGAATTTCAGGGAGCACACCGAGGATGTCATACAGCTCCAGCGTGCGGGCCTGTGCATTATATTTAGCATTATCGCCTGGTCGCGACGCATCGACGGAGCAGCGAACCTGCACGCCAGCGCCACGCGACCCAATCCGGTGCACGGGCTCCTTGTTGATGAGGCGCACGGGGACGCCGCTCTTCAGCAGGGTGAGTGCGAGGATCAGGCCTGAAGGGCCTGCGCCAGCCTGCCATGTCATCCTTCGTTAGAGACATCCCAATCTTGCAAAACTGAAATGACCACTAACGATTAAGACGGAGGGGTGAGAGCCTGTAGCCATTGTTTAGTCGGTTTGTAGCAGAGGAAGTGGAGAAGTAGTGAGGATACATACCGTTCAGTCCTCATTTTTATATTCGCGAGTGCGATTCCTGGTGGTTAAACGGTTGTTAGATGTACCCACCGATTGAAACGGGGAGATGAAGGTGGAGATGACAAGAAAGTTGCTCCAACCACTCAGTTCTCGTCCTCGCCACAGCGGATATACGGCCTGATTCGTTGTATCAAGCCAGATGTCGGCGACGAGTGTCGGGGCGATGACGTTAGAAAGATGGTCCCAGCCTACTCAGCCAGCGGATATACGGCAGCGAAAGGAGCTGCGAAAGGGCGCGAAGGGAAGAGCGGTCTTCCGAAAACGTAATATTTGCTGATGTGGGTCTTTTTCCTCAGCGAGCTGCGCAGTACGGCTCTTCAAGATTGTTCCGAGCAATAAGCAGAATACAACAGGATACAGTACATTACTAGCAATATAAATCTTGCGTCGTTCATAAACGTCGTAGTCTTTTCTGCTCCGAGTCTTGTCTTCACTACAACACATCCCGGCGCTTGATCCCGACATCGCACCGCAGAGGCTTGCGCAGGAAGCCCTCGCGCGTCTCGAGCTGGAATGAATACACCCGTAAGCACAACACCCAGGGTAACAGAAAAAAAGACGGGAAACGTACCGGCTCATCGGGCTTCTCCAGCACAAAGTGGAACCGTCTCAGGATCGAGGCACAGATAATCTGCAGCTCCAGCGACGCGAGGTTGCGCCCCACGCACGCCCTGCAAACGAACACACGCATCAGCATCAAGCGGGATAGGGAACTGCCAACGCAGCGCACCTCGGGCCGACGGAGAAGGGATTGAACGTGCGCTGCATCGCGTCCTTGCGGTCCTCCTCGAACCAGCGCTCGGGGCGGAACGCCTCGACGTCGGCGCCCCACACGCCGGGGTCGCGGTGGATCGTGAAACTCGGCACGCTGAGGACCGCCCCCGCGGAGAACGTGCGGTCCGCGATGACGAGACCGCCTGTATACACGTCAGCATGCGGGGAAGAAAGGGAGAGGCACGTACCCTCGGGGACGATGCGGGGGAGCCCGAGCGCGGAGGTGGAGTGCAGGCGGAGCGCCTCGTTGATGCACGCGTCGAGGTACGGGAGGCGCTTCACCTGGTCGCCGGTCGCGACCGTCTCGTCCTCCGTGCCGAGCTGCTCGTCGAGCTCCGCCTGCAGCTTCGCCTGCTTCTCGGGGTTCTTCGCGAGGTAGTATATGATGGCGCACGTAGAGCTGCGGGCTACCAGTTAGCATCGGCCCACCCCTTGCAACGCCGCAGTACGCACTTGGACGTGGTGTCGGAGCCGGCGATGAGGAGCGTGAGCGCCTCCGCGGTGAGTTCAGCGCGCCCCATGGGGTTCCCGTTGTCGTCGGTGCCGGCCTGGAGCTTGCTGAGCAGGTCGACACGGTCGGTCGGTGTGCCGAGGCGCTTCGCCACCGCGACGATCGCGATCCCCGCGAGGTGCTTGACGTCCTGGAGCCCGCGGCTGTACCACGGGACGCGGCGCATGATGGGGCGCACCCACGCGGGGAGCACGCCCATGGACATCGAGTACTCGCCGCGGCCGTTCAGCACCGCGACGGCAGGGATGTGCATGACCTCCTCCTGCTTTCCGGAGAACTCTACGACGCCGCCGGCGGGGACGGGCGCGACGTCCCGCGCCGCCTCGATCATGCCAAAGGGAGCGCCAAATGCGAGGTCGCCGATGATATCGAAGGCGAGGTAGTTGACCCCTGAACATGTGTTAGTGGTGATGTATCAGTAAACTTGGAGGGGGGCGCACATGGGAGACAGTCAAGCCAGAGGCGGCCGCCACGGCCAACCCAGCCGCCGTCGCCATCGTCACCCTTGAGGCCCTTGGACGCGCCATCGTAGAGGCGGTCCCACTGGCGAAGGAGCATGCCGACATACAAGCGGATGTGGGGCTCAAACTCGACGACGCTCTTCTGAGAAAAGATGTGAGAGACGATCTTGCGCTTTCGGGCGTGCTGCTTGCGGTCGCGAGTGTTGAAGAGGCCACGCTCGATGGAGACGAATGCGTCGTAGAAAGTTGACTTGAGCGCGCCATTGCCGTGGGCATAGACGGTCGCAAGAGCGTCGGGGTCTGCGACTGAGACCTCTGATGGCGAGATGCGAACAAAGGGTCCTGCCGGCAGATGAGCTGTGGGATAGTTAACATCACGGGCGCATACCCACCGTATTTGAGATGCATTTCGTGAATAATCTCAGAACGATGTCCCTGTTGCGAGATCCATCCTAGCCAGGCATCGGAGAATTTGGCGAGGAATGGGCCAGGATACTGCCGGATCCCGTATGGGTCGACGAGGTAAATGGCGAAGTGGACGAATACCACCGCAGGGGGCAAGGCAACAAGGAGGAGCGAAAGGTAAGACATTGAATCCGGGGAAGATGAAACGAGATGAATTCGTTATATAGTATCGCTTGCCCCGCCCGATCGAGGCGGCCAAGATCCGCTCTTAGGAGGACGTTGTCCCACGGCATCAGGAATACTCTGCACGGGTCCTCCAATCAAATTCTCAGCATAAATCAGACCGTGTACGACGGCAGCGGACGAGGGCGGCGGACGATGATGAGCAAGGTGATGTGTGCGCATCGGACCTGCGTTTCCGAAATTTTGAATATCACTGCACGCGATGCCTTCGGCCCTGGCAAGTAAGGCCGACGAAGAAGTCTGCCCTGCAAACCGCTCTGCCCAACTAGCGAGCTGGAGGTGACAGTTTGTGGGAGCAAATGGAGAAGAAAATAATGAACCACCTCAGGCTCCCAGCCTCCTACATAAGGTTAAGGCTTGGTCAAGGCCATGCCGCCCGCGCGTAACCAGAAGAAATTGGAAGAGCTGTTATTACTGAGATCGAGTGATCGGAGTTTGGAATATATCGTGTTCATAGCCCCGAAAAGTCAACCGTGTTGTTAACCGTAACTCAGGACTGCGGACATGAACGCGGATGCGCCTTCAGCAGAGCCGGACCTGTTCCCTCCACTCGGAGATCAGAAACGTAGATTACTGTGTCTGACCCCCGATCGGGTCAGACCCACTACCGGGTCAGCCGACAAATAACTCGATATGGGTGATATTTATGCAGAATCTAATTTGTACAATATCTACCCTAACATACAACGGCCTTGGTCCCAGGAGGAGAGGAGAGTCGGGCTAAAAGTGCTGGAGAACGAGGGTGATTTTGGCCGCAACTGGATCAAAATACCATTTTGGGCGATTTCTGAAATCTCTTCTGCTGTCTACCTCCTCTTCAAGGAAACCAGAAGCCGTTCAGCCGTGCGAGGACCTTCCATTGGAGCTATAGACTACACAGAGGCCTCAAAACCAGCCATATTCAGCGTGCAGAAAGTACCCTATTGAGTTTTTTGTACATCTCAAAAAGAAAATTGCTCTCCTTTTTATGTGCTTTATCTAGGCACTGTATGGGATGATCCTGGATCCGAAATTGGGTGGATTTCATTTAATGTATGTGAATTCTATGTGAACAAAAGTCCGAGCCTATATACGCCATATTCACGTCGAGACGACGCGCCGAATGTAGGGTGACCAGCTGAAACCAAACATCAATTAGCCACCCAATATATCGAGGAATCACTTCGAAACTGAATGATTGACAATCTACATAATATTGGAGTGTAATAGCTTCGTTTTCAGTTGAGCAATGGGTGTGGACAATTCACAACGCACAAAATCTAGAGAAGGACGCGTCGTAAAAGGGCGGATGACATAAGCAAAAGATGCTGATCGACCAATCGGAGGCCGTGACCCGGTACTAGGTCAATCATCAAATCCTTGATCTCGACATGAATATTTCGCCGAGGCCATTGGCTGGCCTTGAATAAAATGTGTTGGCATCATGGACCATTTAGAACTCATTTATGCAGAGATCTCTGTTTTCAGATTGTCCATAACTGTGCCAGTTATGAAGATACTTTCCAAAAGAGTTGTTGTGACCCGCTTGTAGGTCAGACACAGTACATAAATCGAACGTCGTCTTCGACAGAGTCGGGGAATGATTGGTAAAATCAGCATCCCCGAGGCGAGCCCGAAGGAGAAGCACGTCGTGAGCATCATGTTCGAGGGAAATAATTTGTGGTGCTTTGCATACACCGGAGTGTACCGGATCCCCGGGCTCCTCGTCACGGGCGATCCCAGGCTGAGCTAACCCCCGTAGTTTAATCCAGTTGGGATCATTATTATTCAACGAGAAATCGTAATTCCAAGGTCCTACCGAGTACATGTACTTGCCCGAGCCAGAACACAACCTCAGTACCGATCCTCAATGCTTTGGGCGAACCATTCAATAATGTTTTGTTCTACCGGGTGAGGCGCCGTCGACTTGGCTGCAATATCGAACATGGGATCGCAATGGACTCCTCCTTCTTGGACGTCGAGCTGGAAATCACGGTGAGAATTCTGAAGGACCGCGGCCAGATCCTGTATCGAATCGCGGAGGACCTCTTTGCTGCCCACCGTCACAAGAACGCGTCCCACCACCTCGTCAAGACCGTCGAACCATAGTGATGGCGCGGCGGCAGGCTGAATGTACACCCTGTGAGAGTCAGGGACCGCGGCCATGTATGCCTCCTGCCAGACGCGCAGAGACTTCGCAGGAGCCAGGTCAAAGGCATCATTCTCCTTCTCAGAATGCAGGACATCATTCCCCATCGCCCACGGCAACAGCAAGCATACACCCTGGAAACCGACCATGTTGGACAGGGATGGATTGGCGACGACCAAGGCGGACGGGTGTTGAATGTGGCTGAGAAGTTGTAGAAACAGACCAAAACAAGTTTTGGCATCAAAACTCTTCTTTCTTTCTTTTTTCTCGGCTACTGTCATCAATTATGCAAACAGTTGTAAACCACAGATATGTGCATTCCTGGTACATGCATACAGTACCACCCCTTGATTTATTTTTCCCAGGGTCAAGATTGAATCGCATTCCGAATTTCTGGGTATGTGGGTAGTCGAGTTGACCGAGGAACGACGGACAATTTTTGTGAACACTATCAAGTCTTCCGCTCCCAGAGTCAGTCTCGGGTTCCTAATAAATACTAGTCTTAGTCGAGGCCAAAACGGAAAAACCTTGGTGTTACGCTTCTGTTCGGTGTTTCCGTATGTCGGACGAGGTCAGATTCAACCGTGGGAAAGTCATACACCACTTCAGTCTTTACTGAATTCGACCTCTCATCGAATGGATGTATGAGTTTTCCTTCCAAAATTTCGGCTTAATTTTTTTTTTTTTTTTTTGAAGGAAACATGGACACTGTACTCTGTAAACAAAGCCGGTGTGGACTTTGAAAGAAGCCCAGGGAACACAACATGGAACGACAACTTAAGGTACTAAGTAGGATCGTTGATCCCTTTTCCGCAATCGGGCGTTTCAATGATTGTAGCATCTAGTTGGCGGCAGGTAGTCGTTATCAATAGGGCTCTGATCGTACGTATACGGGAACGGCCGTCTGTTTGACGGGCAATTACGGCTGAACCCGTGCCGCGCGACCATCTAAGGCACCTACGTCTGGGTTATGTAAAGGGCCTGTTAGGTAGGTTAATGTGTAGTAGCATAACCCACCTAAGAGGTGTCTCGAAGGCGAAGGGTTTGTGCTTCTTTTAGTCACATTAGTCAACGTCCACCTTTCCTAATCGGGAAGGAGCTTTCATTTTCGTACGCCGGCCTTCATCGCCTTCGTCCCTGCAGATTAAATTGCAGGGCTCACACTGGGTATGCCGGGGATTTGTACAAAAGCAAGATCATATTTGGATTAGCTCCAGTCGATGAGAAACTACGGGGTATACAATATCCTAGAAAAAAATGCTCCACAAAAAATATCTACAGTAGGAACACGGCACTTCTATAAGTTTGAAAAAATGGTAGTACAACTATACAATATGATACATGCACATAGGACATACAACAGTCCAAGAAGTGATACATGTGAAGGCCGTCCCAACACACAAAGGCCTACACAGTATCACAGGAAAAGGGTATGGTATGAAAACAGGAATCAGGAAGACAATGGAAAATAGTACATGAATATCTGGTCATCCATATCCATATGGGTTATATGGTAACCCAAGAAACAATGCAAGCATGGATTCGTGAAGGGTGTGTTAACCTTCACCAATGCACGAAGGGTGTGTAGGTCTTCATGGATATGGGAAGGGTTAAAAGGTTCAAACACTGCATGTCAGGTGGAAGCAATGGCAGTGGTAGAAACACAGTGGCAAGGGACTCAGAAGGTGTGCAACGCAACCAAGGCAGAGACCACTCATGAACTTTGTAGTGAAGGGGGTGAAGGGCTTCCAACACATACTGATCTGAGCCTCTGACAAAGGCAGAGGTAGGGAAGAGGGATCTTCGGAGCCTGCTTCTTCTTGGTTACATGTGGTTCTTGGAAATTTGAGGTCAGTTTGGTCATCATCCTGCTACTTGGCAGATGGGCATTGAACACGTGCAGACCTCGTGGATACAGATGAGTCAGTAGTGTGATTGTCTCCGGAGGTCTAAAAAAACCCTTTGGAGTGGGCCTTGTCTTTGGTGCTGCTCAAGATATGTAGGAGAAGAAGAAAGAAGACCTTCATTAGACTTCAGAAGGTGGTCAATACAGAAAGAAAGAATGCTGGTGGAGGAGAAGAAAAGAGATTGCCAGAAGGATGCAAAAACACGAATAAAACACAATGGCAGAAGTTTCAGATTGAAGATTTAACCAAGTCGCACCTTGTCATGTGACCGCAACGCCTGCCAGTTACGTGTACAACATTACACGAGGTGGCGAAGGTCTTCGGTGAAGTCACGGAGGTCGTCAATGGTCATGTCGCGGACTTAAAGCGGTGCCGGCGGCACCAAGAACTTTTGAGGAAGGCTGTGACGGCACAAAGAAGGTTGCCTCCCATGAGTCGCCGCCTTCCGCGAAAATATTCGTGCCATCGCCACCTTCCACGACGACCTCCGTCCACCTCTTCGGAGGCTCCTCCGATGTCTTACACGTAACTGCGCCTTGGATCACAATGACTCAGCAGCCAATCAGAAGCATTATAAACGTCAACCCACACTGTTTTTTTTTTTTCATACACGGATCTCCAGACTAAATTGGCTGCTTCAATGCTGGAAATCTCACTCCTATATTTCCCGCAGGCCTCTGATTTTAATTTAGATTTTTCTGCACTGGTGGGAAACCAATGCACGAAATGCGCTGAAAGACGGTTAAGTTCGCATTAGTACTTTGACTTCAACCACTATCTTTATTATGTGCCGCCACAGAAAACACCTCTCCCATGATCAGCAAGTCTCAGCCAGTCAGGAAAGTATTCTCAAGTACAATACAAGTCTCAAGTGCGTATACATTGTCCTATTCAGTGTCCTATTGACTATATGATATAGGGGTGTTCACACGACCTTCCGGTGCCTGCGCCCTTGAGCAACACCATACTGGGCGCACACCCAATGTCTGGTGCACCGAGCGCATGGCGCCACCCGTGCTCTGGCTTTGTGCGCCGCTTTTGGTGCGGCACCCTGGAGGTATACACACGGGAAGGTACCCTGCCCGGTGCGGATGCGGCGGAGGCGGAGGCAGCAGAGGAGGCGGAGGTGGAGGTGGAGGTGGTGGCAGAGGCGGAGGCGGAGGTGGAAACGGAGGCATAGGTGGAGGTGGAGGCAGGAAAGGAGGCAGACACCCAATGCACACCGGGGATGGTCTCGGACTCGGACTCGGACTCAGGGCGCAGGGTCGAGGGAGATAGAGGCGGGCACGTGGAGCGCTTGAACAGCACTACCCTCTGAAAGTGTGTTAGGATATTCAAGGAACGAAAAAGAAGGAACACACCTCGAGCCTGGTCTGACACGGGGAAGTGCACTGCCTTGGGCATCCCCGCTTCACTTCCCGCGTCCCCATCCCCATCTTCGCTCCATGTGGTGCTGGGCCCTGCGCCGATGTGGGGTGTGGACAGCGCGGAGTGGACGCACAGGTGGTGCGAGCGCACGTGCGGCACGCTGCCCGACAAATTCAGCGGCGTGCCGTTTGAGAGGAGGATGAGCACCGTGCTCACCGTGCATGCTGTGCCCGGTGGGCGCATGGGGAGGCCGGTGGTTGGCACGTGCGAGAGCAACAGGGTGCGCCGGAAGTGAACGACGGCGGCGGGGGCGCTCTAAGACAGCAGTGATGGGGAGATGCACAGGGCGGGCCTGCGCACGAAGGGCGTGGGCAGGGTGAGGCGCAACGGGGGTGCAGCAAGGTTGGGGCGGGGTCCGTCGCCATCGTGCACAGCGGCAGGCTCATCGGACGATGAGCTGTTCGTCATTGGACGGTGTGGTGGTGGCAGTGCAAGTGTGGGCGTAGGAGTAGGTGTGGCGGCGGGGACGAGGCTGACCGGCGAAGGTGACGAAAGGGCTGAAGGTGCTTACCATGTCATGGTTTTGCAGTGCCTACGCTCATATTACAAGAGCCAATGTGCTTCCAAGTGAGGTAGAGGTCAATCCCAAACCTCGTTCAGCTGTTATGAACCGTTTCCAGTGGGATTTTGCGGCCGCGAAGGTAATGAAGGGGAAAGTGGAGGGCCCAGTTGATCCCGTCTTCTATAGTTGCATGTCTGGATCGATAGGCCCATTGGCAGGAATGACAGGGGCGGCATCCCGAGTGCTACCAACTGGAGCACGACGCGAGAACATTCGAAATCATGGCTGATCCTGGTGTGCGGCGGCCGTCCTCTGGCCGCATCCTCGCCCTTGAACAGTCCTTTTCTTGCATTTGTTGTGTGGCCTCAGGGGGTTCTTGAGGTGTGTGGTGAAACCTGCGTGTGCAGCGGGCTGGGAGGTGCGTATAGAGTTTTGTCGCCGGGTGCGATGTGGATGAAAGGAGCACAGCCTTTCCCAAATGGGAAAGGCCGATGCCGTTCTCCTGACTAAAAGAATCACGAAACCTTCACCGAGCAGACACCTCTTAGGTAGGTTATGCTACTACACATTACAGCCGTTCCGGAAAACGTTGGCAGAAGCCGAAATTTTTACACGCTTTGAAAAATTTGATGCAGTGATAATCTACCTTGTATAGACTTATCCCCAGAAGTAGTCTCGCTAAGAAATCGCTGCTCGGCGCTCGCAATGGTCTACCATGCAATAAGTGAGGACATGAAGGTCCGCACGCTGTGGCTGCTTGACCACGGCTACATAAATGAAGAAGTTTGTGATATTCTGGGTGTTTCAGAGCGTAGCCTGTATCGTTGGCGGCAAAACAGGGAGACTTACGACTCTGTTGTCCCACCAACCAAACCGATGCGAGGATGTCCTCGAATCCTTGGGGGAAACTGACAACAACCTCCTTACCATGCTTGCCGAATCCCCAGCCACAATATACCTACCTACCGCGACGCAGGCGCTGCCCTACGTTAACTGTTACGGGGATAAGTCTATACAAGGCAGATCATATCACTGCATCAAAATTTTCAAATGCGTGTAAAAATTTCGGCTTCTGCCAACGTTTTCCGGAACGGCTGTAACCTACCTAACAGGCCCTTACATGAGTCAAAAGTAGGTGCCTGGGGTGCGCGCGACCAAAGAGTACGAGCGGGCCAAGAGCCGGTGTGAAAAAGTCCGAGGCAGCAGTAGCGGGGATAAAAAAAATTGTAAATTCCGGTTCTCGTATTGTGCACAAGTGATGGTCTAGACTGAAATAATTGGCCCATATAATCCACCATGAAATCACAGAGAATCCAGTGATACAGGCAGTCAGTGGGAGTCAAGGGCCACAGATCTGTAGAGTTCAAGCTTCAAAGGGTGTACCAATCGAATCAGAATATGAACAACGGGTGCAGGAGGGAGGGAGAGTGTAGACCTTGGGCTTCCAAATGGTCTTCGTGCATCCGACGAAGACTGATGACGGTCGAAAGCAAGTATTGATCTGATCAGGACATCGCTGGCAGAATTGATTTTAGCTGCGGGTAGTTCCGTGCATTCGAATGCCTCGCCAATTCCATTAAATTTTGCCTCATTTTTCGAGTGATTTCACGTAGCCGCCGTATTTTTGACGGGCTACTAAATTACGGAAGCCGTATAACTCTCATATGGACGGCAGTAGCGCTCACTGCCCAGCAGCCCTAGTTCAGAGACTGGACCATGCTGTGTATAATATTATCACTATCACTATCACTACACCGCCATTTTTATAAAATGTCCTGAAAACATTTGACAGCTGATGTCTGATGGTAATCGGTGGATCTTTTTGGAATCACCGGCAAATGTTCCTACAACCTTGGAACACCGGTTCAGGGACAGTCAAGAATCCAAAGCTTCAGAGAACCTTTGGCCCTCCACAATGTCAGAATGGTTTGACTGAATATCTGCCGGGCCTTTCGTAGGTGCTCGCTTAACAGGGCATCACACGGTCCATTAAATGGCATAAAATGGAGATTAAAAAATGGGCATATATTCATATCGGTGCTATGTGTGCTACATACATGCAGGGAAAATGAATAATGAATAACTAATGCACATAATGGCCTTCTCCACCAACTCCTTCATCCGTCGAGCGCAAGCAGAGATAGAGGTGTGGCATGAGACAGCGGGCACGGGTGGACGGCGTCGAGTGATGGCCATCACATGTCGAATGTTGCTGCAAGTGTTGAGCAGGGATGGGAGGGGATAATGATGCAATGGTGGCCTTGAGAAAACCAAGTCAGCAGGGAAGTAAGGAGAGGTGTGGTAACACACACCATCAGGAATGTGCGAGAAATGCCAAGGCCATCCCCGAGGCTATGGTGATAGTGTGTTCAAGGGAGGGTCAAGCCTTAATCAAGAGACAGAGGAGAGAGCAGGAATTGGGTGGCAAGTCTGGCCATGGCCAACTGAGCAGTGAGCAGTGATGGTGACGGTGATGAACGAGGTTGGTCTGCAGAGAAAGTATGTGAGCCAACAAGTTAATATTGATTAAGGAAGCACTTACAATGAGCAGAAGCGTCCCCAGAGAGGTCCATGGGAACGAGGATGGGTGAAAGTCAGCAAGAAGACAAGGCAGGAAGAGGAGAGAAGTGACGGGATCAAAGGAAAAGTGGTCCGACCTTAACACTGGCGGAGTTTGAATTTGTTGATGCACACGGACGTTGATGACTTTGAGAATTCATAGGGAAACAAAAGATCTTTCGTGAATATTCAACTCAGATGTTCTCAGAGCTTTTCAGAATATATATGGAACATCTTTCCAAATGTTTGCAGGACGTTGCCGAATTGATGTCCTGGAACTATAACCGAAGATGGATCACCGATGATCCGGCATCTGACATTTCGACAACCTGCGCATCTCGTACGAGATCTGTGTCGCCCACCCCATGCCTTTAAATGCCTAGGAGCAGCTCACCCCCCCTCTTTAATTTCGCTACCCCCTTCGTACACACCGCCGGCTTTGGCGCCGCCCTTTTTACTTACTTCCATACCCGCACAAAATAGACCGCTCCCGGTCTCCCTTACCCTCCCCCCCCCCCCCTCATATCCTCCATACCTTCTACCCGCCCTCTTGATACTGCGCATGTCGTTTCTATACGTAGCTGGAATATCAACGGTGCCTTTTCCTTACGCATGAGCTGCCCCGACTTCCGTAAGGACATCGAAAATTACGACATTAATTTATTCCAGGAGACACACCTGCGCCCAGAGCAGCATGAAGCCATTGAGCTACCTCACGGATACACAATCCTCTCGCGCACCCGCAGGGCAAAAACCTCATTCGACAAATCCTGGGGTGGTGTCGCAATCATCATTCGGACATCAATTCCCTTCAAATATCGGACGGACTTCTCTGGCCCCGACTTCATGGTAATCCAAATCAACAGGCATTTAATCTACAATGCCTATATCCTGCCAGAGTCGACTCTATACGCTGGAGTTCTGGAAAAAGAACCGTGTCAAGCACTAGCTGCCTCACTTGCTCTCGCGTTCACCGTCGACTTCGAGACCTCTGTCCACGGCGACTTGAATTCTCGCACTGGCTCAAAACTTGCTTATCCCTCGGACCCTCCTCGCTGCTCGATGGACACTGGCCCGCCTTCTACGCGTGGAAACTGGTTATGCGGCATGCTCGGAGACTACGGAATAACATTTGTCAATGGTGTAATCCGCTTCGGTCCTCAAAGCGGTAAGTTCACATCCTTTCAAGGGAAAAATCCGGACACCATGCGGAAAACAGTCATCGACTATGTGGCATGTTCCAAATGGATCTTTGATAACATAGAGACTTTTACTGTCTGTGATCGCGTCGAGGGCTACGACCACGCGGCAACTATTCTCTGCCTGAAATTGGATGTTGACACTCGAAACGGTCAACTCGTGAGTTCGCGCAAAAAGAGGAAAATTGACGTCAGTCTCCCAAACGTAACGGACATGGATAAGCTCCTAATAATCGACCTTGGCTGCCGGCAAAGACGAGGCAAAGAAACTCTCAATGCTATACGGTCCGGTGCTGTCTGTCACTGAGCCCTTGAGAGTCACTATCCACGGCACCTGTCTGAACGCCGGGAAAATCACGGCAAGCGCGGGCGCTTCTGCTTACTGGGGCCCAAAGTCTCGTCTCAATCGGATGGGACGTGTCTTTGGAAAACAAACTGGGCCGCGAGCGGAACTCTTAGCGATGATCCTTGCGCTCGAAGCAGCACCAATTTTCGAGTCAATTTCGGTATCCACGAGGTCAGAGTACGTGATTCGCTCGACAGTCTACTACGCCGCAATCAACGAAGCCTGTGGCTGGAGGTGCACAAACGGCGACCTCCTCAAAAACCTTATTGCGCTGATCAAATGTCGAACCGCCCCAGTCCACTTTATCCATATAAAGAAGGATGCGGCCTCGAAGAATGGTCACCTGGTTACTGCCAAACAAGGAGCCTCAACTGCATGCACTCTCCAACGTCCCCACGATGTGATCCCTCTGCCAACCCCACTCAACGTGCAGCCGACTCCAGTTGCCAACTCAATTGATGTTCAGAAAGTGACTGCAGACATACCCGATGATAAATCACCCGTCCTGCCAGCAACTCCTACTCCTACTCCCAATTCCTCAGAATATCCGGCAAGTCACAGGGGGCGTCTTAAGCTCGCAACCCTGAAGGAAACAAACCGCAAAAAGGTTATGGAAGCACCTTCCAGTGCGGCCTTCTGGAAGGAGATCAAGAGACTTGCTGACCCAAAAGCGGCCCCAATCACTGTTACGGCGGACAGCCTTGGCGGCGTATTCAAAGGGCGTCTTAATGCCCCACATACCCTGCCGACACAATTTGATTCAACACAGCACAAGATCAACAAGATTCTGGTCCGTCTGCTCCCTGAGAACATCGAGGACAGTACTCCCGAAGGTTTCTTCACAGAAAAGTGGACAGAGCACGACATGGGTCGTTTAAAGGACCACCTCCGTAAGCATTCCTTGGACAGCTCTGCTGGGGAAGACGAAATTTTGTATACCGAGTTGCTCGAGATTCCAAACGAAGACCTAGCTTACCTCTGCAATGAATGTGTAGCACGTAAAGATGGTCCTTCTATCTGGTTCATGACGCCCCTCATCGGAATTCTCAAACATCTGAAACCGCATGATAATCCAGACAGCTACAGGCTAATTGCGCTCTAAAGCTGCTTTCTGAAGGCCCTCACTATTTTGATCCACTGGCGAATCTATGACTGGGCAGAGGCACGAAATATGATCCCACCGTGGCAAAACGGCTTCCGGCCGGGGTTTCGCACCAACAATAACCCCTTCATCCTTTGATGCTTGATCGAGTGGGCTAAGGCACATGGGCATAAGCTATATGTGGTGTGCGTAGACTTCACCAACACCTTCCCATCAACAGATCAACCAACGCTATGGTTGAAACTGTTCCGAATGGGAATGGGCGGCGCCATCTTCGACTGGCTTCGCATGTTGTACGACTGGATGGTATACTGGGTTAAGCACGGAGACATGGAGTCCGAGGAATTCAAAGCGACCATCGGCCTTCTCACAGGCGACCCCACTTCACCAATCCTGTGGAACCTATTTCTAGCTGACTTGTCAATGATGCCGGACTACGATGATGTCTTCTTAGCGGGCGTTCGAATTTCTTTACTTGCACAAGTGGATGACCTTCTCATTATCTCACTCTCTGTCCGAGGACTCCGTGTCAAACTCAACACTTTGGAACGCTGGTGCGCAAAGAACTTCATCATCGTCAATTTGATCGAAACAATCATCTTGATCTTTAGCTCTGTCGTCTTACCACTCCCTGCGTTTCAGCTTGGCATAACTCAGCTCTCTATCAAGACGGACGAGAAATATGTGGGTATAAACCTGAGATCGGACACCCGGAATATTCTTGCGGACCACTACAAAGCCAAGGCATGCACAGCCCGCTATTGTGGACACAGGATCATGGGAATTGAAGATATGACAGGAAGACTAACTCCAAAAGAACTGAAACAGTTGTATATGGCACGCGTCGACTGCCACTTGATCCATGGATGCGAAGTTTCCCCGGATAGTGAAGACGTACATGTCAATCAATTGAGTAAAGTTCAAATCAGCTTCCTGCGCCAGATGCTCAATCTCCACCGCCGCTCCATGATTTCCCCGCTATTTACAGAGACCGGAATAATGCCTATACGAGTACGACGCCTCCTTCTCGACCTCAGCCACCTGGTGTACTTCCTCGGCCTAAATGATGACAATCTAGCCCGCGCTGCTCTGAACAGTTCTGTGGAACTTTCTGGCAAGGGTAAAAAGTCATGGGCCAAAGACCTCATCAAAGCTGCCTCGAGACTGCCTTTCCACTGCCCAGAGTTCATTCTGACACGTACCACTTCAATCGAAGACGTACAGGCGTATGCGAAACTCGTGGATAAGCTTATGCTGGATTGGCTACAAGGTGAATTTGACTCGTCTGATAAACTCTATCTCCTGCACGGCCGTCGTGAACCTCAAAAGGACAAAGGACCAAGGCAAATCACTTCCTGTATGCGGCATTACCTGACACTGGTGAAGACTCAGACGCATCAAGAGGCAATAACCTCCGTGCTGTTATCAACCCACCTGTTGGCCGTGGAAGTCTTGCGTTACGTCGATCATTCATACCAACCGGTGCCAAGATCAGATCGGCTCTGTAGATTCTGTAGAAATGAAGTGGAGACACCTGAACATGCCCTCATCACCTGCGAGTCATCGCACGCAGTGGTTGAACTTAGGGCAATATTTCTGGCGAAACTCTTCACTGATCTACCGGATCTGCAGGACCGGATGGCGGAACTTTCGAACACGGAGTTTCTCAAGGCCATCATATATCCACGGTCTACCATTGCACTTGTGGCTAAATACATGCACGATGTCCTGGAGATATTTTATGCCGTTCCCGTGTATAGATTGGACGATGGAGAGGCTAATCCGAGTCGATGTGCTTATTTTCTGCTTTTCTAGGCTCCTTTAGCTCTACGACGGCGAGTTTTGAAGTCTCGACTGATTGCTGCGACCGTGAGCTCGGTTATCGGAGTTTAGAGAGGCCCAGGAAGGCCCCCGGTCACTCCCTATGAACTAGCTCCGGAATAGAGTAAAACAAGCCCCCAAAATCGCAATTTTTAGCTCTGTGATATAGAGTAAAACAGCCCTTGAGCGGGACCTTCCGCTCCGCCATAGAGTAAATTGGGCACAGCCCGAGATTTTTTTTTTTGAATGACACTGCCCCTGTGGCGCAAATTTTCGGTACATCATCCTAGCATCGGCAAACAGCCAGGATTTAGGTCTGTTTAAACAATCAGATAATAACAACTGTCGTAACTTTTCTCTCTGTCCCCGTTCTATGATAGAAATCGACAGTGATTCCGAGAACGCTCCTCGGTTTGATCCTGCCGAGTGCATTGGCCAAAACAAGGTCTACTGGGACCTCCCAACACAAGTTACTGCGGCAAAGTTCACGGCTGCGCACGCTCTACCCACCGTGGTCATACGACAGCTTCCAATTCCCGATATTACGGTCACAGAATTTCTCTTGGTACCGCTCCCCGATATTTTGGAGAATGATGCGCCTTTCCTGAAGCAACCTTCTTCATGGTTCAGTCCTGATCCACCTAATTGTGAGGACACCAGTGTCCACTCCATCAAGTCAATCCCTCCTCTGGCCTTTATTCGTCGGCTGGAGGAAACTTTGCCCCAGGCATGGCTTGATGGACCATACCGATCAAAATTGCCGTCTCCCGTTGTGGGCACCTTCTTTTTATAGGGAAATTGTCACTCTCCGGGCCGCACAAGACAAATGGACCGAAAGTCTCTCTCGGCTTCCTGACACAGAGAAACACCTTCTCAATTATGTCTCTTGGAATAGCATACACCCGGGTGCTCCTGACGTACAATTGGACTCGACTCGACTCCTCAGTGATGAATGGATTTCCAGCGGAATCATCAATGAGATGATGCGCGATATTAACACCCGCATTTCGGAGGATCCCATACTCTCGGCTTCTACTATTTGAGACCCCTTAGTTGGCCACTTGAGAGCTAGAAGGCCAGGGCTTCATAATTATGGCAGGGCCTGATGTACCAACAGAGTACGACGTCCAATGAATGTTCATGGCCAAGAAATCATGGAAGTCGAAGAAAAAGCATGCTGGGGGTGAGAATGTGAAGGAAAATGGGGCGGGAAAAGAGCTAAGAGGGCAGGGCGCTGATAAGCATGCAAAATAGCCAAGCCTGAAATTTACCAATTTCTGCGTCCTTGTTCCACTTACTAAAGTGGAACCAGAACTTATCTATATCTTGCCCATAAAGAGCCATAGAGAGGTCCGATCTGTTGGCTAAAGGCACTACGCCTCTAGTTACATAGTAAAGACTTGTCAGGTCACCGATACCACGAGGGTCAACGGCCTGGGGAGCTGCTGTGTATTTACGCGTAATTCAAAGTCCAACCATTCGATCGAATTGGGACAGAGATAAAGTGTTATACCAAGGACATACACACACCATCCATTCTGACTACAAATTACACCTGAGAAAGTACACTACTGGAGTTGGGCATCAACGAACAAAGGAACCTTTGCTGAAGTGGAACACGGCCCGAACAGTCCGGCAGAAGCCGACGGATCAATCCACGGCATGTTTGATATTCAACGCTTAGACCGAGGTCTGGATTGGGTAGCGCAGTTGTTGCCTAGGGAAGATTGATCCACTAGCTCCATCATTCATGTGCTGGAGTAGTTTATCCGTTTTCCCGCACCACAAGTCATACTATATGACCATTTAACCGTGATTCTGCAGAGAGGGCTAGACACGGGTAAAATCCACATCATAATATGATGCCATCTCTGGGATTAGAATCAAATCAGAACATAGGTCTCGGAACAAAGTATCTATTTAACCGTTTATTTATCCATTTGTATTCATTGCGTGCTCATTGCTAATTATTCATGTACTATTTATATTTTATTAGTCCTGCATGTTGTGTCACTCGTTTGTATAAATACAGACAGGTTCAGAGAGGGAAGGCAGTGAATTCACCCCTTCTTGCTAGACGTATTCAGCTCTGCTGGTATTGTCGCTTGGGAAGCCTTGTATTCATTCGGAGTACCTCTTGGAACTTGTAAAGTTCTTTTAGTTATTTCGGTCAATATATTGTTGGTTGTTGGATCACATCTCGCGCTAGGATCTTAAGGAAACAGAACACGGAACAGACTCATAAGGGTTTCATAAGGGTTTCGCAAGGGTTTCATAAGGATTTAGGCAAACGGACTTGATAGAACAAGGAACAGAATCATAAGGGACCGAGAACACTGAAAGGATAACAACGTCTAAGGACTAATCCACCCACCCCACGAGATAAAACACCTCTTGGCACCTTCTAGACCTCATCTGAGTCACTAGATCGGCTAATTGAATCAAATCAGTATTTACGCGTAAATAGCTATTACTTATATCTAGCACAACCAGAGACCTAATACTTGGTCTGATCCCCGTACTCGCACCGTTTATTGTTTGGATTTGTGTTCAGTGTTGGTTTTGTGTTATTAGTGCTCTAAAGCGCTGATTTACATTTTACTACATTTCACGCTTGTTCAGATAGTCAGCATTTCATCTGGAGCCCACCGCGAGGGGATCAGTTGAGCTATTTCTTTGAAATAGTTGTCTTGTGTAGTATTGAATTCACGAACGGTTCAATCGCGCATTTCTAGACT